>CM053580.1:555977391-556002789 GCA_028627135.1 Pseudochirops cupreus
CCTAGGAGTTTTCTTTTGGGGATCTTTTTCAAGAGGTGATTGGTAAATTCTTTCAAGGTCTATTTTGCCCTCTGGTTCTAAAATATGAGGGCAATTTTCCTTGAGAATTTCTTGAAGGATGATTTCTAGGTTCTTTTTTTGATCATGGCTTTCAGGTAGTCCAGTAATTTTTAAATTGTCTCTCCTGGATCTATTTTCCAGGTCAGTGGTTTTTTCAATGATATATTTCACACTGCCTTCTATTTTTTCATTTGTTTGGACCTGTTTGACAGTATCTTGATTTCTCATAAAGTCATTCATTTGCTCCACTCTAATTTTGAAGGAATTATTCTCTTCAGTAAGCTTTTGAGATCTTTTTCCATCTGGCAGATTCGACTTTTCAAGGCATTCTTCTCCTCATTGGCTTTTTGGGTCTCTTTTGCCATTTGAGTTAATCTATTTTTTTAAGGTGTTATTTTCTTCAGTCAGGTTGTTGACTCTCCAAGATTTTCTTGCACCATTCTCATTTCTCTTCCCAATTTTTCCTCCACTTCTCTTATTTGGTTTTCAAAATCCTTCTTAAGCTCCTCTATGGCCTGTAATAATTTTACATTTTTCTTGGAAGCTTTTGGTGTGAGAGTTCTGACTGTGTTGTCTTCCTCCTGTTCCATGATTTGATCCTTTTTGTCCCCCAAAAAGGAATCTAAAGTTGGATTGCCGTTCTTGCTTTGCTTCCTTTGCCTGTTCATGTTGCCAGCCAATTAATTGACTTTTGGGCTCAGTAGAACTATGCTTTCAGAGGGAAGAGCTTTGTCCCAAATTGCTGGGATTTTCACAGCTGCTGGAACTATTAGGAGGCCGCCATCTCTGCAGCTCCCACCAGCTTTGGTTCACTGCACACACCTCAGGACCACCACCCAAGACCACAATCCCAATCCAGGCAGGTTAAAGCAAGAGAACTTAGCCTCTGAATGCAGCACTTGTTCCCCCTGCAATCTGCAGGCCAGGAGCTCTGAAGCAGCCATGTGAAAGCGGCTGCAGGGCCATTGCTTACACCGCTTCTGGCTCTGGGGGCAGATGGCTGGACCCACTCCTCCATCCCAAATTCAGCCGAGTTCCACTGACCTTTCACTTTGTCTTTGGCATTTATGGGTTGATAATTCTGGAAACCGCCACAGCTGCTGGCAATCCACTCTCCCCAATGCCCCACCTGCGGCTTGTCCTGGCCACCCTGGGGCTAAAACTACAGGGCTGGTCTAATGCTGCGCTGAACCCTTCCTGTCCACCTGCCAGGCTGCCTTCAGTGGGAGATTTGTTTCTCTGCCACTTTGTGGATTCTGGAGCTCTAAAATTTGTTTAAAGTCATATTTTATGGATATCTGAGGTGCTTATGGGGGGAGCTCCCGGAGTTCTCCTGCTTCTACGCTGCCATCTTGACTCCCGGCCAAGTTTCAAAGGTCTAATATTTATTAATACATATACCTGCCAAATATTTTCACTATATAATGAAAGAACAAGCCAATAGCCCCCTAAATTAGAAATAATCAATGACAAAGCAAAGAATTTTAACTATCTCATAATCATGAGATGCAATTTGACATGTTTATTTCAAATAAGATATGAGAATTCTGGTTTTCCCCAGGACAAACGGGAAGACAAAAAATATAAAAATAAAAACGGCAAACCTAGAACCCTTATAACCATCTTGTCTGCTTTGCAATGCATGTAATATTAAATTGCAACTGGAAGAGGCAGCAAAAAGGATACTCCCATTTTACAGTCACATTTATTATTTAATAGATCCTTCCCAAACTCGTGTGCACCATAACAGACTTAACGTGCAACCTTCTAAAAGGACGTTCCTTAAAGCTGACATACCTGTTTTTGATTCTTTAACATGTTCCAAATTCTGTCTGGTATTCACCCCAAGGTCATGAAAATCTCTTCGACGACCTCCTCTTTCCCCCAAAGATAGCTCCTGGAATCCAGCTGAAATCTGAAGCTCTTAATGATTTTGAAGAATAAAATTATACATTAGTTAAGAAAAAAAGCCACCCAAATAGAAATAACTATTAAAAGTTTTAATTTCCCTAATGATGTTGGGATAGGTCCCTGACAGCAGGTGACGTACTCAGAGCAACATACAGCTGATCTTTATCAACAATGCCCCAATTATCTGCTGGCGAAACAATCAATAAAATAAAACCTTAAGAATGCCTCAACAATCGGCAGAAGACGACTTCAGAAATTTGAAATATCATCAAGATAGTATCTCTTACTTAGATTTTTACAAGTTTGTTTTCTAGTCAATATTTATTACACTGATAGTAGTGGATGGCAGTTTTCTAAGTAGTAGAAAACCAAGGTAATACTTTAAAGTTATCAATAGTGCAGCACTCCAGCTATTTGTCATCTTTCAAATACATATGTCTACCTCCTTTAACCCTTGTTAATACTGTTTATGTCACTTCTGTGCTGTTAACATACCACAGCCACCTTATGCCTACCATCTTTTTCTCCCCTTTCCACTATGACTCAGTTACATATACAATATTGTTTCATTCAATCCAAACATTTAGTAGGGGATTACAATGTCCAAGGCATTGAATACAAAAATAAAGTAATACAGTCCCTATACTTAAAATCTTACATTCCATACTGAGGGAAAGCAAAGGAGAATATGATATACATAGATAAGTATGTATTATAAGTGAGATAAACAATACAAGGGAAATCTGATGAGGGTATAAGAGTAAGGGAAAGATCTGAATTGTTCTAGAAATAAGTAAGGTGGAAGAAAACCACTTTCATCCAGTAGGAGGTAAGGATAAAAAGCAAACTCAGAGTTTTCACTGAGGATACAACACCTAAGAATCTTTTTTCCCCTTTACAACTCATTTAAAGACAGATTTAGAGGAATATATGCCAAATATGGGGAACAGTCGGCAAGAATGTTTGGAAGCAGGACACGTTCAGTTGGAGAATAAGCTAGCAGTCCAATATAACTGAAATACAGTGTGTGAAAGAGAAAAATATTCAAGCTATAGAGGTAAGCCAGGACTAGATTGTGAAAGAATTTAATAAAATGACAAATGATATTTGTTTTTTAGTCTGTAGACATTAGGGGATCTTACAAAGAGTAATCTGAATGTGAAAGATAGTTTGGAAACTAGACAGATGTGTCATAGAGGTAAGAAGCTGTTACAGTTGCCCAGGCAAGATGTCATTAGGGTCTGTACTTCATCTCTGGAGACAATTTAAGTCACCAAACCAAAACTGAACTCCTCCTTAACCGAAAAAGCACTGTTTTCACTGAATAAAGTCATTTTCTTGAATCTGTTAAGTCATCCATAGATAGCTCTTTCTTTGTATTCCTTATGTATATACATATCATTTACCTTCCTACACAAGGAACAGAATTCCTTATATGTCTGCTATGACATGGCTTCATCTAGGAAACTCCCAATAATGTAATTCTACCAAAGCAGACTAACAACTCTTCTACAATTCAGAAAGTATCCTGGGGGCACAAAGAGGTTTAAATGACTTGCCATGTCCAACCAGTACCTAAAAGTCAACTTCTCTTTCCCCCAAACAAAATAACCCTATGCATCTTCCTGACTGAAGTTTTTCTATGAGCAGTAGTTCTTTCAGCTAGTTTCCCATGTTCAAAAATTCTGACTCTATTTTCTTTCCTACCTCATAACTAAACTGTCAACAGTTTTTTTGATCTCATCTGCTTTAAGTCACTAAATTGTGACTTTGTATATGGGCTCTCTTTTATGAACCATCTGTATATATACTTCTTAATGAGTTTTCCACCTCTACTTTCTCCCTTTAACAATCCATCCTTCAAAATGCTGCCACACCAAGCTTCCTTTCTTTGTTCATAAACCTTGTCTTAAAACACTGTTCAAAAAGCTTCATTGTTGCCATCCATAATGTCCAGGGACTTTTAGTCAGCACACTAATTCTCTTAAGACTTCAGGGAAATAAAGTTGATTCCTGAGGCAGTGTAGTATGATACAATTTGACTTTGAGGTATAAGCTATAGGCAAAGGGCTCAGGATTTGGGAGCAATCTAAATAGAAGTGGATGTATGAAGGAAATGACATGGACAAGGACAGATCATAGGAAAACCCACCTCAAAGGTGCAGAAGAAAATGCTAGCAAGAGGTTACTTTATAAACAATAAAAATTCATCTGGAATAACAATGGTCAGGCATATCAAGGGAAATAATGGGGAGGGCGAGGAATTAAAGGGGCCTAGCAAGACCATATCTTACTATATATATTATACACACACACCAGTACACTATAAAACAGTAATTAAAGTTATTTGATATTGTTAAGAATAGTAAAGTTAATCAATTGAACAGATTAGGTAAACAAGACCCAGTTTTCAATAACCCAAGAAACTTTAGTTTTTGTAGGGTAACTTTTAGAGTTAAGAACTCCCAAATTTGACAAAAACTGCTAGGAAAATTGCAAATAATTGGGCAAAAATTAGTTTTTAGCCAACATTTTATATTATAATAAATTCTAAATGAAAGGAGATAGCTTTGTGATTATGTTGGGGAAGGAAGGGTGAATTCTTAGCTAAAAAGTGATAAAGGTGATCACTACAGAAGATAAACAGGCAATTATTACATAAAATTTTAAAGCTTTTGTATATGCAAAAAAATTAGAATGGAAAATCTTCAGAGAAAATTTCTCATATACATCTGATATCCAAAATATATAAGGAATTGATACAAATATACATAACATATATAAATATAATATATAAATACATATAAGAACAAGCACCATTCTTCAATAGGTTAAGTGGTTTAAAGCAATTTTTCAAATTTTTTTAAAAAAGCAAACTATCAACTAACTTATGAAAAAGTGCTCCGAATCAGCAATAACAGAAATAAGCATTGTAATAATTCTGTAGTTCCACACCTCACACTAATCAGATTTGCAGAGAGGACAAAAAGAAGCTACTGTGCAGACATGCTAGGGAGGACATCCACATTAATCTACAGTTGGCACCACTCTCAATTGGTCCCACACTGAATGGAAAACAAATTCAGAACTATGCCCTATGTCACTAACCTAAACAAATCCTCTGACCTATAGTATCACTACTATGCATATATCTCTAAAAAGGACAAAGAGAGGCAAAGTATACATTTGTACAAAAATACTTACAGGCATTCCTATTGTTGCAATATATAACTTTTAAAAGTGTCAAGCTGGGAAATGACTGAACAGATTATGGTGTAACAATAGTACAATACTTTAAGATATTATAATTATAAAGCATTCAAAGCAGTTTGAAGATTTGCACAAACTGGTGATATGGAGGTGAGCAAAACCAGAAGGACGATTTGTACAGTAATCACAAGCAAGGTAAAGGAAAACAACTGTGAAGAACTTCAGAGAGCTTATGAACACAATGAACACAATCACGACTTCAAAAAACTGATGAAGGATAACGATAACCTCCATCTCTTTTTCCTTTGAGGGGGGAAGGCAGGGCAGTTGGGGTTGTGACTTGCCCAGGGTCACACAGCTAGTATATGTTAAGTGTCTGAGGCCGCATTTGAACTCAGGTCCTCCTGACTCCAGGGTTGGGCTCTATTTACTGTGCCACCTAGTCGCCCCCAACCTCCATCTTTTGGCAGAGAGGCAATATACTAAAAGGGTTAGACTGAGACAGAGATTCAGACATGGCCTACCTGTTGATTTGTTTTGCTTGACTATCTTTATATATGCATAATGAAGGAAGGAATGAGTTAGACAAAAAATGTCTCCTCTAACCTCAAAAAGCTCTCAATTGATCCATCCATTCCTCTTAAGTTACCGTCGCATCTCTCTCTTTGGCCTTTCATGGCTAAATTCCTTGAGGAAGTCATCCACAATCAGTGCCTCCACTTCCCATCCTCTCACTCTTCTAAACACAGTAGTCTGAACTCTGACCTCATCATTCAACTGAAATCACTCTTTCCAGAGATACCAATTATTTCTCAATTGCTAAATGTAATGACCTTTTCTCAATCATCATCCTCAATGACTTCTCTGCAGCTTTTGACAGTCAGTCACAATCACTCTCTTCTCCCTGTTTTCCTGATGCTCACTCTCTTAACTTGGTCTCCTTTGATGGATTTTCATGGTGTCCCATGAGGTTCTATCTGTGGTTCTCTTTCCTCCCTCTATACTAGGGTTTCTTAAGCTTTTTCCACTCACAACCCCTTTTCAACCTGAGGAATTTTTACATAACCTTAGGTATACAGGTATATAAAATAAGTATACAAATCAAACATTTACTGATACTAAATCATAAAGAAATTTAGTTTTAAAAAATTCTTTGATATTCATATAACTTTACCATTTACTAAAGATGAAAGCAATTTTGCATACTAATGAGATGGATGTACTTATTTATTTTTACATAAAGAATTAAATCTTGACAGACTATTTGACACTTGCAGGACAGAGAGCATCTTTAATATTTTTCAGAGTTGATTGATATTTTGATTTTATAATCATCAATGCTGAAAATGCCACTTTGCATAAATACATTAGTACAAAATGGAAGAGTGTGTTAGGGTCACTCCAGAAATTATGGGAAATTTTCTCCTAATCCCGAGCCTAAATTCATTTAATGATTTTGTATGTGCAGCAAAAACACTGCAATTTATAACATACAATAGTTTCAAAGCTGGGCCAAGATGTTTCTGGAAGCATTTGTTGGCACTGCACGGCATGATAGCATGTGCAGTGCAGATGTTGTAGGTTTAGAACCAAGGCTGCAGGGAAGTTTCGCAACACAACACAATGGCAAGCACTGCCAGAAACTCCTCGGATTTATTAGCATTTGATTTTGAATTAAGTTTTGGTCGTTGCATATTCAGAAACTTTTTATCGTTGCCAAACTTGCAAAACCCTCACATTCCCCCCATGTGAGTACTACTTGATTTGGTGATCTTATCATTTCCCATGGATTCAGTAATCATTTTTATGCTAATGAGTATCAAATTTACTTAACCACCCCAAATTTCTGTGCTGACACGTTTCAAACTAGATGTCTTGTAGACATCTTAAACTTAGCGTGCCCAAAACTAAATTATCTTTTCCCCCAAATCTTCCCCTCTACCTAACTTCACTATTTACGGTACTACCATTCTCCCAGTCACCCAGACTTGCTACCTCTCTTACCCCCCACTCCCTTACATCTAATCTGTTACCAAAGTCTGGAAGTTTTTGTAACATCTATCGAATGTGCCCCTTTTTCTCCTTTGACACTGTCACCATGTTAGCACAGACCCTCATCATGTCATACCTAGACCATTACAAATAGTTTACAAATTGCTTCCTTGGCATGAGTCTCTCTACACTCCAGTTCATCTTCTACCAAGCTGTCAAAGCTATCTTCCTAATAATCTCCAAATCTAACCATATCATTCCTCTACTCAAACTCAGTGGCTCTCTATTGCCTTCATGATCAAATATGAAATCCTCTTTGACATTAAAAGTTATTTGTAATTCTTCCCTTATCCCCTACCTCACCTTTCCAGTCTTCTTAAATCTTCCACATCTTCTACATCCCTCCTTCAGACTCTGCAAGCCAGTGACATTAACCTTCTTCATGTTCCTTACACAACCTACTCCATATCCCTAATCTCAGCATTTTCACTGGTTGTCTTCCATTCCTAAAATGCTCTCCCTTTTCATCTCCACCTCCTGGCTTCCTTCAAGTCCTAGTTAAAATCCTACCTTACAGAAAGCCTTTCCCCAAACCCTTTCATTCTAGTGTCTCCTCTCTGGATACTATTTCCAATTATCTCCTTTATATTTTGTTTGAACATAAGTTATTTGAATATTGTCTTCAATTAGACTGCAAGCTTCTTGAAAGTGGAAACTGCCTTTCATCTCTCTTTTTATCCCCAATACTTAGTATGGTTCTTGGTCTATAATAGTCACATAACACATATTTACTAACTAGCAACTAAGATATATAAAACCAAAACAAATTCTCCAGTAGCTAAGTGATCAGAAGATCTGAACAAACAGTTCTCAAAAGAACTGCAAACTATTAACCACCAAATGAAAGAAAACTATTAATCACCAATAAGAAAAATGCTAATCAAAATCCCTTAGGTTTTGGTATTAAAGCTATCAGAATGATAACCAATGTTGAACAGGTGGTAGGAAGATGGGCGCGTTAAAGCACTGCTGGTAGAGCTATGCATTTGGTACAACCATTGTTCAAAGAAATTTGGAATTATTACAAGAAGTGAATGAAAAGTCATACCTTCTGACCCAGAAATTCCACTGCTAGGCATATACTCTAAGAAAGGTCCCATTTACACCAAATTATTTATAGCAGCACTTTCTATAGTAAAAAGAGGCAGAAGCAAAGTGGATGCCTATCAACCTGATAATGGCTAACCATAATATGTTATATAAATGTGTGAGGGATGACTTGCAGTGAAGTTTCCCCATTCTGAACATCCTATTACATTCTTATTTCTTCTTTATACTTTGTAACTAAATTCAGTATCATTTCCCCGTATATATAGGGGTCACTGTATTTCAATGTAATGTAGGAGCTATTGGGTATTAATACAATTGACTGGATTAACTATTGAGACCAACTTAAGAGGTGTTTTTAGTTTGGGGAAAGAATGGTAGTGTGAGAGGCAGCAAAGGGTTAAGTTTCTACAGAACTGGAAGAATAGCTGAAACAACACTAGTGATATAAAGTACCAGACAGTAGCCCTGGGAAGAGTTGGATTCCCAGTTCCCAAAGAACTCCCAGATAATACTAAAAATGAAATAATGTAGAATAAAAGGAGCTGGTAACAGCAGGTGGATTTGGCCAATCAGAAAGCAGACAGTGGCCCTGGGCCACCCAGGCACAGATAAGGACACATCCAGGTTAGACTGAGGCGAGGTTCAGTATTATGGGGTTGTGTACCAGCAATGCAGCATTCACAATGCCTACACTAACTATAAGTATGCTGATATGGTTATTAATCACAGAATGTAACAGGCTCTCTACATGAGTATAGAGCATTTATTTAAATACCAGAAACTGAGTCCCAAAATCAGAAAGTCAAAGCCAACACAGTAGTTATGAAGTTGGCACATGTAGTTAAAGTAGTAAACACCCACATTCTCAAGCCTTCAAAACAGGACAGGCTACCTCAGGCAAAGATCCTCCTCTCTTCACGACAACTGCTCAGCGTCCAGGCAGCTTGCTCCCAGCAGCTCTGGCTCCCCCGCAGTTCCTGTCCCTAGCAGTCCTCAGCAGGAGTCCTTAGCAGAGATTCTGGCTGGCTCAAAGAAAAAGGAGTTTGTGCTGCAACCACAGCCGCTGCCTCTGCTGCTGCTTCCAGTCACCACCTCACGGATGTCAGCTTGGTTCTGGCTTTCTCTTGCTCCACCCCTTCCTGCTATGTCAGCAAGTTCAAGGGGCATGGAAGATCTTTAAATCCCAGTATCATTACAGGTTGTTACTTGCTTTCTTGGTGGACCTCATGTACTATGTATGTTATCTAACATGTATTATTTACATTACCTGACTAGAGCCTCATTAGTAATTATGGTAATGGATTGAGATTGCTTTGTGCCGATTGGTTGACATTAATAAGAAGGTTGTGAGCTTGCCTTACCAACCAATGGTAAGGTGGGACAGTTGAGAGGATGTGGAATTCCCACCTTAGGCCTTTATAATCATGCTTTTGCCTTCTGTAGGGTGCTTCTCCCTTCTGGTCCTTTGTCAGATTGGAGACGCCTTTTCTCGTGAGATCATAATAAACTCCTTTCTACTTTCTACCGTAAGAAGCCTCTGAGTTTAATTTGGGCAAAGGGTCTTTACTGTCCCACACAAATATAATGAAATATGATAATATTATAGGAAATTAAGATGATGAATAAAGAGAAAGAGTTCATAATGGCTTGTGAAAGCCAATTATTACATTTTTACTGTGAATGTTTTACTCCTCATAAATCAACAAATGATACAAATTAGGGCTTAATTTATTATTTTGTTGATCATCTAGACTTAAGAAAATGACAGAGATAAATGTTAATAATGTAGATCCAACTTTAAAATAGGTAGCACCTTTTATTTTCTCGAGAGACAGTTAAATATTTTCCATCATACTCTGGCTGAGAAACATGGGAAGATTTATATAAAGTGAAATAGTCAGAACCAGGAAATCAGTATACATAATGGCTACAGCAATGTAGTGGAGAGAACAATGAAAAAATTGAAAACAAATGCTATGAAACTACATCCAAACTTGGCCACGAAGAAAAGATACAAAAAGTATTCTCTTTTCTTTTCAGGTGACGAACAGTAAGTATGGAACATTGCAGAAAGTCAAGATTTTTGTGAAGTGTGTTAGTTTTGCTGAATTCTTGTTTTTTAAATTTGTTTTAAAGGATGGCTTTCTGGGAGGATGGATACTTTGGTAAATGTAAGTGATATAAAAAAACATAATTTTAAAATAGAGTAAGAAGGAAAACCAGAAGAGAAGAAAGAATCCAATTAAGGAGGGATTTAAGCAGTGGTGTCAAAACTGATTAGAGGAGAAGTAGAAAAAAAAAGTCACTGGATATAGTCATTAGTAGACCCTTTTGACCTCTTAGAAGCATTTAGAGTCAAGATTTTTCAAGATCTAAACATGTTTGAAGGCAAATGGGAAGTAGGCATTATCTTGACCCATCTAGCCTAAAACCTACCATATTAAATAAAAAATATTCCCACATCATGGGACCACACACACTGACCCTCTGTGGGACTATTTACTTCCCTGTGAAGGGACTAAACCCAACAATATCCTAAGTCCCTTACAGCCCTGAGAGTCAAATGACTCACAATCTAAAGTTAATGAAGAGTCTGAATTATAAAATGACAGGATTTAGGCCTGGTGCTTCAGGTCCAATCTTGCTAAGCAAGTCATGAAATGCACAAGTCTTCAGTAGTAAGTGACCACTGCTGTTGCTATTTCCAGTTCAGAGGTCTGTTCACAAAGTCTGTCGATCGGACCAAGGCCTCTGATACCGTTAATCACAAGAGCTTATGGACAATTGAGTCAAAATTTTGTTGACCTAAGAGAAGTGTATCAGCATTGCATTTCAACTTCATGACGGCATGCTTGCCTGGGTTCTAGATAATGGACAAGGCATGGACAATGCTTGTGCCTTCCCAGTCACCAATGGAGGGAAACAAAGATGTGTGATTGCTCTCATGCTTTTTAGCGTGATGGTTTTCAAAAACTGTTTTTTTGCCTTTTTTTTTTGGAGGAGAGAATTCAGAGTAATTGGGGTTGAGTGACTTACCGAAGGTCACGCAGCTAGTTTTGTGTTAAGTGTTTGAGGCCACATTTGAATTCAGGTCCTCCTAACTCCAGGGCCAATGCTCTATTCACTGTGCTACCTAGCCATCCTCAAATATGTTCAATGGAGATGAACACAGCACCAAGGTCAACTACCACAGTGATGATAAATTCTTCAACTTGAAAAGGCTACAAGCCAAGACCAAAGTGGAGGGAGTGTTGGTGCAAGATGTTCTGTTTACATGTGACTGCACACTCAGTGCAGCCTCTGAAGCTGAGATGCAACAAAGTATGGATCAATTCTCTGCTGCTTGTGCTGATTTTGATCTAACAGTTAACACCAAGAAAACACAGGTCCTCCATCAGCCACCACCACAGCATCCATACATGGAACCATCAGTTACAGCAAATGGAGAAGTTCTGAATGCTGTGGATAAGGTCACTTACCCTGGTAGTATACTTTCCAGGGATTGTACACACTGATTATGAGGCTGACACATGCATTGCCAGAGCAGCTAGCTCAGTGTTTGGGAGACTCCAAAGGAAAATATGGGAGAGAAGAAAAATTAGATTGGCTACCAAACTGAAGGTTTACAGAGCTATGGTGCTGACCTCATTGTTGTATGCCTGTGAAACCTGGACAGTCTACCACTGCCATGCCAGGAAACTGAATTGCTTCCATTTGATTTGTCTTGGGAAGATTCTGAAGATCACCTGGTAGGATGAGGCAGCAGACACTGAGGTCCTTAGCTGAACTAAACTGTCAAGCATTCAAATGTCACTTCAGAGAGCACAACTCCAGTGGGCTGGCCACACTGTTTGAATGCTTGCCAAAGCATTGTTGGTATACTTGCCAAAAAGACTGTTTTATGGAGAATTTACACAGAAAAAGCAATATAAGGACATTCTTAAGGTCTCTCTTAAGAACTTTGGAACTGACTGTGTGACATGTGAGACATTGGCACAGGACCACTCAGCACGGTGTACCCACATAAGAGAAGGTGCCGTGTTCTGTGAGCAAAGCAGAATTGAAATAGCTGAAAGGAAACACAGTATATGCAAATTTAGAGTATCCACCCAAAATGTTCATACAGACTATTTGTGCCCAATCTGTGCTAGAGCATTCTGAGCTCATACTGATCTCATCAGCCACAGTCGGACACACTGAAACTTGACTCTAGCATAGTGATGTCATTTTGGTCCTCTCTGAGATTGAAGGACAACAACCTATTAAGCAAGTCCAACCCTCTTATTCTGTAGATGAGGAAGCAGGCTAAGAAGTCATAGAAACAGATCTATGGCTAGAAAAACATTAGGTAACCAATACTCAACCATGTCATTTGCTGACAAGGAAACTATAGTCCACAAAGGTACAATGACCCAAGGTCGTACAATTAATAACTGTCATAGGTGGGATTTCAAATAGGACCTCTCACTCCAGAGTGGTGCTCCTTCCATTATGTCACAGTGACTCATATTTAAGAAATGTTATTTTAATTACACACCTAAATTGCATTTCACATAAGGGTTTTCCTCCTAAAAAGGGTACTTCTACTAACCTAAAATCAAAAATTCTTAGTGTATATTTTATAATGCACAAAATAAGTTTGGCTACCCACTTGGTAAGCAATGATAAGACATAGAAATACCAGCTGGCTGGAGACCAAAAGTATACAACTTCATCCCTTATCAATGATTTTTAAAAAATATGTCTCAAATTATCTAAGCCAAGTCTTTCTATTAAAGTACACACTTAAGAAATCAAAAGGGAAACAACAAAAATTAATAGGGAATTGAATAACTAGGGAATAGAAAAGACCCAAGGTCTCTTGAACTCAAGTCTTCAGGCTTGAATTACATTCCAGAATATTGAAAAAACTGGTAACTGTAATTACTGGGCCACCATCAATGTTCTCTGAAAGGTCATGGAAGCCAGTAAAGGCAACAACACACTGAGAAGGGCAAGTGTCATCCTGATTATCAAAAGAACAGAAGATAGTTGAATCTAAAAATTCCAGGTTAAGTTAATATTTCCATTACTGGAAAAAAAAATCTACAACACAACATTAAGAAGAATGGTTAGCAAATATCTAGGAAAGGAAAAATTGATCACAAAGAATCAGTACACCCTCTAATAAATAGGTCATGTCTAGTATTTGTCCAAAAAACTGGTGACTTCACATGAACTATTAAGGCTGGATATATACACCTGAGTCAGATACAGAGCTACAATTAATAAAGCTCATGAGAGCCAATAAGATCACTCAGAGGGAGTAGAGAATAGGGCCCACAATCATGCCTTGGGAGGGAGCAAACAAGATGAAGCAGGACACAGATGGTAAAGGAAACTAAAGCCAGAGAAGCACCGGGATAGAGCAGCGCCCCCCAAAACCCAGAGAACCTAGGGCATTCAGTACCAAAATTAAATTACATTCAATCCTAACATTAAGCACTTGCTATCATAGGCCTGTCTTAGGTGCCTGAGCTAAAGAGACAAAAAAGAACATACAGTCAAGGCATATAAATCCTTTTAAGAAAAACAATATGCCTGTGAATATATAAAACAAAACAAAACAAAAAACAGGGTGGGGGGGGAGTTTTGGGGTGGGAATTATGACCTTTTGTAAGAAAAAGTATTTGAGCCAAACCTGGATGGAAGCTACAGATTCAAGAAACAGAATTAAAGGCAAAGATCATTCCAGACATGGATGTCAAGTCTGTACAAAAGGCCCGGAAGCGGGAAATAAAATGGTGTATCCAGGAGACAGCCAGTAGCTGAGCCACCAGTAACTAGCATTCATTAAGGGCCTATCAAGGGCCCCATGCTATGCTAGGCACAGAGGACACGAAGAAGGAGAAAGGCCAGCCCCCGCTCTCAGGAAGCCCCCAGTCTGACGGCAGACAGCATGCAAACAATATTAACAAACACAATACACTGGAGATGAGAGAGAGAAAGTGTGAGTATTAAGGGGGATCAGGAAAGGCTTCTTGCCTGTTTTCTCTTGCTTCTCCTACCTCTTTGACCATGCCTCTGTCTCCAGGTCATGCTTTCTAATTGGAGGTGTCCCACAGAGTCCTGTCCTGGGCCCTCTTCTCTTCTCTCTCTCTTGTTACTTTACTTGGTGATCTCATCAGCTCCCAAGATTTAATGACCATCTCTACGCTGATGAGTCTCAAATGTGCCTACTTTCCCTAATCTCTCTGCTGACCTCCAGTCTCTAATCTCCAGCTGCCTTTGAGACATCCCCAACTGGATGTACCAGAGAAATCTTAAAACTCACTACATCTAAAATGGAATTCATTCTCTTTCCCTCAAACCACACTCCTCTCGACCTTCTTACTACTGTAGAGGGCAACATCATCCTCTTAGCCCTCAGGCTTACAACCTAGGGGTCATCCTAGCTTCCTCACTATCTCTCACCCCCTCATATCCAAGCTGTTGGCAAGGCCTGTCAATTTCACCTTTTTAACAACTCAGAAGCCCCCTTCTCTGCTGACATTGCCACCACTGTGGTGCAGCTCCCATCAACTCACGCGTCAGTTACTGCTGTAGCCTGATGGCAGGTCGGCCCGCCTCAACTCTCTCTCCATTCCAACCCACCTTTAATTGGGTTGGTCCAACTATGTCACCTCCCTACTCTATAAACTCTATTGACTCCAGGATAAAAAATACAAAGTCGTCTGCTTTCTGTTCAAAGTCCTCTGCTTTTTCAGTCTTCTTACGCCTTACATTGCCCACATACTCCTCAATCCAGTAACACTGGCTTCCTTACTGTTCCATAAACAAGACATTCCAACCTAGTTTCTGTTCCCTGTGCTTGCTCCCTCCTCATCTCTGCCTTCTGGTTTCCCATCATCTATAAGCAGACTTCCCAACTCCTAATTCTAGTGCCTTCCCTCTGCTCATAGACATTTCCAATTTATCCTGTAGATCGCTTACTGGTATAAATCTATTTGCTGCTTGTTTCCCCGTTAGATTTTGAGCTCCTTGAGGGCAGGGCCTGTCTTACCTCTTTTTGTATACCTGGTATTTAGAACAGTACCTGGCAAAAAGTAGGCAAGTAATGAATGTTTATTGATTGATTCTTGCAGAAAATTGGACTTCAGTTGTTTCTGACTCTGTGACCCCATCTGGGGTTTTCTTGGCAAAGATACTGGAACGGTTTGCCATTTCCTTCTCCTGCTCCTTTTACAGACTAGCAAACTGAAGCAGCTTTGTTCAGTAGCATGTGTGTTGGAATGAGGCAAGGCTTAAGGAAGACTAGCTATACAAAAAAGGAGTGAAGAGGACAGCATAGAGTTGAACTGGTTCACCAAGGGGTCAAAATGGATAAGGGAGGAAAGTATAACCAGTGCATGAGTAATAATCTGGGAAAGAACTACGAGGTCAAGGTCAAGGAGGTCTTGGTAGAAGAAGAGGTCTGGTGCTGGTAGGCTGAGGGAGAGATAGAAAGCCAATAAAAAGATTATGATTTGATAATGACCATGGAGGTGTGGTGTATCTGTGGGTGATGGCAAGTTCAAAGGTAACCGTATGTGCGTATGTGTGTGTGTATGCATGGGGGGGGGGGCGGTGTTTAAGGTGGGATAGAGAAGTAGACCATACACCAAGTCGGTGTATCGATATGTATGTTGAAGTCTCCTAGTATGAGGGCAGGAGTTGGAGAGGGGAGAAAGACTGGGATCCAGTCACTGAACTCACTGAGAAAGGAAGGGCAGTCAGTGTCCTGAAAGTCAGTAGACAATATTCACTAGAACAAGGAAAGCAACAAGGAGTGTCCCAACTCCCATATGATTACCAGTGAGTTGGGGGATGTTTGTGGAAGCACAACCAGTGCTGGAAAAGGTGGCCAAAGAAAGCTATAGTATCAGGGGATGCCAAATCCAGTGAGTTCAAGCTAGGACCAAGAAAGAAAAAAGCTTAAGATGAAAACTAAAATTTATTAAGAATCCCTGTGCCTATCATAGACACAACGTACATGTGATAACTAACTTAAATAGATTGGGCTCCTCTCAGCAATACAAGGTTATAGGACAACTCCAAAAGACTCATGATTGAAGGAGATATCTACATCTTGAAACAAACTACTTGCTCTGTTTCTTCTTGTTTTGTTTTGTTTCCTCTTTCCCACTGATCATTCCATCAGTTACAATCCTTCTTTACAACCTGACTAATGATTAATGGGAAGATATCTGTAGATCATGTATCCGAGTGTGCATGTCACCATGATGGGGGTGGGGGGAAGGAAGAGGAGAAAAATCTGAAACTCAAGGGACTGTGGAACTGAATGTTGTAAACTAAAAGTAAATAAACCAAAAAAAAAGAAGAAGAAGAAGAAGAATCCCTGTGCCAGAGAAATCTACAAAGGTGTTTAAAGTTATGATAGGAAAAGACCATCAGATTTAGCAACTGAGGTCCCTGGTAAACTTTGGAAGAATAGTTTCAGTTTAATGGTGAAGAAAGAAGACCAAAGGGACTGAGGAAAAAGAGATGAGGAAAATGGAGGTAAAACGTTTTTTCTAGGGTTACAGTTTTGAAAGGGAAGAGAACTATATCTAAAGCTTTAGTATATAGCAGGTCAAATGAAAGTTTAAATATTAGTAGGCCAGAAAGAAAGAGCAAGAGAGGTTGGAAATAAGAGGGAAAATGACATGACAGGCAAATAATAGGCAGTTAGAACTTAGTATAAGGAAAAATTTAAGCAGAATCTGAACATTTGTGGGATGATTTTTGTTTATATAATCACTTCGAACAGATTGCCCCTGAGATCCCTTAAAATTCAGATCCTATAATAGCTGAAACATGTTGTGTCAAAAACAGATTAGTAGTAACTCAGAATTTGATCCCTAAGATTTTAAATGCCTTAAAGCACACCTATTTGCCCAAAGGGGTGCTTTTTGTTTCCCCAAAGCCTTGAAAGATGGAATAGACTACTAATGGTAAAAGGAGTTAATTCTTCCTCAAGCCTTCCACTTTAGCCCCTCACCTCTCGTGCTCAGTAAGGAACCCTTTTCTCATACTTTATTGAGAAAATAAGATGCCAAATGCCATGCAAGTCTTTTGTCCACTCTACATCTCAGAACCCCTTGACATAATCTGTCAAACTCTTCTCCTTTGTTTGTTTCTTATGAAAGAGGGAGTGAAAGATACATCACGTTCAAGGCTAACCCCTCTATTTGTAAGCTCATTGCCACACCCCCTTTCTCCCACAACCAATGCTAATGATTCTCACATCTACTCATCCTGCCCTAATCTCTCTGCTGACCTCCCATCTTACATATCAAACAGACATCTTAAAAGAATGTCCCATAGTCATCTCAACATATCCAGTAAATTTATTCTTTCTCCCTCACTTTCCCCTCTTCCTAACTTATCAATTACTGTTGATTGTACCACCATATTCCCAGTCACCCAGATTTACAATGTAGGTGTTATCTTTGACTCCTCACTCTGACCCCACTTATGTACGATCTGATGCCAAAGCCTAGCGATTTTAGCTTTGTAACATCTTTCACACATGGCCCCCTTCTCTCCTTTGACACTGCTACCACCCTGGTACAGACTCTTATTACCTCAGCCTAAACCACTGTAAAAGCCTGCTGCTGATAGGTCCATCTGCCTGAAGTCTCCCCATTCCAATACACCTTCCACTCAGCTGTCAAAGTGATCTTCCTAAACTGCAGGTCTGACAGTGTCACTCTCCCTGCTCAGTAAATTTCAGTGACTTCCTATCACCTCCAGAATCAAACAGAAATTCCATTTGATATTCAAAGACTTTCAAAACACGCCTCCCTCCTCCTCCACTCACCTTTTTATACCATATACTTCCTCCTTTCCATACACTCTACAATCCAGTGACACTAATCTCCTGGCTATTCCTCAGGCAAGATACTCCAACTCTGGGCATTTTCATTGGCTGTCCTTCATTCCTGGGACTCTTTCCTTCCTTATCTCTACCTCCTGGCTTCCTTTAAGTCCTGGCTAAAATATACCTTCTATAAGAAACCTTTCCTGATTCTTCTTAATTTTAGTGCCCTCCTCTCTGACAATTATCATCTATAGCCTGTTTGTACTTAACAGTTTACATGTCTCCCCTGTTAAGACTGTAAAAGCTCCTTGTGAGCAAGTACTATCTTTTGCCTTTCTTTGTATCCCAGCACTTCAGCACACAGCCAAGCACCTCCATTTTTTTTTTTTTTTTGCTTTTTGGAAGGGGAAGGTAGGGTAATTAGAGTTAAGTGACCTGCCCAAAGTCACACTGTTAGTTTTGTGTTAAGTGTCTGAGACCGTATTTGAACTCAGGTCCCCCTGACTCCAGGGCTGGTGCTCTATTAACTGCGCCCTACCACCTTCACTTTTGTCTCTATCTCTTGCAATCTAGACATTCTGACCTCATCACTCAGTTGAGTGCCTGCTCTCTCCAAACTTACCAATGATCTATTAATTGTCAAAACCAAGAACAGTCCTCATCCTTTTTGATTTCTCTACAGCATTTTATGCTTTTGACCACCTTCTCTTCCTGAATAATCTATTCTTTCTGAATTTTCATGACACTGCTTTCTCTTGGCTTTCCTACTGGCTGGCTCAACCCTTCTTTGCTGTATCACCATCAATGTCCTTCCTCTTACCTGTGGATATACCTCTCCAGGACCAACATCTATTTACACCCTCATTTGATGATCTCATAAATTCCCAGAGCTTCAATTATCTCAGATGACTCTTAGATCTATACATTCAGTCAATCTCTACTTTGAGCTTCAGTACCATATTGGTAGCTTCATGTCCCTTCAACATCTCCAGCTCAACACGTCCCAACTTTCCTATTTCTGTCGAGAATACCACCATCCATCTAGTCACCTAAGTTCAAAAAGATGGTCACCTTCAACTCTTCCATCTCCTTCCCCACAGATTCACTCAACAATTTTAAAAATTATACCTCAGTATCTACTTAAGTCCCTCATCACATCTCACCTAGCCTATTTTAAGTCTCCAAATTAGCCTCTCTATTTCTCCCTACTCCAATCCACCCTCCACAGACTGGCAAAGAAATTCTCCTGGAAGCATGAGTGTGACCATGTCATTCAAAAACATTCAAGAGCTTATTATTGCCTCTAAGGGGGTGAGAAACACATATACGTACACATACAAGTATCTGCATATATGTGAGAAAAATACATACACACATACATACACACACACACACACACACACACACACAAAAACACTTCACCATCTGGATCCAGCCTACCTTCCAGATTCATTACATAGTTCCCCTTCATGAACTTCAGTATAGTAAAAATTGACCTGGTGCACAACATTCCATCTCCCTTCTCCATGACTGCACAGACTTTCTGCAGTCCTTAGGATGCACTTCCTCTTCACCTCCACTTAACTGAATCCTTAATTCTCTTCAATGTTCTGTACATGTGCCACTCCTACATGAGGCCTATCCTAATCCTCTATCTGCTAGTGCCTTTTCTGAAAATCACCATATATATTTAGTTATAAAACAACAGGTTGTTGTCCTGATAGAATATAAACTCCTTAAGGGAAGGACTGCTTCATTTTTGTCTTTATATCCCCAGCACTTCGCACAGTTGTCTGGAACACAGTAGGTACTTAATAATTGTTTATAGATTAACAGTACAATTCTTATATGGATATAGGAAAATTAGTTTGTGACTGTCTTCTCACCCCTGGAAATTCAAGCTAACTTTCTAGGGGAAGATGGTATATAACCGCAAACAACTTTGAAATCAAATAAATATGATCAAATAATTTGATCCACATGCAGTGGTCACGGATTTCTGAACTAGAGTTTCTACTTATATCTGTTACTAGCACAGAACTTTAACAACAAAAAATAACTGTCCCTTCTCTATTCCTTTCACCTTGAGATTTTGTTGCTCCTAGTGCTCCTCTCTGTCGTCCACGCCCAACAAGTTCACCTTCAGAGGTTGGTTGCTGAGGTCTCAGCTTCAAACATCCAGGTTGCTGACTCTGTGAGGTTTTTTTGTTGTTGTTAGAGGGGAAAGGAGCAATTAAAAGTGTAACTTACACATGCAAGTAGAGGATAGAAGTGTACAACTAAGTGCTATAATTTATTTTAAATACGTCTTTCAAGTTTATCCTTTTATCTTCCAAATAAGCAAATATACTATTCCACTAAAAAGGCTGATTCCCCAAAGAAAAGTCATCATACTGATCCAAAGTTATAAAGATTCTTTTAAAACTACTTTTGGATTTCATGACAAATCAATTCACGGCAAAGGGATGAGGAAAAAAAATTTCCTAGCAGATTACAAAGTCCTCATGGATAGATGACATCCTGTGAGGTAGCTACTAAAGATATTGCCCGCTTTATTTTGCAGATGAGGAACTAGATAGAGGTCAGGGTCTCTGCCCACTGTCCCAAAGCTAGCGTCAAAATCTGATCTCTTCTGGCTCCAAGTCCAAGGCTGTTTCCATTCCTTCAATCCTCACTATTAGATAGGATAGGATAAACTATAATTATGGTAAGATATAGCACCTTAACCTTTTTTGCCTTCAGCATATGCCTCCCTTATAAGGTGAAGATTTTTCAGTCATTTTCAATAGACTACTAATTCATTAATATTAGATTAACCTGACCTTCAATAATGAGGTTAGTATCTTTCCTAAGTAACCAAAAAAAAAAAAAACCACACTTACTGCTACAGGTTCCACAAGTTGCGACGTCTCCTGACCTCGAGCCCGTCCTCTTGCTCTGGCTCGAGCACGTCCACTCATTTTTTCTGAAAATGTGTAAATCTGAAACGTGCAATATGCTCTAAGTACACTAATCAATTTGATTTTCCTTGACCTTGACTTAAGTTCTCTCTGTATTTGCAAAATTCTGTCAAAAATAAGATCCCCCCAAATTAAATTTTCTAAACACAAAAATAAAGCAGGTTGGTTTAAATGCTTTAAATTTTTCCTCAGTGACCAAGCATGAAAATGTGCATTGAAAACTTACCCTAAGAACATAAAATATTTTTCAAACTAACTTTACAACGTGATTCTCTGCCATAACATTTAGTTTTTCAAGCAGAATTCTGCTTGTCATTGATTTCAATATATTAACATTTCTCTTTACTCGAACCAAAATTTCATTATCACGACACACTTTTCCGTTTCTTTTAGCTATTCCCCCACTAAGTATATCTAGTTGAAGGAAAGCCATGGTTTGGAGTTCATCCTGCCGATGTTACAAAAATGACTAGTCTAGATGTTAAAATGTATCCAAAGGCTTAATTTGATCCGGAGGTTTGGCTTCTGGTGATTAAGGGGGTGAGGGTGGGGACTGGGGGTGGCAGGAAGTCAGTTTATTAAGGAGGAAGAGAAAAAGAGAGACCTCAGTGCTTGCCATTTCAGCTATCTTTTTTGACCTAAAATACTACATTATGCTTGGTGTGATAAAAGTTTGGGGTTTTTTTCTTGGCCTATTTACCAGAAGTCCATGTGTATTCTGGAAGAGAAAAAAAAGCATATGAACTTTAAAAAGCGATTTATATGTTGGTTACAATAATTTCCAATTCCAAAGTAAGTTTGTTCCTGTATCGTCAATCCAGGAGTGTCTTAACATGGTTTTACACTTAATAAAACTGTCTTATTGGGCAAAGCACATCAAATCGTTAGGAAAAATGGCACAGAGGTCATTGCATGCTCTCCACTTTACTGTAAATTGAGAGTTTTAAAAACTTAACAGTGTAATTTACTCAAGTCAAGGAGAGCTTTGCAGGTCTGGGTTAAGAGAAGAGGTTGAAACACGGTAACAAATACCTTACCTATTTAGCCAGGCAGGAAACATCACCATTCCTAATGCCTACTGAAAAGAGATCAGCTGCGCTAATAAAAACCCTTGTTTAGCACTCCTGGAGAGCGGCATTCAGACGCAGAGAGAAAACTAACTCGAGATCTTCGGGGAAGCAAAGACATCCAGCCTCTACTTAGCTAGGGTTAGAAAAATCAATAGCAACAAGCAGCAATGACTTTTTGTTTCAGTGAGGCAGCCCTCATTTGCCGCGGCTGCGAAGCGAGGTGTCCCCCTAAGCTGCTTCGCAGTTAGGGCTCAAGGCTACCCAGAGTTCATCCCTTTCTCGAGACCTACACAAATGGCTCTATTACAAGACAGTGGGGCAACCCAGTCTCCTCGAGACCTCCCCCTACAAACAGCCCCGTTACTGGGGGCATTTCCATAGGCGGCAAACCACTCTCACCAGCAAGTCCCTCTCCGCAACACTCCTTAATCGCTTTCCACAGGGCACTCCACCCGGGCCCCAACACCCACCAGGTGCTGGAGCAACAACGGCTGACTCCCTCCCGAGCCCCAACGGTTATAGTTTGTAGCCGCGGGCCTGCGGTCAGCGCGATCCCTCCGCAGCCAGTTTCCAGCCTCCCACTCCCGAGGCCTTAACGGGCTACTTCCCCAGTCTTCCCTTATTAAAATCTCCCTCTAGTGACCCCTACGTTGTAAGCTGGTCCTGGGACCCCAGAACTTAACCTGCTGGACAGACAGGGGAAGGGAGGACATGGATCTCCTTTTCTGGGCGGAGGGGTCAGAAATTCTTAAGTTTAATTAAGCCCAGCCACCTTAAAAGCTCGAGGCGAAGGCCCGAGGCCATCGCCCAGCCCCTCCCACCATTCCCGCGGACACTTAGGCCCCATTGGCTGCCAAGGGTGTAGGCGAGGTCCGTGAGCATCCTTTAGAACCGGCGTGGAGCGTGGAAAAAGCCCAGGAATAAAGTGACCAAGGGTTCTATTTCGGTCGGGGCAGAGCTGGCTGTTCGGGCCTTTGTGAGTTGCAAGGGAGCTTACCTTACCTCGTGTAGGTGAGGGAAGGTGGTGGACGATCCTTGCCAGTGTGACCCGATCCCTCCGAAATCTGAAAATCCCATCGAGTCAAGGCTGTCCATGACCAGGCCGGGGTGGCGGGGGGTTAAGGCCTCTGGCGGTGCAGACACTAAAGAGGCTCGCAGGTCTCACGAGGAACCACGGGCAGCGTCTGACCGGGACTATGCACGTTCTGGAGACACAGGAAAAGCTTGCTAGTTCCCCCGAACCTCGGGGGGCGTCTGTCCCTCACAGAGCACGTGGTAGGGAGGGGCAGGAAGAACTCGTTCTCCCCCGCTTGTGGGAGGCTTTCTGCTGGAGCCAGCCGGCGTCTGTCTGTCTGGAGGTCAGTCCACTAGGTGCCTAGCGCCAGACCTAGCCGACTTTTTTCAAGGGAACACGTGCAGCGGGGAAATTGACTGCAATTGCTCTTGGGGCCTTTGAGGGAATTAGGCTAGAATGGTATCTAAGGTTCCTTCCAGCTCTGAATCCTATGGCACTATGAAATATCTAATAGTACTAATGATAAATACCAAGCGAAACTATTTTTCTCCGCCTGTGGGCTCTCTTGAGGGTAGAGCAAGGCTTCATTTTCCAGGGTAGCTTTTAAGAGTTTACCCCTTAGTAAGACTTCGTAGTATTTGAATTTGCAAGTTCTCTGGAGGGTGAGAGCAGCAAATATATTCAGTAGACCCTGACAGTTCACAGGTTAGTATAGAAAAGTGTTGTTTCCAAAAGGAAGAATATTCATTCATTATCTAGCAATGACCAGCAAAAGAAGAAATTGTTCAGCGGTAAGTTGGGAAGAATCCAGCCCTTCCTAATTCACTCTTCTCTCTGTTAAGTGAGGGAAGTGGTGTGGAAGTAGTAATCAGCATGGTAGAAAAACACCACCACCACTGGCCTTGGTTTCTGTTCTGCTCCTAACAAGCTGTTCGGCTTTGTCTTTGTTCAGCCCCACTCTAAAGCCCTTTTGGGCTTTTCTTGTCAAAGATACTGGAATGATTTGCGATTTCTTTCTCTAGCTCATTTTGCAGATAAGAAAAACTCAGGTAAACAGATTTAAGAGACTTGGCCACAGAGTTAGGAAGCTTCTGAGGCCAGATTTTAACTCCAGACCCAGGCCTTTAACTATTGCCCTACCTAGGTACCTCCAATTTGAAGAACAGGCTTAGGTAGAGTGAAGAGAAAGGAAAGATGGAAGGATAGGAGATTGCCGTCTGAGAGAAGAATTTCAGAGTTCTGGATAATAGAAGGGGAAACATCTTGGCAGAATAGGAGATAAGATTATCTCATATTATAATTAAAATTAAAAAATAAAGAGATAGACTAGATTATTTCTTTTTTTCACTTTATTAATTTTTGTTAATTTTTAGTTTACATCATTCATTTCCACGAGATTTTGAGTTACAGATTTTCTCCCCCTCATTCCCTTATCCACCAAAACAGCAATCCCACTGTATACCCCCCTCCCCCAGTCTGTTCTCTCCTGTATCCTCCCCCATCACCCCTCTGACTTTCCAGTAGGGCAAGATGGATCTCCCTACCCCAGTGCCTGTATATCTTATTACCCAATTGCATGTAAATAATAAGAATAATAATATATATAAATATATTTTTTTAACATTTGATTTTAGAACTTTAAATTCTAGATTCTTTCCCTTCCTCCCTCATCACCCACCCCTACTGGAATGACAAGCAATTCAATACAAGCCATACATGTGTAGTTACACAGAACATATCCACAATGGACATTGTGAAAGACTGACTATATTTCCCTTTTTCCTGCCCCACCCCCCCACTTGTTCTATTCTCTACTTTGTCCCTGTCCCTTTACATTATTGTGTGCTTCTAACAACCCTCCCCCCAACCTGCCCTCCCCTCTATCATTCCCCTTCTCATCCCCTTTCTCCCTATGCTCCTGTAGGGCAAGATACCCAATTTAGAGTGTATGTCATTCCTTCCCTAAGCCAAATTCATTGAGAATAAGGTTCACTCCATTCTCTTTTGCCTTCCTGTTCTTCGCCTCCATTGTAACAGTTATCCCTTGCCTCTTCTATATGGGATGATTAACCCCATCCTGTCTCTCCCTGTCTCCTCTCATTCTATTCCTCTCCCACCTCTCAATTTCACCTTTTCACCTTTTAAAATATCATCCCTTCCTATTCAGTTGATCCTGTGCCCTCTGTCTATGTACACACACACACACACACACACACACACACACACACA
>CM053580.1:556003289-556068988 GCA_028627135.1 Pseudochirops cupreus
TCCTCTATGGCTTGTAACCAGTTTACATTTTTCTTGGAAGCTTTTGGTGTGGGAGTTCTGACTGTGTTGTCTTCCTCCCATTCCATGGTTTGATCCTTTTTGTCCCCAAAAAAGAAATCTAAAGTTGGATTACTCTTCTTGCTTTGCTTCCTTTGCTTGCTCATGTTGCCAGTTAATTACTTGACTTTTGGGCTCAGTAGAACTCTGCTTTCAGAGGGAAGAGCTTTGTCCCAAATCTCTGGGGTTTTCACAGCTGCCAGAACTATTAGGAGGCTGCTGTCTCTGCAGCCCCCACCAGCTTTGGCTCACTGGTCACATACCTCAGGACCACACCCAAGGTCAGGATGTCGATCCAGGCAGGTGAAGGCAAGAGCACTTAGCCTCTGAATGATCACTTGGCCCCCCTGCAACCTGCAGGCCAGGAGCTCTGAAGCAGCCACTTCAGCTGCTTTCTTGCCCTGGGAACAGACGGCTGGACTGCTTCTTTCCCCTAAATTTAGCCAAGTTCCACAGACCTTTCACTTTGTCCTTGGCTCTTATGGGTTGATAATTCTGGAAACCGCCACAGTTGCCTGTGATCCATTCTCCAGAGTGCTCCACCTGGGGCTTGTCCTGGCACCCTGGGGCTAAAGACTTGGTTTCAGGCTGGGCTGGGCTTGGCTCCCAGCATGCTGCGATAAGCCCTTCCTGTCTGCCCGCCGGGCTGCCTTCAGCACAAGCTTTGTTTCTCTGTCATTTTGTGAGTTCTGGAGCTCTAGAATTTGTTTAGAGTCATATTTTTTAGGTATTTGAGGTGGTTATGGGGGGAGCTCAAGGAGTTCCCCTGCTTCTACTCAGCCATCTTGACTCTGCCCCTTAGACTAGATAATTTCTAAGGTTTCTTTGAGCTCTAGACCCTGGGCCTGACTCAGTTCTTTAGCACTTACTGTGTTATTGCTGTGGGAATTCAGGCGAAGATTTACGTAGGTGCTGTATGGGGTGTCCCGAAAGTCTAGACACATAGGAAATCTCATTAACTATGCATATTTTCAAGAAATGAAATGAATGAAATTTTCAACATTTTGTTTAATTAGCATAAATGAGATTTCATAGGAAGACATAGGAGACACATAGGAAATCTCAATTAAATTAATCTCATTAACGTGGAAAATAGTCCCCAGTAGCTAATGAAGGCGTTTATTCCATATGAAATTGTCATGGCTAAAATTTATGCTAATTTGTTGAAAATATCATTCATTTCCTTTCTTGAAAATATGCCTAGTTAATGAGATGCCCTCTGTGTGCAGACTTTCAGGACGCCCTGTACAAAGGCAAAGAAAAGTGCAATGCGCAGTACATGTCCAGATGACTAGATTTTTCAGAGAGGGATGGTTTTGTTTCTTAGCAAGGCAGAGTATCTCTTTTTTTTTTTTTTGGTAAGCTCCCCCATCCCATTTTAGAGAGTATTCTTTGAGGTGAAAAAGATGTTCTGGTATATTGCCAACAGATGGAGCAATGAAACAAGAAATAAAGTTGTACTATATAATCTCATGGACTAAAAAATTCCACAAATATACAGTCAGTGCAAGAATTGTGGATTTTATGTCTCTGTGTTTCTGTGTTGATAGTTCCTTTTACTCTGTGATTTTTTCTTTTCCTATTTTTTTCTACAAAAATTAGTATATTTTTCATTGTTTTCAGGATTCAATTTATTTTTTTCTTTTTTTTCCAAAAGAATTATTTTTTTATTTTAAGTCTTCAGCATTCAGTTCCACAAGCTTTTGAGTTTTAATATTTCTCTGTCTCCCTTCCCTCCCCCTGCCCCAAGACAGCATGCAGTCTTATATAGGCTCTACATATACATTCATGTTAAACATATTTTCACATTAGTCATGTAAAGAAAAAATAGAACCAGTGGTATGAACCATGAGAAAGAAGAAACAAAACAAGGCAACCAAAGAAAAGGAGAGCAAATAGTATCCTTTGATCTTCATTCAGACTCCTTAGTTCTTTCTGGATGTGAAAAGCATTTTCCATCATGAGCCTTTTGGTGTTGTCTTAGAACCTTGCATTGCTGAGAAGAGCTAAGTCATTTTAGTTGATCATTGCACAATGTGGCTGGAACTGTGTACCATGTTCTGATTCTGTTCCCCTCACTCAGCCGCAGTTCACATAAGTCTTTCCAGGTTGTTCTGAAGTCTGCCTGCTCATCATGTCTATATAGCACAATAGTATTCCATTTTATTCATATACCACAACTTGTTCAGCCATTCCCCAGTTGATGGGCATCACCTCAATTTCCAATTCACTGGCACCACATAAAGAGCTACTATTAATATTTTTGTGCATGTGGGTCCTTTCCCCATTTTTGTTATCCTTTGTGATTTTTAAAGATATTTATATGAAAACAGGATCTGATTTTGATGGGAACACTTACTAATATTACTAAAGGTCTGTAATCGCAATCAGAAACATTTCTGTTATAAGTAAAAATTCCTGTTAATAGTTTGTTTTCATATATCTCTTTAATGTTGGCATGGAATATTTCTTCTCACCTGATTTGATTTTAATTTGATGGTTATAGAAGCTGATACAAGTAAAAATTACTTATAATACAGATGTCTCAAAATTTAAAAGTAAAAGATAAAGAAGAGATATCCTGGGGGTTTTTTAATTCCCATAATTGATGACCCCATTGAAACCCTAATTCTAATTGACTAATACTTTTAATTCCTTTCATTCAAAATCTCAAAGGCACCTGGATACATTATCTCCTTACATATAGGAACACACAGCCACTGCGAACTTGTCGTTTGCATCATGGTAAAGGAATAGAAAATCAGGAAGATTGGTATGAAGATACTGAATTTAACATTTTAAAAATAGCCTCTTTTTCTCCCCTGGGATTCATCTTGTAATAATTACTCTATGGAGCCATCTAAGAGGACCACCTGGCACTTAGCATGTTTCCTGGCTCATAATAGGAGCTTATATGTTTATTGAATTTATCTAGAGTCAGATGGTATAATGGAATGAGCATCGGCTCTGGCAGTCAGAGGACCTAGGTTCAAATCCTGCCTCTGATGCCCACTGACCTGCATGACCTTGAGAAATCACTTAAGCACCCTGATCCTCAGTTTCCATGGTGGGGGAGGCATTTGAACTAGATAACCCCCCCTCCCCTTGTTTCTGACTCTATGACTCTATTACTATTGGAGCTATCTGCTTTTCCAGACCAGGGCTCTCCCCACCCCGCCACTGTCCTACTCTTTCTGCTCCCTAGATGCCAAGAGGCACCAGAAGACTCAACCCCAATCGCCACTAAGCCCTGGATGCTAAATCCATCCCTGCACCTTCCTGAGTTGATTACCCTACTCCAACCCTCAAAATCACTACTCATTTCCCAGCTGTCATTAGCCAGGGACCCTGGGTGTTACTCCTACCCTGCTATTACTCCCAAAGGTCTACTCTACAACTTTACCCTCCAGACTCCTGGG
The DNA here is from genome assembly GCA_028627135.1 of Pseudochirops cupreus. Taxonomy (NCBI): domain Eukaryota; kingdom Metazoa; phylum Chordata; class Mammalia; order Diprotodontia; family Pseudocheiridae; genus Pseudochirops; species Pseudochirops cupreus. The sequence continues at coordinate 556,006,766 of CM053580.1, forward strand.
CCTTTCCATCTATCCTGCAACTGAATGCTCCTATATATACCATCTTAACTAATTATAATGTAAGCTCCTTGAGAGCAGGTACTATTTCACTTTTTTTAGTCACTTTCAGTTTTATTGATGTATTTTGTTTTAATATTGCATACATTTACAGATTACTATCACTCTGTGAGAGGTCTCTCGTAACAAAGTAAAAGTTAAGTAAAACTCCTAATACAGTGACCTTATCTGAAAGTACATGCAGCATTTCACATCTGTAGCACCTGCCACCTCTCTCCTTTAAAAAGAATTAACTTGTTTTTTCTCTCCTGCTCAACCCTCCCCATTGAAAAAGAAAGTAAAAGAAAAAAATGTTAATAAATGTGCGTAGTCAAGCAAAGAAAATTTCCATAGTAGCTGTCTACAAAAGTGTGTCTCATTCTAAAGCCCAAATCCATCACCTCTCTGTAAGGAATAGCATGTTTCATATTTTGACCCCTGGAATCATAACTGGTCAATGTATTGATCATAGTTCTTACAGCTTTCAAAGTTGATTTTACAGTGTCATAAAATTGTATAAATTGTTCTCTTGGTTCTACTCCTTTCCTTCCTCATTATTTTATAAAATCCCTCCAAATTATTCATCCTTGTAGTATTGATGTCATAGTTTGAATTGTTTTTCTAGTCCTGCTCATTTCACTCTGCATCAATTCATATGTCTTTTTCTTTTTTTAATCATCTGCTTCCTCATTTCTTCTGCACAATAGTATTCCATCATATTTATATACCACAACTTATTCAGCCTTTCCCCAATTGTTGGACATGTTTTTAGAATCCAGTTTTTTGCCACCCCCAGAAAACCTGCTATGAATATTTTTGTACATAAAGGACCTTTTATTCTTTGTTTTGCTTTGAATATAAACTTAGCAGTAATACAGCACTATTTAGTATATTTTCTATCTGTATCCTGGTGCTCAGCAAAGAATAAGTTCTTAATACATATTTTTCCATTCCAAGCCACACTTTTCTTTTTTCTTTTTTATGTGTAATATTTTATTGTTAATTAACTTTTGTTTATTTTTATTTTACATCATTCATTTCCACAAGATTTTGAGTTACAAAAATGTGACTAAGAACTCAGTATCAACAGGCCTATATGCCTATTCATCCATCTGTACAAAATCTTTATGAAAGTCATCATCTATATAATTGAAGGCATCCTTGATGAGAATAAGGAACAAAGAGGCTTTTGCAAGCAATATTCAACAATCAAGCACTTCTTAATAATTTCACAGCATGATAACCTAACCCTAACCTAAAGGGTAGTCAGCTTGTGGTGAAACTGATACAGCATAAAGTAAGTATCCTTTATGTATTCTGAGGTCTACCAATGCTCCTTGTGAGTGACATTGTTAAAATTACATGAAGCCCTAGCTGGGTGTTGTAATGTGATTTGAAGATTGCCTTGTATTGGCAAGCACTTAGCACCTTGTTTCAAGTGTGATTGTATCAAGTATTATGATCCAGAATTTTTGAATCCCACAGTGGGAGGGATTTCCTGTTGTAACAGGAAGGGGTAAAACAGGGAGGAGCTAATATCTTACATAAGGAAAAGCCCAAGCTGAAAGAGGCCAGAATTTCTCTCAGCAAGCATCTGGAGGCTGGGCTGCTATTGCTGGACTGAGGACTGAACTGAAAATTGAGAACTGAGAAGAGAAATGAGAACTGATAACTGAGACAGAACTTCTTGGAGCAAGCTATGTGGAGGCTATGGAGGAGAGGCCAGAAAGTGATTTTGATTTTGAGAACTAAGCTTCTGCTGAGGCTTTTTTTCTGGGAACTTCTGCTGAGACTTTTCTTCTGGAAGCTTCTGCTGAGAGCTTCTGAGAACTAGACTGAGGAGTTACTGTGGAGAAGGATCCCTGCTTGAGGAAACCTGTTCTGTTGTGAAGGGTTGGGAATATACGTGTTCACTGCATTAACCATGTGTACCAACTTCATGGTTACTGTAATGACTTTGACTTTCTGGTTCTGGTTCTCAGTTTCCTGGTATTTGAATAAGGACTTGGAGGTGGACCTAGACACTGTGAGCTTCAGTATGGAACAGAAACTGCACAGAGAGCTGGACAAGGAACTGAGAACTGTCTGCCTTTGAACTCAGGTGACAGTGGGATAGATCCGGGTAGGAGCTGGGACCATGGAAGAGGAACCATGGAAACTAAGAGCCTACCTCAAGTCAAGATGAAAAAAACTTCTCTTTGGGTATTTAATGATGACTGAAGAAATTGTAACTTACTTGTGACCTGGGGGTGCATGACTTTTGTACTTTCCCCTACCCCTTAAGAGGGTAATGAGTGGTGACTGATGATACTGTAACTTAATTGCACCTCATGGGTGGAGGATTTTGACTTTTGTACTTTGTGATTGAATTAGACTTTGTGATTAACTAAATGAATGTACTTTGCTTAAAACTATGTGGCCACTTTGGTGAAAACTATGTGGCTATTTTAGTGATAAGTTGTGTTGTTGTGAATGCTGTACCTTGATTTCTTTGAATGTTTTGTCTTAGTTTGTTACTGAGTAAATAGAGTTTACTATACTGTGTAATCAGAACCTTGAAAGCTGTTCACAGCAGCTGTCCTCTGGAAAGCTGTTCAAGCTTGACTTTATAGGTGTTACAAAGCCTGTTAGAAGATACCTGTAATCACTCAAAGAACTTTAGTTACTCTATCTACACAGGAAAGACCAAGTAGATGAAAAATGTCAGTGGTTCACCTTTCAACTTGCATTTGGAGTCCTACCCAGTAGAGTTGTCTCTATGTATTTGTTTGTATATCTGGGACAATCAGTATAGATGGACAATAAGCTAGGCATAGAGCTGAACAGGAGGAAGGAAGCAGATTGAACTGCTTCTGGGAAATTGTGAGGCTCTTTTTACAGATTCTAAGCTTCCTCTTAAGCAAAAGGCCATATTTTCAGACCAAGATTTTATCAATATTGGTACCAAGACATGGAACACCACTGCCTCCAAAGGATTAAAGATTAGAGAATCAGGTAGTGGGTACGAGAGGGCAATCAGAAGAACAAGAGTAAAGGACATCATGGAGAGATTGTATGCCAATAAGAAGAGATGTATTGATCACACAGCAAGAGGGAGGGATGACAGGTGCCCCACTAGTTCTCTCGAAATGCTGAGAGAAAGCCAAGAAGGCCTTGTGGCATGTTGAGTGGGCCCTCTTGTGGCAAAGTTTCGAGATAATGCCAATAAGAGTTCCCTGGGAAATGTGGGCATGGACAGATTGCCCTCTGCAATTGGAGAGAAACCTCCGATCAATAAGATCACAGGTCCACTTGAGTATTTACGGTTTGAATGGAATCAAAGAAGCCTCTAGGTTCTAAAACTTCTTACTGTGCTGCAAGAAAGTCTTGATTTGGGGTGGTTAGGTGGCGCAGTGAATAGAGCACCAGCCCTGGAGTCAGGAGTACCTGAGTTCAAATCTGGCCTTAGACACTTAACACTTACTAGTCCTGTGACCTTGGGCAAGCCACTTAATCCCAATTGCCCTCCAAAAAGCACAGAAAAAAAAAAGGCTTGATTTATTTAGAATGGATTGATGTGAGTGATTTGATAATACAGTCCAAAGCTTGTCCTGGTGCTGTAAGTGATTTTGTATTCTTAGAGGCTCAGTGAGTGCCTCCTCATTATCATTATTTATATAGTACCTACTATGCACCATGCTAAATGCATTACAAACATTCTCTCATTTGGTCCTCATCACGGCTGAGGAGGTAGGTGCTATTATCATCCCCATTGATGAGGAAATGGAGGCAAACAAGTTAAGTGACTTGCCCAGGTCTGCAGCTGAACTCAGTTTCCTAACTCCAAACCCAGCATCCTATCCATTATGCCATAGATTGTCCCAAGCTAGAAATACTTTGACCTTAGACTTGGCAGAGGATCATATATGTACAAGTATTGTCCAACAACCACTCTGGCTTGCAAATCCCAAATGCTGCCAAGTTCCAGTGCAGTTGTGATTTGAAACACCATGCCCTCTCAACAAAATCGTGAATCTTTGAAGTGTTGAGGTAAGCAGCATATTAAATCTTGTCTTTTTTTTCAGAAGTGTAACATAGAGTGAGTTATTACCTTCCATTACTGGTCACCTGTTACCCAGGCTTCTGTTTATTAAAACATATGGTAACACTTCAAGGTCTGGGTCTTTCAGCACTATATTTTACTTCTGTATATGTGGTAATTACTGATATGCTTTCTCCCAAATTTAAATTAGACACATTTTCCTGCTGCTGCAGACTACTATAAGAAGCAGAGAGTGTGGCGGAAAAATATATACTGGACTTGGAGTCAGGAAGACCTGAATTCAAATCCTGCCTTAGGTGCTAATGGTGTAATGCTAGGTAAGTAGCTGAAGTGGGCTTCAGTTTTTTTCAGGTATAAAATAAAAGAGTTGGATTTCATGACCTCCAAGATTCCTTCCAGCTTTGAGACTGTGTTCTAGTTTCATAGTATTACAGTGCTTCTCCATCTCCTCCATTTCAGGGGCCCTACCAAGTGAAGGGATGTCAAGAGTGGACCTAAAGGACCATCACCCTTCAATTTGCAAAGCAAATGACAAGAATTATACCGCAGTAATGACAAGGGATGCAGTTCAGATCTGTGTACCACAGCTGTACATTGACCCAGTGTGAATAGGCCACTTCAGCAGAAGCCATTGATTGGTCAGACCGCAGAAGTAGAAAGGAACTCAGGGGTTGGCTGGTCCAGCCCAGGCCTGATCAGGAATCCCTCTCTCTACCCCATCCCCATAACTTTCCCCCAAAGTGCTGACACCCCTTCCCCCCCACTAAAAAACCTCTACCTAAGAAGTAAGTTCCATACCCCAAGACAGCCCCTTCTACTGTTAGGCATCTTTATTTCCTAGGTCCTTTTGAGCCAAAATTTGTCTCTGCAACTTGGACTCAAACAGAAGTAAGGATATATTTTAAAATTCCAAGTGATTAAATCTGACTTCATAGCAGGAGGGAATATAGGAAAAAGTTCAAATCTGAGAGGGTTTTTTAAAGCAATTATATTCACCTTGATAAATTGGAAGATGTGTGATCTTGATCAACTTCTGAGAACAATAATAATGAGAGCATGATGTAGTGGATAGAGTCAAGAAGACCTGGGTTCAAGTCCTACCTCTGGACACAAGCTGGCTTTGTGACCCTGGGCAAGTTTCTTGACCTCTCAGTGTTAGTGACAGCTCTCTGAGAAGCTACTTTGAAGAGCAGGCACTGATGAGTGAGCTTTTCCTGCTGAATTCCTTCTATCAATGAGATCACAGGTCTGGTCATTACAATAGCAATGATAAAATGGATCTGTAATCCATCTGATTGATGTGGGTACTTTATTCTTCAAGCAGTGGTGCTGCCCGGGGCAAGCCGGTGGCACAGTGGATAGAATACGGGGCCTGAAGTCAGGATGACCTGAATTAACATCCCACCTTAGATGCTTCCTAACTATGTGACCCTGGGCAAGTCCCTCAACTTCTCTGTACCTCAGTTTCCTCATCTGTAAAACATGAATAATAATAGCACCTACCTCCCAGGGTTGTGGTGAGAATTAAATGAGCATAATTGTAAAATGCTTGACACAATTGTTCAGTTTTGTCTGACTCTGTGATCCCATCGGCGGCTTTTCTGGCAGAGATACTGGAGTGGTTTGTCATTTGCTTCTCCAGCTTATTTTACAAATGAGGAAACTGAAGCAAACAGGGTGAAGTGACTTGCCCAGGGTCACACAGCTAGCAAATGTCTGAGGCCAGATTTGAACTCAGGTATTCCTAACTGCAGGCAGCATCCTTTCCACTGTGTCACCTAGCTGCCTTGCTTAGCACAGTACTTGGAACACAGTAAGTCCTGAATAATTTTTTAAAAAAATAAGTGAACTATATGCCAATCAGTGTACTTAGGTGCTGTAATAGAGGGGTAAAATGAACTTTAGAGTGCTTACATCATATGAAAAGGAGTTATATTCCTAAAGTTAAGATGGTTGAAAAAACTTTTCAATTATTTTCTTCAGCATAAAGAAATGTTTCCAAACCTGTAAGTCACAGACTCTATGGGACCACAGTCATTGCAAGGGCTCCTTCTGTGTATTAATTTGTCTGCCAGAAGGACTGAATAAATAATATATTTCCCACGTCTATTGCTATTTTTCAAATGCATGTTGTGATGAATAAAATACAAACTGAATTGTAGGCTCTTGGATTCATGACAGCTTTTTGGCAGTGTATGTTCTCAATGAGAATGGAAAGGAATAAGCATTTATATAATGCTATGTGCTGAGCACTATGCTAAACAAATGTTTTACAAATATTGTATGATCCTCACAACATTTGAGATATGCATAGTTATTTATCCTCATTCCACAGTTGGAGAAGTTGAGGCAAACAGATTGTGACTTTCCCAGGATCACACAGATATTAAGTGTTTAAGGTCAAATTTGAACTAAAATCTTCCTGATTTTAGGCCCAGGACTCCATCCACTGTGCCACCTAACTACTAATCAGGGGGTACTGATAACTACTGTTATTGTGGGACTTTTGGATAATTTCTTTCTTTATATTAAAAGAAGTTCTCATAATTTACAAGTTAAGAACTTCTGGAACAAAATGTATTTGTTACCATCAGAGACTACCATAATGCATTTTTGTAGCAGAGATTCATCAGAATTACCAATCAGTGATAGGGATGGATATAATGTGCAAAATTATATATAACTCAACTATTAAAACCCAATTATTCAAATCATGATGCCCTTGGCATTTTATCTCCAGTATTTTAACTTCTAAAATAATCACAGAAAAATATTGGATACTTTTTTTGGTAGCCCATTTTTTATATAATGAAAGACGAGTAGTATGTGGATGGAATCAGTCTTAGAGTCAGAAAAGTATGAATTCAAAATTCTATCTCTTGTGCCAATTAGGTGGACCGCTAGGTGGCACCATAGTGCATAGAGTGCTGAACCAGGCGTTCATAAGACTCATCTTCCTGCATTCATATCTGGCCCCAGACACTAGCTGTGTGACCCTGGGGGAGCTATTTAACTGTGTTTGCCTCAGTTTCCATAAAATGGCAACCACTTCTGTATCTTTGCCAAGAAACCCCAAAAGGGGTCACGGGGAGTTGGATATGGCTAAATGACTGAACAATGAAAACCAATTAGGTGACATCCACAAGTCACTTAATCTTCTTAAGCCATAGGCAACTCCCTAATATTCAAAGTTGAACCTGAAAGGAGTCCCGACACTGACTGAAATAATGAATCCTTGATATATTTATCCAGCATATTTGACTCATGAAAATTAGAGCAAGAATAGGCAACTCTAAAGCACTAAATACCTCACATCATGATACTGGTTCATAACAAAGAATGATAAATAGAAACAGTCATCTAAAGCCTGATAGAAAGAAGAATGTGCAAGATTTTCTGGCCTTATTTGGAAGGTCCAAATCTGCCATGTAAAAATCTATAGATACTTTCTCTGCCAATGCAGATTGAATTCCTCTATAATTTAGGCTTAATGAGTTTCCTATAGGGGACTACAAGTTTAAATGATTAGCTCAGGGTCACAAAGGTCTGTACATAAGAGCTAAGACTTACCAGATATAAGACTTGAATCTAGGTCTTCTGACTCATAGTTTTTATAGATAAAGAAATATAATATGGGTTCTGTATCTGCCCATTATCAGATTTACAGATATTTAATTATGAGATAACTGTATACTGAAAAGCAAGTTGATGTTAATTTTCAGAATATTCAAATTATAGTAGGTTGGGCTTTTATACAATCTAGAGGAAAGAGAAATGGGGCTTGTAGCAAGGGAGAGGAATGCATTTATATCCATGAGGACAGCCTCTGACTCCAAAGGAATTCTACTAACCCCTATGTTTAGACCAACCTATTCTAGACCAATACATTTGTAAAGAGGTCCATCCCCTTTTGTCTACTGTAGGGAGTGAAGTCAAAGGCCCCTTCTGAGGAACCCCCCAAAGGGATACAGATCCAGGCCAAGGTCTCCCTTGAGCTTGTTCCCATCCCCCTGGGCTCACTATTTCTCAGGATTTTGGCTTGCCATCCCCCACTCATCAACCTTCTGTGCTAGGGAGGCTTGGAACTGTCTGACCATCCCTGAAACCCTGGACACTTGATCGATATAGATCAAGTAGTGATATGTGAGATAAGAGAGCAAGGAAGTGTCCCGTGGGAATGGCCTTCTAAAAGACTGCAAGTTAGGCACCTAAAGTAACAAACTATGTAAAGTTTCCCATGAGAAAGTATGTTGTAAATGCTTTGGTTATAGAACATAAACCCTTACCCTCAGATGCTTAGTTGAGACTTGCTTAGCATACATACAATAAACATATGAATGCTTTCAATCTCCACCTGGCCCATGACTCTTCATTCACACTCTCACATTTGGTTGGTGCTGCGAGGTACAGGCATCAGTCTATCTTAATAAAAAAACCACAGACCCCCTAACACCTTTGGGCTATCTATTGGTAAGGTTGTCTCTATATGACTGAATTCCTGATTCCCTCTATACGGTTACCCAAGTGATATTCCAAAAACACAGGTCTAACCATCACATTACCCTGCTCGGAATGCTCCAGAGACTCCTTCTTGCTTATGGGAGAAAACACAAACTCCTCTCTTTGGCATTTAAAACCTTGCTCCATCAGGCTCCAGCTCCCCTTTACAGATCCATTACATATTATCTCTGATGAGGTGCAGGCTCTGGGAACCCACTTTATGAGGCATTTGCAGAGGCCATAAGCTTTCATTGTGGCTGGGCCTAGACCTCTGTTACTAGCCTTGCCCTCCATTGTTCATCTAGTTCCCACCCTTGAGCCTATCAAAATATCAATCCACCCTTGAACTGGCCTAGCCCATCATTGTCTATTGGCTCCAGGTAGCCTCCAGCAGCTTCCCACCCTTAATCACTCATTGACCTCATTAACTCCTCCTGAAGATCCTCCCCAAACTCCTCCTCTAGACCACCTCTAGATTCCTCCCACAACCTTTCTGTATATAAGATCCCATCTTGCCCCCATGTGTGTGAGAGCACCATAGAATTTTCTAGCACAGACTTGTTCTGTGTCCAATACAGGTGAACTTTTAATAAACTTTACTTTTCTTTGGCTGAGAGAAGACTTGAGTTGAATTCATCCAGCAGGACCCAGCATGTTGGTATTTTGGGGTCTTGAGCAACCCTAACCCTAACCACATCAATCTCCTTCACAAACTCTCTACTCTAGACCACCTGACCTGTACCCCTAGCACTTAGAATAGCAGCTGGAGCATAGTAGGCATGAATGCTTGTTGATTGATTCCTGAGAACAGTTAGGAGAGCACCTTCATTTCCCCAAGTCAGAAAAAAACAGGGACCAGATGGCAAAGAAGTAGAATTCACATCTTCTTTTCCCACTCCTATAAATGAATGTGTCCATGCAGTTTGGCTATTCGATAAACCCTGGAGCTCAACTGAGTGTGCATCATTGCCTGTGTTCTATGAAATCTCAAATCGGACTGGCATAGATAATTCTTCATTTCCCACCATCAACTATGGTTGGTTTTCATTGCCAGAGAGGTGAACAGATTTCATTCTTTCCCCCTAGGATAGATAAACTCATCACCAGAAATCTCATCATGTAGGTTATTTCATATATGGTACTTACTCAACAGGCAGTTATGTGGGGCAGTGGACAGAGCACTGGTCCTAGAGTCAGAAAAACTCATCTTCCTACATTCAAATGGGGCCTCAGACATTTAGTAGCTGTGTGACTATGGGCAAGTCACATTACCCTGTTTGCCTTAGTTTCCTCATTTGTTAAATGAGCTGGAGAAGGAAATGGCAAACCACTCCAGTTCTCTTAGTTATGTCTCCCTTCTGATTGGAGGACTGGAAGGCGGAGCAATGAACTCCTCCCAAAGCCTTTCTTTATTGAGATCTCAGAATTTCTAGCTAATTCTTGTTTCCTCTATTTCCTACCAGCTGCTCTCTGGGAACTTCATGCCCTCTTTCCACCCTCTTTTCAGTTTCCTTTTGTGTCTTGTCTTCTCTGATTAGATTGTAAGTTTCTTGAGGGGAGGGACTATCTTTTTTATTTGTGTTGTCAGAGCTTAGCACTATGCCTAGTTGTAGTTAGTGCTTAATAAATGTTTGGTGACTACTGGGAGAAAATTTTTAAAAAACAACTACTTGGGATGAAATTCTTCCAAAAACAGGAGTTTTGATGGAAAGCTAGAAGAGACTCCAGAGGTTATATGGCCCAACCCCTTTATTTTACATTTGAGGGAACTGCAGGCCCTACGTCCCACACCCACAAATAGTATCAGAGGCAGGATATGAGCTTAGATGCTCAGCTCCCCACGTGCCCTGCTCTTTCTGCTTAATCAACCTCAGGGTTTCCTTCAGTGGCTCTATGATGTTTGTGTCTGACACAGTCTCAAAGATATTCCTATAAACTAACAGAGGACTGGATCAAGATTTAGAAAACCTGGTTTCTAGTTCTAGGTCTTATTTCTCTTTACTAGCCTTAGGAAAAATCAGTTCACCTCTGAGTCTCAGCTTCCTTACCAGTAACATAGAAAACAATACCTTCCTTCTTCCCTAGCTCACAGGGTAGTTTCTGGGATCAAATGAGATCATTTTTGTGGAATCTGAACCACTTATACAAAAGTAAGGAATTTGAAATGCAAAACCACTTTAGTTTTCTAACCTATAAAATCAGTAGGCAGCTGATTTAAAATTAGAGACAGCTAGATGGTTCAATGGATAGGCCTGGAGTCAGAAAGACCTGAATTCAAATCTAGCCTCAGGTATTCACTAGCTGTGTGATCCTGGGCAGGTCATTTAACCTTTGTTTGCTATAGCCCCCTGGAGAAGGAAATGGCAAACCACTCCAGTATCTTTGCCAAAAAAAAAACCCCAAGCCCCAAAACCCCATGGATAGCATTGGTGTGCTGGGGTCCACAGGGTCATGTAGAATAGGACATGACTGAGCAACAGAAACAACCAATCAAATGTCACCTTCCAGTTCTAATAATTCAACAGTTCTAAGCTGGGACCCTGGTTACTTAAGAGTCACCAGGTATGGTGTGGGAAAACTATGCTGGGGATTGGGGACAGCACAAAGAAGAGGACTATGGGTTGGATTAGATGATCTCTCAAATCCATCCAAGTCTTTATCTTATGACCCAATGTGTACATTCTAGATAAACCTTGGACATTATACCTGTGCATGTTCTTGGCCATTGGAGTCTTTAAGCTTTCCATGTATTGCTTGTCACAAAAGCAAGAACTTAATGTTTCCTAGAAAGTGGAATTTTCTGCTATCAAAAAAATCATCCCTTGCTATCCCTTACCCCTTTACCTATTTCACGGGGGTCTGTGGGGTACACAGGGAGGATTAGCACCACTGGTGGGAGGGCTGCTGAGCCCTTTTCAGGGCTGCTCATGCACTTTTGGTATCCACCTGCACCCAACTATTGCTTGTGGCCCCAAGAAGCTGTAGCATGCCCAGGGACCACACCCTGGTACCCGGTTGAGCGTAACCAACAGGCCTTAAACTCTTCTGTGAGTTACAGGGATGTCTACTCTAAGCATATGAAGACTTTCCTTGTTGGAATGGGCAGATGAGAACAATTTGTTCCAAGGGCACAAAGGAGGATATGGAGCACTTAGAGCCTGATCAGACATTGAAGATGCCAAGGTCATCCACTGCACCTTGGGACATCTCCTGTCTTCTTTACTTCTGTCCTGCCAGTGGACTTCAGTGACTTTGGAAAAGAAAGTGAGGCTGATGACTTTGTGCAATTCTTTCTCACTTAAATCCAATTCATGTGCAAATCAAGACATTACCCTCTGATGTCATTGATCCTCTTCAAAACATTGACTGTTGAGTTTAGACAATAGAGCCCTGGACTTGAATATGTATAAAAATCATTGTAACTTTGCATTTATTTATCTTAACATATTATATTATAAGGACAATAAGTGACATTTTTCAATAGAGCTGTAAGTTTTACAAAGGACTTCCCATGTAGTATGTCATTATGTCATTCTCACAGGTGTATTATTCCTGTTTTACAAATAAGTAATCTGAAGCTGAGAGGTCATGTAACCCATCATCACTCAGATACACTCAGAAGCAGATTCAAGTCTTCTTGATTCAAAATTCAGTTCTCTTTCTCTCTGGCACTTTTAGCCTCTCTGGACCCTTCTCTAATGCCATGGATCCTAACCCCTCTGTGACTTAGCACATAGTGTTCACTGTTTTGACTAAAACATCCATCACTTTTTAACCAACCTTCATTTCTTCAAACCTGTGGTTCCTACTCCTGACAGCAGAATTTCTTTGCTAACAGCTGAGGCAGCCCGCTTCCCTAAGAAGCAGCTTTTGCCACTATGCCTTGTACCCTTTTCATTCTTGAAGAGTTCTCTGTCCCTGAAGCCCCTTCCTCTGATTGGTCATCAAACTGTCAGAATTTTCATTGTTATGAAGGGCCCCCAGGTCAGCCTTGTCCATTCCTGTATTGTCCTGCAGGCCTGTTCCCAAAGGTTTGTATTTCTTTCTCTGTCATACCCCCACCAACTTTCTTTTCATCTTCCTTTGTTGTTTTGCCTTCCCCCATTAACATGTAAGCTTCTTTAGGGCAGGGATCGTCTTTTTTTTTTTTTTTTGGAGGGGAGAAGGCTGGGCATTTGGGGTTAAGGACTTGTGCAAGGTCACATGGCTAGAAAGTGTTAAGTGTCTGAGGCTGGATTTGAACTCAGGTCCTCTTGACTCCAGGGGCCCTGCTCTATTCACTGCACCACCTAGCCACCTAGACACTCCCAGGGATTGTCTTTTTGCTTCTACTTGTATCACTGGAGCTTAGAACAGTTCGTGGCACATAGTAAACTCATGATAAATGTCTGTGGTCTTTACTTGACTTTCTGAATTTAAAAAGCAGGCATTCCAAGGTTGAACCTACAACCTGGCACAAAGTCTATACTCAGAACCTTTCCAGCTTGGTGTAAGGCCTGCGTAAGCCTGGTTGACTGGGAGAATGTGTAGCTTTCCACAATAGAAGGTCAAATGTATTGTATTTAAAGCTGGTTAATTTTATAAATGAAAATTGAATGAAAAACTCGAGTGAGGCACCAAGCTAAGCACTGAGGATACTGAGAAAGGCACAGACATGGTCCCTGCCCTGAAGGAGCTCATTTTCTAAAGAAGGAGACAACATGGAAATAGCTATGCACATACAAAATATGAACAGGTTAAATGGGAGATGATCTCATAGTGAAGGCCCTAGTAGTCATCAGCAACTGGAAAAGGTTTCTTGCGGAAGGTAGGCTTTGAGCTGAATCTTAAAGGAAGCTAAAGAAACCAGGAGGTGGAAGTGAGGAGGAAAAATGTTTCAGGCATGGGGGGCAGCCAATAGAAAGGCGTGGACTTGGGAAATTGAGTGTTGCCTGGAAGAAACGGCAAGTAGGGTGTGTGGAGAGGAGTAAAATGTAATCAGCCTGGAAATAAAGGAGGGTGACAGGCTGTGCAGGTGTTTAAAAGCCAAAGAGAGGGTTTTATATTTGGTCCTGGAGGAGAGAAGCAGCCCCTGGATTGAGGGGGCTGCGGAGTGGCATGGTTAGTTTAAGAAAAATAACTGGCAGCTGAATGGAGAATGGATTGGAGTGGGGAGAGACTAGAGACAGGGAGGCCAATGAGAAGGCTATTGCAGTCACTGAAACATGAAGTAGTAAGACCCTGCACCAAAGTGGTGCTTGGGAGCAAAGAGAAAGGAACATATACAAGCCGTGTTATGAAGGTAGAAATGATAAGACTTAACAATAGATTGGATATATGGAGTAACTATGGCAGTGGTTCTCAATCTTCCTAATGCCGCGAGCCTTTAATACTGTATCTGCATGTGGGCGGACCCTCCTGGAGATGGATAGAGGAGCTGTGTCTTGGTTCCTAAGACCATCAGAAATATGTGTTTTCTGATGGTCTTAGGCAACCCCTGTGACTCCTGTGAAAGGATCATTTGACCTCCAAAGGGGTCACGACCCACAGGTTGAGAACCACTGAACTATGAGAAAAGAGATGAGGATTACACCAAGGCTTTTGGATACAGGTAACTGGGAGGGTGATGTTGCCTTGGATGGTATTAGGGAAGTTTGGAAGAGTGGAGGGTATTGGGGAAAAGATAATGAGTTCAATTTTGACAATTCTGGATGTCTAATAGACAACTGAGCAGCTCCATGTCTCAATGGATAGAGTGCTGAGCATGGAGTCAAGAAGACATCTTCTGGAGTTTAAAACTGGCCTCAGACACTTACTAGCTATGTGACCCTGGGCAAGTCATTTACCACTATGTGCTTCAATTTCCTCATCTGTAAAATGAGCTGGAGAAAGAAATGGCAAACTACTCTGGTATCTTTGCCAAGAAAACCCACATGGGGTCAGGAAGAGTTGGACCTGACTGAAATGACTAAACAAATAGGCAATTGGAGATGTGAGACTGGAGATCGAGAAAGAGGAGAGGACAGGACAAATACATCTGAGAATGATATACATTGAGATAATTAAATCCATGGGAGGCGATAAGATCCCTAGATGAAATCACATAAAGAAAAAAGAAAAGGTCTGGGACAGAGCCTTGGAGGGGCCCCAAACTTAGTGAGAGTGACCTAGAAGAATAACCAGTGAAGAAGACAGAGAGGGGGATCCAAGAACCAGAAGAGTTCTATCTATCTATCTATCTATCTATTCTATCCTCCTAGAGGAGACAGTATCTAAGAGAAAAAGACAATTAACAAACAGTACCAAAATTTGCAGAGAAGTAAAGTAGGGTGAGGAATGAAAAAAGCTGTTAGATAAGCCACTTAAGGGATCGTGGGTGATTTTGCAGTTGAAAAATGAGGTCAGAAGCCAGACCATAGAGAATTAAGAAGAGAGTGGGAAGAAAGGAGGTGGAGGACCTATTCCAGACAGCTAATGTTGCTAAATTGAATTGAATCCATACTTGGAACTTTTAAACGCAGTCCCTTCCATTTCTGTGTACAATTGTACTTTTAAAAATTTGTACGTACTCATCTTTATAATTAAAAATTTAACATATACAACTGAACAATAACAGCACCTAAAAGCTGATCAGTGCTATAATCTTTTTCAGTCTTCAAGACTGCTTAAGCATACCTTACATGTTGAGATCAGAGCGTATACAGTATTTCATGTTAGCTTTGCTTTACTTCATAGAGAAGTTTTCATATTTCTGCATAATCTTCATGTTGACCATTCTTTGTTGAAATGCAGTAGTGTCATATGTATTTGTTTGAAAACAAAAAGACAATAAATTTTAAAAGAACTTAAGTTTTGCATTTCCACCTGATTTAAACCATCTTTCGTCTGAATTAGTACCAACTATTTGCATTTTATTTCCCGTACCTTCTAAAAATTGTACAATGTTGTTCAAATAACTTACAAAAAAGAAATTTAGCAAATGTTAAAGTGTCATAGGCATGTCAGTTTATTTTAATTGCCATCAATCTAACCTGTAATTAATATCTTAAAAAGAAAAAAAGTTATTTTTTATGACTGTCCCAATATGACCGTTTTAATAATAACACTTTGTGTATATACGCATCTGTATACCCTGTATGTGTATGTCCTATTAGCAAATCAATAAATGGTGCCTGTTTCTTAAGGTCTACTAGTTTAATTAGCAGCTGCTGTTTTTCGTTAGGAAACCGTTAGCAATAAAATGTTGCTTTTTTGCTCTTGGCTTCCATTACAGTCTTTAGAGATGTGACCTGAATTTTTGAAGACTAAGCTATCCCTATGCCACTGTCAAGATTTTGCTGACCCTGCTAGGCTGGGAGGATTTTACTTTGGAAATTCTTAATGCCATTAACTTGACCAACTTGGCTCAATTTAGAAGTGCTGATCACCAGAAGGTTAGCTACCACATAGGGATTTGGTTTTGTTTTTGTTCTTTAGACCTTGAAGGAATATTAGAGCTTAGGGAGGATTTGGCCCCCCACTGATGAAATTAACCATCTTTGAAGTAAACATTTCCTGGTAAACCGACAAACTGTGGTTTTTGTTTACTCCTTTGCCCCAGAGGTAGATATATTGGTTTAACTCCCCTCTGATAGTAAAATAGCCTAATGAAGAAGAAAAACCAGTAGTGTGAGAGCTTGTGTCAAGATAGGGATTTCCTAATCTTAATTGACATCAGACAGAAAGAACAAAAAAAAATGCTGAACCATTCCATGATTGTAATGCCCAAGCTTGGCTCTAGAGAAAAGTTGAGAGAAGCGCCTCCCTTTCTTCTTTGTAGAGGTGGATGACTGTAGGAAGAGTGTATGTGCTCAATGTTTTCATTAGTTTTGCTGAATTGCTTTTTATCTCTTTCTTTTTCTAATCTTTGTTATAAGAAATGGCTCTCTTTATATTATATTAAATATTAATTAAATTTATTGATTTGAGACATATTCTAAAATGAATGCGACAAAAACAGTTTTTTTAAATTATATTTCTTAGCTGTACATATCTATATCTATATCTATCTATCTATCTATCTATATATATATATATATATACATATAAATAAAATTACTGCTAGAGTCATGGTGTTTGTTCATAATGCCTTAGTCGAAAAATTATGTGAAGTTTTCTGTGTCTCAAACCTTCTTGTGCCAGGGGAATATGATTCAATTGTTTTTGTTCATCTCTCCTTTCTAAGAGGATCAATGACACCATGGGATGATGTCCTGACTTGCTCATGAATTGGATTTAAGTGAGATAGAGTTGCACAAAGTCATCCATGATCAATTAACTTGAGGATTGGTTAACTCTGTCTTTACTTAATTCACTTTTAGCATAGGTGATCACTTATTTAGATCTAGATTAAAAAAAAATGTTCACATTGGCATTAAAACCCACAAAGTTCTTTGCCTGCTTTAGTTCTGGTGAGTTTAATTGTATTTATTGCCATCCTAAATAACAGGAACTAAACCCATTCTGCAATTCCAATTTGAGATGGGAAGCCTGAGGTCACTAAGAGGGTCACAGTCCTTTTTACCACAGAATTTTTCATTGCTTCACTATCAATGTAGATGAATATTTAGCAAAGCTAGCAGCACAGCAATGCAGGACATCTTGACTGCTTTTGGGACAATGATCAGTACTGTACTTCCCTGGGCTCTTTACCCACAGTGGGAAACATTATTACTTGGCCTCAGGATCTGTTGGGTGGGTCAGGGGGTTAAAGCCGCACAAACCTGCCATGCAGATCATTGGAGCTCAGCATTGTTAGAAGGATAATCAGGATTAGAAAAGCTTCATCACAATCTTTAAACCACTGGAGGCAGGGATGGGGGGCACCGGGGAAACGAATCCAATCCAAACCAAACCAGTACTTCAGAAAGTATTGGGATATTAATTTTTCCAAATTCTGTCAACTCCTCAATGTTATATTCATAGACATTAAATTATTTTTAACCAGGAATTGTAAAAGTTGCTGAAGCAATTAGTATCTGGCCTTCTTAAAGGATCTTCCCCCTTTGTTGCTTCAATATTTTTATGGCGTCTACTACGTGCTAGACAGACA
Organism: Pseudochirops cupreus; assembly: GCA_028627135.1. Taxonomy (NCBI): domain Eukaryota; kingdom Metazoa; phylum Chordata; class Mammalia; order Diprotodontia; family Pseudocheiridae; genus Pseudochirops; species Pseudochirops cupreus. The sequence goes on from CM053580.1 coordinate 556,024,414, forward strand.
CTGTGCTAAGCGCCTTACAATTATTAGCTCATTAAAAAACAAACATCCATAAAATGAACCCATTGATGCTAGTTCTCCTTCAGCATTTGACTCATAACATGGTAGGGCTGGCTTCATGCCTGTGTGTAATGTTTGAGCATGTGTTTCTCTCCCATGATGCTGCATCCATCACCAGCATAGTCCAATAGGCCAACATACTTCTGTAATGAGCATCTTCTGAGCAATCATAGGAAGCAGACAACAGGTGCAACCAGATACACAAGCAGCTGTATCTATAAGAGGAAATTGTATTATTTGGGTGTTTCGGAAGTTGGAAGCTTTGGAAAAACTTGCGCTAATTTTTCTTTCTTCTTTAGAAAATTGCCAGTGGTAGGCATATTTGAGCCGACCAAAGCATATATATGTTTTGTGGCTCCTGGGCAAGGCCTCTGCTTGGACGTTTATTTTTCCCATGACGTGGGCCTTTTGCCTGTGGCCTCCTGTCATGGCAATAAGCCATTTCCCATCCATGTCACCTCTAAAGGGAAAGAGACTGCATGGAAATAGAACAAAGAAAACAAGACAAAAGAAATCAGGGAATTTTCCAAAGGCCTATTTGATGTATGAGTATAAACAGGAAAAAGATGCCTGTGGAGTCCGGAATTGCTTCAGTTAGGCAGCTGGGAATTCATGTTGTTAGTGGCACTTTCGAAGATAGGATAATAAGGGAATTTGTGACAGGAGAGTGTATAGGAATTGGGAATGGGGCCTGGAATTAGGGTTTTTTTATTGTTTTCTGCGGCTCTTTAAAAAGCTTCATGTACACCAGCAAAAGCAAGAGGCTTGAAGCACTCTTGGGTTTTTCGGTTCTTCATTTAGTTTCACAAGTAAGATGTTGTCTTCGTGTAAAGCAGTGGTTCTCAACCTTCCTAATGCCGTGACCCTTTAATACAGTTCCTCATGTTGTGGTGACCCCCAACCATAAAATTATTTTCGTTGCTACTTCATAACTGTAATCTTGCTACTGTTGTGAATCGTAATGTAAATATCTGATATGCAGGATGTATTTTCATTGTTACAAATTAAACATAACCCACAGGTTGAGAACTGCTGTAAAAAGATTCCTCCTCTCCAGTCCTTCCTTCATACAGCTGCCAGATTAATGTTCCTAAAGCACAGATCTGATCACGGCAGTCCTCTTCATGTTTAGGACAGTTCAGCAGCACCCCACTGTCAGTACAATAAAATGGGTGCTCTTCTTTATGACATTTAGAGCCATCCCCAGTGTGACTCTGATCTATTTCTCTTGACTAATGACGTGTTATATCCCCTCGTGTGTTTGACGCTCCAGGCAAAGTAGCCAGCCTGCTGCTTCCCAATTGTAACATTCCATTTCCTACCTGGATGTCTTTCCATGGGCTGTTCCTCTATGCCTGAAATGTTCTGTCTCCTCACCCCCATCTCTTGTAACCCGTGGCTCAGCTCAACTTACCACTGCTTTCATATGATCTCTCCTGATACCCAGAGCTCTTAGAGCATGCCCTCCTCCCTCCCATCACTGAGTATGGGTGACAGAGGCACATTGAGAGAAAGTTAGAGAGAGAACCTATATTTACTCATCTGTGAACATGCTGGATGCCTCTAGAAGAGTCTGAGCTCCTTGGGTGCAGGGTATTCGTATGGGCAACACCTGGCACCTTGTCTGGGACAAGGTAAGTATATAATGCTTGGTGATACATTTAGGGGGCTGCTAGATCATGCAGAAGAGAGAGGAGCCAGACTGACAAGCAATGTACTGAGGGGCACATGGTATTTTTTTCCTAGATTGACAATGGCCTTTTTAGGTACTGCTAGGTAGCACTTTAGAAACTGAGAACAACTTAAGGTGGCTTGGTCTATGAAACAAGAAGCCAACCAACCTAATTTTGTTGTTTTGTTTCTGGCAAAACAAATTGTATGACCTTAGGCGAGTCAAAAGAATTTAGAATTATCCAGACCAGCTCTTTTTTTATAGATGAGGAAACTAAAGCACAATGGGGCTAAGCGACTTGTCTAAGGGTGCATAAGTAGTTAATGTCAGAGACGGAATTCAAACCCAGGTCCTTGACTCTGGAGCCAGGGCTCTTTCCACTGTCCAGAAGTACCTTGAAGATCATGGCCCTCATATGGCAAACAGAATTCTGTAGCGCATTTTAGAGCCACTAAAGAATCACTAAAGCTTCTTGAGGGAGGGAGGAGGGGACACATCCAGATGGGAGGAGACATGTTTAAGTTGAAACCACATGATTGTTTCTTTTGTATGCTCTGCTTGTCGAATCTGAACAGTATTTTTTTAAGAGAATTTTTTGGATTCATGAGCAAGATCCTTGGCTTGGTTTCAACAGTGAAGTTATATACTTATATATAAATATGTTCCAAAGCAACTGATAAGATAGCAAAGAACAAAGAATGAACTTGTAGTACGTATGTATGTCTGGAAACATATGTACATATATGTATATCTATATTTATACACATATAGTGAATACGTCATGTGTATAACTAGTAATACACATTTTTTTCACTTATTTAAAAACTTTATTTCTATAAAACCCAGTGCAAAGGATGATCCCAACGTGTGCACCCTCCCTCCCACCACAACCAAAATAAAAGTGAAGACAATTCTGTAGCACTGTGTGTCCCACCGTCTGAGAGTCCGATGCATGAGGAAGATATCCTTTGCAGGATGCATCTGTATAAGTATATGTATATTTTTAAAATTATCTGTATTTATATATACATGTTATGTTGCCTATAATATGCATTATTTGTTATTCAGTTGTTTTTCAGTCATGTCCAATTCATCATGAGCCCATTTGGGATTTTCTCGGTAAAGATACTGGAGTGGTTTGCATTTCCTTCTCCAGCTCAGTTACACGTGAGGAAATCGAAGCAAACAGAGTTAAGTGACTTGTCCAGGGTTACACAGCTAGAAAATATCTGAGGTCAGATTTGAACTCAGGAAGATGAGACTTCTTGACTCCAAGCCCTGCACTCTATCCTTGTCACTTAGCTACTCCATTTCCTTCTCCAGCTCATTTTAAAGGTAAGGAACTGAGCTAAACAGAGGTAAGTGACTTGCCTAGAGTCACACAGCTAGTAAGTGTCTAAGGTCACATCTGAACACAGGAAGATAAGTCTTCTTGACTCTAGGCCTGGCACTCTATTCACTGCACCACCTAGCTGCCCTATATATATATATATATATAATACTTAAAATATTTATTTTTTTGTGTGTGCGTGTAGACAGATATATATATGAAGCCAGCCGATATGTATATATATTAATATCTATGTGATTAATCTTTGTTATATGTGGCACAGAATGTCAGATACCAGTTCAAGAAAAACGTAGCAACAGTTCTGAAAGGAGGTTTCAGGTGCTCAGGGTTCTGAATGTATGTTTTTTAAGTTATGCCAGTAAAGATGAGATGTCATTCCTACTCCATTGTAGTCAACCCAAATGATTTAATTTGACCTGGAACACAATGAAGATACACAAAGATTATGTTGTATCATTGAGTTACAGACTCTTGAAGCATCAGATTTTTCAGTGCCATAACTTAACCTTTTTAATACTCTAAAACTTTGTTCCCAGTCAACTAAGTTCATTATGGGGTTTTTTTTTAGTTGTTGTTCAAAGCCCAGCTGCAGGCCTGGGGCATGGCTCATTAATACCAGGAAGTACCCAAAGCCACAGTTGGGATTAAAGAGTTGAGCTGAACCTTAGATCTTAGCTTTAAAGTTGTAATGTACAGCGAATTTGGTTACGTGGAAAAGGAAATAGTCATTGTTGGGGTATGTTTTCTTAAGCTACAGAATCATTTTTTGAAATGATTGCCTTTAATCCTCAGTCAGACTAGTGCTTAAGAAAATATGGGTTTATAGGCCAGGATCAATCTGTGACCCATAGTATTAAATCTGCTTGTTGTATTATCTCACTGTCAGCAGAAAAAATAGTGTGATTTAAAACTTATGCTGATTGACTTGCCCAACTCTGGTTCTAAAGAATGTCCCATTGGGCATTTTCAGATAGATCGTCCATTGTGTGACCGTGTCTTCAGTGACCACTTCTTAAACCTTAACTCCTGCTGCTATCATAGAAGCAACCAAGTGATACTTACTAGCTGGGTGACCCTGGGCAAGTCACTTAACCTCTGTTTGCCTTGATTTCCTCCTCAGCAAAATTAGGATAATGATAAAAAGGGAATCAAATGAAAATATATATATATATATAGTACTTTGCAAATGTACCTCCCAGGGTTGTTGGGAGGACAAAATAAAATATTTGTAAAGCACTTTGCAAACCTAAAAGTGCTATCTAAATGCCGGTTATTATTGTTATCCCAAAATGCTATATACATTTTAGCTATTGTTATTATTAAGGTGTATTGGGATGCAAATCCTCTGACTCCAGAGCCAGGGCTTACTCTACCATACCTCACTAACTACAAGTAAGCAGTATGGCTCTTTACCTGTCCACCTCAACACCATGGTCATTTACATATTCTCTGATTTGCTAGTAATCTTAGAATTTTTATAAGTATTATTTGTGTGCAGGCAGCTTGTTGATAGCTATACATCGGTATTTTTATCCTGGATAGGCATTGCTGATGGACTTTGCTCTGGGCCCATAATGAAATAGGAAGAAGAGATTAGAATGCACTACTTTTGAAAAACTGTGTGGCACTTTAGGGCTGCAAAAAGTCGATTCCCTAATATGCCATCTGGGATTCTCTCCTTTCTAGAGCAGAAATGAACTCTCTGGCAGTTCCCACCATGTTGAAACAGCTTCAAGTATGGTCCTGGTGACAAACTGTCTACTCTGAGGACTCATCCCATCTTTATCATCAGCCAGTTTCCCACAACAAGGTGATTTATTTTTTGGCAGTGGCAACTTGTGAATCCAAAGAAAATCATCCTCTACCTGGTCTTGCAGGTCTAGTAGTAGAGTAGTGGAAAGGTAGCAGAGAGCACTAGGAATGACAGATTTCAGACATTGACTTAACTGCTATTACTCTAAATGTGAGATCCTTGTCCATTAGTCAGCCAGTATTTGAAGAACTGCCTTGTGGGAAAGGAATCAGACTTGTTTTGCTTAGTCCCAGAAGACAGGATGGTGATCAATGGGCTGGAAATTGAACAGAAGAAAATTTAGATTTGATATAAGTGGACAGTTCCTGGTAATTAGTTATCTAAAAGTGAAAAAGATTGCCATGGGAGTTAGTGGGTTCCACACTCTTTTCAAACAAAGGCAAACCAAACACAGGTCAGGTATGTTGTAGAGCAGATGTCAGACATGTCCCCTGAACCAAAAAACACTCCAATGTGCCACAGAACCAAATTAAAATGTAATTGGGAAATATTTGACAAAATAAATAAACATATAATAGAGTATAGATAATGTTAACATGAGATTTTCTAGCTCAATCTGTAGCCTGCATGGATCCTTATGGAAAGTTTAATGGCTCTTGCCTCTGAGTTTGAGACCACTGGTGGGTTGGGTTTTTTGGGGGGAGGAGAGGTTTACAGTGGAGTATGAATTGGACTCAATGACTTGATGTTCTTTCTAACTCTGAGAGCTCTCCTTTCTCTAATTCTCTGACATTCTACTAGATTGGGGATTTTTAACCTTTTTTGTGTCTTAGACCCCGTTTGGCAGTCTGGTATAGCCAATGGAATCTTCAGAATAATATTTTTAAATACATGAAACAAAGCATATTGAGTTACAAAAGATTCCAATTGTATTTAAATAAAGATGTAATTTCTTCCTATCCAAGTGGACAGATCTCCATTAAGTCTATCCACAAATGGGTAGATAGTCTGTGGACCCCAGATTGAGAATGTGGAAAATAGAATTCTGTCAATATCAACATTCTTGCTATATGGCCTCTACAAGAGGGGTAAGGAGCATTGGTGGTGTGTCCTTTGTTTATATTCACAGTCATAAAACTTTTAAGCTGGAAGGGGTATAATGAACCATCTAGTTCAAGTCCATTTTACAGGAGAAAAGATAGGCATTAGAAGAAGTGTCTAAGCTCATACAGCTGAGCTGAAGGCAGAAAACTAAGACTTATAGACAAGTAGCTTGCCTCACACCGTTATTCCTACCACCTAAGCATAAACTAGAGATAACCTATAATAGCTAAAACTAGCGTCACCAGATTCAACCTATTCTCCATTATTCTCTAAGGGTGTATCTCTAACTCTATCCTGGAGTGTTGGATATTCACACTGAGGGTTCACCCCAAGCACTTAGAGGCCCTTCAATCATTGAACAAAGATAAAATGACTTTGACCATCCATCCATTCTAAGGTAAGACGGTAGATGAGTCTATGAAGAAAGATTTACAACAAGACTTGAAATCCTGAATTAAACCAGAAAATTAAAATTCACCAGAATACCCCATTCTCCCAACATTCTGGGCCCTCATTCATTTACTGAGCCAGAATTTCAAGACTGGATTTATAACACTTTCTTAAGTATCTCTTTCCTGTAATATGTGGGACTATTCTAGATGAAAAAGGAGGGAAATAACAAAAGTCATATCTGGAAATGTGGTGTTCCTTCAACACATTTATTAAGTACCTATTGCGTGCGTGGAGTTGTGCTAGATACAGAGAACTATGGCATGGTCCCTGTCCCCAAGTGGCTTACAATCTGTAACAAATCTTAAATCCTAATGAATTCTTAACTCCAAACACATCAAGTTTAGAGAATTATCCAAAGATTTACCCATGCAAGTGAAAAAGCTTTATTTTCAGCAATAAGGAAAATTTTTATGAATGTAAGATATATGCTTTCTTTAATAGACTATGCTAGGATTTTTTTTTTCCTTCAGAAATCTTTGGTCTGGGTGCTACCACAGTAAGTACAGATCACCAACCTGCTATGCTTTAGAAGACCAGAGTTCAGCTGGTCCTCAGATGACAGACAGCCTTTACCTATAAGTCTCATCCTGGAAACATTTTCTTTGGATCTGCCAGGGTTTACTTACACTGACTTAGTATGGATTCTAAGAAGTCAAGATCACTTTCACACCGAGATGACTCATTGAAGGAGGACTTTGGGGGTGGGGGGTGGGGGGGGGGAATGGGGAAAGAGGAGGCACAAGAAATATATAGGGAACATATTTAACCCTATCTTGCTAAGTAATGTTCACCACCTTAAACATCAATGACTCTACTTCTCCATAAAAGAAGGATGTCCTTAGAACCTATTGATGTGTGCAGGGCTCTTTGCTAATGCACAAAAGGGCCTCGGACTGCTCTGGTATTTTATAGTTTCTGTGGCCTCTCCCTTTGCTTTTGGGCTATCAGAGGCTTAGTTCCCCCTCCCCACTATCACTATACCTCCCTGGAGAAGTCTCTATCTTTTCTTCCTTACTTATGCATTTATTTAGTCATTTAGGACTGTGGGCTTGGAAATGAGATCACCAAACTTCTTGAAATTACGAGTGAAATAAGAGTTAAGCTCCCATGAGCACCTGACCAGCATGTTTGTCCTTTGTGTGTGATGAGGTGAGGGTGGGAGTGGGGGTGGGATTAGATACCTTCTTTTGCTTCTTTCTTGGATCTCAACTATGTACCAGAAAGGAAAGACTATCTGAATTCAAGATGACTGATGTGTGCCCATTGTAGGAATATCTACTGATAGAGATAGATACACACATGCATATTAATACGTATGTATTACTATATCAAACATAGAGATCATCATATATGCATTTGCATCTAGAGAAATATATACATATGTGCATGTTTATATATACACATATGTGGGTATATATTTTATACACACACAATATGAAGCCACAAAAAAAAAAATCTCATTTTAGACATCCACCCTCTGGCAGTATGTCCATGTTCTATCATCTGAACTTTGCACTCTGCCCCTAGAACTCCCCCCTGATTTCTGATAGGTCAGTTTTGGCCTTATCTCACCAGGATCCAAGCCTCTAACTCTATTTCCAGGCTATGCTGTGGATCTTAACACCAACCACCCCCGCACCTCCCAGTTGGCCTTTATGTCTTGTCTTCCTCCTTCAAAATGTAAGCTTCCTGACAGGGCCGGGACCCCCCTTGTATTTATATGCTGACTGATTTACACAAAGTCAGGAGCATAATAAGTGCTTAATAATAGGTGCCATCTGTTTGTCTGCTGCCCCTCAGCATGTCTGTCTGTCTCTATTATTCTATTTGCTTATGGAAATCTAATAGGTCTCCATTGAAAAATTAATTGGTTTTACTTAAAATGAAGTACATACATGTGTGTACAGTTTCACTGCATCTTTAATTCTACCCACTGGATTTCTTCCAGATACTTCTTCCCAACCTCAAAATGTATAATTGGATTTCAATTGATCCAAACGCTCAGGTCACTAGTTTTGGGGGAGGTTTTTAAGGTGTATTTGTCTAAGCCATTTGATTTGCATGTAGCCATAAAGCTGTAGACAATGATCATTTAGCCAGTTACCTTAATGAAAATATGTAACTAAGCTTTAAATTGGCAACATAAAAATCAAATATATAAGAGGTTCTCTGGTTTCTTTCGTTTTTCTTTATGTCTTTCTTAAAGGACATGTCTGTCAGAAACTTACATCTAGCAGACTGTTAATGCAGCTTAGGTTATCTTCTTGTCTGAGTCCCATATGTGGTAATAAATATGAGATTTTTTTTTCCCTCCCTTCAGGAACAAATCGGTCTTTCACAGATTTGGCATGCACATATCTCGTCTGGCCAGGCTTCTTAACCAGTAACATATGGCCCTTTCCCCCTTTCTTGTCACAATGAGTCTGACATAAAGTAACAGTGAATGTAATCATTTGCAAGATTGGCATGTTAGCAAAATATTATCAGACATGACATGAAGTGATATTGGGTAATAGGAGGAATAAGAGTAGCATGGAACACATTTTATAGGCTAGAGGAGACCCAGGGGAAATAGACCAAGCAAAGGATACTTGATTAGGCTTCTCTGCCTCACATCTCCCCACTTTTCCCTTTAATTTATAAACTCTACTAGAATGTTGACTCCAATCCAGTTTTGTCCATTTGCCTTAGACTCTCCCTGAGATTAGAGAAGAGCCCCAGCAGGTAAAAATGATCACTATCAGCTTCAGGAGGAATTGTAATAGCTCTCTTTTTTTTAGCGCCTTGAAATCGACAAAGCTCTTTTATCACAATAGTCCTGAGAGGTGGCAGCTTAGTGCAATATTATCACCACTCTGCAAATGAGAGAACTTGGGCTTGAAACCTTGGCACTTCCCTGGGTCATACAGCTGGAGTGTTGGATTGGAAAACAGGTCTCTGGATTCCAAGTCCAAGATATTGCACTATTTCACGAGTAATACCACAATAGGCTTGTAGGCAAGAGGGTTTAATGTGAAAATTATAGTGCCTAGGTAGCTCTGAGAATAGAGAGCTGGCCCTGGAGTCAGGAAAGCCTGAGTTCAAATGTGGACTCAGGCACTTAACTGGCTGTGTGATGCTGACCGTGTCATTTAACCTCTGTCTGCCTCAGTTTCCTCATCTGTAAAATGAAGATGATCACAATAGTACTTACCTCCCAGAGTGGTTGTGAGGACCAAATGAGATAATATCTGTTAATTGCTTTGTAAACCTTAAAACACTATATAGATGCTAACTTTTATTATAATGGTCAAAGCTCTGAAAATATTTGAAATTTCAAATTGCTCCTGTCTAATTTAGCTAACCTAATACAAAAACCTCCTATCTTCCCCAATTCCTTTTTTTTTCTTCTTTTATTCTGGAGATTTTCTTTCCTCAGCAATCTAACAGAATTTTGGATTTAAAAACAAATAAATAAAGAGTTTGCAAAAAGAGATTTGGATCTATCTGTACATATATGTGTGCTTCTATGTATACACATATATATGTATTTATATGTATATGAATATATGTATGTAAATACATATATATTACATATATATGAATATATATTCATATATATATCCCTGAATTAGTCTTCCTCTCTTTCTTTATAATGAGTATTAATTCAAAGTAAGGCTCTTAATACATAATATAATGGCAGTGACCTATCCTGAAAGATAAGTGATGACCATAATTACAATTGACATTTATATGATGCCATAAAGTTTGCAAAGCACCATACGTGCATTCCTGGTCATCCAGTCTCTGTTTGAAGTCCCATAATGATAGGAAACTGACTGCCTCTAAAGGCAGCCCATTCCACTTTGGGTCAACTCTATAGATGTGTTTTAAATAGCCGGGTGGTTGTTTTTTTTTTAACTAGTCCCTTCTGTGTACCTATATTAAATGCATTCCATATGCTTGTCCCTGATTGAATCACACTGCCACCTTTTGGTTTCTTCCCTCTATCTGCTTTCCTTTTCTCCAGGAATAAAGCCAGATGTTCTCCTGGCTCTGTGATGGTCTTGCGAAGCTCCTCTCTTCCCCACACAGATGGGCTGGGAAGACAGGATGTGCAGTCGCAGCCAGGTGGATAGGGCGAGCTGAAAAACACATCCCTGTAGCCGCCCAGGCTAAAGCCGTCTTTCTACAACTTCAGGGGAGAAGGAGGATCTGCTACAAGGGACTGTCATAATTATATTTGTATTCTGCCTGGAATAATGCTTTGTACATAATGTATGCTTAATAATAATCACTGAATAAATTAAAGGATTTTGAAATGGGTCTGTCTCTGCAAACAGAGCAAGTCCTGTTTGCTCTTGCTCTTGTTTTCAAGTGGATATTAATACTTAATTAGATATATATGTATTTAATAAAAACATACATATTTCACCAACTTTTCTGCAAATCATTCACCTTATCGTATGGCAGCTAAATGGTGCAGTGGACAGATTGCTGGGCCCAGAGTCAGGAACAGATGAGTTCAAATCCAGCATCAGATACTTACTAGCTCTGTGACCTTGCGTAAATCACTTACCTTTTGTTTGCTTCAGTTTCCTCATCTGTAAAATGGAGATGATATTAGCACCTGCCTCCGAGGGGTGATGTAAACATCAAATGAGAGAATAATTGTAAAGCCTTAACATATTGCCTGACACACAGTAAATGGTAGCTCTTATTATTATTATTATTATTATTAATTATTATTATCTTGGTTCATACAGGTGCAGCTGATCAGGTTCTCTATGGATTCAGGATAAAGAACCACTGGAAACATTCATCATGAGTTAAATCCTTTAATGAGATATGAGGGGAAAGAGAGAAGTGTTTGAACTCTATCGGGCACTCTGGGACTCTTCCCACCTAGAAGGGCTTAATGGTTTCTGGAATGATGAAGCAGAGGTGGGAGACCCAACTTCCCCTTGTTGCTTTATTATTGTCTCATTGGCAGAAGAAATGCGCAGCAGAGGGCAGCAGCACTTAATTCAGTTCTTGCAGTGGTGAGGGAAGTTCTGCATTTTCCAAGCCAGCTCCGTATTAGCTCAATATTTGGCATGAGAGAGGCTGGTTCCTTCCTACCTTTGTACAGGATGACTGGATGGGTGCAGAAATCAACAAATTTTGCTACTGCTAATTAACAGGATGCAGGATCTAAGAATGAGGAGCAACAGATGTGATGCCATCTATTATACCCAACAGGAATTCGTTGAAGCTTGGCCGGGCTTGGGTGACAAAAATCTTCTCAGATCCTGAGTAGGTGACTTTTCTCCCTCAAGATGGTTGACCTTTAGGCTTTAGGTATCAGTATTCAGTATTCAGACCACCGCATTGCTCCTAAAGGGTCTTTTCTCCTTTTTAAATTTTAATCAATTAACATGCATTTATTTTTTACCCCTTGCACTTCCTCACATTGGGAGGAAAAACACCCTTATAACAAATAGATGGAGCCAAGCAAAACAAATCCCCACATTGGCCAAGTACAAAGATGTGGGTCTCATTTTGCATATAGAACATCACCTGGCAGGGAGTAAGAAGCATTCTTCATCATTGGTTCTCTGGGATCATATTTTGTCATCAGTTGAACAGAGTTCTTAAATCTTTCAAAGTTTCTTTTTCCAATGTTGTTACAATATTTACCTCCTTCTGTTCACTTCACTCTGCATCAATTCATACAAGTCTTCCCAGGTTTCTCTGAAACCATCCCTATCATCATTTCTTATGGCACAAGAGTATTCCATTCTAAATTCTAAATTATTCCATTCCAATTCTAAAATTCCATTATATCCCCAATTTGCTCCACCATTCCAAAATTAATGGTCACCTCCTTAGTTTTCAGTTCTTTTCCATCATCAAAAGAAGTGTTATAAAGTGCTTTTGTATATGTAGATCCTTTTCCTTATAACTATTTGGCATATAGGCCTACTAGTGGTATCACTGGGTCAAAGAATATGCACAATTTAATAATTTTTTGGCAAAGTTCCAATTGCTTTTCAGGTTGTCTAGACCAATTAATTCACAGCCTCCCAATGCCATATTAGTATGCCTGTTTTCCCAGGATTTTTGAGAGTGTCTAAAATCATTTGTAGGATTTGGTGTTTCCAAGAATAAAAAGCCGATCAAACTGTCCTTCGTTTTTTAATTTAGATTGTTCTCACCTGGGGTTATTTTCACTGACATATCTGGGGCTTTTGTATAATGTTCAGACTCCTAGTGACCTGTGCCCTGGTCAGACACTTGAAATATTGTGCTCAATTCTTGACACCATATTTTGGGAAAGACCTTGATAAGTTTGAGATTGTCTAGAGGAGGACAAGGATGGTGAAGAGCCCTCAAGTTCATGCCTTAAGAGGTTCAAGTAAGAAAACTGGGGATGTTTCACCTGGAGAAGAGGAGATCCAAGAAGGAACTCAAGTCTTCAAATACATGAAGGACTCTCATGTGGAAGAGGGTCATTGTTGCCTTTGGCTCTAAAGGCAGAGTTTGGAGCATTGGGTAGAAGTTGCAAAGATGCAGATTTAGGCGAGATATTGAGGGGAAATCTCCATAATAATTTTTTTGTTGTTCTATCATTTCTGATTCTTTGTGACCTCATTTGGGGATTTCTTTGGCAAAAATACCTGAAGTGGTTTGCCATTTCCATCTCATTTTATAGGTGAGGAAACCAAGGCATACAGGGTTAAGTGACTTGCCCAGGATCACACAGCTAGTAAGTGTCTGAAGTCAAATTTGAACTTAAAATCTTTTGACTCCTAGTGCTCTGTCCACTGAGCCACCTAGCTGTCCTCCCTAATAATTGGAGCTGTCCAAAAGAATGTTAGGCTGATGACTAGCAAGGATTGAATGACCACTTACTGGATATATTGAAATAAAGATTATTTTTCAAGTAGAGTTTAGCATTACTGAGATCCTTTATACCTCTGAAATTCTTTGATTTCCAAACCTTGCCACCTACACTTTGGCCATCCTCCTTATGTCCCCCTAACCAGAATTCCGATTCTGATCCTGGGACCCAGAACTCCAATAGGTGAATTTTCACCCTTATCTTTCCACGAACCAAGTCTCCACACCATTTACCTGACATTTCTAAATCATGGCACCATATGGTTATCTGTCCCCCATACCCCACAGGCACATCTGCGTCCCATGTTAGAACGTAAACGCTTTGAGGGCAAGAATTGTCTTGCTTACCTAGAATTTAGTATATAGTGTCCCTAGCATTTAGCATAGTGCTTAGCACATGGTAAGTCTTTTTCCTTATTTGTCCATTTAATTATTTAGTGTGGAGCTCCGAGCTCCTCCTGTGAATCCTATGTGGACTCAGCAAGTTCTTTATAAATTAATGGTGTTGGCACACTCGTTTTCGTTTACCGTACCACTGCTAATACAACCTAGCATCTTGTTAGCCCTTTTTTATGACTATTGTGCACTAGGTTGACTATATAAATCACTCTTATTTCTAGGCATACAAGACTCTCTAGCTTTCTGCCTCTCCTTTACGGTAAATCTTTTTTTTTTAATATCTCTAGTTTAGAATGAATCAATCAGATTAATATGCCATATAACAGAGCATTATATAATGGATATGACTTGATCTCTGGTGTTGTATATACAAAAAAAGAGACTATCCATCACTACCAGGAGCTATTTCTCTCCTGTCTCAAATGGAGGAAAAACAAAAATGGCAAACAGTGCCATAAAGACAGGCCTTGTTTGAATGGCAGGTAGTTTCCTAGGAGTTCAAGGATTTTAAAGACTAGATTGTCTAAGGGTATACCTCTCAATGAGGCTTACTTATAAGTGTTGTTGGTAAAGAGTCACAAAATGGCAAACAACTTGAGAATGTCTTTGGGCTTAGAAGGTCATGGACACCAGGTATAGGGGAAAGAACACCAGTTTTGGAGTCCAGAAGATGGGAATTCAAGTCCCAGTTCTTCTGTTTATTACCCTTCAAATCAGCTTCCTTATCTAGAAAATAAGGGAGGAATGGGGGGAGAACAGTGTTAATGAAGAGCTGATTGTTAAAATTTTGGTATGAGTGTTTATACCTATGGGAATCTGCAAACGCCACAAATCAGGACTTGATTTATTGTTTTGTTCATTATCTACACGTAAGAAAATGCTGGAGAAAATGTTAATAGTGTAGATTCTATTTAGAAGTGTGTTATGCTTATGTTTTCCCACCCTGGAGAGCTGGTTGTTAAATACTTAGCAGCACACCTCTGATTCCAGCTCAAAATCTTATGATCCTATGAAATGGAAATATTTCGTTCTGGGGACCCTGACTGGGTTACTCTTCAATTATATAGTAAACGAGCATTTATTAGGTTCCAACTATGTGCCAGTCACTGAGCTAAGTGCTGTGGGGCAAGAGGGTGGGGGGTTGGAGGTGAAATTTTTAAAAACTGTGGGGGAAAATTCCCTGTCCTCAAGGAGCTCACATTCTAATGGAGGAAACAGCATGTGAATAACTGGGTAATTACAGGGTATATACTGAATAAATGCGAGGTGATCTCCAAGGCACTAAAAGTTTTAGAGCTAGGGTGGTGGAGGGGAGAACCAGGAAATTTCTTCTGTAAAAGATGGAATTTTAATGAGTCTTAGGAAACCAGAGAAACTAAGAGGCAAAAGAATAGCCAGTAAGCTCCTTAGGAGCAGGGACTGTCTTTTTTGCCTTTCTTTATATCCCCAGATATAAATATAGGGCAGTGAGGTGGCGCAATGGATAGAGTGCTAGGTCTGGAATCAGGAAGACTCATCTTCCTGAATTCAAACTTAGAGACTTACTAGCTGTGTGACCCTGGGCAAGTCACTTCACCCTGTTTGCCTCAGTTTTCTCATCTGTAAAATGAGCTGGAGAAGGAAATTGCGAACCGCTCCAGTATCTCTGCCAAGAAAACTCTGAATGTGGACATGACTGAAATGACTGAACAACAGAATATCCCCAGAACTTAGCACAGTGCCTGATATAGAGTAAAGCACTTAATAAATGCTTGTTGACTGACTGGGGTGTGGGGAAGGAAGTGTTCTGGGCATATGCACTAATGGAGTTCTAATAGAGTCCTCCCCCACACCCAGGCTGATACATTGATACTCTGCAAATAAGGAGATTACTACAATAGAAGAGGCAATGTGTTACAGTGGAAAGAGCAACGGATTTGGAGTCAGAAGACCTGAGTTCAAATCCCATCTCTGCTGATACTATCTTTGTGACCTTGGGGCATGTCACTTCAGCTTTCCAGGCCTTCATTTCCTCATTTGTAAAATGTGGGAGTTGGTCTAGATCAGTGTTCTCAACCTTCCTGCTGCCACGACCCTTTAATACTCATATATGGGTGTATCTGCATGTGGGCAGACCCTCCTGGAGATGGATAGAGGAGTGGTGTCTCAGTTCCTAAGACCGTCAGAAATATGTGTTTTCCGATGGTCTTGGGTGACCCCTGCAACCCCTGAGAAAGGGTTGTTCAACCCCCAGGTTGAGAACCGCTGATCTAGATGGTTTCTAAAGCCTCTGATGGCTGAAACGTCTGGAGCAAGAATTGTGTGTCAGCAACATGGCTCATAATAAAACAGATCATGCTCAAAGGGAAAATGGAATAATCCCATTTGAAGATTTACAGAGCTAGATTGTCTTTAGGGTTTGAAAGCCAATTCCTTGTGAAGAAAGCAAACTCAGTGAACAGTTACTAACATATCAAAGAATACAGTGGCACACCCTCTGCTCCCCACTGCCAAATAAATTAGAGATATTTGCAGACATTTTCCAAAAAATGAGTTAATTTTCTCAGCTGCTATTATATGTTGCTACCATAAATAGCCCACTCCTGAGCATCTTCAAGAATTACAAAATCTTCTTTGTCAAATTTTTGACCAAGTGAATCTGGCTTCTTCACGATTGTATTAAAGGGGGAAAAAAGCTTTATTCCAGTGATTCATGATGAATGGTACACTCCTTCTCTTTCCCATTTTCTCTGTAGTCTTTGGATTGGTTCTGTTGGAAATGCTAGCCCTTTCACAATAGAGGGTGTCTGAGATCAAATAAGATTTCCCTGCAGATTCAATTAGTTGTGAAGTGAGGGTGGATTTTGACAGCCAAGCTCTAATAGCTGCAATGAGACAATGTCCTCAGTGATTGCATAGGATAGATTTATTCTGCACTCACACCTCCAACCCCCCAATCATCAGAGCATAATTAGGACATAAATACTGTTTCTAAAATGCCCCCATCTAAAAAAACTGAACTCTTGCTAATTGGTCATTGAACTTGCTTCTTCACAAAGAGTTGGCTTTTGAACCCTAAAGACAGACAAGCTAGCTCTTTATTACATCTCGAAATGGGATTATTCCATTTTCCCTTAGAGCATGACCTGTATTGTCATGAGCCATATTGCTGACACACAATCCTTGCACCATTAATTTCAGCAGAACTAAATAATGTTGCTGTTCTCTCTTCCAAAGGCTGAATATCCCAGTGTGTCTCTCTGTTGATTATCACCAATTTATTCGTATGTAGTATGTTTGTACAGAATCATTCTCTTATTGTCTCTCCCCTAAAACTGTGAACTTCTTGAGAACAGATTGTCTAGTATCCCCAGGGTTTAGCACTATGCCTGACCCAGAGTAGCGTGATACATATTTATTAACTGACTATTTGAATATTGGGTTTCAAATCAAAAGTAATTGTCCTTGGAGGGGTAGTCATTAGAAAAACTACCGGAAATTTAGAATGAGAAATGGGTCCAAGTTGTGGGACAGTGATCGTTATACTGAGCTGCAAGACTGCTATCATATAAACGACTATTACAGCTTAAGATGGGCAGCTAGGTGGCGCTATAGTGAATAGAGCACCGGACTTGGAATCAGGAAGACATCTTTAGGAGTTCAAATCCAGTCCCAGATGCTTACTAACTGGGTAATCCTGATCAAGTCATGCATTCTTGTTTGCCTCAGTTCCTCATCTGCAAAAATCAAGCTGGAGAAGGAAATAGCAAACCGCTCTAGTATCTTTGCCAAGAAAACTCTAAACGGGTTCATGAAGAGTCGGACACAATTGAAGAGCAACTGAACAACAACAACACAACTTAGCACAACCCAAAGGTTTCAGTTGTTATTGTTTGTTTTCATTGTACTTTTGACTTCATGCATATAGAGAATTTCTGATGAGAAGTCTCCCTTTGTCAACACTCCATAAATATTTACTAATTTTTTTTACTAATTTACTAAAATATTTACTAAATGCCTACATTCTATAGTTTTAGAGAGTTGCCTAAGGCACTGGGAAGTGAAATGCCTTGCCCAGAGTCACAAAGCCAGGACATGTTGGAAGTAGGGCTTGGATTTCAGGTCTTTCTGCCTCTAAGTCTGAACCCTTGTCTATAACCCCAAGCTGCCTCCCTGTTCTTCTCATCTGAAGTTACTTCATCAATGGAAGATGTTGTGAGAAGAGAACAAGCCTTTATTAGTCACCTACTATGGGCCAAGAAATATGCTAAATGCTTTAAAAAATTATCTCATTGGAGCTACAACAGTCTGGGAGGGTAGGTGCTGTTATTGTCCCAATTTCACAGATGAGGAAATTGAGTAAAATTGTTCCCATGGTCACACATCTGGTAAGTCTTTGATCTAGATTTGAACCCGAGTCTTCTTGACTCTTGGCCCAGTGCTTTCTCCACTAGTTGCCTGCACCAAAAGATTGTAGGAATAGGGTACCCTGGAGAGCCTTATTTTCAAAGCCAGCAGAGGCATTCAGCAACCTGAGCACAACAAACTCTGAGAACTCCTCACCTCTGGATCTGTCTTTTTTATCCAATTTTACTCATATCTTGAATCAACCTGCTTAACTCAACAAACATTGTGACTACACTGTATACAGTGCTGGACTAGGGAGACAAAGTAACAAATGAGGTCATGCCTGCCTTTTAAGAGCTTTTATTCTCCCGTAGGCTCTCTGTGATTCCTTGGAGCCATCAGAATGCTTATGGTTGATACTATTCTTATGTTATATAGACCTACTCACTTTGGTCCTTTCAGGATTCTAATTTTTGGTACCCTAATCTTTAATCTCTCCTATTTCATTCAGACCCCACCTTTCTACTTTTTGTTGTTACCAAAATTAGACTCACTCCTCCAGATCTTCCTTTGTCCTTTCCTCCCACCCCACCCAACCAGAATCATGAGATCAGTGGCATCCTGGAAGTCTCCCAGAGAGCCCTGAATTCTTATCCACTCCTAGCATAGCCTCAAGGTGAAGCTGAACAGGACAGTACCTCCCTAAGAATGGCTGGGTCACAGTTTTGTTTGCCAGTGCTACCCCTGAAAGCTCCAGGAAAATCTTCAAGAAGCATTTAGGAAAAGTCTAGAAGTTAATCTTGATGTTGCTAGATGCATGACACTCTTCTGCAAGGCATAGTTCATGTAGATCACTTGGAAATTGAAGACCTACTGGAATTTAGCTTATTTGAATCACTGCCTTTGTCAGAATAATAGTGAGACAAAAACGAATGAGAATACTCAGACCAGCTTGAATTGCTTTCACCTTCATTTACAGATTGCTTGTGTAACCTAACACCCTGACCACAGTTGACAAGATGTTCTATGCTCTAACATCTTTATTAGGTGAGAACACATCTTTTATTGGGCTACAGAATTAATCAATCAAAGGTGTAAAATAGGTGTCAACTATTCTGGATCCTTTTTTTAGATCAGTCAAACTATAAACTAGGTACAAATAACCTAGGTACTTAAGTTGGGAAGGAATAAAGTGTTTCAAACCATTGATGAAATCAGATGATGAAATGTGTTGGGAATTAGATGTGTTGAAAGAATTAGATTGCTTGTCTGCTTGCCCAGGTTTCTTTATCTCAGAGAAGGAGATTCCAGCAAGACTTTGAGAGTTAAGCTTTGGGAAGAATTTGAGGATCCAAATCCTTGTACCTTTAACACAGTGGTTCTCAACCTGTGGGTCGCAACCCCTTTGGGTGTCGAACGACCCTTTCACAGGGGTCGCCTAAGACCATCAGAAAACACATATTTCCGATGGTCTTAGGAACCGAGACACCGCTCCTCTATTTGTCTCATGCCCACATTCAGATACACCCACATAAGAGTAAAGGGTAGCGGCATTAGGAAGGTTGAGAACCACTGCTTTAACAAGAGCAAGAAGGTATGAGGGGAGGAGGGGAAAGAATTAGAATAAAAGATATATCACACTCACCTGCTGACCATGTCATTAGAGATATTGGATGAATAACAAACAATGAACCCAGCCAAGACCTAAGAAAGGCAGCCTCAGGAACTACATACTACTTTGGCAGCTTCAGAAATCTTTAAGTGTCCCATTCTCAGGGCCACGCTTAGAGATACACATAGAGATAGGGAACTTAAGGGGCCCCAGGAAGAGAGAAAAGGACTCCATCCAACCAGAAGCTGTGACTCATCTTTTGGCCACATATGCTTACTAAGCTTGAATCCACTTTCTCCCACACTCTGTATGCACTTGTGAAATACAATGCCCCGTGCTTTGGGGGTGGTGGGAGATTTTGTTACCAACTTTTTACTATATTAGTTAATAGCCCTAACTAAAAGCAAATTAATTATGACTGGCTAATTGATATTGCAAAGGCAGCTAGATGGCTTAGTGGTTAGAGCGCTAGACCTGGATTAAGAAGGCCTGAGTTCAAACCTGACCTCAGACACTTACTAGCTGTGTGACCCTGGGCAAGTCATTTAACATCTGTTTGTCTTAATCTACTGGAGAAAGGAATGGAAAACCATTCCAGTATCTTCACCAAGAAAACCCCATATGCAGTAACAGCGTGCTATAGATCGCAGGGTCAGCAACAGTCAGATATAACAGAACAACTGAACAATAGCAACAATTGCTATCATTTGGATGATCAATGAGGAGCATGCTGGTGGAGTCTTCTGGATCACTCATACAATCCTGAAGGGAGAAGTCACGAACATCTTTCTGAGAGCCCTACTTCTAATTTGAGTGGGGCTTGGGGAAAGCAACACTGTATGCTACAGTAATATTGAAAGCATATAAAGACCAGAAGAGAAATGCTCAACTACGCAGTGCTGGCTGCCATAATCTTTGCAGTAGAATGCCGACCTACAATGAGTAGGAAAGAACAGATGATGGTGGGTACCCAACAGATAAAGAAAAGAAAATGCACAGAATCCTTCTGGATCATAGCATGATAATTGAGCTCTATAGAAAGTCAATGGTGCAAAGTGTATTAGGAAATAACTTATTCCACTAGGAAAAATCACATGAGTCATGTAGCAAAAATGATAGATGGAAGATGGAGAGTCTGACTTACAGACTGAACACCATGGGACAAGGGTGGCTCTCTGGGCTGATGGAGTGAAGCAACAATCCACTTGAACTATGACAGATATGAACTAATTAATTTGTTTGTTTGTTTGTTTTTACTGAGTTATAATGTTAAGGGAATTTGAAGATCTTTCCTGACCCTTAACAGGCTTATATGATCACATGGAACTGTAGTAGGAGGTTGGAATAGGAAAGGTGGAGCAGGAAGTGGGAATGAGACAGAGATGGGAGAGAGAAAGAGCAGGCAGAACAGATAGCACAAGTGAGAGAAGGAGGATTTTTGCCTAGGGGAGCTTGTTTTGTGGGGAGGCCTAATGGAGGTAAGGCTTGGGATGTCTGTGTTTCCTGCATTGGTAACTTGTATGGATTTTGTCTTAAAATGAATGCTTGGGGTGTCAGTGTGCCCTGCATTGGTAATGTGTATAGACTCCTTTGTTACTGGTGGATATGGCTTTCTGATGTTTGAATAAATGTCTTGGTTTTGTCTTCAAGGAAGAGAGTCTGTTGTATCTTGTGATTCAAACTTGGGAATACGCCTGCATATTCATAGCAGCTGCTGTGGGTATTGCATTGGTGAAATACAAGTATGCATATATTAATTGCCATTAAACACCTGGAATGACAAGATACATGTTTCTTCTCCTTAAATCTATATTTCAAATCACTTTTGTACCCTTCTGTCATTCTTTTCTCTGCTTCATTCTCTAAAGAGGTAACCATTTTCTTCACTAAGGTCAACCACTTCATTCACTAAGGTCCACTCTCATCTCTTCTAGCAACTTGAAATTCATCCCCTCTTTCTCCTTCATTTTCTTCATTTTTTTGTATTAAATTTATTTTTCTTTCTGTCTTCTCATCTCAGCTCCTTTCAATTGAGAATGAAAGAAAAACAAAATCCTTGTTGCAAACTCTCTCTGTATCCATTGATATTTTCCCTATTGCTACTTACCAACATATCCATATCTCTCTCATCCTTAAAAAACAAACCAAAAAAAACCTGTCACTTGACCCTATCCTCTGCTTAAACTATTGTCTGATATTTCTACTCTCTTTCATTAGAGAGATTTTCTTAGAAAAAGTTGTCTACATTTGCCTCCTCTTTCTCATCTCCCACTTGATTCATTTTAATCTCAATAGATTTGACTCAGTACTCTAGTCTGTCCTGATCATTTTGGACCCCGACTCTCTTATTCAGTGTGTTAGCTATTCCTTCCAGCCTTCATCATCTCCAAATTTACCCAACATTCCATCTGTGTCTTTATCCAAGTAATTGATACAACTATTAAAAAGCACAGGATCAAGAACAAGTCCCCAAAATGCTCTTCTGTACATCTGCCATGAAGTTGACATCGGGCCCTTAATGATTAGTCTTTTTGTCCAACCATTCAAACATTTCTGAAGACACTTCATTATACTTTGATCTAGAGCCCATCTCTCTATCTTGTCCATGAAAATTGCACGAGATACACAAATAGTTTGCCAAAATCTAAATCATTTAATCTATAACATTGCCTAGTCTGTTAGCCTAATAATGTCCAAAAAGTCAATGCAGTCAGACTGACATTTTGTAGAAGGAGTGGGGGGGGTATTTCCAATTCATTCTTATTTGGTAATATATAAGTGAAAAATAACACAAAATTAATTTACCATACTTAATCATTCCAATATTCCTACCTCTTGCCCCCGAATATCTCCTTTATCAATTCCCCATTAAAAAAGTTTTATTGATGACTGGTTTTATACTACAATCATTTCCTTCCTATGTGCCAGCACGTAGTAGGTGCTTAATAAATGTTTATTGACTCATTGATCCAGTTTCCAATTGGACTTTTCTTGCAACACAGAATAATTTTTCTTTTTTTTGAGTACATTTCCCAATTACATGTAAAAACAATTTTTTAACATTAAAAAAAATTGAGTTCCAAATTCTTTCTGCCTCCCTTCCTCCTCTTCCCCACCTCTGACATGGTAAGCAATTTGATATTGCTTATAATGGACAGTTATGTGATGCAGTGGATAGAGTGCCAGGTCTGGAGTCAGGAAGATGCATCTTCCTGAATTCAAAACCATTCTCAGACACTTACTAGCTATGACCCTAGGCAAGTCAATTAACTCTCTCAATTTTCTCATCTGTAAAATGAGCTGGAGTAGGAAATAGCAAACTACTTCAGTTTATTTGGTAAGAAAATCCCAAATGGGGTCATAAAGTGTTGGACATGATTAAAATGACTGAAAAACAAAAACACATACCATCATTCAAAACGTATTTCCACATTAGTTGTGTTGTGAAAGAAAACACAGACCAAAACCAAAACAAAAACCACCCAACTCAAACAAATGAAAAAAATTAAAAAAGTAAAAACCAACATGCTTCAATCTGCATTCAAACTCCATCAGTTCCTTCTTTGAATGGGAGCAGCATTTTTTTATCAGGAGTCCTTTGAAATTGTCTTGGATCACTGTATTCCTGAAAATAACTAAATTGTTCACAGCTGATTGATCATCATACAGTATTGATGTTACTGTGTACAAGGTTCTTCTGGATCTGCTCACTTCACTTTGCATCAATCTGTATAATTCTTTCGAAGTTTCTCTGAAATCATTCTACTTATCATTTCTAATGGCAATTATATATCATAACTCGTTCAGTCATTCCCCAATTGAAGGACATACCCACAACTTCCAGTTCTTTGCCACCACAAAAAGAGCTATAATAAATATTTTTGTGCAGATAGGTCTTCCTCCCTACCCTCTTTTAAAAAAAAATCTCTTTGGGATACAGACCTAGTAATGATATTTCTGAGTCAAAGGCTATGCTTCGTTTTATATCCCTTTGGACATAATTCCAAATTGCTCTCCGGAATGGTTGGATCAGTTCACAACTCCTCCAACAGCAATTTCCCACATCTCTTCTAACCTTTATCATTTTTCTTTTCTGTCATATTAATCAATTTTGATAGGTGTGAGGTGGTACTTCAGAGTTGTTTTAACTTGCAGTTCCCTAATCAATACTGATTTCAAGCATTTTTTCGCATGACCATATAGATAGCTTTGATTTCTTTGTTTGAAAACTGCATGTTCATATCCTTTGACCATTGATCAATTGGGGAATGATTTGTATTCTTATAAATTTGACTCAGTTCTCTATATGTTGAGAAATGAGGTCTTGCTGTAAAATTTTCACAGTTTTCTGGGGGTATGAAGCCCTGCCACTGACCTGTGCTGGGGCTCAGACCTCACCACCGGCTTGCTGGGTGAAGCAGACTGGAGCCTTGCCTAGATGTTGCCTGTACTGGACTGTGCTCCCCTTTTACCTGAATGAGACCAACCTTTCTTGTTGACCTTCTAAGTTGCCTTGGGCTGGAAAATTGTTTCATCCCATTCTTTTGAGACATTATTTTATAGTTGTTTGGAAATGAATTTGAGAGAATTCAGTCAAGTTCTTGCCTTATTCCTTCATTTCTCTCCACCCTCCAAGAATAATTTTTCATCAAAACCAACCACTGAATCTGACAGTGTATATACTGCATCAGCTGTGTGACCCTGGGCAAGTCATTTAATCTCCGTTTACTTTAATCCACTGAAGAAGGAAATGGCAAAACACTGTAGTATGTTTTCCAAGAAAAGCCCATGGACAGTATAATTCACCAGGTCATGAAGAGTCTGACATGACTGACCGACTGAACAACAACAACAACAGCATTCATGCTTATTGTTTATTTTGACGCAGACTAGATGTGGGACTTTGGACACTGAACGTTTATGAATCTCCATTTTCACAACAATCCTGCATTTTACATCTGTAGGTCCTAACTCCTAAAAGAAAAGATGGTATGTCTACTTAACAGTTCTCCAGAACTGAGATAGGTTATGATATTTTGAGCTATGTTGATTTTAGTGTTCTTCTTGCTTACAACTTTTTGGTCATTGTTTATAGTTATCTCTTGTTTCAACTTTCTTCAGTCATAGAAGTTTTCCTGTGTGTCCTTTCATTTGTCTTGCTTGTTCCTCAATAATTTGTTGACTAATTCTCAATAACAGACTCCTTTGAAGGTGCTACTATGAATATATACATATACACAGACATAAATATATATACACACATATGTGTGTATATACATTATATATATTATATGTGTGTGTAAATACATATATATATACATATAAAGAGAGAGAGAGAAGAGAGGTATGGAGAGAGAGAAGGAGAGAGAGAAGAAGAAGAAGAAGAAGAGAGAGGGAGGGAGGGAGGGAGAAAGAGAGATAGAAATAGAGAGAGAGAGGAGAGAGAGATGGAGAGAGAAAGAGAGAGGGAGAGAAGAAGAGAAAGAGAAGAAGGGAGAGAGAAAAGAAGAGAGAGAGGGAGGGAGAGAGAAAGAGAGACAGAGACAGAGAGAGAAAGAGATGGAGAAAGAGAGAGAAGAGAGAGAGAGAGGAGAGAGAGAGAAATGGAGAGAGAGAGAAGAAGAGAGAGATGGAGAGAGAAGGAGAGGGAGAGAGAGATGGAGAGAGAGAAGGAGAAAGAGAGAGATGGAGAGAGAGAAAGAGAGAGAGAGAGATGGAGAGAGAGAAGGAGAAAGAGAGAGATGGAGAGAGAGACAGAGAGAGAGAGACAGAGAGAGAGACAGAGAGAGAGAGAGAGAGAGAGAGAGAGAGAGAGAGAGAGAGAGAGAGAGGTTATTTATTTTTTCCCTGTCATTTATCTACATGGAGTAAATATCCAGTGTTAGGATTTCTGGGTCAAAGGGTATGAAAAGTTTTATAACTTCTCTTGCAAAACGACAAATTGATTGCCACAATGTTTGGATCAATTCATAACTTCACCAAATAGTACAATAATGGGCCCATCTTCCCATAAACCCTTCTGATATTGACAATTTCTGGGTTTGCTGATTTGTTGATTTGACAGAAGTGACACATGAAACCTAAGTTAATACCAATGTGTATTTGTATTATTAGTGATGTAAAATCATCTTTTGAAAAAGTGTCTATACTATTCTTCTTGAAATGCGTTTCTTTATTTTCTGAAAAAAATTGTACTTATAGTGATACTCTTTGTTTTAACATCACTTTCATTTACCAACATATTCCTACTCAGTCCACTACCCATAAACCCATCCCTTTTAATTAAGAAGAAAAAAGGGAAGAAAAAGATTCAGTAAAACCAACCAACACATCAATTCTGTCTGACAGTATATATAATACTCAACAGTCATATTCTTCCACTCCTCCAATGAAGGAAGAGAGGTGCATTTTCCAGATTCTCCTCTGGAGTCAAGTTTTTCATTATATGACATTCAGTTTCATTTTACTGAGATTTTTCTCCATTGTATATAGCTATTATGTATATTTTTTCTTATTTTGCTTACTTCTTTCTGCATCAGTTCATAAAGATCTTTTCACATTTCTCAGAATTCTTCATATTCACCATTTCTTACAACCTAATAAGCCATTATGCTTTTATACCATGATTTGCTTGGTCATTCCTCAAGTGATGGGTATCTACTTTGTTTCCAGTTCTTTGCTATCACAAAAATATGGATATTGTGGTGTATATAAGACCTTTCTTTTTGTCTATGACCTCCTTGGGTCTGTATGATCTCTGAGGAGGCAGCTAAGTGGCTCAGTGGATAGAGTACTGTACCTGGAATAAGAAAGCCTGAGTTCAAATCTGTCCTCATACACTCACTAGTTGTGGGATCCTGGGTAAGTCACTTAATCTTTGTTTGCCTAAATCCACTGGAAAAGGAAATGGCAAACCACTCCTGCATCTTTGCCGAGAAAACTCCATGCCTAATATTGGCATACTATGGTCTATGGCAGTGGTTCTCAACCTTCCTAATGCTGCAACCCTCTAATATTTGTATGTGGGCATATCTGTATGTGGGCAGACCCACCTGGAGACAGATAGAGGAGCGGTGTCTCGGTTCCTAGGACCATCAGAAATATGTGTTTTCTGATGGTCTCTGGTGACCCCTGTTCAATCCCCAAAGGGGTCGTGACCCTACAGGTTGAGAACCGCTGGTCTATGGGGTTACAAAGAGCTGAACAACAATGATCTCTGAATCAAAGGATGTGGATTTTTTAGTCATTTTAAAGCATTATTCAATCAAATAAATATTTATTAAACTCCTACTATATACTAGGCACTGTGCTAAATCCTGGGGATATGATTAATAAAAAGAAAGATAGCCCTTGTCCTCAAGGAGCTTATAGTTGAAATGGAGGAGACAATACAAAAGGAGGGAGGACAGGGGGAAGGGACACTAGGGAAGACTCCTGACACTGAGGCATCCCATTCCACGGAGTTGAAACCAGGCAGAGAAGGAGATGCAAAGTGGAGCATTCTGTTAAATTTTTTTCCAGAATGATTGGCCTAATAAACAGTTCAACCCAACAGTACGTCAAGGTGCCTGAATTTCCTCAGCCCTTCTAACACCATTTCCGTCTTTCATCATCTTTGTCCATTTCCTGGATGTGAGGTAAAATCTCAGAGTTGTTATGAGCGTCTCTCTTGTTATCGATGATTTGGAATAGTCTTTCATACAGTTGCTCATAATCTGAACAGTTTATTCATATCCTTTGACCACTTATTCATTACATAATGGCTCTTGTTCTTAATTATCTGTCTGAATTTTTCATGTATTTTGGATATTAGACCTTTATTAGAATTATTTGATGTGAAGATTGCTTTTCTCAATCAGTGCTTTCACCTTTTATTCATAGCTGTTGATTTTGTTGGTGCAAAAGATTTTCAGTTTCATGTGGTCAAAATGATTCCTTTTGTCCTATGTGATCGACTCTATCCCTTGTTCAAAGTTTGACATTTTCCCCTTAGTCATAGCCATGCTATACCTGATCTTATCCTTTTCCAATACTCTGTGGTGAGTTTTTGTATTCAGGTATCACATCCATTTTGAGCTTATCGCACCATATGTTATAAGACGTTGGTATAAACGTAATTTCCATCAAACCGATATTTGGTTTTCCCAGATGGCTGTGTCATATAGGGAGTTCTTCTTGAGCGTTTTATTTTCTAAGGTTTATTGAGCTCTGGCTCATTAAATTTGATTGCTTCTGATTCTTCTACATCTGGTTTGTTTCATTTATTTACTTTCCTATTTTAATATGGACAAGATAATTGGAGTATTATTGTATCACAAAATGTTTATAATGTTTAATTAATTTAATTTGTAATTAATTTATTCTTTAAAAAACCCAATATTTATAACGGTTGTAATCTGGTAGTGTTCCACTCCTTTCATTCTTGCATTATTTTCCTTATTTACTCTGAGATTCTATATTTATATAGAAGATATAAATGAGTTTTATATGAATGAATATATAAATGAGTTATAAATGAGTTTTATTGTTGTTTTGTAGTTGTATAAAATAACACTTTAGTGTGATTGGTGTAGCTTGTCATTTATATTCTGTTGGCATGGATTGATGTAGAGGCATCTTTGTGGTGCAGTAGACTGCTGGCCTGAAGTCAGGAAGATCTGAGTTCAAATGCAGACTTAGCCTTGGCTGACCCTGGGTAAGTCATTTAACCTCTTTCTGCCTTAGTTTCCTCAACTGTAAAATGGGGATAATAATAGCACCTACTTTCCAGGTTTGGTTTAAATATCAAATGAGATGATATTTGTAAAATGCTTAGCAAAGTGCCTGGCACGTAGTAGGTACTTACAAAATGCCACTTCTCTCCACATCACCCTAGTTCAGGTCCTCATCACTCTTCTCTTAACTATTGCCATAGTATTCTAATTGGACTCTCTGCTTCAACCCATCCTATGCTCAGCTGCCAAAGTGATGTTCTAAAAGCTCAGATTTGACTACATCACTCTTCTGCTCAAGAAGCTGCAATGGCTCCCCACTGCTTCTTGGTTCAAATAAAAAAAAAATCCTGGATGCCACCTACCTTTCCAAGCTTATTATATGTCGCTCCCCTTCTAGTGCTCTATGGTGCAGCCACACCCACCCATTCCATTCCATCTTCCATCTTTTTTTTTTTTTTGCCTTTAAACAGGCTATCTTTCATGTGTGGCATGTATTCCTTAATTCTTTCTCATAGAATTCTTCCTTCAGTTCTCTCCAATGCCACCCCCTACATGAGACCTTTCCTTGATACCACCCTTTGCCATAGCTGTCAGTGCCACCCCACATTAACTTGTATTTATTATACACAAACTTATATGTGTACATGATTTTTCCCTAGAAGAATGTATGGTCTCTGAGGGCAAGAATTGTTTTGTGATTGTCTTTGCAGTCCCAGCATATAGCTAAATGCCTGGCATATAGCAGTCACTTAAAAAAGGTTAGATTATTGGCCAGTTGATTATAAAGAGGTCTAGAATAATTTGGTAGACAGTAAAACATAGTAATTCACTTTTAAAAATTCCTTTTTGTGATTTTCTTAGAAACTTTATTTATTATCTCTTTCTTCCCCTTCTTGACTCCAATTAAATAATTAAGAACAAAACCAAACCCCTCACAAAGAATACTCAGTTGAACAAAACAAATTCCTACATTGGCCATGTCCAGAAATGCATGTCTCATTCTGGATTTTAAATCTCCTACCTTCTTTAGCAAGAGGTGATGACATAGTTCATCTTTAGGCCTTTGGACTAGTGGTGTATGATTATATGAATCAGTTCTAAAGTCTTTTAAAGTTGTTTTTCTCTATAATGTTGTATATATTCTTCTGGTTCTACTCGCTTTGCTCTGCATCAATTCATAGGCCTTTTCCCAGTTTTTTGACATTTTCCCCATTTTTATGACATAATATAATAATATAATATAATAATATCCCATCACATTTATATACCACAATTTGTTTATCTATCCCTTAATAGCTGGGCACCCCCTTAATTTCTAGTGCTACTATAAAAGGAACTACTATGAATATTTTTGTGCATATGAATTCTTTTCTTCTTTCTTTGTTCTCTGTGTGATAAGGGTTTAGTGGTAGTACTGCTAGGTCAAATGGTAGTTACACTTTAGTAATTTGGGGGGCATAATTCCAATTTTCCTCCAGACTGGCCAGACCAATTTACATTTTCACCAACAGTGCAGAAATGTGCCTGTTTCCCCATAGCTCTTCCAACATTTGTAATTTTCTTTTTTTGCCAACTTTGCAAGTCTGATGTGTATGAGGAGAAACCTCAGAGCTGTTTTAATACATATTTTCATATAATTGTTCAAAGTTTGGAAAGCTTCCTATGAAAAAAGCATGTTCATACCATTTCACCATTTATCTACTGGGGAATGGCTTTATTTTATCTTGTAAATTTGAATAAAGTCCTTATATATCTTGACTATGAAATCTTTATCAGAGAAATTCACCGGAAAGATTTTTTTCCCCAGTTACCAATTTTCCTTCTAATTTTAATTGCTTTAGATTTGTTTTTAGAAAAACTTGGTCTATTTTACATAATCAAAATTTCCATTTTATTTCCTATGATCCTCTGTTACTTGTTTAATCATGAACTCTTTCCTTATTTATAGATATGAATAGTAATTTCTTGCTTGCTCTTCTGATTTTCTTCCGATGTCATATTTTATGTCTAAATCACATGCCTGTTTGACGTTTGTCTCGATGTATGGCATCCAATTTTCATTCATGAAAACTTCTCTACAGAACAAAATATCTTAATTTGATTTAAATTTGGTCTTAGACCCTGCTGCTATTTCTCTTTTTGGTGCCCTTCATTTTCCATCAACTTCTGGAGATAATTTATGCCAAATCCCTCAGTTTATTGGTGTGGATAGTGAGCCCCACAAAGGTTAAACTTAATAATTAAAATAGCAAATAACCAGCATTCAAGCCAAGGTCACCTGGCTCAAGATCTAGTGATCTTTCCATTAGATCAGATACTTAGTGTTATAAACTTACCTATTCTGACCTAATTCTTGTTCAGATCCAAGGAGAAGGGAAATGATACACACTAATTCGTAATACCATCTTGGGTGGTAAGGCATTAACATTCTCCTTCACATTTGCCTTTTAACAGACTTTCCAAAAGCATTCAGCCCAAATGAATAATGATGACATCAAAAGTCTGAGAAATTAGTGAGCTTGTGGACAGATCACCCATCAAATCACAATCTACATGGAGTTCCAATGTTACATTGTGATGGCCCTGGTTAATAACTTTTAAGGTACTTAAGAAACCCAAAGAAAAAAATTTCAAGATTCAGTAACATTACTTTTTGATTCTGCTAGAAATTTTTATCAGCAAAAAAAAAAAAAAAAAAGGAGAAATGCAATATGGTATAATGGTGCTGGGTTAGAAGATGAGAAGATTTGAGCTCAAATTCTACCAAAGACTAGCTGTGTGACCATGAGCAAGTCACTTAACTTTTTTATGTCTGTTTTCCATCATTTCAAAAATGAAAAAGTTGCTTTAGATGATGTCTGAAGCTTCTTCCAGCTCTAAATCTATGACCTTATAAACATTTATAATTTTATTTAGACAAAAATATTTAGAAAATCTGGAAATGACTGACCCATCTTGGCAAATAGAAACACTGATAACAGCCATAGATTAAATTTTATTCTAAAAATTTAAGCTTCAGTTTTTTGCTTGATGCAAATATATTGGTGAATTACTTGGTTAGCCTCAGAGAGTATATACTTAAATGCTGACAATGGCAATTCCCTTTTGTTATAAACATTTTAAATAGAATCCTAAAAGAAATAAATTCTAAGGAGATTCAGTTTTTATAAAAAAAAATGCTCATTCGTGAAAAGGCAAAAAAAATTACTGAATGTGCTATTTGGAACTTAGAATTGAAAAAAAATATTAGAGTCAAGTCTAATCAAGAACACAGAGATATATGTTCTGTACAGAACCCAACATAATGGGAATTAATGATCAATGAATGTTTAAGTCACAATTGACCTTTCATGTTGAAATTTTAAATTGAAATGGTTTCTTTACGCCATTCCTGTCACCAATATTTCTTTTGCAGTGTTAACATGTCTGTCCACAAGAACCCATTTAACTAATTCCTGATGAAATCTACCCTGATATTGACTCACAAATTTACTTATAAAAATACTACATCTTTTTTAAAATAGAGAGATGCGTGAGCTTAGACAGATGAAACATTCTTTGGCAACAAAGAAACTGCCCATTGGTTTTGGAATAAGATCGAAATAAGACATGTCACATTTCACTAGCATAAGACATGCAAGTAGGGCATTAGTCCAAAGCTTTTGTACTGAGCATTTCAAAGTTTCGACCCAGTGGGTGGGGCAAAAATAAATCAGGCCCTCCTATGGAGAAAATGTATTTGGGATTCAAGCTTCTAGAATCTGACCCTATCTTTCTGCTCCCTGGAATTGTCGGTGGCTTCAGGGGTCGTCTGATATATACCTCCTTTTCTCACTTCTAAGAATTTTTAGCTTAGAGTGTGTTTGAAAACACTTCAGAAAAAGGGTGGAAAACATAGAGTGCCTTCTTTGAAATACACTCCTTTGTTAAATTTCTTTCCCAAGAGGAAAGCCGCTATCCAGCACCTGGGGGCAACAGATGACTCTATCCAACATTCTCAGAAATGACCTAATGAACTCCCAGAGGGTTACAATAGAAGGTTTGTCATCATTTCCCCCATCAGCCATTTATAACTAAGCTATAAACTGAAACAAAACAATCAATAGCCCATTTAATCCTTAATTGGTCATTCTTTAGAAATGAGATAATATGGAGAATTTCCCCATGTCTGAATTTAAAAGATTTCTATGCATTTTTCAAGAATAGGTTGGTTTTTTTTAAAGTTATATCTCTCAGAAAATGTGTGCTTAGAAAAATATATTCGGACCTTCCACTTTAATTTTAACTTGCCAGCCCTGGCATCACCCTCAACAAATGAATGATAGTGGTTAAAAAGAAAGCTTTAAAAAAAATTAGTTTGCTCCAATCTGAAAGCTCACACAATGCTTTAGCACCATGGAAACAGAACGGACCAGCATGAGGAAGTGGGCTGGTGTTTAGCATCAGCTGCAGACTACAGTGTGAGTACGGATCTGTTTCTTTGTTTACACACATAAAGGAGACAGGATAATACACCTCGGCAGCTGAACACATTTATTTTATTTTTTAAAGCCCCCCCAGCAAAATCGTTGTGGTCTTTGTTTTTTACGTCATGGATCTGAGCTCTATTCGCAAAAGGATCAAATATAAGAGAAACAGAAGTAGCCACGCTCCCAAACTTGCCATCAGGCTGCAGGAAGCCGTCTGGTCCAATGCCCTTCCTTCAGTAAGGCAAACCATGCAAACCAGATGGTTGGCTATCTGTTGTTCTTTAAAGATTCGTAAGGTTGAAGATTCCACAATTTCACTTAGTATCTTGCCCATTACAAATGTTTTAATCACCCTTCTAGTTGAAAAATTCTCTATCTTATACCTAACAAAAATCACATATTTCAACTTTAAATCTGTTTTTCTTTGATGGGTTCTCTCTGGATATAGCAACAATAAATGCATATTTACAGTTAATTTTCTAGATTTTTATTTTTAGTTGCATATCTATTTCATTGATCTGCAAATTATTTAGAGATAAAAACTTTTCCCGTAAGGATTACTTTGGCTGCATACCAAAAATTGTGTTATATTGTCTCCCCATTGTAATTTTCTTTGATGAAATTATCTATTGTTTCTGTGATTGGTCCTTTAACTCAACAGTTCTTCAGGATTTTTATTTGGCCTTCAATTAATTTCTAATTCTTTCTTCAATGGTCCTTTATTCATTATATTTTTATTATATCATGGTCAGTAACAATAATAAAAAGTTCGCAAAATATTTTATAGATAGTGTCTCAGTTTATCTTCACAAAAACTCTAGAAGATTACTGTTTCCATTTTATAGATGAGGAAACTGAAGTAGACAAAGGTTAAATGACTTGGTCAGGGTCGCAAAGCTAGTAGATGTCTGAGCTCATATTTGAACTCAGGTCTGTCTCCCTGTTCAGTGTTCTATTCACTGTGCTAAATATTTGTCTATAAAAGAACACATTTGATATATCTCCTTTTCTCTGTATTTGTGAGATTTTTATGCCTTAATGCATGGTCAATTTTTGTAAAGGTGCCATTTACAACTAATGAATATGTATAGCCCTTTCTGTTTCCATTCAGTGGCAGCCAATGATTGATAATATGTAGATCATTTTAATTTCTAACTCTTCTAAAACTTTATTCATGTCTTTGACTTCTTTCTTGCTTTTTGTTTTGTTTTGCTGTTGTTAGATTTGTGTTCATATGAAAAGGGGACAATGAAGCCCCCAACTATTTTTTTATTGGCTACTTCTTCCTGTAACTTATTTAACTTTTCCTTTATTTTTGATGCTATGCCATTTGGTGCATATATATTATGTATTGCTATTAGTTCATTGTCAAAAATGCCTTTATGAATAATATCATTTCTTTGTTTGTTTGTTTTTTAAAATCAAGTCTATCTCTGTTAGTTGCTATTCTAGAACAGGTGCAATGAATTCCTTGGAACTCAAGGATTCAAAGAGTCCTTTTACTAAAAACATATTCCAATGCCCATGGGTAAAAGCAATTCCCAAGGTAATTAAAAGTATTTCTGAAAAATAAATTTAAAAATAGATTAAAGTTGGAGTAAGAAGGTTAAAAGCATGCACAAGAAAGTTCTCTGGGATCTCAGAAACTACCCATCAATGTTATAAAAACTGCCTCTTTATTCCTCTTGTCCAACGATCTCCCCCAAATGGGTCCCAGATCAATCCACTTGGGGCAAAATTAACCCAAACTGCTCCTGGTCTGTACCACTGCTTTCCTATTCACAATAATCCCAGCTACCTAGCTAGTGTCATGAGAGGGTTGGGGAATTAACTAATTCTTCTCCAGTTCCTACAACACTATTACTTCCCATCCATCTCCTCACCATGGCCCTACGCTCTGACCATTTCCAGGCCATCAGAAACTTGTATTCCATCCTTGAGTCTCCTAGTTCTGAGAGGTGAGCTTTTGCCATAACTTGCCAGGGCTCAGGCCTCCATGGTATTTCCTAGTCTTCCCTATGCTACTTAGGAGGTACTGTCTTCCCCTTCTTTAATATCCCCCTCTCTCTACATTCTATTAGCCTTTTATATGTTGTCTTCACACACTTAGAGTGCAAGTTTTTTTAGGACAGGCATTATCTTACTTGCCTGAACTTTTCTGTCTAGTACATAGGGCAGTGCCTGGTACATCTTAAATGATTTTATAAATACTCTATCTATCTAGCTGTCTATCTATCTATTTATCTATCCATCTATCTATCCTTCTGTCTGTCTATCTATCTTTTTTGTGCTGCTTTGTCTAAGATCATACGCCTAGCTTTTTTTAGTTAAAGTGAAGTATGATAGATTTTGTTCCAGCCTTTTACTTAAACTCTGTTAATGTTTATGTCGGGTAAATTTCTTGTAAACAACATATTGTTGGATTCCGCTTTGAATCAATGTTGCCATTTTCTTGTTTTATGGGTGAGTTCATCCCATTCACATTCACAAATGTGATTTTTAACCATGTATTTCCCTCCATTTTATCTATAAGAAGAGGATGGCTAGTGAGATCCATGGTCAGCACTGGTGATTTATGCTTAATGCAATCTTATTCTGTTCCCCACCCTTTTTTTTTTCACCTTAGCCGGACTTCAATTCCATGTTCTTGTGCTTTATTGCCTTTTAAATACCTCTTCATGATCCACCCCATAAGACTGAAGTTTCTTTTGCTTAT
Source organism: Pseudochirops cupreus (assembly GCA_028627135.1). Classification (NCBI taxonomy): domain Eukaryota; kingdom Metazoa; phylum Chordata; class Mammalia; order Diprotodontia; family Pseudocheiridae; genus Pseudochirops; species Pseudochirops cupreus. Next base: position 556,059,901 of record CM053580.1, read on the forward strand.
AATTAATATCTCCCTGAAACTTGGATGATGTTGTTGTTGTGCTGTTTAGTCATTTTTCAGTCATGGCTGACTCCGTGTGATGACATTTGGGGTTTTCTTGGCAAATATAGTAGAGTGGTTTGCCATTTACTTCTCCTGCTCATTTTACAGATGAGGAAACTGAGGCAAACAGGGTTAAGTGACTTGCCCAGGGTCACACAGCTAGTAAGTATCTGAGGCTAGATCTGAACTCAAGAAGATGAGTCTTCCTGACTCCAGGCCTGACACTTTATCAATTGTGCCACCTTGCTAACCCCTTCCTGAATCTACCTTCCTTCTTATTCCAGTTCCTGTCTCCTGGTGTCCTTCTATTTCTCTGTGGAACTGAATATATTTCTACACCAAACTCTTTGTGTGTTTCATGATCCTTTGACTGCTGATATCTGATCTTCCATCCCTTGCTCTTAGTTTGTATAATCTCTTAGTAACATATTCCATTTATGTGAGATAGTAAGTCCCTCTTCTTATTCCTTCTTTCATCCCTAAATGTTTTCCTTTTCCCTTCTCCCTTTTCTTTCTTATTTTAAGGTCACCAAAATATAACACAACTATCTCCAAGACTTTTGTCTTATTTAGTTCTTTATTACCCTTAATGACATTAGAATTCTGAGGGGACTCATTTCTTCTCTCCATATTAGAATATAAACACTTTACTTTGGTAGTCCCTTCATATTGTTCACATGTACTTAATCATTTTATGTTTCTTTTGATTCCTGAGTGAATGTTTTAAAGTTTCTATTCAACTCTGATATTTTCATCTGGAATGTGTGGAAGAACAATTTTATATCCTATGTGATTATATTCAGTTTTCTGCATATGTTTATTCTTGGTCATCAGTCCATTATCTTATCTAACCATTCCTCGGTTGTTGTTTACTGGATCATTTTCTTCCTCCTACTCTCTAAATATGGGTATCCTCTAAGGCTCTACTCTGAGTCCTTTGTTCTCTCTGAAACCTTTCCCTTAATGAGCTCATTAGATCTTACGGATTGAATTATCGTCTTTAGCAGGTCTATAGATCCAACCCTAATCTCTCACCTGAGCTCTGGTCCCATATTGCCATCTGCCTTCTGGACATCCCATTTGAATGTCCTATAAGTATCTCAAATTTAACATATCTAATATAAAACCCACCTTTTCCTCCAAACTTACCCCCCCCCCTTTTTTTTTAAACATTCCTGTTTTTATTGGGAACTTCGTCATCTTTTCCCAGGCTTACCACATCAGAATCATCTTTGACTTTTCTCTTTCTCTCAATCCTTACATTCAGTCAGTTGCTAAGTCTCATCAATTCTACCTCCATTGTTGTCCAATTCTTTCATGACCCTGGGGACCATCCTTTCCATGGAGTTTTCTTGGGAAAGATACTGGAGTGGTTTGCCATTTCCTCCTCCAGTGGCTTAAAGCAAACAGAGGTTAAGTGTCTTGACTATGGTTACACAACTAATAAGAGTCCGATGCCAGATTTGAACTCAGGTCTTCCTGACTCTATCCACTGAACCACCTATTTGCCTCCTTCTACCTTCATAACATCTCTTAATATCTGTCTCCTCCCCATAGGCATACCCTCTAGCCTGGTTTGGGACCTCATTATTTCTTGCCCGAACTATTTCAGTAAACTCCTAATTGGTCTTTCTGCCTCCAATCTCTCCCCTTTCCCACCACACTCTCATTATCCATTTGTTCTAATAATTTATTAGCTTGCTGTTTAAACTTCTCCTGCAACCTCTCAAATTCCTTGATGATGAAAGCCCACCTAATCACCCTTCCTTGCATGGAGGAAGTCACTACTAGAGAGATAGTAATGGGATAAAAATAAGAATTTTAAAAAGCTAGAATTTATACAGTGCTTTAAAGTCTGCATAGTGCTTTTCATATGTTATCTCATTTGAGCTTAATATATAGATTTGGGGCTGTTTCCCCCTAGTTCCAGTTTTCAATCCTCTTCCTCACTTCTGCACCTCTTCTTTTCCTTTATAGCCTTAATCTCATTAGGGTTTAACACATTCTCCATAGAAGCCTCTGGGGTCAGAGATCCTGCTTCCTATCCTAAGCCTATCAGTCTCCTCCTCCATCAGCACTGGCCTTTTCATCTGTTCTATTACTAGATCCCTAAACTGCTTCTTTGACTTCAAGTCATGGTCCTTTCTTTCAACCTGCCTCTAACTGCTAAATATGCAAATACAATTCATTTTCATTTTTTTTCACTTGGCAACACAACTTTTCAAAAAACTTGCAATAAGATCCAGACAATAGCCAGTCTTGTAATTTTTTGTCTTCCCTATCAAGCTCCTTAAACACTCATTGAACCAATCCTACGACATCCTTCTAATCTCATTGAGATTAGTAGTAGTCCTAAAATCACTGTCATGAGATGCCTCTGTTTGGTCAACCAATCGCTTGAAATTCTATTTCTTCTATACCAACCTTCCTTCCCTCACTACTTCAATGATGGAATTAGCCATAATGTCTCTGAATCCAACCCTTGTTAGCTGTGCCAAATATTATAGGACAAGACTAGCTCAGGTCAATCCAGTAATTTAGACTGAGATTAAAATGCATTGAAATCTTAGTATATCATAAGATGCAAGAATTTCACTGATAAAACTAAGAGGCATACAACTCTAGCTTAAATTCCAGTGAAATCTACTTTCCTTGCCTCTGTGTTCACCACCATCAATCAGCACCTAGACTTAAAAAAAAAAACAAAAAAAACCCCAAAAATATTTCCTTAGGGCAATGGAAATTCTGTGAAAACCTCTCAAACCCTGAATCCAAATAGGCTGGGTGTTCCCCAAGCCTTCCAGATCAACCAAGTGATGAATATGGCCTATATAAAATAGTATTTCTACCATAAGAGAACATAAAACAGACTGGTTTGACTAAATGTAGAGCAGGAGTTCTCAACCTTTTTTGTACCCTCTGGCAGACAGAAAAAGTCTTTGGACTAAGAATTATTTTTAAAAAATGCTTTACATAAAATGCATAGTATGACAAAGTAAGCCAATTAGATTGAAATACAGTTATAAAATTTTTTGAAAGGTCAATGGACCCCCATCCAGGTTAATAATCCTTGATATAGATTGGAGGAGGAAGTATGGGGAGTGATGTCAGATTAGTCAGATAAATTAGAGTCAGATTGTGAAGGATTTTGAATGCCTAACAAAAGAGTTTTATTTTAGCCTAGAAGAAATTGGGAGTCCATTGATAGCTCTTAATTAGGAGGATGTCACGGTCGCAATGGATGGCCCTCCTAGATTTCACCATCAGTTCAGTTGTTTTTCATCATGTCTGACTCTCCATAACCCCATTTGGGGTTTCCTTGGCAAAGACATTAGAGTGGTTTGCCATTTCCTTCTCCAGCTCATTTTGCAGATGAGGAACTGAAGCAAACAGGGTTAAGCTACTTCACTTACTCCCTAGTGCTTACAAGTATACTGAAGTCTTCCCCAAATTTTGAGGGAAAACCTAGTCATGAGGCTAGATTTGAAGTCAGGTCCTTCTGACTCCAGGACTGAAGCTCTATCCACTGTACCATTCAGCTGTCTTTAGACTTCACCGAAGCACGGACCAAATCTCATGTGTTATTCTTATGAACAAATTGTATTGCTGGGAGTTTGGTGAGAGTACAGTTCAAAGTATCAAAGTGAGTCACAGAATTAAAGTGCAGGAAGAAATCTCAGAGGGTATTCTCACTCTTCAACAGAAATCAACTTTAGGTATCCCAAGCAGTGATTGTCTAGTCCAGTGGTTCTCAACCTTCCTAATGCCGCGACCCTTTAATACAATTCCTCGTGTTGTGGTGACCCCCAACCATAAAATTATTTTCATTGCTACTTCATAACTGTAATCTTGCTACTGTTATGAATCTATCTGATATGCAGGATGTATTTTCATTGTTACAAATTGAACATAACCCACAGGTTGACAACCGCTGGTCTAGTCCCATTTTAAGGTCACTCATGGGGGAAAATCTATCCCACTTTTGGATAGCTGTTATGAAGTGTTTGCTTTATAGTTTTTTGCCTTTCTTTTTTCCCTCAGGAGGTGAACTGCTCATTAAGAGGATGATCGTGTCTGAGAATGGGATTGGGTTTCAGGACCATGGTGTAAAATATAGGAATAACAGATTCCTGGCTAAGGATGGGGTGCCATAGTAAGGAGCATAAGATGTATTTTCATCCAAACAAAAAAGAAACACTTTGGGGAAGATATTTATTTAATTAAATTCATATGTCTAGTATTATACCAGATACAGGGGTGGTTGTTGGTATTTTACTAACAAAGTTAAAGATTACATCCTTCATTTCTCTTATCAACTTCAAGAGTGGAAAGCTACAAGTGCTAGCAAGTTGAAATCACAATGCAAGGTGATTTTGCTGAAATGTTTTCAGGTAATGTGCTTTGCAGAGGTTTTTTAAAAAAACTTATTGGGACAACAAGATGTGTTCATCTTGTCCAAACAAAAACTATCAGCAAATATTTTAAAAGAGGGGTTTTGCATAATCCAATCCAAGCAAATAAACATTTATTAGGCACCTACTGAATGTAAGGTACATCAGCTTTGGGGATATAATTAATTAAAACATAGTCCCAGCCCTCAAGAAGTTAACAATCTAAAGGGGGAAACGGAGAGACAACACAAAAGAAGGCAGGAAAGCAGGGAGGCAAACCAGGCAATAACCAGCACTGGGCATCTTATTCCCTTGAACTGAAACTGAGAAGCAGAGCAGATATAGAATGGAATGAGCCATAAAGTCTAGTTTCTGCCCCCTAGAAAGGAAGCCTTACACCCTATAGCCCTTCAGTCAGAGGGTAAAGAAGGCTTAGGGAAGTGGTGTCAATCAAGGTTTGAATTAGCCACATGGTAATGAATTTAGAAATGATGAGTTTATCCTGGGAGGGATATCTTGTTCCTTGGAGTAAAAGCCCAGCAGAACAGCAGATGCAAAGTAGAGAATTCAGCACAGAGCAAAACAGGAGAGTAAAAATTTTTTTAAATGAGAAAAAAAATTGCTACATACTTCAACAGATCTGTCATCTCATAAGTATTGGTATTGCCACCAACTATGCACATCAAAAACTCCTTCATGCCTTTCTCTCCGTCTTTTCCTTAGTCACCACCAATATCTACCATTCTGCTAAAATCTGCTGGAGGGACTCACAATGGTGCCAACTAAGTCCTCCACAAATTCATGTTACCTAATCTTAACTGAACCTTGACTGTGCTACCCGATAATCCTTTTATTTTTCCTTGACTAACTCTATCACGCTCCCAGAAGCAGCTGTCACAAGCCTTAGTCTCTCTTCTGAAGGCTCCACCCCATTCTCAACTGATGACCCCATTCCATATTTTATTGAGAATGTGAAAAGTGTTAGTCATAATCTCCTTTATCTCCCCTTCCTCACACCTCAAAACTCCTAAAGAGCTTTGAAATCTCTTCTTATCATTTTCTCCAGACTCTGAGGAAGTAGTAGTGGCCCTCCTTCTTGTCAGGACCAACCCCTCTCTCTATATTCTAATTTTTATTCTCTCTCCTACTTTGGGGATAGTCTCTCATTGATTATTTACTCCTCTCACCCTTAGTTTTTCCTTTTCTGCTAACACCTTCTCTACTGCTAACAAGCATACTCAAGTCTTCCCCAAACTTGGCGGGGCGGGGCGGGGGGGGGGGGAAGAGGAGGAAACCTAGACCTGGACAAATGGAGGAGAAAACCTCTCAGTTGAACCAGCCATTCTTTTAAGCCATTGGCCCATACCTCTCTTCACTTCTGCTGGCAGGCTACTAGGAGGAGTTGTGTACTCTTCTCTGTCTACTTCCTTATCACTCACTTGGGTCTCAAGTTCCTACAATTAGTCTTCTGACTCAACCACTCCACTGGAACTGCCTTTGTTAACCTTACAAGATTTCTTAACTGCTAGAATCTATCTTTCTCAGTCCTCATTCCTCTTCTTTCTGTAGCTCTTGACAATGTTCATAACTCCGTCTTCCAAGATACTTTCTCTTCTCTTGGCTTCTGTGATACAGCTTTGGAGATATTACTCTCTCTGTTCCTCCTGTTGTCTGGCTGCTCATTTTCAGTTTCCTGGGTTCATTATTCATCTCTTGACCTCAAAGCCTAGATATTCTTGAAGGCTGTCTCTTGGACCTTCTTTTCTTTCTTTCTTTTTTCCCATGCTTTGTCTTGGTGATTTCATCAACTCTCATGGGTTTAATTATCCTCACTGAAAGATGATTCTGAAATCAATGAATGGATGGATGGATGAATGAATGGAAAAGCATTGATTAAGTACTTATTGTATGGCAGTTATAGTGCTGAGCATTAAAGATATAAATACAAGTAAGCAAGTTAGCTCCTGACATCAGAAAGTTTATATTCCAAAGGGAGAAGGCAACACAAAAGGAGCTACAAACTTTCCATTGGGGATCAATCAATCAAAAGCCAATAAGCATTTATTAACTGCCAGGCTCTCTTCTAGACACAGTGACATGGAGACAAAAATAAAAACAGTCCCTGCCCTCAAGGGGATTACATTCTAAAGGGGGATCTACTCAGTGGGTTGAAAGTCTTCCTTTGCTTCTTTTAGTATTCCTGGGATGCCAGGTAGTTCTCTGACTGTCCATCTGTTATCTCTCACTGGCCCATTTCCTTTATAACCATTTATGTCCTTACAGGTATCTTTTACACCCATAATTGGCACACAAATAATTTTTACTACTCAAGTTCTGCTCCATGACATAATGGATAGAGTACCAGAAAGCACTCAGGAAGACCCAAGTTCAAATCCTGCCTTAGACATTTACTAGCTATATAACGCTGGACAACTCAATTCATGTCTGCCTCAGTTTCCTCAGCTGTTACAAGGAGATAACAATACCACTTAAGTCCTGGAGTTATGAGGATCAAATGAGATAATAATAATAATAATTGAAAAGCACTTAAGCAGTGCTAGACAATGGTAAGAGATACCTTTTTGCTTTGCTTTTTTGTTTTCATGTGGAAGAAGCTGGAAAACTTGCTCCCAGTTGATGATCTGTAATGAAAGTGACCTGCTCCATGATTTGGAGCATTTGCGGGCAGGTAAGGTATTCTGTAGCTGGCTCAAAGTCAAGTCAACAAGCATTTATTAAGCACCCTCTGTGTGCCAGGCTAAGCACTAGGGATAGAAAGAAAGACAAAAATAGTCCTTTCCCTCAAGGAGTTCACAGTCTAGTGGGGGGAGGAGGACAATGTACAAATAAGTACGTAGAAATAATATATATACAGGATAAACTGGAGATAATCTCTGAGGGAAAGTACTAACATTAAGTAGAATGGGAAAGGCTTCCTTGGGATGGGATTTTAGCTGAGATTTGAAGAAGCCAGGGAAACCAGGGGGGCAGATACAAGGAAGGAAGGCAGGCATTTCAGGTGTGGAGGATGGCCAGTAAAAACACAGAATTTTGAGATGGATTCCCCTGTGTAAAGAACAAGAAGAAGACCAGGATCACTGGGTGGCTGATTATGTGAAAGAGAGTAAAGTATATGAGGAAGAGAAAGATAGGAAGGCATCTGTTTATGAAGAGCTGTAGGATTTTCTGTTTCACCCTGAAGGTAATAGGGAGCTATTGGAGGCAACAGCCTCCTGACCACAAGAAGCTAGACTGTATTGATTGACTGTTAGAACTGGGGTGCATTTGATGGTAGGCCTTGGTTCTACCCAAACTTGCTAGCATTGGAGAAGTAAGTTGAACTATTTCAGACCTCCAGGTTGGAGAGGGGCTTAGATCCTTCTGTCCCATGGTGGTGACAATGCGAAGCTGAGAATACATCATTATTGCTTTTGTTTCTATCGCGTGTGTGTATTTATTTCCTGCTTTTAAGTAAAGGAGATTAGACGTGGCTATAACCTTGTAAGCTTCAAAAGATCTGGAGAATGAGACATGAAGAGATCTGGGACTAGGTTTTGCTGCCAGTCAGTCAAGCAGCTCAGCTCTGTAGTATGACCTGATGGACCTAGCCCATTGGTAGCGGAGACAAAGACTAGCTATGGCAATATGGTGAGGTTGTGTAGGGGAGACAGTGCCTTCAGGTGGTGGGGGAAATACTTGTACTTCTATTCTCGCTAAATCTTCTCAGTAAATATTACTTTGTAAAAGCTTATTGATGGTAATTGGTTCAATGGAACCAGGGTGTTATTTCCTTCTGGGAAATAGCTGAGGGGACACATCAGAAGGGAGGTGTCAACCAATGGCACTAATGAAAAACACTCAAAGGTACCCCTGAAATCCTGAGGGGGTGGACTCGATTTAGAAGTCAGTCCAAAGCTCTGTGTATGTATGTGTGTGTGTGTGTGTGTGCGTGTATGTATGTATGTATGAAGTCAGATCTGCCTCAGTCTAGGTTGGTACTTCAGGTTCAAAAGTGATATGAAATGAGATACTCTTGAGTCCATCTAACAGTTAACAAAAAGAGATTGAATTAGTCATAGCAGGAGAAAAGACATTAGTAGCTTGGAAAGATACTGAATAAGAATGTGGCCTTTTTTTTCAGCTGAGCACAACTCTCCTGCTTCTGTGTTGCTCAGGATTATCTCTAGTTAGAAATCTTGGCTCTATCCCTTTTTTTACTCAAGTGACCAAGAAGCTATATCAATAATGTAATCGATCCCCTGGGCCCTGAGTCAAACAAATCTCTAGGACGGTTTCAGTACCTTTTAAAGAAAACAGCCAAGGATTTTTAGCAAATAGTCCTCCTACCACAAGTAAATAATTCTGATAAAATTCTGACACCCAGAATCAAAAAGAGAAACTGATACAAGAGTAAAATCTATTCTCCAATGGATGGATGATCAAAAGGTATGAAGGGATAATTCCCAAAGGGAGAAACAGAGAATCTTAATAATCACTTGAAAAATGTTGAAAATAATAAGCAGAGATATGCAAATGAACATTTCTGAAATATCACTTCAAACTAGCAAGGAGAGTTAAAAACAATAAAAGTCCATGTTAGAGAGGCATTCATTTGCATAGTTTGCATAGCTATGAATTGTGCAACTCTTGAAGCA
>CM053580.1:556069488-556126988 GCA_028627135.1 Pseudochirops cupreus
TTCTTCCTTCCTTTCCTTCCTTCCCCCCTCCCTCCCTCCTTTTTTTCTTTCTTTCTTCCTTCCTTTCTTTCTTTCTTCCTTCCTTCCTTCCTTTCTTTTTCTATAGAGTCTCTGTCATTTGTTTCCACATTGGAGAGCATCCTTTAGAACCTTGTTCTCTTGGGGTTCTAAGGACACTGCTGGTTCTGAGGTGCTTTTCTCAATTCTGACCTTTCCTTACAATGTTCACTGTGATTGGTCAAGGATTGGTTTATTTTTAGTTTAAGTGGCCACTTTCTAGTTTCTTCTGTTTCATTCCATTGAACAGAGTTTTCACGTTTATATCTTTCCATAGCTTCTTTGTCTTTTTGCTTTCCTCCTGGATCTGAGACTAATTTCTTAGAGGAATCATCATCTAATTGGCTTAAGCTGCCACGTGTACATCTAAAGTTTTATCACAATCAAAATGAAAGATAGCGCTTCATAGGAAGAGCGTTTTAAAAAATAATACAGCAAGTGGATTGAGTTCTGGGCCTGGAGCCAGGAAGAACTGAGTTCAAATCTTGCCTCAGATACTTGCTAGCTGTATGACCCTAGGCAAGGCACTAAAACGAAGATAATAGCACACCTACCTCCCAGGGTTTCTGTGAAGATCAAACAAAATAATTGCAAAGCGCTTAGCATCCAGCCTGGCACATAGTAGGTGCTGTATAAATGTTAGCTAATATTAATATATAGCTCAAAGTTCTATCTCTGCAAAAGGAAAGATGGTGATTCATAGAGAGGATGTTTTAAAAATATGATTAAGGCAGTGGATAGATTGTTGGGTCTGGAGTCTGGAAGACCTGAATTCAAATCCAGCCTCAGACACTAACTGTGTGAACCTGGGTAAAACATTTCTCCTTTTGTCTTGCCACAGTTTTCTCAACTTTAAAATGGGAATAATAATAGCACCTACATCCCAGAGTTTGAAGATTAAATGACAATATTTATAAAGCATTTAACACAGTGCCTGGCACATAGTAAGCACTTTATAATGGTGGTTATTATATATTTACACTATGTATATATACATATATACATACATATATATACATATATACATACATATATATATATATATACACACACATATATGTATGTGTGTGTTACAAGTAATAGCAGTATCCTGAGCATTTATTTTTTCAAAAAATAATCCCAGTACAGAATTTTTATTTAAACCTTGAAAAAGAAAAATATTTTAAACTCCCTAAGTACATCAAGGGCTCAAGTACTTATTGTGGTTAGGGCCAACAATGGATAGGGAGACAAAAATGATGCCACAATCATTCTTTACAAAGACTTTTTAACAATTAAAGAATATATAATGAGAGACATAGTGGATTGGGAGCCAGCATCAGAGCCAGTACCAGGTTCAACTTCCATATCAGACACATATTGTATATATATGACAAGTTACTTAATTCATTCAATTCATCAAACTTTCATTAAGTGCCTACTATATGCCAGGAACTGAGCTGAGTGCTGGGGATACAAAGAAGAAAAAGAAAGAGTCCCTGCCCTCAAGGAGCTTACAATCTAATGAAGGAAGACAATACACAAAAGGAATCTGGGAAGGGAGGAGGGATGTGGAGTGGGGGGGAAGGGGAGCAGTTGGCATGGAGGCATCATATTCCTTGAAACTAAGAAGAGCTATAGATGGAAAGTGAGAATGAGTTGAGAAATCCACTTTCCAGCCCTCTATAAAGAAAGGTTTTGGGAGGAGTTTATTGCTCAACCCTCCAGTCATCCAATCAGAGGGGAGAGGAAACTGAGGGAGGTGGGAAGGTTGCATAGCCAAAGCTAAATTAAACAGCATGATGACGAGATTTCAGGTGATAGGTTTCTCCTGGGTGGGCATCATTTTTCACTCAGTTCAAACCAAGCAGAGCTGCATATAGAAAGTGGACCTTCTCAACTGAGAACCTTTCCCCCCCGCCCCCCACACACAGAGAGAGAGAAAGAGAGAGAGAGAGAGAAAGAGAGAGAGAGAGAATCAGGGTGAAATGACTTGCCCAGGGTCACCCAGCTAGTAAGGATCTGAAGTGAAATTTGAACTCAGGTCCTCTTGATTTCAGGGCCAGTGCTTTATTCACTGGACAACCCAGCTGTCTCTTGCATCGTATTTTACTGAAAAAGCTGAGGCCACTCTCCAAGAGTTCCCTCTTCTCTCTTCATTCTTGTCTCACATCAGCAAGGTGCCTTCTGCGACTGTCTCCTTCTTCACCTCATAATGAAGTGACCCTTCTTACCCAAGCCAATTTCTCTACATTCACAAGGATTCCATCCCATCCCATCCAGTCTTCTCCAGTAAATTATTCCCTCTGTCATCCCTACTCTTTCATCTGTCTTTAATTTCTTCCTTGTCTACTGGCTACTTATTTAACTGCTACAAATTTGCCCATGTCTCCTCCGTCTTCAAAAAATTCTCACTTGATTCAGCTATCCTTGCTAGCTATTATCCCACATTTCCTCCCTTTTGTGGCTAAGCTACTTGAAATTGGTTTAGCCCGTCTGCCAAAATGGATTTCACTGGGGTGTGGCCATTGCCTATGCTACAAATTCTTGGGGATATAAATATGAAAAAGAAAAAGTCCCTGCCCTCAAGGAGTTGACAATCTAATGGAGGAAGACAATGTATAAAAGAAATCTGGAAAGGGGGAGATGGATTCAGGGGATACCAGTTGATAAAGAGGTTGTAGCTTGCCTTTTGTCACACAAAATCAATTGAATTCCATTAGCTTTTACAGAAGAGATTTACTGAGAAGTTATGACACTTCCCCGCCACAAAAACCTCTAGGGCAGCAGTTCTCAACCTGTGGGTCATGACCCCTTTGGGGGTCAAACGACCCTTTCACAGGGGTCACGGGGGTGGGGGGTGTTGCCTAAGACCGTTGGAAAACACATATTACCAATGGTCTTAGGAACTGAGACATTGCTCCTCTGTCTCCAGGTGGGTCTGCCCACATGCAGATACGCCCACATACAAGCATTTAAAGTATTTAAAGGGTCACGGCATTAGGAAGGTTGAGAACCACTGCTCTAGGGGTTCACTATCACTGTACACGTGGTCCCTGGGGAGAGTGGGCTCAAAGTTAAAGTATCAGTGTCCTGAGGGGCAACTGTGGGGAATGTGTGCAGTGGAGAACTAAGGGCTTCATCAACATTTGTTTGATTAAATAGAAAGAGCCAGACAACTCCTTTTCCACAATAACTTTGCCAATAATACCAGATTCACCACCTACTGTTTGGGAACTCTTTTTTACCAATATTTACCTTGAGTTAGACCTATAAACTCGAGGTCACCAGTATCCACCTAACATTCCTTTTTACAGATGAAGATAAAAAGCTAGTCAATGGGCACCATGCTAAGTGCTGGGGATACCAAGAAAGGCAAAAAACCAAACCAAACCAAAAAAACCCATGCAGATCAATACTTTCTATCCCACTTAGGCTCTTCCAGAGTTGCCAGAGGCCCTGAAAGACAACTTGTTGAGGTAGGGAAACAACCTTTAAAGAAAAAGCCACTGATATGTTCCAGGTACTTTGCTAGACAGTGAGGATATCGAGACAAAAGTGGTTCCTGCCCTCCAGGAGCTTCCATACTCCTAATTCTGGTGGTTTTTCATTCTACACAAAGTCATCAATTCTAGACAAATAAAAGGAATATATATATCTATATATAGCTATATATATCTATATCTATATCTATAATATCCATATATCTATATGGATACGACATTTAATACAATACTACTACTACTACTAACAATCTTATTCACTTTGAGACCTTCACTCTGTCTTTGTATATTAATTCATGTGGACAGATGGGATCTTTCCAGTGTCTCTATTATGCAAATATGTATCACAGATTTCTGATTTTGAGACAAGTGAACCCCACTGTCCACAGAATACGAATTAAACTTTGAGAATGAGTTTGAATGAGGGATGTATAAATTCAGAGAAGTGGGATTGTGAGAGGCAATGTGTTTAGTGAATAGAATGAGAGTCAAGAGAAACTGCATTCAAATCCTGCCTCTGACACTTAGTAGCTGTGTGACATTGGACAAGTTAATTAACCTCTCTGAACCCTCAGGCAGTTCTCTAAATCTATAAGGTATAGATGGGTCGTAATCTGGGCTGATTCACCAGCAGTTCCTATGACCAGCAGCATCTCAACGCATTAACCACTGGATGTTCTGATGTCACTATTTGCAAGTTGTCTTCCTTATTAGAATGTGAGCTCCTCAAGGGCAGAGATTGTTCTTGCCTTTCTTTACATCCCCAGAGTTTACAATCCTGGCAGTGAGCGCATTGGTGCTGGCTGATTGGCTAATTAATGCAAGTGGGGTGAATGGAGAGCAGAAGTATCAGAAACTTTCCTAGAGGGATAATTGCTGAATCTTTTTTTCAACAGCTTTACCTGCAGGAATCCTATGGAAATGAACTCACAGGCTTTTCCAAGCAGAGAGGATGTACCCCACTTGATGCTTTTGTAGTAAATCAGATCTTCTGTCGGGAAGCTTACAAATTTATTTACAAGACATATGTGTGTCTAGCATATTCAAAAGAAATGTTCAAATCCTGCCTTAGTCACTTCCTGGGTGTGTGACCCTGGCCAAGTCATTCAATTTGTCTTAATCTCAGTTTCCTCATCTGTACAATGTCCTCATAAAACGATAGTACCTACTTCCCAGGATCAAATGAAATACTATTAGTGATTTTCCTTAAATTTAATGCAAATGTAAAATAGTCACACAGTAGGTATTTAATAAATGCTTGTTGCCTTCCCTTGATTCCAAGTCCAATAACAGTTTCATTAAATTTAAGGAAAGTCACTAATAGCCCATATGGACTCTTTTTAAAAACCCAGGGATGTCTAAAGCGTACTCTACCTGTAAGAAATTCTGGCAAGATGAATGTCCCTTGCTGGTGCAACTTTCTGGTCAGAGATAGGTGAGTTTTAATCACCAGAGGGGACAGAGATACGGTTTCCATATAACAGCAAATCTCAGCATGAAATAATTTCATTATATGTACAGTAAGATGATCCTCCGTAATCCTGAACATACCGACATTTCCCCCAAGAAATTTTAGAGTGCCCTGGGATAATAGGATAGAAGTCCTAACTAGGTTCTTGCTAACTCACAACACTGTGGCTTGAAATATGTGGATATATTCAAAATACCAAGGCCCTTCTGTCACTTACTGGTGATTTCCTGCTACCAAGCCCTGCCCCAACCTTGAAGATGATGGTGATGCTAATTAATAAGCAGACATCACCCCTATGTACATTGCTTCCCCCATGTGTAGGGAAGAGACTCTTCATACTTATCACAGAGCTGGTACATAAGTCTATAATACACTTTTTCTTCATTTATTACTTCCTTTTAAACCTTTTACATATGTTCTTTGCTTTGATCTTAGGCTTTTTTTTTTTGGAAGGGGGAAGGTAGGGCAATTGGGATTAAGTGACTTGCCCAAGGTCACACGGCTAGTTTTTTGTGTGTGTGTTTGTTAAGTGTCTGAGGCTGCATTTGAACTCAGGTCCTCGGGACTCCAGGGCTGGTGCTCTATTCACTGCGCCACCTAGCCACCCCTCCTTGTTTTGATCTTTACAGCAGCTGTGGGAGGTAGATACTACTATTACTTTCATTTTTCAGACAGGGGAAACTGAGGCTGAGTGAAGTAATTGACTTGCACAGGGCCACACAGCTAGAAAGTGATATGGATTCAGTATCTTTTCAGTGTGCAGAAAATCTCTTGTCAGCCAGACAGGTTCGAGAATACTTTATTTCTTTTTGTTTTGTGTTTTTGCTTTTTGGAGGGGAGAGGGCAGGGTAATTGGGGTTAAGTGACTTGCCCAAGGTCACACGGCTAGTAAGTGTTAAGTGTCTGAGGCCAGATTTGAACTCAGATCCTCCTGACTCCAGGATTGGTGCTCTATTCACTGCGCCACCTAGCCGCCCCAAGAATACTTTCTAGGTTAGGTCTGTTTCCACAGTGATGCTGTCCTGGGGAAAAATGCATATGATGGTTTCATAATGAGAGCCCAGCAATTTTGCAAAGTTAGCTGCTCCTCATGGGGGTGGACTTTGTGCAAATGGAATTAGTCTGACAATACAGATCCCTTGGTTTAGCTTTTAAAGCACTTTAAAACCTGGGCCCAACCTTTCTTTAGCCTCATTATAAAATACTCTTCCTCATTCAATCTTCAGTCCTGTCAGATAGTCTTCTCTCTGTTCCTCAGGGCCCTCCATCTCTTGGCCATCTCCCATTGTTGAAATGCATTCCTTCCTTCCACCTCTCAGAGTCCTTCTGTTCCGGTAATATGCAGCTCTGGCTTTTTCAGTCTATCAGTAAATTATGCTTTAAAAAAATACTATTTGTTACATGAGATAGCTCTCTGAGGTGGGAAGGGAGAAGGATACTGTGGTTACCTATGTAAAAAAAAAAAGAACATAAAATTGTATATATACAAGCACACCCCAATTTGATACATGATTGCCCTGGCTCCTTTTCTAATCATACATTTCTTGGAAAGAAGGAATGAAAGAAAAAAAAAGCACTTACTGTATTATTCCATTAGATTGTAAACTCCTTGAGGGCAGGGACTCTTTTTTGTCTCTTTTTATATCTCTAGTACTAAACCTGTCAAATAGGTACTTAATAAATGTTTATTGATTGAAGGAATGAACCAAGCAACATGATAAGCTTTGGAGGCACAAAGATAAAGGTGAACCCCTATCCTCAAGATTATATTTCTAATGGGAGAGACAAGTTTAATAAATAAAATGTATTTTTTAGAAATATAGCTCAGGCATCATCTTCCCTATGAAACCATTCCTGATCCTGCCCCCCAACCATTAGTGCCCTCTTTAGCAAACTACCTTATATTTAATTACTTTGTAATTAATTATTATTAATAAACAATAAATAATATAATAATAATTAATTATTAATAATTAATTAATAATAATGGTTGTACTGTATGGATTTTTATACTTGTTTTCTCTCCTCTTAGAAAGATCCTTGGAAGAAGTAAGGAAACAAGCAAGTACCTACTATGTGCCAGGTCCTGTGCTAAGTGCTTTACAAATATCTCATTTAGTCCTCAAAATAGCTCTAGCTGCTATTATTATCCCCAAATGACAGTTGATGAAACTGAGGAAGACAGAGGGTTCAGTGACTTGTACAGGATCACGCAGCCAATAAATGTCTGAGACTTGCTTTGGACTAAGTTACAGGGCACTGTATTTTTTTTTCTGTATTCGGATCTCTGTTGCTTAACACAGCGCTTGTCACTTAGTAGATGCTTAGTAAATATTTTTAGTCTATTGATTCAATTGAATTTGTCAGTTGAGAACAAAACCAGAACTAAAAAAGTTTTAGAAAGAAGTTTATTAAGTCATCTGGAAAGAGAGAAGAGCCAAATAGGTGACCCATTCCCATGAACCTCCATGAGTTACACATTACGTAGGACTGGTGCAAAGCAGCTAGAAAACAGCTGTCTGATTGGCCAGCATGCAGTAAGTTTCCAAATAAAGCATATAGATTGCTTAAAATGTATCTCAGGAAATTGAAAATGTCTTGCATCAATCAGATTCCCTGGAAGGTTTTGGGGGTCAGCATGACCTTCGTGTCCTGTGTTAAGCCATAAACAAGTCTAGTCTCTAAGCAACACACATCTGGTTTCTTGCCATTTGAGGCTAGATTCAAGTAATACAATAAGTTTCCCCATAATTTCCCCCTTTTGGAGCTTCTGAAACCAGCATTCCTATAGTAGCAGAAACACAATTACAGACACACAGAGAGCTAAGTTAAAGTTTAAAAGGAAGTTCATTAAAATAACCTGTCACTGAAGGCATCCCCTTTATTGCCTGTCTTATCAAGAGTCTGATGGAATTGCTTTAAGGAGAGATCTTTTCTCAATGAGTCAGAGTCAGGAAGACCAAATTAAATAAATAAGCATCGAGGGCTATAAGTCAGGGGGCTTAGTCTTGTACAGGAAACAAGTACTTAACAAAATACAGAGAGATTTCCCAAGAACTGAAAGTAACATCAGAGAAAAACACATATAGCCATGAGTATTCCAAACCCCATTGGAGTCTGTTTGAGCTATCCAAAGCCTGGCACCCATGACTGCAACTGAGTCTACCAGGCATCACCAATGGAAGAATGTTGGCTACTTAAAACCAATTTCTGCAGGTCTTTTAGGGGGTGTTTCCAAAATGTGACTATTATTATATTATTATAGTAAAGCAGCACATGCCCTGAAATTCTTGGCAACCATGTTTATCCTCCTCTTCCTCCTCTTACCCCTGAACAAAAGGTAATCAGGGGCAGCCCTATTCTCTAAAATGGCCTGTCTAACCTGCCCTAATTCTGTACTCGGAACTGAGATCGTGGTGGACATGAGATTTATGGACATAGCCAGGGCTCACCTCACTTTGGAGAGTTTTCTACAAGTCACAGTCCTGGGATGTCAACGTAAGAGGAGTTAAAATGAGCATACTTGACTTTGGAAAGAAGGGTGAAGTTATCAGCACAACTCTCAAATGGTGGTAACTATCTCCTTTTCCCTCTGAGTGGTGATGTAGTGGCATTAATCCCTTTATTGGGATAGGAGAAAAGGATTGTCCTGACTCACCTTAGGGCACAAGATTCCCAGTGCTATTTGCCAGGGCATAGGTATCAACTAAACTAGTGCCCAGGAGGGACCATCCTATAGGAAGATGCATATGGGCATGGGCAAGGGAGACTGATTGTTTGGTTACAACTTAGGTCCTTACTGCCGTGGTATGGTTGGTGTTTGGTGTGAATTCACAAATTATGTACATGGTTCATCATAACTCACACTGGAGAGAAGGAACTTAACCATTATTCCATCAAATATTTTAGTAATAGAGCCTAAAAATTTCCATAGGACCTAGTGATGTCGAAATTCCAGAGAAATGTATAGTTTCTATTCAGTTCAATAGTCATGATATTGGCATCAAATGCCACGATATTGTCTGCTAACAATCCTCTTTGTAGAAAGAAGTTATTGCTGTTGAAAGTACTAATAGACAGCATCATTCACATATTTACTTTCAGGAGGGACAGTTGTTTTAGAATTATGGTTAATCCCTTATTCTACTTGGATGAAGCATGCCATGGTGGTGATAACAATCTTAACAAGATTCACGTTGAGTTACTTAGCTACTAATTAGAGTCCATATTTAGAGAATCCACTGACAATCTTAGCGCTTATTGATCTCTCAGAATAGCCATCCCACCCACTATTGCCAGGAGGGTGATCCCCAAGGGGGACACAATGATTAAGATCTACTGCCTGGTCTCCACCCTGACACTGGACAGTCTGAATAGGTCCCATCTACACTTGTTCTCCACCTCCAACTGCTTCCACTGGAGGATTTGGTTCATGAGAGAGAGAGATATTTTCCCCTTTCCTGCACCTTGAATTGTACGACTGGTGGACCTTCTCTTCTGACCACAAATTCAAATGGTCTGGTATAGTATGTTCAGGTCAGCATAGACTTGTTTATAGTGGCTAGTATGCACCTAGTTTAGCCTTTCCTGTACCTTAACTAAATGGGGAAGTGATTTATCCAGGGTCCAAGGGCCCCAGGCAAGTGAAGACTTCCCGCAGTGGAATGGGTGGGTGAAAAAACTATTTGTTCCAATGGCCATGAAGGTGGCTGAAGCAGGCACTGTCAAGTGCTTAGACCTTGGTCAAACATTAAAGACACCAACACTGTCCACTGCATCCAAGGCATTGCCAGTCATCTTGACTTTTTTTTTTTTTGCTATTGATGACTTTGGAAGAGAGAGTGAGGCTGATGGCTTTGTACAACTCTGCTTCACTTAAATTTAATTCACACACAAATCAAGATGTCATCCTGTGATGTCATTGGTCTTCTTTGAAATCAAGGATGTTAAGGTGTTAACAATAGTTGGGAGGAAAGAATTACCTGGGCTGGTCAACACCAACAGAAGACCGTGTTTCCTCCAGAACTCCTTGATGGACGCTCAGTGAGTGGCATAGTTTTGTGGGAGGTTTTAGCTGTAGTGTGACTGACCATGAATGTCCTTGAGAATAGCCTATAAAGAGTCAGCTAACAATGAGTCATTATGCATTACCAAAGTGTTCAGAGTAGGTCTAATGTGGAGCGTTTTCAAGGGCCTTCCAAAGGAGACTACATGGGGGGGATTGTCCCATTTTTCTGTTTTAAGTTTATATAAGGTCCAGTGGTAGGACTTTGACCCAACTAAGCCCTCTCTGTTCACATATTTGAGCCAACCCTGTTTTATTGTCCTGGTTTTTCCTTTCACATTTTCCTGATGACTGGGACTGGTGGCCACAGTACACCTTGGCTCTTTTCTACCTGGGAGATTATTTGACCTGTAAAATGTACCTCCTCCCAATTCCCATCTGAATTTATAACCAGTGAGATGCCAAACCTGAAGATGAGTTCTGTGAGCAATTTCTTTGTGACAGTGATGGCGTTAGCCTTTCTGCATGGAAATGCTTCCATCCATCCTGAGACCGTGCCTACCCTAATCAGAGCATACTTATATTCTCCCTAGGGTGCTGTTTGATGAAGGCCTCCAGGATGTTCAGGAAGGGTTCCAGGCGGGGGATAGGCTCCTGGGGCGGTCTTAATTGTAATGCCTGGGTTGTCTTACATGCAAATAGGAGACAGTAGATAGATCAAATTTAGCTGCTTGTGTGACTCCAGAGTCTCCCACTCTCTTAGATTTCCTCTACTGCTCTCCTTTGGTTTGCATGTGCCAAGGAGTGGACAGTGTAAACCCAGGAACAGAGAAGAACATGGGCGATCCCTGGGTAGCCTTGTTTAAAGACCTAAATACCAGTACCATTGGAGGCCAAACCAAGCTTCCTCCAAGTTGCTTGCTCAGTCTCAGGAGAGATTGCCTGAATTATCACTGAACAGCCCTACTGAGGATGAAGAGGTGTCCCAGGAACAGTAGAAACAGAGAACTGAAAAAGAGAAGCAGTCTGAGGAAAATGCTGCCCCCTTGGCTATGTGGTCAGCGGTGGCATTCCCTTGGCTGACTAAGTCAGTGGAGGATGAATGAGCCTGGCACTTACAGCTAGCAAGAGAGGAAGGGAGCTGTATTCCCTGAAAGGGGGACTCAACATATGCAGTGTTAATAGGAGCTCCAGCTGCCATTAAAAAGCCTCAGAGCTTCCAGATTTGGCAAAATCGTGCACTACACCCAAAGGCATGTCTGCTATCTGTGTCATTAGTGGCAGTCTGGCCTCCGTGAGAGCAATAAGCTCAGGGACCCAGGCAGATAAACAGTCAGGCAGAAATCCTGAAACCAAAACAGCAGTGGGGGAGGGGCAGCAGACCCAGAATGGAAGTTCCCTTTCTCATCTCTGAGGTAAGAACCATCAACAAACAAGATGGAGTTTGGGTTATTAAGAGACTGTGCCAGGGTGAGGAAGTGAGTAGACTGACAGAGAAACACTCATGATCAGGAAGACATCCTCAAGGACTGGGGAACTGGTAGAAGCACCTCGGGATTGTGGACAGGAAACCAGGAAAGAGGAGCCATTCATATGGACTGGTTGGGGATTATAAAGGTGTTGGGTAGCCTAATGCTTTAAGCAGCTGCCAAGCCCCCAGCACTGAGGGAGCTGTACAGCAGGGGGGTGACCTAAGACATCCAAAGGCTGGATTTTCTCCACCGGGACTACAACAGAAGCCACCCCACATAAACAAATGGAGGAGTCCTTGGGCTACAGGGTCAAGATGAAGACTGTAATAAGCTACAGGTCAGCTTCTGTCCCTATGAGCTTGAGTTAGGATCCTTGAAGCAGACTCTTGCTTCTCCTAACAAAAGAGCATTGTGGGGCTTATTACAATGAGTGTGCCTTTGGGGACCATGGGAACTGGTAACCTAAGATAACCTCAGTGGTAAGTTTCTCCAAAGGTTGTACAATGTTGGGGAATCAGGGATCCCGAGGCAACAGTAGACACCCCTTCCCCAAAGGGCTCACTATTCTTAATCTAGAGCTGTTATAAACTGGTGAAGTCTTAGACTTGGTCTGGTGAGAGGCACTGCTGACCCTCTGAAATGGTCGAAATTAGGTAATGAATTGACAGAAGGGCCTCCTGGAGTGTCTTGCAGCTCATCTTATATCCTAAGTCATGTAAACAAATGAACAGGGAGTCTTCCTGACATGAGGTTAGGTGGGAGAACAAAGCAGGGGGTCATTCACAAACTGGATCACAGGGGATCCCCAAGAAGGGTGGGAGGATTGGAGATCTTGTTTTATTTATTCGTTCATTCATTCATTCATTCGTTTGTTTATTTTGCTTTTGGGGAAGGGAAGGCAGGGCAATTGGGATTAAGTGACTTGCCCAAGATCACACAGCTAGTTCTTTGGGTTAAGTGTCTGAGGCCTCATTTGAACTCAGGTCCTCCTGACTCCAGGTGCTCTATTCACTTTGCCAACCTAGCAGCCCTGAAAGATCTTGTTTTAACTGAGTGGAAAAGATGGTGGGGGAATCTCAGAAACTCTAAGGGAGATGAGTCCAGGTATACAGTTCCTCTTTAAAGGTGAAGGCAAACACAAACTAGTTACCTGGGTGGATGGAGATAGAGAGCAAAGTGAAACACATGGGATGTATTGGGGAAATAGAATTGTCAAGGGGTTAGGTACCACAGGATGCAGTGGAGCCACAAAGGAATCATGAGCCTGACATCTTCAACAGAATGATAAACTTGTTTCACTTCAGATATAAGCTTTTCAGGTTTTAGGATGGGTGGGATAGGAGTGTTGTTAGGGCGTTTAGTCCTAGACAGAATTCTGGCTAACAAGAGGCCGTGGAGGACAGGTTCAATACCTTCTTATGCTTCATGGGTAAGGGGTACCATTTGAGAAAGGGAAAAAGCAAATGGTTTTTATAGGGTATCACTATAGGGACACAGTCAACATCTTTCTTCTCCTCTGATACCCAAATGAAGCAGGCGCCTGAGAGAGGTCTGCAGAATCCTCATCAGGAGAAATGGAGAGCAAGGGGAATAAGGGATGGATAAATCTTATATTTTAAGTTTCAAGCCTTCCTCAGTACACTGAAAATGGCAACCCCACTGGCAGAGGGGAGCACAACCCAGCAGGTTAATGCTTGGGCTCATAAGAATCAATCCTGTTTTTCTCAGTCCAGTAGGGATACATTCAGGGGCTTAGAGACAAGATGTGGGATAGTCTGGCCCCCAACTCCAGTAGCCAAGACAGAATTACTGGAAAGTGGAGTTATGGAAATCAGCCCTGTGCAACACCAGTGCCCACTAGACTTGGGGTAGGTTTCCCCTCAATAAGAAGAGTAACAATAGATTGGGGAGGGAATGGGAGGCACAATGGGCAAGAGTGTGTGAGGGCCCTCTGTCTGGCGATCTCATTGGTTTTTCTTAGGATTGGGAGGTGTTCTGTTATCCCTTCTCCATACAAGGCTCTCATTTCTTCAATGTCCCTTCTGCTTAAAATAAATATACGTATCCCTGGGAAGGGGTAGCCTTCTGTGGCAACTGATAACAGCATCTCTCTATCCTTCAATGGAGTTCTTCAGCCAACATCAGCCCCGCCTCCCCTTCAGGGGGTCCTACTAAGGAAAGGTGCTCTTTTGGGGAAGGGAGACAAACCTTCCTGCCTGTCTGTAACATAACTTGCTTTTTTTCCATTTTCTCTTTTTTTAGTCTCATTCTATTCCAAAAAGCCTGAGGCGACTTGTAACTTCCTCAAGAGTAGCCTCATGTATACTAATCAAGGCTTTTGGGGCATCCGTCTTTAGTGGTTCTCGGAGGGCATTAGTGCAGTGGGCTTTCTGGGTTTCTTTCCTCTCCACCATCCCCCACCCCTATTTCCCCTCAGGTTCCCTTAGAGTGCTGTGATTTCTATAACTGCTCTGAAATCGAGAGAAATAGTCCCAAGGGCATGTTCATCGTCCTGCTGCATCCAGCTGCTCATTCCCCCTCCCCCCAATCTATTTTCTGGGGGGATATTTCTCTGAAAGTCTATGGGTCTATCTCTATCTCTATCAGGCTAGCCTCAGGTCCCTGTGCCTTGATTAGGGTCTCAGTGAATTTCTTTGGGCCATCCTGATTTATCCCGGAGTGGACTCCATAAATCCCTTCCAAGAAACGAGATTAGATATCAGTTGATGTCCTCCCAAGAGCAACAACAAGCTTTAAAGACAGATTGCAGCTTTTCAATGAATTCAGTGGAATTATCTTGGATTTTGGGGGAGGCTGACTCCCAGTGACGTAACTCTAGAGGTGATCAGAGTATATAAATTAATTGAGGCCGACCAACCTGTTGCGGAAACTCTCCTAAAGGCACAGTAGTAACAGGACAGGTCTCTTATTTGTCCTCCCTCCTTGCTCCCTTGAACTTCCTTCATCTGTTATTGTTGTCGAGTTATTTTTCATTTGTGTTGGACTCTTTGTGGTCCCGTTTGGGGTTTTCTTGGTAGAGATACTGAAGGGTTTGCCACTTCCTTCTCCAGATCATTTTACAGATGAGGAAACTGAGGCAAACAGGGTAAAGTGACTTGCCCAGAATCATACAACTAGTAAGTGTCTGAGGCCAGATTTGAACTCAGGCCTTCCTGACTTCAGGCCTGGCACTCTATTCACTGCCCCGCCTAGCTGCCCTTCCTTCACCTGACCTGTACCCTTATGCCTGAGCCAGAACTTATAAGGACCCTGAGAGGTAAACTAGGTTTTCCTTATGTACTATAATTTCACAAGTCTCTGTTTTTCAAGGTACTGGGGGCCTGGGGATGAGAGTCATCATCCCCAGTATTGAATATAGATCCAGGAGGTCCTCAGGAAGTGGGGGAGAATCTTTGGGGAGTATGAGATCGATTGGGCAAAAGGCTGATGCCCTCAGAACAGAACTCATAGCCTTCTGTGGCAACTGATAACGGCATCTCTCTATCCTTCAACGGAGTTCTTCAGCTAGTCATTTCCTCATTCACCCTCCACTCATTTTTCTCAAGGGTGCAAACAATAGATTGAATTTTCTTTTTAGTTATCATCTCGTACCAGAGGAAATAAGTGTCCATCTCGGGACATTGCTCCTCTCAAATAGACTAATTTGTCTAGGTCAAAGGAGTCTTCCTCAGGGAACTGTAAAGTGGGATTGTCCCTACTACAAAAAAGTCATTATGAAAGATATTTCACAGCATGTGAGTCTTAGAGCTTAAACATCTTATTGGTAGGAGTCTGTGGGGAGATCTCAGAGCTAGATTACCCATTCTCAGAGAGAAGAACCTATAAACAATACCAGACACAACACAGGCGAGAGATTTTCCTGAGAAACTGGGAGGGAAGGTGGAGAGGGAGAAAAAGGGGTTCCCTATTGTTGGGGTATGAGTGTTCAGCCTGGAAGTACCCAACCGTGGTCAAACTAATACATATTCATGCTTCCCTCATTAATCTGGGGCTACCCTAAAGGGATGTAAGGCAACTAGTTCATTAAGGTTACTCAATCAACTGAACAGGTATCAGGACAATACAGGACACAAATATCTGATGAATAATTCTCTCTCAACAGGTCATGTGGTTCAACTGATGGCCCTTGCATTGGAGTCCCGGATCAAAGTGTCATACTCACCAGGATACCTGTGAGGCTGCCACCAGTATACAGTCTCATACCAAGTATCTGGTTTACCTCTCACAGTCTTGAGAGGATTGAGGGGAAAAAATGAGACAGAGGGGAGAGAGAGAAAGAGACAGACAGAGAGAGAGAGAGACAGAGAAACAGAGAGACAGAGAGAGAGAGACAGAGACAGAGACAGAGAGAGACACAGAGAGAGACACAGAGAGACAGAGACAGAGAGACAGAGACAGAGAGATAGAGAGACAGAGACAAAGACAAAAAGAGTCAGAGAGAGACGGAGAGAGACAGAGACAGAGAGAGGCAGCAACACAGAGAGAGAGTGAATCTGCTGGAGAACTAGTCAAATTTTAAATGATTGCAATGCTGTCCCTTGAGCCCTTGGGTGACCCAATCTGTTAAGGACTACTAATTTGCTGATAAGTGCATCTAGGCTAGTTCTAACCCACTGAGTAATTCTCTCAGTCAAAATGCCACACATCCCCCTAGTTTTCTGGACATCTGGATTCCTCACTTCTAAGACTGAGTCCAGGGTCAGGGGCAACTTTGCCATGTTCCACCCAAATCTTAGGGAACTCGACAAGTTCTTATCATGCCAACTGACCCCATGTAGGTCGACCCCACCTACCTCGATCCTGAGGTCACAAAGACTTTACTCAGTGCCTGTAGTCCAGGTGAGCTTTTGGAACTTCTCAGGTCAACAATCAGGGATCCCACTTCTAATACCGAATTGTTGATGTCAAGAACAAACCTAGAACTAAAAAGAGGTTTTAGAAAGGAATTTATTAAGTCATCTGGAAGAGGAGAGAGTCAAAATACATGACCCGCTTCTCCAAACCCCTATGAATTACACATTAGAGAGAATTGAAACAAAAGAGCAAGGAAACAGTTGTCTGTTCAGCTGACATGTAATAGATGTCCAAATAGGGTTCACAGATTGCTTAAAAGGTTTACCTCAGGAAATTGGAAACGCCTTACACCAATCTTCAGATATCCAGAAAGGTTTCTGGGGCCAGCATGACTTGCGCCTCCTGAGTTAAGCAATAAACAAATCTGGTCTCTTAGCAATACAAGTCTGCTTCTTACCATGGAAGCCTAGATTTAAACAACGCAATAATTTCTCCCCAAATGAATGAATGTCTACAGAGCCATTGTGGTGACCTCATTGTTGTATGCCTGTGAAACCTGGGCAGTCTACCAGCGCCATGCCAGGAAACTCAATTGCTTCCATTTGAATTGTCTTAGGAAGATTCTGAAGATCACCTGGCAGACGCTGAGGTTTTCTCTTGAGCTGAACTGCCAAGCATTCAAGCTATATTGCAGAGAGCACAGCACAACTCTGATGTGGCAGAGAGCCACGTTGTTCCAATACCAAAAGTATATTTGCCTAACAGACTACTATGGAGAACTCACACGAGGCAGGTGCTCTCATAAGCGATACAAGGATACTTTCCAGGTCGCTCTGAAGAACTTTGGAATTGATTGTGTGACATGGGAAACACTGGCCCAGCACTGCCCACCATAGCGTGCCCATGTCAGAGAAGATGTTGTGCTCTACGAGTGAAGCAGAATTGAAATAGCTCAAAAGAAATACAAGATGCAAAAATTAAGGGCCATCTCCACTCCAAATGCCTACATGGTCTATTTGTGCCCAACCTGCGGTAGAGCATCCTGAGCTCATATTGGTCTGGTCAGCCACAGTCAGACACACTGTTCCTTGACCCCGACATAGTGATGCCATTTTGATCCTTTTCAGAAATGAAGGACAATGACCAATTTAGAACTGAAAGGGACATCAGAGATCATTTAGTCTGAACTCTTCATTTTACAGGTGAGGAAACTGAGGCTCAGACTGGTTAAGGGACTTGCTCAAGAATATACAGGTAACCAATGACTGTGAGGATTTGAATTCAGCTCCTCTGATTCTAGGGTCAGCATATTCTCTCCTGTAATATGATTCCCTCTTCTGCCATGGATGTTACAGATCACTTTATATCTCTCTTAGGCACTTGCACTGATTCCATTTTGTTCCCTAATCCTGTGTGTGTGTGCATATGTGTGTGTGTGTGTGTGTGTGTGTGTGCGTGTGTTTGTATGTGGACCTTCCATCCCACCCAAACTCCCAACAAAATATACATTTTAGGAAAAGGAAGAAAGGACACTGGACTTGTGATTTTGTTGACATAGGGAACCCCTAAAGAGGAAATCCCTCAGCAGAATGGATCAGCAGCACCTCTAAGTATGGTAACTTATAGTCTTAGAGGTATGGACAGCATGGTAGATAGACTGCTAGGCCTGGCATCAGGAAGTCCTGAGTTCAAATCCAACCCCAAACACTTACTGGCTGTGTGACTCTGGACAAGTCACTTAACTGCTGCCTGCCTCAGTTTCTCTATCTGTAAAATAGGGATAATAGTACTAACTAACCTTCAGGAGTGTTGTGACTACCTGATGAAGTAATATTTGTAAAGTATTTAGCACAGTGCCTGGCACATTACATGAATGCTAGTTATTATTATTATTATTAATTAGTCCTGTACTTGGTAAGCACCTACTAAGTGTCTTTCAGATTTACTAGGATCCCTTTAATGCCAAATGTGTTTTAATTCAGTTCCATCTAACACAGGAAGCTGCCACCTTTTCAGATCTCCTGATTTGACAGTAAGAAGCCAACTTTGGAAAAAATCTGTCTTTCCAATTCTGTTTCAAATCCCTACTTTCCCCACGCCCCCCCCCCCCCCTCCACTCCAGCATTCTGAATTGGTCGTTTCCTTTCACTACCAGACAAATGGTCCAGATTAAGGCTCCAGTGTTTCCTGCAACTAATGGGATGCCTGAGCAAATAAACTGGTTTCAGCCCCTGTGTGGCAGGGTTAACCGCAGGTCAGACTTACCTGGGATGGGGAGTCTGTGCTCAGCCCCGGCTCCCAATTCTGACTTGAGGAGCTTATGGGAAACAGTCTATAAATATTGGCAAGTTGGTTAAATTCTCCTCCAGGGAATCATCAGGGGAAAAAATGCTCTCAGCCCTTGCCAAATGGTTTTCCCCCTTTGCTACCCTTTAAAATGGAGGTCTCTGGTCGGATTCCCAAGTAGTTACCTCCCCAAGGAAGGTCTGGAGTGGGGGCCCTGTTAGTTCAGGGATGACTGTATTTCCCACTGCTGTTGGCTGCAGAGCTGAATTTGAGTGCTTAGGAACTGTTAACGCCGAGAAAGCAAATGACAGTGATCTGGATGTTTGGTGGACAAGTTCACTTCCATGGGAAAAAATTGAGAGGCTGCCTGGATGGATCCAGTTGGAGAAACTTTCTGGATTGTAGGCTTCTAGGGAGAGGGGACAGATTTTTCATAGGATCAGAGACCTAGGAACCTCTGATGACATCTACTCAATCAGTCAGCAAGCATTTATTAAATACCTTCTGTTTGCCAGGTCTTGTGATAGGCACTAGGGACACAAAGACAAAAGGAAAAATAGTCCTCAAGGGGCTTACATTTTAGCCAGGCAGACAAACATGCATATATGAAGCAGGGATTCCTAAAAAGCAGGGGCTGCAGTTGGCTTTTTGAGATATTTTAGTCATTGCATTAATTATGATTGGTTTCCATTGTATTTCTATATATTTTAGCATCTAATTTAGCATTCTACATATTTTAGCATCTAAAAACCTTATTCTGGGAGAGTCCCATAGACTTCTCCAGACTTCCAAAAAGGTCACAAATAAAGAGTACAGACAGAAGACTAGAAGACACTATCAGGATGGGAGTGGGAATCAGGAAAGGCTTCATGTAAAAGGTGACACTTGAATCTGTAAGGCTTCTAAGACCCAAGGGTGAATTCTAGGTAGGGAGGATGGTCAGCGCAAAAGTACTTGAATGTGCAATGGAATGTGATGTAAGAGAAATGGCAGCTAGGTGACGTTGTGGGTAGAGTTCTGGGCCTGGTTTTTGGAAGGCTTGAGTTCAAATTTGACCTTATTAGCTGTGTGATCCTGAGCAAGTCGTTTAACCCTGCTTGCCTCAGTTTCCTCATCTGTCAAATGAGCTGAAGACCACTCCTCTATTCTACCAAGAAAACCCCAAATAAGATCACGAAGAGCTGGAAATGACTAAACAACAAGAGTAAGGCTGGTTTGACTGTACCATAGAGTGTATGAAGGGGGGTAATACATAGTAAGGCCAGAAATGTTGCAGGGGCCAGATTGTAAAGGACGGAGCTGTTTATATTTGCTTCTTGAGATAATAGGGAAGCATGGGAGTTAGTGGAGAAGGGAAGTAACATGGTCAGACCTGTGTGAAGGGAAAATTACTTTGGTAACTTTGTGGTCAATGGATGGGGATGAGACTAAAGCCCAAAGCTTCTCAGTTTATTTTTGAGTCAACAGACCCAGGAAAGTTGCCTTGACTGAGAACATGTAGACAGTAAATTTCCAAAGCAGGATTTGCACCCAGGGCTCTTTCCAGTGTGCCAACCCGCATTCTTTTTTCTAATTTTTCCATCTCTTCTAGCTCTTGCCTGTTTCCTAAAAGCTACTCCTTAAGGCTCATGCTAGAACATGTAGTCCCTACATGTAGTTGAGCCATTTCCAGTCTTCCTGATCAGTATCTGGCCACTAGACCAGATGGCTCTAGAGGAGAAGGTGAGGCTGGTGACTTTGCTCACTTAAATCCAACTCCCTTGCAAGTCATGGCATCACCTCCCTGAGGTCATGGTCTTCTTCAAGAACAAAGGACAAAAAACATCCTTACATGTGGCATATCCAGAAAACCCTGGATGCTGCATTGGTCCCATGCCCTTCAATATCCTTGGGCCTAAAAGAGTACCTGCAGGCCAAGTGAAGCCTTCCTTGACCCTTATAGCTCATAGTGGTCTTTCCCTAAATTATTGAATACTGATTTGTCTGCTGCTCCTCACACAAACATTCTATTCCCACCTCCGTGCTTTTATGTAGGCAGACGCTATGCTTAAAGTGCACCCCCTCTTAAAATCCCCGGCTTCTTTCAAAGTTCGGCTCTGGTACTGCTTCCTATGTAAAAGCGTTCCTAATCCCCACATCCCAGATATTAATGCTTCCCCCACCTTTGTACTTATTTTGTATATGTTCTGTATATAATTATTTAATGGGGCTCTGGCACATGCCCAGGTTCCATAAGACGGCTTGGTTGTTGCAATCAATGTGAAGGACAATAGAGAGTTTGTTCCTGGAGAAGAAAACATGCATTTATTAAGCACCTCCTACATTCCAAACACTGTACTAAGCATTTTACAAATGTTATCTCATTTCCAAGAGAATGGACTCATTCAGTATGACACCGTGCTATAGAGCAGCTGGGGGCTCAGTGGACAGACCCTGAGGACTGGAGTCAGGAAGACCTGAGTTCAGAACGTCAGGAGGGTGTTCTTTCACAGAGGTATACCATGAGTCCATGTTCCCCAGCTAATGTAGCATTGATGCCCCAAGGAACAAAGAGTCACCAAATTTTTCCCCCTTGTCGAAACTGAAATCCTGCCTGTAATGATTTTCTGGATCACTGGGCATCTTGAATACCTGGGCTTGCCCCTGCCCCACCATTGTCAAACTGAACTCCCTCCTGGAAGAGGAGGTGACAGATGGCATCAGGCCTTTCTGAAAGCCCCCAAAGTCAATCAAAGAGCTTCTCTTTCTCCACCTGGCTAGCTGACCAGAACCAGTGATGAAATGTCTATATACACACCGACTCTCCACATCTTTCACATCAGAAGCAAGCTCTTTTGATTGCATGCCGCCGTGGTGTTGGGGGAAGAAAATTTGAAACTCAAGGGATTGTGGAACTGAATCTTGTAGACTAAAAGTAAATAAACAAATCAATTTTAAAAAAAGAGAAGCAAGCTCTCCAGCATCTTCTACATGGAAAGTCTTCATCAGCCAAGAAAGCTGAAGGGGGTCTACACCTGGGCCAGTCCCCATTCCGTATGGGTGGTCTCCTCTAGTAGAGCATAAGCTCCTTGAAGGCAGGGACTGTCTCATTCTTATCTTTGTGTCTCCAGCACCTTGCTCAGTGTCCAACACAAAGCAGGGGCCTAGCAAGTGCTTGACACTAGCACCATACCCAGTACACAGCAGGTACTTAATAAATGTTTGTTGCTTGATTAATACCTGTTGTATCCCCAAAGTAGAAGGTAAGGTCTTTGATAACAATGATTGCTTTCATTTTGTGTTGTTAGGTTCTTGGGATTCTAGGTCTAGGGCTGGAAGGGCCCTCAGAGGCAGTATAATACAACCTCTTCATTTCACAGATGAGGAAACTGAGGCTGAAGTCCCAAGAAGGGACTTGTCCAGCGTCACACATCAGACACAGGATTCTGAACACAGGCCAAGCCTCTTTTTGTATCCCTGGTGTCTAAGACAGTATTTTGCATATAATCTTTGATCCATGTTAGATTTGAGTAGATTAGGTCAATTTCCCCGATCCCTGATTCTTCTCAGGAAACTAATTTTGTAGCCAGGGCCTTACAAGGAAGCCCATTTAAGCCCATATACTCCCACCTATGAAAAACAAACAAACAAACAAACAGCAAAGTGGGGAGAGGGGAAGAGGAGGAGGAAAATCCAGCTCTAAATGAAACCCCAGCCCCCAGCCTTCCTGGACCTATCAACCTCTCGGCATATTGTCAAACCATCATCGACACGGCTCTTTCCTCTTTCCCTGTCTCCTGTCCTTTGCTATTTCGCAGATAGGGGCCACCTCACTCAACCACTTAGCAACTCCTGGTACAAAGGAAAACACTTCGAACCACAGACTCCTGTCATTCATCACTAATTAGCTTTGTTTTAAAAATAAACAGTGTAAACCTAAAGGGAAAAAAACCCCGCTCTCTTCCCCAGATGCAGCCTCTGGGACCTTCTGAAACAGGTGAGGGGGACTTCATGGCTCTATCCGCTTCTAATTGAGATCTGGGGGGGCCTCTCCCCCAAAAGAGCAGTTCTTCAGATGGTTGCTCCCCACCCCCAACCGCAGCCCCCCTCTCCAAGTTGAGTCTAGATGCACTAGGAGGAGTGCCTGAGCAAGCCCAGTCTGAAAGCAGGAAGGGGGCAAGAACAATGACCCTATTCTCAGGGCCATTTTGATTGTGCTGGGTTCCATGCCTGTTGGAAAATAGTCTAGGAACACTGGATTCGGGGCTGATGCCAAAATATTGAGGCCCAGGCTGGCAGCACAAAACCACCCTTTACATTGGATGGCTCCCATCAATGAGCGTTACTACCCTTACACTTTCTTTGTTTAAGGGGGGAGGGGAGAGAGAGAATCATACTTAAAGAAAAGTAAACCACACCCTGGTCTGGTGCCAACAATATTAACCAACTTCTTTGTAGTGCCTTTGAAGTTAGCAGGGGGCATACATGCTTGTGGTGAGGGGGAAAGAATGATACTTTAAGCGATTCCTTTTCATCCCTTTCACTTAATGAAAGATTAATGGCCCTGTTATTTTTTTGTTTCTCTTCCATTTTAAAATTATTCCCCCTTGTCGAAACTGAAATCCTGCCTGTAATGATTTTCTGGATCACTGGGCGTCTTGAATACCTGGGCTTGCCCCTGCCCCACCATCGGCAAACTGAACTCCCTCCTGGAAGCCCAGACTTTCCAGGTGCATTCTGGGCAGGCCAGGGCAAAGGCCCAGGGATTGGCCAGGAGAGCAGCACCAGCCCATTTGCTTTTGAATCGGGAGCTTGACTCTATTTAGTTTAGATGGCTTTCCTTTGCTGGCATCCTGATTGGCAAGGCTTGGCCACTTGTCTGGGTTTTGGGGCAATGTTTCTTGGTGGTTCCCCACGAAGAGACTTAGGACATGTTCCTGCATCACCTATATGGAAGGGACTTGAATAAGGAGAACGTGCTGTCAGGGAATCATTGACAAAAACCAAGATGAGCTTACTTTGTTTGGGTGTGCCGTGGAAAAGCCACACATCAGCATGATTTTAAATGTCAGACTTCTAGGACCTCAAAAGGTCACTCAGTGATCAATAGGCATTTATTAAGCACTTCCTGTTTTCAGGGGTCTATGCCAGATACTAAGGGAGAGACAAAAATGACTGTTGGTATGGGGAGAGTACAACCCCTCAGGAGCAGCTGTCAGGGGCTGAGATCCTAAAATTACTTGACTAGTGAGAAGGCAGGCGCTGGTAACCCAGCCCTAGCCCTACTCATCAGCTCAGTTTGAAGGGCCCCTTCAACAAATTCCCCTGGGAATGAACTGCCCCAGTGTTTCCTGCTACTATGGAAAGCAAATGGGGTGGCTAGGTGGTGCAGTGAATAGAGCACTTACCTCCGAGTCAGAAGGACCTGAGTTCAAAGGCAGCCTCAGACACTTGACACACTTACTAGCCATGTGACCTTGGGCAAGTCACTTAACCCCAATTGCCTTGCCTTCACCCCTCCAAAAAAGAAAGAAAGAAAGAAAGAAAGAAAGAAAGAAAGAAAATCTCTAGATCTGGAAGGGATCTCAGATACTTCATGTAACAGATGGGGAAACTAAGGCTCAAATTGGTTAACAAGGTCACAGTCTTCCTTTCTACTCCAATCTTGTCCTCATAAGTGAAGACTTTGAAATCTACATTGCCTGGAATCTCATTCTCTCTGTCTCTCTCTCTCTGTCTCTGTCTCTCTCTGTCTCTCTGTCTCTCTCCCTCTCTCTTGTCTCTCCTCTCCCTCTGTCTGTCTGTCTTTTGATCTCCTCTGATAGGAGCCAAGCTCCCTGAAGAGAAGGATTGTTTTATTCTTGTCTTCATATCCCCAATGTCCAGCACACAGTAGGTGCTTAATAAGTGCTAGGTGAATAAATGAATCATCAAGCACCCAGGTACAAGGCCTATCAACACCAAGATGCTGCCCAGGACCCAAAGATCAGATACCAGTTCTTTCATTTGGAGGAACCACCAAGAAACATGCCCCAGACATCAACCTTTTGGTTCCAGGACTATGTCTGAGAGTAGGACCTCAGATACCAAACCTGACTAAGAGCCAAAGTCATGCTCCATGTATCAGGAGTCTTCCGACAGTGTTTTTACACATAGCAAGTGGCACTATCATTCATTCATTCATTCATTCATTCATTCATTCATTGCATCCTGGGCCATCTTCAGTCGTCCTGATGAATATCTGGCCACTGGACCCAGATGACTCTGGAGGTGAAAGTGAGGCTGGTGACCCTGTACAGCTCTGCCTCACTTAAATCAAAGTCAACTGCCAGTCATGTCATCATCTCCTTGATGTCACGGTCTTCCTGGAGACCGGAGAACAACATCATGTTCACCATTTTGAGATGAGGCAAAGCAACTGATGCTGAATGAGAGTTCAGTCAGGTGCCTGGGAGCGCAAACTTATGGGCCCAGGTTCCCTAATCTCCCTTTCCTGCTAATGTCAGAGAATGAACTAGTGCCACCTTCCACAATCACAATTCACCTTGGAAAGAGGAGCCTGTAGTACACAGCTAGATGGTGTGGTGAATAGAGCTCGGAAGCAGCGATCAGGAGGACTTGAGTTCAAATCCAACCTCAGACATTTAATAATTATATGAACTTGGGCAAGTCCCTTATTCTGTCTGCCTCAGTTTCCTCATCTGCAGAAATGGGGATAATAACAGCACTGACATCCCAAAGTTATTATAAGGTTCAGATGAGACAAGTGGAGGAAGTGAGGTCTCAAGTATTAGACTGAGGAGTTTGCTCTTTACTTGCCACAGAAGGGAACACTCATGCTAACATCCCTTGGCATATACACCTGACAAGGGAACACACACACACACACACACACACACACACACACACATACACACACACATACATATATATGGTTGTTTTTCTTTATTCTTGAAGAGGACCAAAATG
This sequence comes from Pseudochirops cupreus, assembly GCA_028627135.1. Taxonomy (NCBI): domain Eukaryota; kingdom Metazoa; phylum Chordata; class Mammalia; order Diprotodontia; family Pseudocheiridae; genus Pseudochirops; species Pseudochirops cupreus. The sequence continues at coordinate 556,095,025 of CM053580.1, forward strand.
ACATCACTATGCTAGAGTCAAGCCACAGTCGAGTTGTGGCTGATCAGACCAACAGGAGCTAGGAATGCTCTACCACAGGTTGGGCAAAAGTAGTCCATGTGAACATTTGGAGTGGATTCCCTAAATTTGTGCATCCTGCATTTCCTTTGAGCTGTTTCAATTCTGCTTTGCTCACAGAGCACGGCACCTTCTCTGATGTGGGCACGCCATACTGAGCAGTCCTGTGCCAGTGTCTCCCATGTCACACAATCAGTTCCAAAGTTCTTGAGAGAGACCTTGAGAGTGTCCTTCTATTGCTTCTTCTGAACACTCTGTGAACACTTGCCATGTGTGAATTCTCCATAAAACAGTCTTTTTGACAAGCATACATTTTGCATTCAAACAACATGGCCAGCCCATCACAGTTGTGCTCTCTGAAGCAGAGTTTGAATGCTTGGCAGTTTAGTTTAAATAAGGACCTCAGTGTCTGGTAGCTTATCCTGCCAGGGGATCTTCAGAATCTTCCAAAGACAATTCAAATGGGAGCGATTCGGTTTCCTGGCATGGCACTTGTAGACTGTCCATTTGTCACAGGCATGCAACAGTGAGGTCAGCACAATGGCTCTGTAAACCTTCAGTGTGGTAATCAGTCCTCTTCTCTCCCAGTTTCCTTTGGAGCCTCCCGAACACTGAGCTAGCTCTGTCAATGAGTGTGTTAACCTCATTATCAATGGGTACATCCCTGGAAAGTACACTACCAAGCATTCAGAACTTCTCCCTTTGCTGTAACTGACGGTTCCATGTATGGATGGTGTGGTGGTGGCTGATGGAGCACCTGTGTTTTCTTGGTATTAATTGTTAGGACAAAATTAGCACAAGCAGCAGAGAATCAATTCATACTTTGTTGTGTTTCAGCTTCAGAGGCTGCACTGAGTGCACAATCATCTGCAAACAGAATATCATGCACCAACACTCCCTCCGCTTTGGTCTTGGCTTGTAGCCTTTTCCAATTGAAGAATTTACCATCTGTGCCATAGTTGACCTTGATGCCGTGTTCATTTTCATTGGTGATGGCTTCAGAAAGGGCCAAGGAACAGTAAACATGGTTTTCTGCCCAAAAATTCCAGGAGAAATGCCAAGAGCAGAAGAAAGATCTGTATACAACATTTGTAGATCTGACCAAGGCCTTTGATACTGTCAGTCGTGAGAATTTATGGAAAATCATGTGAAAATTTGGTTGCCCTGAGAAGCTCATCAGCATTGTACATCAGTTCCATGATGACATGCTTGCCCAGGTTGTAGGTGAGGGACAATGCTTTCATGTCTTCCCAGTCACCAACAGACTGAAACAAGGATGTGTGCTTGTTCTCATGCTTTTTAGCATAAAGTTTTCAGCCATGTCAAATGCTTTCAAATACTTACATACATACACACATATGTGTGCGTGTTCATAGAATGAAAGGAAAGGAGATCAGCCAAGACCAATATTCACCATTTTGCTGTTGCTGTTCATTTTTATGTGAAATAAATTATCCTGCACATTGGGTAGGGAAGGGGGAGGGGCCATGGCAATTCAACTCAACTCAGAGTCTGAGCTAGGAAACACAGCAAATAGCCCCTGCTGGTTCCTTCCTTTTGTCTCTCCACGGGCATTGACACTCCATAGGAACTTACTCATATAGGGGAATGGAGATCTGTTTATTTTATAATTAAAAAGAATTGTTTATTTTGCAATTAACAATGTCCTTCTGGTTTTTGCTGATAACCTAAAGTTTTCTAGGTCCATGCCTGGTTCTGATGTCTTGATGAAATCATTCTCGTTGTTCAGGTGTTTCAGTCTTGTCCAACTCTTTGTAACTCTATTTGGGGTTTTCTCGGCAGAGGTACTAGAATGGTTTGCCATTTAATTCTCCTGCTCATTTGATAGATGAGGAAACTGAGGCAAACAGGGTAAAGTGACTTTCCCAGGGTCACACAACTAGTGTGTATCTGAGGCTAGACTTGAACTTAGAAAGATGACTCTTCCTGACTTCAGGCTTGGCACTCTATCCACTGTGCCACCTAGCTGCTCTGAAATCCTTCTTACTAAAATTCAAAGTAAATTCCTTCCTGCCCTAATTTCAGAGGAAATAGAAATAGAAAGTCCCATGACTCACCTAGAGCTCTATACCCTCTATGATCCTAGGTGCACCCCTAAGGACATCTTCAAATCTACTTGCGGAGAGATCTGATCCTGTCACACACCTACTCATGCATCTTCAGTGGCTCCCTATTACCTGCCGAGTAACATTCAGAATTGTTCTTGTTCAAACCCTTCCATAGTCTGGTCTCTATTCTCTCTTTCCAGCCTTATGTCTCATCGCCTCCTCCCAAACACAACTACTGAGCTATGTTGAATGGTTCCATCACCCTCAGCCCCAACATTACACTTTGTTCCCATGCCAGTGCCTTTGATAAAGCAGTTTCCTAAGATTGGGTTGATTGCTTCCTCCTCCTCTGTTGAATTCCAACCCATCCTTCAGAGCCCAGTTGAATACCTCCTCTTCTACCAAGCCTTTCCTGCTCCCTCTCATCACTAACAGTAGTCCCCCCTGAACCTCAAATGGAGTTTTGTTTTGTAATTCCTTAATGTACTTATCAATGACATTTTTTAATCTGCGTATTACAGAGGAAGAATATCTAACAGTGTTCTGGGTGGGTATCTGTTCATAAAGGCAGCATGGTGTAATGGACAATGGGCTGGACCTAGAGTTAGGCCTGGGTTCAAATCTCTTTCCTAGTTGTTTGATTCTGGGCATTTCACCACTGTGACCCTCAGTCTTCTTCTCTGTAAAGTGGGGACTCCAGTAATACCTACTTCATACTTGAGTGAAGTCTTGAAGCCTCCATTCCAAGCTCCAATAAGACAGGAGCTGTTTCTGTTCTAAATTTTCCACCTTGTAGATAACAGCTGATAAATGGCTAACATTCATGTAGGACTTACTCCATGCCGGGCCCTGTGAGAAGTGCTTTACAATAATCATCCCATTTGATCCTCACAATGCTACGAGGTAGGTGCTATTATTATTGCCATCCCCATTTGACAGATGAAGAAACTGAGGCAAACAGAGGTGAAGTGGCTTGCTTAAGGTCACACAGGTAGGAAGCATCTGAGGCCAGACAGATTTGAATCCGGCTCTACCTGACTCCAGGCCCAGGGCTGTTGTTGCTCAGGAGACCTCCTAAAGTAACTAAACTCACCAGACTGTCAGACTTAGACTTACAAAGACTTGGGTTCAAATCTTGCCCCAGACACTGACTGACTGTGTAACCTTTGGCAAGTGGCATAATAATGATGATGGAAATGCTAATAATAACAATAAATATTTTATAGCACTTTGAGGTTTGCAAAGCACTGTATAGGTGTTATTTCATTTGCTCCTCCAATAGCCCTAGGAGGTAGGTGGTATTTTCATCTCCATTTTACAGAGGAAGAAACTGAGTCTGAGAGGGGATCAATGACCTGCCCAGGTTCAGATAGCCAGTAAGTGTCTTAGGTGGGATTTGAACTCAGAGCTTGCTGACTCTAAATCTGGAACTATCCATTATGATGCTTACCTACCTACTTCACTTTCCTGGACCCCAGTTTTCTCTTCCTGTATCTCTCCTGTCCTTTGGGGCTAACTTCCTCAGAAAGGCCATCTCTAATAGGTGAGATTCTCTTTTCCTTCTCTCTGGGTTTTTGGGACATTCCTTTCTCCCTCTGTCTATCTCTCCTCTTTCTCTCTCTCTTTCTCTCTCTATCTCTTTTCTCTCTCTGTCTCTCTGTCTCCCTCTCCCTTTCTATCTCTTCTCTCTCCCCCTCTCTCTCTGTCTCTCTCTGTCTCTCTCCCTCTCTCTTCTCTGTCTCTGTCTCTGTCTCTCTCTCTCTCTCTCTCTCCCCCTGTCTCTCTGTCTCTCTGTCTCTCTGTCTCTCTCCCCCTCCCCCAGTTCTCCTGCTACGCTTGTGATCACTCCTTCTCAGTTTCCCTTGCTGGATCTTCATCCAGATCATTCCCTCCAACCATAGGTGTCCCTCTAAGGTTTCTTCTCTTCTCCCTCTATACCACTTCACTTGATCTCATCAGCTCCCATGGATGTACTTATTAATCTCCCTACTCACAATTCTCAAATCCACCTATCCAGCCCAAGGAATCATCCTAGATTTCTCACTGTCTCTTACCTCTCATATTTGATCTGTTTCCAAAGCCTGTCTATTTCACCCTTGCAGCATCTCTCAAATTAACCCCCTTCCCTCCTCTGATACTGCCACCACCCTGCTACGGATCTCATCACATCATGCCTACATACTGTAATAGCTGCTGGTGGGTCTGCCTTCCTCAAGCCTCTCCCCTCTCCAAATCACCCTCCATTCAGTTGCCAAAGTGATTTTCCTAAAATGTAGCTCTGACCGTGTCACTACAACAACCCCAACCCCTCCTAAAAAACCCCTGTGAAACCTGCCGGAACAAATACAAAACAGCCCTTCAAAACCTAGCCTCTTCCTACCTTTCCAGTCCTCTCCTACCTTACTTCCCATCACATCCTCTTTAATCCACTGACACTGGACTCCTGGCTGTTTAATGAACAAGATGTGCTATCTCTTGGCTCTGAACATTCTCTCTGGCTGTCCTCTGTGCCTAGAACACTCTCCCTCATCTCTGCCTCCATCCCTGACTTCTTTCAAGTCTCAGCTGAAATCCCACCCTCTATAGGAAGTCTTTTCCAATCCCTCTTAATGCCTTGTCTCTGTTAATAATTTTCTATAATTTATCATTGAACCTAATTGTTTACTTATTGTCTCCACCATTAGATTATGAGTTCTTTGAAGGCGGTATGTCTTTTGCCTTTCTGTGTATCCCTAGTACTTAACACTGTGTCCACTAGCACTTAGTAGGTGATTAATAAATGCTCATGTATCTGTAAAATGAGGGGATTGGACTCAGTGGCCCTGGTGTAAATCTATGATTCTGTGGTCTATGACTCTCAACCCAAAGAGTATTTCAGGCCATAGACCTTTGGCAAACCAGTCCCCTACCAAACAATCAGCTTGCTTAAGCCCTGTATATGGCAGAGTTTGGTAAAGGCAGGGCCAGAAATACAAAATAGAATACATCCATCCCCTTCCCTAGTTGATTTCAGCTTAGGAACACAGTGGTCTACTACTATCAAAATTAAACAGAAATTTTCTGCCATTACAGCAAGAAGCCTACTTAATAAATCAGTAATGAAAAGGAATAATTTATTACAGCTTGTGAATTCTGACAGCTCTAAAAAGACGTCCTTATACTTCCCCCAAAGGGAAAACTGAGCCTCCTTTTTCCCTTCAGTATCCTGGCATTAAGCATAATTTCTCTGTCTGTAGAACTTTGCTCTTGAAGAGGAGAAGGGATTAGATTTTTACATCACAACCTATTTTAAGCAATTATAATCCACAAGTAATCTTTCTCATTCACCTCTCCTGGGGCAAGGAAAAAGTAAGGGAGCGTTCTTCATTTAGATCAATGTTTGCATTGCTATGAAATGAATTCCCTGGGACTCTGTGGACACTGCTATGGCTTCCACATGAACCGGGGCTCTGGCACCTGGATGGGGCTTGTCAGTTTTGCCAACAGAGGAGACAATAGCAGGTATGCCCGACAGACCCCACAGTCTCAAATGTTTTCTGACAAAGCATGTGAGCTGCTTTGGCCTTCATTTGACACTCCACAAAAACACCTGGGGAGGCTTTAGATCAGTCATGTGAGTTCCTCCTGGCTAGCCTTCAACCACCCATTGGCACCTTGGAGCAGGGACGAGCACCTGGGAGAGAATTCAGACATAGCACAGAGTCATGGGAGATCACAACCTTTCCCGCCCCCCCCTTCCCCCCCCCCCCCCCGGCCCAGAAACACAGCCCTGATAAGTTGCTTGCTGCCCCTGTCTACTCTACAAGTGCTAGGTTAAAGATAACTTGTATGGAGAGGGAGGGCCTAGAAATTGATGGATCACCAGAAGTGAAGCTAGCAGAAATTTAGGCTTCAACCCGGAGGTGTCCTGGGAATAAGATACACAGATTTCCTTTCAAATGAGCACCTGTAGTTATTGCCTGGAGGGAAAAACAAAAACTATTGGATTTTTTCCCATTTGGGACTGAACAAGTGAATGATGCATTAATAAGTCATTTCTTTACATTTTATAAGCGAACTCTAAGGGTTATACCTGTCCTGCTTTTTCCTCTCCTCCTCACAAGTTCCATTGTAAGAGAAGGAGATACCTGTGATCTTTTTGGACCTTTGCACCAATGTTCCTGTCTTCTGCCTTTAGCAATGATAAATCACAAAAAAAACCCCAAACCCAACCAAAAAACAAAACCCCAGTCCTATTTAGCATACTGTGGCTTTAATGGAATACATTTTTAATAGGCTAACTTACAAAGTCTCTGATTCTCTCTTTTTTAGCATAGTAAATTACATCTCTTTTGTGTGGGATTGTTTAGACTCAGTCTGGGGGATGGTAGTAGTGTTGTCCCTAGAGAGACGGGGTGATGTAGTATGCAGTGCATCATATTAGAAGTCGGGAAGACCTGTGTTCAAATCTTGCCTCTGACACTTACTAGCTGTATGACTCTTTGAACATGAGTTTCCTCATCTATAAAATGAGGGAGTTGGATGGTCTCTCATGTCCTTTCCAGCTCTGAATCATTTATTCTGTGAGAGGAGAGGATGTTTAGTTTCCACGTGTATCCATCCAAAAGCTTTACCCTGGAGTGCATTTCTGCCCATCACCCAATATAGACAGTTTAGATTTGCACTGTTCTGTTTCTCCTTTCACAGTTGGGTGTCCAGCCCTGGGCTATCACCCCCTCCTCATTGTCTAGGACATCTTGGAATTTCTGATAGAGGAGCAGAGTAAAGAGAGTGAGGCCAAGCATAGATTGACATGTGCCCTAGATTACTAGGGAGCAGATTTCAAAGTGTTCAGACAAAAGATAGACTAAAATTCTACAGGAAAAGTCAGCCCCAGAGGAAAAGGAAGTGCCCAAGAATGCCATTCTGAAGACAAAAAAGAGAATCTCCTCTAATGAGGGAGCAAAGGGGGAGTTTTCTAAAGAGACAAATGTGAACATACAGGTAATTCATCAACCAACTTAGATGTGAAAAAGAAAAGTCAAGATGAAAGAAGGGGCAGGTGACAAAGGATGAATACAAAAGTATGGGCCTGGAAGGATAGGGCTCAAGGCGCTCCAGCTTAGAATGAGCTGAGGCTGGGGAAAAAAGCTAAGGACAACAAGAAAAGGCTGGGTTTTGAAAAAGCTAAATTGGGAAAAAGAGGTTGAAAGAAGGGAGTGGACTACTTCCTGCAGCAGGTGGAAGGCTTGCTAATAACACATGGCAGAGAAGCTAGGGCAGCTCCATTCTACTTCCTCTTCTAAGGGGAGTGGGCCTGTGATTTCGTGGCTTTAGGCCAATGGTGTCAAACTCACATAGAAATGGGGGCTGCTAACCTGTACATAATCATCCCAGGGGGTGACATATTGACTTAGAAAACCACATGTTAACATTATCTGTGTTCTATTATACTTTTATTTATTTTGATAAATTTACTTCTTAATTTGACTCTGCCCTATTGGGAGCTCCATGATGCCTAAAGGTTGTAGATTTTCCACATATGGTACAGGGAATCCCTGGGTGAGGGGACTTCATTTTATCAGTGGAAATTCATACCTACTCTGAAACTTATAGTCTTAGCAAGTTACTTGGAGCACTGAAGGGTAAAGTCACTTGCCCAGGGTCATACATACAACATGTATCAGAGGGAGGTCTTGAACCTAGTTCTTTAGTCTAAGGCTGAATTTCTACTTCTTTACTTGTTTATTCTAATAATGAGAATGGTCTCTGAAATGAAGAATAATGGCAGACATGTTCATGTCCAAGATACAGAGAGAGAGATAATAAGAGCCTTAGGTGTTTTTGATGAGGTAAAGTGACCTCACCCAGATAAACGACATCCTAGAGTATTAAAATAACTGGCATCTGTGATGATGGAGCCAATTTCAATGATGGAAAGACCATAGAGGAAAAGAAAAGAGAACATGATAAATTAGATTGAAGAAGGGTAGATGTTCTCCTAATTTTCAAAACAGGGAGGAGAGTAGAATCTGCAAATTTTAGATCAGTGAGTTCAGTCTTGACTCTTGGCAACATTCTAAAATGTATTACTAAAGGGGTGGTTAGTGGACTATTAGAAAAGGAAGCAGTGATTACAAAGGGGCAGTGTGACTTGAGCAAGAATGGTTATACCAGATTAACCTTATTTCTTTCTTTTTTGGCACAGTTACCAGCCTGGTAGGTAAGGGAAATGCTGTAAATGTAGTTTGTCTAGAATAGTAAAGTATTTGATTAAGACTTTCACCCTATTCTTACAGACAAGATGGAAAGATGGTGGTCAGATAACTGCAATTTGGATGGATTCAGAACTGGTTAAATGGTTGGAGTAAGAGAATAGTCAGTCATTAATGGTTTGATGCCAGGTTGGATGGAGGCCTTCAGGGGGTGCCTCAGAGATCTGTGCTTGGCCCTGTACTATTTATTCAAGTTACTATAAACATGTTAAAGGAATAGATGATGTCCTTATTGAATTTGCAGGTGACTCAAAGCTGGAGGGATACCTAGCAATTTGGGTGATGGTCAGGATTCAGAAAGAGCTTAACTGATTGGAGCATTGGATTGATTCAAATGAGACAAATGTAAAGTCTTTCTCAGGCTCAAAACATCAAGATCATAAATATCAGAGATGAGACATAATGTTTAAATAATAGTTAGTCTGAAAAACAAGTTAGGGCTTTCGATATGAGTCAGTGGTTGGACATGGAAGCCAAGAAAGTTAATGCCATCTTAGGCTACAGTAAGAAGGGCATAGTGTCCTGAACTAATAAGATAACTAATATTTATATAGTGCCTTAAGGTTTGCGAAGCATTTTATAAATATCATCTTATTTTGTTTTCATAACAACCATGAGAGGCAGGTGCTGTTATTCTCCCAATTTTATCAGTGATAAAAGTGAGGAAAATAGAGGTTAAAGATTACCTAGAACCACACAGCTAGTAAAAATCTGAGGCAAGGGGCAGCTAGGTGGCACAGTGAATAGAGCGCTGGCCTTGGAGTCAGAAGGATATGAGTTCAAATCCGGCCTCAGCCACTTAACACTTACTAGCCATGTGACCTTGGGCAAGTCATATAACCCTAACTCCCCTCCCAAAAATAAAAATCTGAGGCAAGATTTGAACGTAGGTCTTCCTGACTCCAAGTCCAATACTACTGTCTCATCTAGCTGCCGTTGTGCTCTGTATTAGTCAGACTATACAGTATTCTATTCTATTCTGGGCAGCATATTTTAGGAAGGGTTTTGATGATCTATGTGGAGAGTATCTAGAGAAGGGGTAATCACGATAGTGAAGGGCCTTCAGTTCATGCCAAATGGGAATTGCTTGAAGAAGTGGAAATGTTTAGTCTAAAGAGGAAATGACTTGATAGGAGGGTTGTGGCAATATTCAAGGATTTTTAGAGGGATGGCAAAGAGAAGAGGAATTAGATTCATTCTTTCTGTCCCCAGAAGGCAGAACTAGGAACAATGGATGGAAATTGCCAAGAAGCAAATACTGATCTTGACATTTAATAATTAATGATGCCCCAAAAGCATTGCTTTGGCAAATAGTGGGTTCCCACTCACCTGGGGACTTCAAAGTCAAGTCTAGAAGTTGTCAGTTGTGTTCTAGAGGTTCTTATTCAAGTTCAAGTTCAAGGAAATGATCTTCTTGGCTTCAAACTCAGAAATTCTGTGACTCAAAATGGCTCAGTAGAAGACAGTTGCTGGGAGCACCAGAGTTGGGGTCAGAAGAACTGGGTTCAAGTCCTGGGCCTGTCACTGACTAACTATGTCACCTTGGGTACACCATTTGCTTTTTGGGGCCTCAGTTTTCCAATCTATTAAATAGGTAAAATAAAACACATACTAGCTCCTTCCCAAGGTGTTTGTGAGGCTCATAGGAGCCAATCTCTATAAAGCATTTTATAAATTATAAAATGAAGTGGGAATAGCAGCTGTTATTAAGCATTTGGAGAAGGGAGCCCAAGTCTAGTTGATTTTAGGTTCCTTATAGAGCCTCTCTAAGAGCATGGATTTAGATCTGGAATGGACCTTAGAGCTAGTCAAGTCTAACCCCGTCATTTTACAGGTGAGGAAACTGAGGCACAGAGAGGTTAATTGGTTTTCTTAGTATCACATTGCATTTTAGGTGGAATTTGAACCAAGTTTTTCTGACTCTAGATACGACATCATGTTGCCTTTTGGTAAGACTAGGGATTGGATCTGTAATTTAACTGGTAGAGGGAGCTGCTGGTGAGAAAACTGTCTATTAATGCACGTTGGCATCTTCTCTGTAACTTAGAGAGTTGACTAGAGCAGAGGGTTCAAACAGGAAGCCTATGGGCAGCATGTAACCTCTAACACTCCCCAGTCTGATGTAACCAGCTTGAAATGTAATTGATAAATATTTAACAAAATAATTAAAATATAATAAAACATAGATAGTGTTAATATGTGGTTTTCTCAGTCAATATGAAGCTGGCAGGAATCCTTATATACTCTCTTGTTTCTGTCTGAATTTGACATTACTGGTCTATTGCACTTGGCCGGGCTGTTCAGCTTCTGTGTATTAGAGGCAAGACTTCAACCCAGGTCTCTCCATCCCCAAGACCAGCTGTCTATCCACGCTACCATCCACAGCCAAAACTGAGTTTCTATTTTATACTAGGAGTGATAGGGAACCACTGGAGTTTCCTGAGCAACCTGAGATCATTAGAATTGTCTAGACTCCATCCCACCTTTCTGTGGGAGAAATACCGAATTTGCTACCTTCCATGCATGATAGTACGTACACGCACACACGAAATGGATTCACAGAAAGTATACAGAAAAAACGAAATTCAACTTGATTGATTCTTGAAGTTAGAGAGAAGTGGGTGATATGTGTAGCTTTCCAATGAGAGAAAAAAAGAACTGGAGAATGGTATGGGTACTTCTTCCACCCTCTTGCTCCTTTTCCAGCTCACTGTATTGTCTCCCTTAATTAGAATGTAAGCTTCTTGAGGGCAGGGTCTGTCTTTGCTCTTTCATTTATATCTCCAGCAGTCAGTACAATGCCTGGTACACAGGTGCTGTATGCATTAGTGCTTAATAAATGCTTATGGATTCTTCTTGTTACTGCTGACACAGGCACAAATGGAGACTCAGGATGGCCTAACGGGGGGCCTCACCAAAAGACTAGGCAGCATCTCCATTTCCTCCTTGTTGATTTCTACCACCGCAGCTGCCGAAACTGTTCCCCCTTTTCTTATGTTTTGTGTTTTGAGGGTGAGCTCTGATTTTCCTCCCTTCCACCAGCAGGGTGCTCACTTGGTTCAGGACAAAGCCCAGAGAAAAGAGAGTCCCCAGGCACGCTCTGACTTCTCCTTCTCGTACCGTTTATTAAGGGGACACGGATGGTCGGTTTTTGGAAAGCGTTGGTTTCTGACATTCTTCCAATACTGACTTCCCCTAAGGAATTTGCCGCTATGAATTAGCCAGGGAAATGGCATGGCGCTGGACGTGGCTTTCTCGGCCAGGTGTCTGGATTAAGATGGATTTCCCATAGTTCTATTAACTCCCGTGTTCACCCATTGGAACTTTCCTGAAAGGCTTTTATTATTTTTTTGGTTCGCTTACATTAGCTCTACCAGCAATATACTTTCTTGCCTCTAAAATTGGAAATCTGCTGAAAGGAGGTAGCCCAGCCTGGCAGGGTCTGCTATTACTGCCTTCCTTCTGGGATTACCTTCTTTCTTTTTTGTACCTACCTTGAACGTTACATAGTTTTTTGCATGTTGTCTCCTCCATAAAACTGTGAGTCCTTTGATAACAGGACTGTGTTTTTACCTATTTTTGTATCCTCAGCACTTAGCCCAGTCCCTGGTATATAGTGATCATAAGAATCATGGAATCACAGAATTTCAGAGTTCGAATTGACCTCAACAGCCTCATAGTCCCACATATACACACAAAAGAATCCTCATGACAATGCAACCAAGGAGCTGTCATCTATCCTTTGCACGGAGACCCACAGTGCCCTGGAACCCACTGCCTCCTTGGGTGCCTGCTCCTCTTTGCATATCCTAATTGTTAGCAAAAGTTCCCTGATATCATTCATGAATTTGTCTTTCTGCAGTCTCTACCCATCACTCCCGTTTCTACCATCTGGGATCAAACGCAAGGCTAATCCCTTTTCAATGTTATATCCTTTTTAATGCTCAAAGATAGAAACCTCTCCGTCTCCCCAGCCTTCTCTTCTTCAGTCTAACCATTCCCTGTTTCTTCAAGCAGTCCTTATACGGCACGGATTCGACGTGCTCTATCATTCTGGTTGGCCTCTTCTGAAGGCTCTGAAGTATTTGACCTATGAAATCTGTCAATTACATCTCCTAAACATTGCCCTCCTTGTCCACACATCTGGAAGAAGTAAAAATTATCCTTGGTAGCTAGCTTTCCTTGGAGTGAGATAGACTAATGATAATCATTGGAGTTATTAATGTTTCATCAAGTGCTGATTTTCAAAAGCCAGTCCCATTGCTATGCATAATCTGATTCACTGTTCAGACAACCCTGATATTATATGATCTATTGATTCAGATGCCATAGGTTGGGTCAGAGGACCATGGTCTGCTTTCAAATGAGGACTTGCCTTTCAACCAATATCTTAAGTTTGCTCCTTGATCAGTGAGTAGGGAGCCTTAAAATAGAAGTTGATTCTGGGGGCCCTTGAATTTGGGAGAGCAGGAAGCTGACAAAGCAGAGTTGGAAGCAAAGAAATCAGAGGGTATGGGAACAGGATGCTTTTGAGGAAAGAACACAGATACTGCTGGGAAGCAGAGACTGCCCTGGCCACATTGTTCCCAGCTCCTCAGAACAAACATCTGGGACCACTGATAGAGAAGCCTGACTGACTTTTTCTGTAAAGATAAAGGGGAGCTGTGGAAGTGACTCTTATCTGTGGAATTTGGGGACTGGCCAATGGGACAGTTGTTCTAGAGGTAGGAGGAAGTCCCCAGGCTCACTATGGTGTCAGAACATCCTTCCAGCAGAGTGTATGCTGAATTTGATTTCTAGCCAGGGTTTGAAGATTGGGACATTTTCTAGAGCTAAGAGAAAAAGATAGCGATGGTGGGTTGTACTAGGTGGCTAATAGCGTCCATTTGGAACTGAGACTGGATTGTCCAGGGTTTCATCTTCAACAATGAGAAGGAAAAAAGCATTTATATAGTACCTTACTATGTGCCAAATCTTGTGTTAAATATTATGTCATTTGCTTATTACAACACCTCTGGGAGGAAGGTACCGTTATTATTCCCATTTGACAGATGAGGAAACTGTGGCAAACAGAGATTAAGTGACTTGCCCAGGCTTGCACACCTAGTAAGTATCTGAGGCTGAATTTGAACTCAGCACTTCTTGACTCCAGGTCCAATCCTCCATCCACTGTGTCACCAGTCCATTTTCTCAAGAAAAGCTGGCCAAGTTAGAAAAGTATGAGTCCTTAGTTGAAGGTGTCTCATTACCCAAGGTATAAATATCTCTTTTAGCATCATGTTGGAACTTGAAGGATTTCTGCTTGATGGAGTGTAAATAGTACCCTGAGTCTATGGGCACTGCACTGGGTATGATCAAGTCATGGACAGTACAGATCTGAGAACTTTGGATTTGGCCTTTAAGAGGGAGTGTCTACACAGATAATAAAAACTAAAAAAACTAACGTTTGGTTTGCAAAGTATTTTACTTATATTATTTCATTTGATCCTTCAAAGGGCTCTGAGATAAGTGTTACTGGCATTATTATTCCCATTTTTTATACAGGCAAACTGAGACCAAGAGAAGTTAAACGCCTCCCTTGCTGCCTGGAACATAATAAGTGCTTAGTAAATGCTCATGATTAAGTGACTCATAGAATATTAGGAGCAGGATCTGAATCTAGAGGTAGCTAGGTATCATAGTGGATAAGGGCATCAGACCAGGAATCAGGAAGACCTGAATTCAAATCCAGCATTAGATGGCTACTAGCTTAACCACTGTTTGCCTCAGTTTCCTCAACTGTAAAATTGGATCACAATAACACCTACCTCTTTGGATTGTTGTGAGGATAAAATAAGAGGATATTTGTAAAGGGTTTAGCACAGTGCCCTGTTCACAATAAATGCTTAATACATGTTTTTCTTTCTCCCTTCTTCATGCTTCTTGATTCCACGTTCACACCCAATGCAATATACCTCACTACCTCTTAAAAGCTGGAGAAGACAGAGAGAGATGGAGATGGGGGAGGGGCATACATAGATTGTAGGAGCATCCATTCAGAGCTGTAAGGGACCATAGATGCCACCCTGTCTCTTTATAGGTGAAGGAAATGAGGCAGGATTTGAACCCAAATCCTCTGACTCCAGAGTCAGTATTCCTTCTACTATACTAGCTGTTTTCAAAATGTTTGGTTTCAGGACCCCTTTATACTCTTAAAGATATTGGGGACCCCCACCTACAAAGAGCTTTTGTTTGTGATGGTTACAGCTATAGATATTTGTCACATCAGAAATGAAAACATCTTAGTATTACTACAAACATTTTGACCTCATGGACCCATTGAAAAGCTCTTGGGCACCCCCAGGAGGCCTTGGACTATACTCTGAGAACCACTGTACTGTACCATATTGCCTGTCAGGAGTTGGAAAGGATGGAAAGATAAGTGAGTTAAGAAAGTAGACCAGCGGTTCTCAACCTGTGGGTTGTGACCCCTTTGGGAGTCAAACGACCCTTTCACAGGGATCACTTAAGACCATCGGAAAACACATATTTCAGATGGTATTAGGAACTGAGACACTGCTCCTCTATCTGTCTCCAGGTGGGTCTGCCCACATGCGTATACGCTCATATATGAGTATTAAAGGGTCTCAGCATTAGGAAGGTTGAGAACCACTGAAGTAGACAGAAGAGGGCTACCTAAGGAAAGAGGACTTGAGCCCAGAGGTGGGTGTGGAGGGCAGGGCCATAAAGAAGGAAGCCAGTTCACTTGCATAGTTCCCATCCCAAGGAACCTCTCTGTCCTAAAGAAGGTGGCGGCCTTGGAGGTAGGAGCAAAGTAGTGAAGGAGGAGGAATCACCTCTAGGAAGAGGTACAGGGTCCAGTCTCCTAAAGAGTGGGAGGAAGTGTATTCCTTTCACATCCCATCCAGTAGATGTTATCAAAGTTCCATGTGTGGCCCCAACTGGCTACATGTATAGCCTTTACGGAAAAAATCTTCAGGGAGCTGGAGTCAGGACAACAGGCACAAACCCCACTTCAGACATTTGCTAGCTCTGTGACCTTGCACAAATCTCTTAACATCTTTGGGCATAAGGAGACTAGACTCTATTCCCTTTCAGGACCCTTCCGGCTCCAAATCTATGAACAATCCTAGAATTCAACAAAGGAATATTCATTCTTAATTCTTTTACATAACGAAAATAAACATAGGGTCTCCCCAAAGTCCTCAGATGCCTCCCTAGCAGATCGAGCTGACCCCCAGGCACTTCAGAGTTACAACAGCAGAGACTGGTTCCTGGCTCTCTCATGGAGCCAGAAGGGGGATGGGTGACCGACTGACCAGTGGAAGACTCTGTATGTATTCCAGTGGTAAACTGTGGACCTGTTCTAAGGATACAGTATGGTGCAGTGTTTAGGGCATTAGACTTGGAGTCAGGAAGACTTGAGTTCTAATCCTACCCCTGATATTAGCTTTGTGACCCTGGACAAGTCACTCTGAGCTACAGTTTGCTTATCTGTAAAACCAGGACTCGGTGACATCTTAGGTCTCTTTTAGCCCTGAATTGATACTTCTATAACTATCCTTACTACATTGGGAGGAGGCTATCACTGGATGATAAATGATTTTGTTTCATGGAATGGTTGGGATCTATATTGGTGGCAGGAGTACATACTCCTCCAATGTAATCTCAGGTCCTTCAAGGACTGAAGTACGTAAAAGTACAAATAGAACCAGCCCTATTCTCCTCCTGCATGGGAATGACTGAGCATTCATCAATCCATCCATCCATCCATCCATCCATCCTTCCCTCCATCGCTCCATCCATCCATCTGTCTGTCCATCCGTCTGTCCATCCATCCATCTAGTCATCCATCCCTCTATCCACGCATCCATAAGGTTGTCTGATCCTATTCTTCAGTTTTCTCATTCATAAAGGAAAAGGGGCTGGACTCAGTGGCTTTTAATGGCCCATCTGGGTCCAGAGTCATGATTCTATGTGTCTGTCCCCAAGCTCTGTGATGTGCTGCGATGGAAAGATTGTCCTGCTTCGTTTATGAAAGCTGTGTGTCAGCCTATTTAGCCAATCCATGCGTCCTTAAAAGGGGGAATGAATTGAAGCCCAGCTGAGACAGGAGAAGGGAACAAACATTTATTACTTTCTATGTGCCAGACATTGTGCTAAGCACTTTACAGATGTTATCTTAGTTGAGAGTCACAGCAATCCTTGAGAGGAAGGAGCTATCATTACCCCCATTTTACAGTTGAGGAAAATGAGTCAAACAGAAGTGAAGTGACTTGCCCAGAGTCACACATCTGGGATATATTTGGGGCTGGATTTGAAGTCTAGTCTTCCTGACTCCAGGCACACCCCGCAATCCACTGAGCCACCTAGCTACCTCAGGGTAGGCTGGGACTGCTACAGCATTGTAGCCGTGGTGGTCTGACCCAGCAGGCTGAGTGGCTGGGAGTTTTACCTGGACACAAAGCTCAGGGGATCCTTTGGTGAACTGGCCCATGCTTTTAGAGAGGTTGCAGCTGGAACAATCTTACTCTCTTCCTTCTAGTGGACAGGAAGCTGTAGAGTACATTAAAAGGAATGTTGGATTTAGAGTTAGGGGTCCTGGGTTCAAATCCTCTTTCTGCCATTGACTTCCTTTGTGTCTTCCAGCAAATCAATAATTTAGCCTTTCTGGGTCTCAATTTCTTTGTCTGGAAAATGGGGTAGCAGCCAGTTGTAGCTCTTGATGATGGGGTGAGATTACTGGAGATTAGATTTGAGAATTCTGAACTGCAGGAGGGCTAAATCTGACAGTGGCATGGGGAAACACTGGGCATGGAGGCCACCACGCTGCCCAGTGAGAGACAGAGAAGATTAAAGTCTTCATGTCAGTCATACTGGGATTGGCCCATGAGTGGCCACTGTAATTTGAGGCAGGGTGAGTTAGAAATACCTAGTCCCCCCCCAAAAAAAGTGAGAGAGAGAGAGGAAGGGAAGGAAGGAAAGAGGGAGGGAAGGAAGGAAGGAAGAAGGGAAGGAAGGAAAGAAAGAAGAAGAAAGTGGGGAGGGAGGATAGGGAGAGAAATATGAGGGGAAAAAGAATAGGGGAGGAAGGAAGGAAAGGAAGAGAGGGAAGGGGGAGGGAAGGAAGGAAGGTAGAAAAGAGAGGAGAGAAGAAGGAAAGGAGAAAAAAGGAAATAGAGAGATGGACGGGGGGGGGGGGGGGTATTGGACTGGACGTCTCCTAAGTGCATTCTACCCATCAATCTGTGTTCCTCTAATCCCACAAAAGCCTGATCAAAGGGGCCAGTCCATGAAATGGGGGTAGGAGCTAAGGAAAGAATGATTTATTTCTCCTCCTAAATTTCTCCTCCGAAATGAGTACCTGGGTCCAGGTAAGTGTGAGCATCTGGGCATTTTAACCAAGCAGCATGGCTTCTAAACTCTACCAATGCCCGTGAATTCTGCTCCCTTGTAAAGAAATCAAACCTAGTCCTAGAAAGAATGCATCAATATCCACCCGTCACCTACCTGAATCCAAGCAAAGAATTCAGTCTTTAAAACTTAGCAGCTAGAGTAGAGTTTTCACTTTCTAATCAGGAACATCAAACGAAGCCTAAATCCTACCTAAAGTTTTTCTTGAAAAATCAATGAATGAATCAGAATCAAAGTGAATTTTCCAGCTTCCTCAAATAACATTATTTTTGATTATACATTAAAAGAAGAATGAATGTATGAACAGAACTAAGAGAATGTCATATTTGTTTTTTTTATTTTAGCATACCATGGTGCTAAGCTGTAAAAAAAAAAAAAGTGAATAAATCATATGTCTTGTCTACATATGACTCCTGAAAAGCCTTCCTGATTTCACATATGAATTTTTTTTTGGAGGGCAGGGCAATTGGGGTTAAGTGACTTGTCCAAGGTCACACAGCTAGAAAGTGTTAAGTGTCTGAGGCTGACACATGTGAATTTTTAAAATAATAGTTTTAGCCATTTTTATCATCTTGGACCCTGTATTTTGTTCCATCTGGTGTTATTCTCAGAGAAGCAAAGACATTCTCAGGCATATGAGTAGACACCAGGAACCTTTAAAGTCATTAGAATGCATATACAAAATGATTTTTGGAGTTATTTCTTTTTTAACTAGTGCTACTTATAAGAGCAATACTATTGTGTCATAGGGAGAGAAACATGTCCATTTAGGAAACTGAGCCAAGCTCATGTATTTCTTATCATTACTAGTATAGGAGGTTTCAGCTGAATGACAGATGGGAAGGTCAGAAACTAAAGTTCAGCAGCAGGGCATTTAGCAAGATTCTAGTATCCATAAGGTCCTTTGTGATCCTACATGACCCTCCAAGAGTCACTTAGGAGCTAAATATCTGAATTGGCATTGCTTGCTCCCCATTAACTTGTATCTATTGATTTGTTTTGAATATACTTAGATATGAACCTATTATCTCCCTTGATAGAATATAACTTGAGGGCAGGAACTGTTTTGTTTTTATTTCCTAATCACCCAGTAGTGTTTGGTACACAGTAGGTCCTTAATAAATATTTCCTCCCTCCCTCCCTTCCTCCCTTCTTTCCTTCCTTCCTTTCTTCCTTCCTTCCTTCCTTTCTTCCTTCCTTCCTTCTTTCCTTCCTTTCACTAGTTGATTGATTCTTATTTCTAAGGCCAAAGCTCTTCGCACATTCTCATTCCCAAATTTTTCCATGAGCATGGAGACATCTTCCAGAATGCTCTACCCCTGAAGGTGTGTTCCTTCCCCTACTACCTATGAGACTACCCATTGTAAGACATTCCAATAATAAGCTCATTTTAAGGCTAGGGGTCAATATAATTGCCTCAGTAGTCCCCATGTTCCCCACCCCCCCCTTCAGCTTATTTTAGATGCAAAGTTAATTAGTCCAATCACAATTACTCAGAGCCCCCAGTTAGTAAAATTCCAAACATTTAGGCAGAAGTCTGGCTCATTACCTACTTTATGTTTATATCTCTAGTTGACTCCTGACCTCCATGTGGTGCTGTCAAAATTCAGTTTGCTGGAAATGTTTGATTAATAAAGTCATATATTATACCATAGTGTTTGTGGATAGAAATGGCCATCAAGAGGAGAAATTGGAGAAAGAGCTGGCCTTTTCTTGGTCTTGGTGTTTTGCTTTGAGATGATGATAGAACCCATGGCTCTTCTTGATATCCCCCCTTCTCTCCCACAACGTTTTTTCCTCAGAGATGGGACGGAATTCTTTGGAGCTCCAACTACTAACAAGTGGTTTCTGACTATTTGATAATTTATAGGTATCGCTAGTGTTGCTGAGTTATTTTGGTGTATTGTAAAGAACTTTTCCACACTTGTCCAAGGCCTATGAGATTGATAAATTAGGCATCTTGCCACCTACTTTGTGTGGGGTGGGGTTCCATAAGTCAATCAGCCAACCCTACCTGAGATATTCCTATCTGGAATAGAAGATGGTGTGAAATGTACTGTCATTCTGGGAATGGTTTGGTGGGTGGAGGGCTTAGAGTGAGGCTTTGGCTTATTTGAGGGATTTCCGGGATGAATGGGATCCCCGTTGTTAGGGGTAAGTGAGAACATACTTGATGTTTCCTGGAGAAAAGGCCCAGCTTCTCTTTTTCTTCAGTGCTGGACAAAGAAAGAACCTCAGCTTCTTAGGGCCAGCCTCTCTACAGCTGTGTCCACTGGCCCAGATCCTTAGGACAGGATCCTCTACCTCCTGGGGGAGGGGAAAAAAGGAAAGGGAGGGGAAAGGAAACCCTCGTGGGAAGACACCAGCCTTCCTAGGCAATTGTGTGCCTGGACTGGCTTTGTGGGGCAGATAAGGCTCACTGGGGATTAGGCTGAGATGACCAAATTTCTCTCTTCATTGCCTCAAGCCCCACTTGAACCAAAAATGAAAAGCCGGAGCCAAATTCCCCGGGCCAGAATGGACTCTTAAGGAAGTAAATGTCTGATCACCCTGGGCATGAAAATTCCAGGTAATTGACGGAGGATCAGATTACAGCAGCTAAGCGCTTGGCAGCACATTTAACTTTCAGGAACAATTTCTTCTCCTTCCCCTTCATTTTCTCTTTTAAAGTACGGAAAGTGAATTCCATTGTCGAAGACTTTTTTTTGTAACTTCTGGGTTTTTTTAGTTGTTGTTTTTGATTACTGGATTTGCTCCATTCTTTTTCCAGTCACCCCTTCCCCAAAGGGTCTCTTCCTGGGAGGCACTAGGTATGGGGAAGGAGGGCTTATTGAGTACAGGTGGGGAACAGAGAGTAGCCATACAACGGATAGATTGGAGGGTGCAGAGTTTATAAGCACTCCCTCGACTAGATTGCAAGCAGCTGTCCCTCCGTCTCAGTACAAATGTGCCTTGTGAAAATGAGGGTGGTCCACGGGATCCCTCCCAGGAGCTGCTGATTTCCCTTAATGCAATCCTTTCATTCCATGAATAATTATTAAGGACCTCCGGGATACGAGAGTGGGGGTGGCACCGTACAAAGCACCTTGAGTCCAAGAGGTCCATCCTGTCCTTCCGGTAGCTGCCCAGATCCTCTCAGACCATCAGAGATCTAGAGATGGGAGGAGATCTGAGAAGTCAGCTAGCCAAACCGTCATTTGACAGATGAGGAAACTGAGGCCCACAAAGGGGACTTGACTTGCCGCAAGGTCAAACCCAAGTTGCACTAGGAGTGGCAGAATTGAGGTTTGAATACCCATCCTTTGACTCCCAAAGCCCGTGTTCCTTGTGGCCACTCAAAGGGAATGCAGTGAGACATTTGTCTGCTTTTCATGTAGTACACTGCACTTCCCAAGGGGTGAAGAGAGAGTAAGAGAGACTCCAATTCAGCAAATGCTAAAAGTCTAATGGGTTCTGGGTCCTGGAGGTACCTTCCCCTAGTAGTGACTTTCTAGCCCTGGGAACCCAAGAATACCCAGCATACTTTGTGAAGTTCCACTCTAGGTCTCGTTCACTACTACCAAGGTCAAAGTCAAGCCTTCCCAGAGCCTTGGTTTCTGCATATTCTCCATCAAATGGGAACAATGATACCTGTTGCACCTATAAGCATTAAAGCAGTTAAGGGGCACAGTGGATACAGCCCTGGACCTGGAGTTAGGAAAAACTGAGTTCCAATCCAGCCTGTGACTCTGGATAAGTCACTTAGTGTGCCTCAGTTTCCTCAGCTGTAAAATAGGAATAATTAATAGCATCTACCTCTAAGGGTTTTTGTGAGGATCAAATGCATAAGACCTGGCACATAGTAGGTACTTAGAAAAGGCTTCTTTACTTCTATCACTATAGACTCGCCAACTATTGTCCTTCAAGCCCCAATTCAAATACCAGTAATTTTGTCAGTGATTATGGAGATTCAAGGTCATAGGATTTGGGATTCAATTTGGAAGGGACCTCAGAGTCTATCAGAGCCCAACCCTCTCATCTTCCAAGTGAAGAAACTGAATCCAGAGAATTTCAGGGATTTTTCAGGCACTGTTTGTTAAGCTCTTTCTATGTGGGGGCATGGTACTAAATGCTGCCGAAACAAAAGAAGACAAAAGCACAGTGCCTGCCCTCAGCCAGGTCACCTTCTAACAGGAGAGACAACATGGAAATAATTAAGTACATAGAAGATACATAATAACACGTTTGTAACACGTTCTCTTCTCCATAGTCCTGAGAAGCAGGCGATGCCAAGTCCTGTGATTTCTTCTGTGTGAAGGAACTTCTGGTGTGAAAACTCCCTTTGCTAATGAATCAATGTGCATTTATTTTTTCAACACCAGCTTTATGAATGAACTATTATTTATTAATTGATCACATAATTGTAGCATAGTGTATTATATTTTATATTGATATAATCATGTATTATGTGCCCATCAGTGTGCTAAGCAATGGAGGTATGAATACAGAAACAAAGCCAGCTTCTGCTCTCAAGGAACTTATATTCTAACCAAGGGAGGAGACAGCACACAGAAGGGACTGCTGGTGAGAGACCAGCACCAAGTGCCCCCCACCCTCCTTCCCCAAGAAAGGTCTCATAGAGAAGATGGGACTTGATAAGAGTTTTGATCCCAAAGATTCTAACAGGTGGAGGGGAGGAGGAAGAGTATTCCAGGCATGGGATACTGCCTATTAAAAGGCATGGAGATGGAGATGGAAATCTATGTGTGAGAAACATCAAGAAAGAAGGCATAAGAGGTACAATGCTTATTAAACTTGTGTAGCTCTGCAATTCATCTATAATGCACAGTACAGCTTTTACAGTTGCTTGGAGGTACCAAGTGTTCAAATGACTTACCCAGGGTCACACAGGTAGGACAGTTGGTCAAAGGCAAGATTTGAAAGAAGGTCTTCCTTTATTCCAAGACTGGTCTTTATCCACCCTGCTCAGGCTGTCTCTTGCATGAGTTTTGTCATCTCCTTTTAACAGGAGGGGAAACTGAGGCTTTAGAAGGTTAAAATGACTTGCCAAATGGTTACCCATTGGGCATTAGTGTAGAATTAGTATAGTATTGGCTAATTAGTATAGAAGTCAGAATTGAAACTCAGGTTTCCTGGTAGTTTAAACCACATTGCCTTGATCATCATTATCATCATAGGCTCATAGATCTGTAGCTGTAAAGAAGACATGGGAATGGGATGGGGAGGGAATAAGCATTTAGACAACCCCTACTATATGCCAGGCACTGTGCTAAGCATTTTACAAATATCATCTGATCCCCACAACCACCCCTCAGGGTAGGTGCTGTATTATTATCTTCATTTTACGCTTGACGGAACTGAGGGAAAAAAAGTGAAGTGACTTGCCCAGGGTCACACAACTAGTAAGTATCTGAGGCTGGCTTTGCCAATGCTCTGTGCACTATGGCGCCATCTAGCTGCCATCTAGTCCAATCCCCTTGTTTTGCTGTGTGGGGGACAGGCCCCAGGAAAGTAAAGTGATTTGTCCAAAGTCACACAGGTAGTAAGCATCAGAAGGTATTTGAACTCAGGTCCTCTGACTACTCTGTTGTTGTTTGTTAAGGGTTAAGTGACTTGCCCCAGGTCACACAGCTAGTAAGTGTCTGAGGCTAGATTTGAACTCAGGTCTTCCTGACTCCAGGACCTGCCACACTATCCACTACACCACCTAGCTGCCCTTTCCAGGTGCCAAGCCAGTGCTTTTCCCTCTGACCCCTCCTTTCTCATCTTCAACCTCATCCTCCTACCCTGCTCCCTGATTTTTTTCTCCTTTCTCTTTTTCCTCTTCACAGCCTTCCCAGCTGCCATTCATTCACCCTTACTGCTATGTCTCTTCCAGAGTCCCCCAGAAGCAACCCATCTCTGAGACCTACAGGCTGTAGATTAGATCCATGCTGAAACACTTTGTCAGTCTTTAGGCCTGTGGCTTATGGGATGGTTGGCATTAGGAGAAACAAGGATGTTGCCAAACCGGGCTTAACTGAAAGGAAGCCTAGGCCTCCCTGAGCTACAGGAGGGGGCTGGGGGGGACATTACAGAGAAGTTCGTGTGGCTCTCTCATTTTAGAGACCTAGGAATGTTTTATGAGCAAAGCTAATGGATGAAGCATAATGTTTAATGAATAATAAAGGCAGGCCATATGCTCTTTCCAAAAAAAAAGAAAAAGAAAGAAAACACTCAGTGCATTCTCCGTTAACTCAACCACAATCCAATTAATGATTAAAGCATTACAGTCCTGTTCCAGAATGTGGGGGAAGATGTTTCAGATCAGCATGTTGTAGGACTCAAAAGGAAATCCCTGTTCGAAAATATTTTCCAAATTAAAGTATCTAATGATCAGCTCTGTCTATAAGCGTTCTTTGCCTTCTCTGGCTTTAGTGCGTTGGCATTTTTTCAGAAGTGGAATTTTCTGTTCAGTTTATAAAGAACTTACTCCCTCCAGGGCAAGGGACCCTCATAACAGCAGCTCATATTCACATAGTACATTTCTGCCAATGAGCTCTCAGTATCTTAAAAAAAAAATTAGTACTGAGCTAGAGACTAGGAGGGACCTCCAAAATTCCCAGGCCATGGTGTTCCCCTTCAGGCAGAAATATCTAAAAGACAATCTAGACAGAACCATTCTTATTTCAAGTCTAATCAGAAATCTTAATTAATCACCTACTTCGTGCCTGGGTTAGACTAGGCCCCACAGGGGATCATTGTCCTTTGTGCTTGAAGACGAGAAAAAAGACATCGTGATGTTAGGGTCAGGGTATGGTGTGTGTGACCATGGCTGATCAGACCAATATGAGTTCTACCACAAGTCAGGCCCAAATAGTTCACGTGAACATTGTGGATGGAGATGTCTCTAAATTTGTGCGTCTCACATTTCTTTTGAGCTGTTTCAATTCTGCCTTGCTCATAGAGCACAGCACCTTCTCTGACATGGACATGGTATGCTGAGTGGTCCTTGTATCACTTCTTCTGACCTTCGTGTGAGCACCTGCCCTGTATGAGTTCTCCATAAAATAGTGTTTTAGACAAACATACGTTTAGTGTTCAAATACCATGGCCAGCCCATCTGAGCTGTGCTGTCTACAACAGGGTTTAAATGCTTGGCAGTTAAGAGCAAGAAAAGACCTTCTTGTTTGGTACCTTATCTTGCCAGATGACCTTCAGAATCTTCCTAAAACAATTCAAATGGAAGTGACTCAATTTCCTGGCATGTCGCTGGTAGACTGTCCAGGTTTCTCAGGCACAACAACAGCTCTGTAGACCTTCAGTTTGGTAGTCAGTCTAAAACCTCTTCTCTCCCACACTTTCCTTTGGAACCTCCCAAACACTGAGTTAACTCTGGAAATGCAAACATCAACCTCATTGCCAATGTGTACATCCCTAGAAAGTATACTGCTATCCACAGCATTCAAGATTTTTTTAAAAAATTATCCAAGAAACAAAGATAAGGAGAGAAAGGGAGAAGAGGGATCTAATATATTTGACAGAAGATAGGAGCTAAGGGCAAGGGACTGGATTTTTGATTTCATTGGTGAAAAGAACTTGCAGACAAAGGAACACCCTCTACCAGTGCACATTAGTACCTTCTCTAAGAAAAGTGTCTAGAGGTAAAGTAACTCAACTCGAGGTCACACAGCCAGTGAGTGCCAGAAGTGGAACTTGAAACCAGTGCTTCATGTCTTTGATGTCAACTTTTCTATCCACTAGGCCATGATGCCTTTCAATAGATATTTGATGCCTCCCCCAAATTACCTTGTACTTATCTTGTCTATATTTTCATATGCTTATTTATGTATATTCTGTCAGCCCAATAAAAGGTAAATTTCTTGTTTAGTGGATGAAGTCCAATCTCATTTTCTTACCTTTCTGTTCTTCTTACATCTTAGCCCCCATCACATACTTTTTGATTCAATGACACTGGCCTCCTGGCTATCTCAGACACAAGATACTCCATCTTTCAGTTCTGGGTGTTTTCTCTGGCTGTTCCCCATGCCTGGAATGTTCTCCTTCCTCTGCTCTAACTACTAACCTCCTGGCTTCCTTTAAATGCCAACTAAAATCCCACCTCCTACAGGAAGTCTTCCTCAATTGCTCTTAATTCCAGTGCCTTCCCTCTGTGCTGCATCCTGAGCCATCACTGGTTATCTTAACTTTTGTCTTGCCACTGGACTTTGATGACTCAGGAAGAAAAAGTGAGGCTGACAACATTGACAGCTTTGCCTCACTTAAATCTAATTCACAGGCAAGTCAAGACATCATTTGCGGTATCACTGGTCCTCTTCCAAAACAAAAGGAACAACTGTGTTGCTACCACCACCTGCAAATCAAATAACCCTTTCAAAACAAGGAAATGAGGTTAGTCTGGAATGATCCACTCTCTATGAAGCCCTGCAGACTCTTTGTCATTGCCGCTTCCTTTTCTAGGTATTCACTGACCATCCTTTTAATGAGATGTTCTGGAATTTTTGCTAGTAATTGACATCAAGCTCCCTAGTCTGTGGTGTTCAGCTTCCAGCTTCCTTTCTCTTTCCTCTTCTGAAAATAGAGGCCCATTTGTCCTTTTCCAGTCCTAATGTACCTCTCTTGTTTTCAACAGTCTTTCTGAGATCAATGCAGCGGTTCAGTGATCACTTCTGCCAGTTCTTCCAGTTGCATCTAAAGATAGAATTTCTCTGTACCTGGTAAGTGGAACTCATTAGGGGAGCTCAGTGCTCTGGTAATATCTCCCTGCTCATCTTGGTTATCAATTCCCTATTAGTCATTTTTTTATTCTGTCCTTGCCAGTTTAAGTTTATTCTCTTTGGTAGAGGAAACAGTTTAATTACATGATCAACACTTCCTTCCCTTTTTTTTTAACAAATATTTTTATTATGAATGTAATAATCTCAAGACATCTAGACAAAAAGAAATATAGCTTCATGTAAAACCATGTGAATAACATGGTCTAAAGGAAAGAATGCAAGCTTCAAAAATGCCAGTGATGACAAATTCTCTTTTCTCTTCTCCCTTGAACCTCCTCCCGCACTCCGGCTCCCCTTCAATGCTCTTTTCAGTCTGGATCATGTAAAATTTTGTCATTTTTTTTACATAGTTACCCATCAATGTGTTTATTGTTCCAATTTTGTTTTCTTGACTCAGCATTGTTTCAATTACCCATTTCCATATTTCTTCTTGTTCTTTACATTTGCCATTTTCAATAGCACAGTAGTAAAGAACAATTGAGATGTTCAGATTTTTGGACCATAACTTAAACTAAGTATAGGAATGATGAGTTCTTGACCATGGATGAAATAAACCTAATAATAGCTGATAAAATGCA
Source organism: Pseudochirops cupreus (assembly GCA_028627135.1). Lineage (NCBI taxonomy): Eukaryota > Metazoa > Chordata > Mammalia > Diprotodontia > Pseudocheiridae > Pseudochirops > Pseudochirops cupreus. The sequence goes on from CM053580.1 coordinate 556,122,174, forward strand.
TGTGCTTTTAGTCTTGCAAATCTAATCAAATGGAATTTTAAACTAAAAGGTGGGGGTGGGGGTGGATGTGGGGATGGGGTAGGAAATAACCAAATGCTATGCTAAAGAAAAAATGTAATAGGAAGAACAGCAGCAGAGATGTCCAGAAATTTCCTAGAGACAAACAACCAGCAGTAACATTCTTGGTATCAGATGTATAGAACCAAGGGGAACTTCCATGTCATGATGAGACATCACTTAGATTTCCCTGATGTTCCACCATTTCCTCCAATATTGAAAAAAAACATCCATCTGGACAGTGTTTAGATTTATTTCAATCGCTCAAGCAAAGCGCAATGATTAAGTACCTTGTCTGTGCCAGACTCACTGGTAGGCATTAGGTTCACAAAGAAAAAAAGGAGACATGGGACAGTAGAAAGAATAGTGGCTCTTTTCCACCCCTAACTGATAAATAGTCAAAGATAGATTTCAAGGGAAGGAATCCAAGCTATCTATGGCCATTTGCAAAACTGCTGCAAATCACCAAAAATTAGACAGATACAAATTAAATAAGATTGAAAAAAATGACAAAGAAAGAAAATGAAAAACATTGAAGGGGAAATAGGAAAACAGGTATATAGACGTACTTCATGTACCAGTATATTGATGGTGGAACTGTGCATTGGTCCAGTCACTCTGGAAAACTATTTAATATTATATCTCAAAAGTCACTAAACTGTGCAGACTTTTGACCCAATGATAGCACTAATAGGCCTATACTCCAAAGAGATCAATGAAAGAAGGAAAGGACCCAAATGTACAAAAATATTTATAGAAACTTTTTTTGGTTTGGTGGCAAAGAACAGGAAATGAAGTGGGAATGGTTGAATAGTATAGGAATGTAATAAAATACTTTTGTGCTCCTAATAATAATGAAAGGAACAATTTCAGAGAAACCTGTGAGGAATGGTATGAACTGATGCAGAAAGAAGTGAGCAGAACCAAAAGAAGAATTTCTAATGCAACAACACCATAAAAATCAACAATTCTGATGGACTTAAGTTCTCTAATTGATATAACGATCAATCAGGCTTCTAGAGAACTGATGATGGAGAATGATACTCTTCTTCTGATAGTGAAGTAATAAACTCAATATACCTCAAATTAAATGAGTTGACATATATAGAATTCTTTGTTATTGTTTGCCCTTCATTTTTGAAGAGGACCATGACATCAGGGAGGTGATGCCATGACATGCGAGTTATTTGGATTTAAATGAGGAAGGACTGTGCAAGGTCCCCAACCTCACTTTTTCCTCCAGAGCCATCAGGGTCCAGTGGTCAAATACACATCAGGATGACTGGAGATGGCCAGAGTACTTTGAAAATTTTAAAGGACGTTTAGCAATGGGAATAACGATGATGATGCAGAATGAGTCACGAATTTTTGGACAATGGCCAATATGGAAATTAATTTTGCCTAACTGTACATATTTATTGCAAGGGTTTTTACTTTTTTTGTGTTTTTGATGGAGATGGTAGAAGTCGGAGAGACAAAAAAAAAAAGTTGATTTAATTAAAAATGAATAAATTTATTAAATAAATAATTAAAATTTTTAAATGTTTAATTTAATTTTTTGAAAGAGCAATGTCTCTGGAGTCAAGAACAAAGGTTCAGATTTCACCTGTGACTGTAAGCAATTTGCTCAACCTTTTTATAGAACTCCTTTGGTTTCCTCCTCTGTAAAATGAGAGGTTTGGACTAGAAAGCTTCTGAAATCCCATCCAAGTTTTTGTCAATGAATTCTATGGACTCTGAAAAAAAATAAAAGTCCCTGTCCTCAAAGAGCTTCCATTCTCTTAAAAACTTAGTGATATATTTTGTTTTCATATTGCTTTTATTCCCCAGTATACCCATCTCCCCATCCAAAAAGTCATTCCTTATAACAATAAAAATAGGGGAAAAGAAGGCACAGCAGGAGGTCATTCAGCACAGCAAGCCAAGGCATAAACAAAGTCTGACAGCATAGGCTGTGTTCTTCCTCCATAAGCTCCCATCTCTGCAAAGAAGGGAAGGAGTCACCTCCTCCTATCTCTTCTCCAGGGCCGATCTTAGTCAGTGTAATTACATAGTCTTCAGTTTCAGTCTTTGATGTTGTTGTTACTGTTCTAGAAAGCACCTTTAAGAAATCCTCCCCATCTAAATCATCCCCCAAGGCTTTTGTAAATTATAAAAGTATATTTAATATATGTTGTGTCAGCATGTTAGCTTTAGGCTGAACTTTCAGATGGTATAGTATACTATGTTAGGGACTCTATGTACATTCTATATTCCACTGGAGCCTGGGTTATAATCAATTTATACAGTACTTTTATGCCCTTTTTATAGGACTTGGAACATCATTTTACTCATGTACATAATTATAGTGGTTTATGTTTGTGATTTTGCTCTTGTTATGTGCTCTTAGTCACATCTAAAGTTTACATGATACTAATTCCTTGGTCTGAAACACAAGAAACTAATTTTTAACATAGGTCTTTTGGGAAAAAAGAAAAAGATTCACTATATAACGATTTACTTAATGACAGCATTCAATTCCATTCTTCGTTCATGGGACACTTACTAGGTCCGAAGCACTACACTTGAAATTTCATTGCCAGAGTTGTGCCTTAGGGAAATGTTCCTTAACGGAAGGAGACCTAATTCAGAAGAACAGCCGACTTAGGAATATAATGTTTGCTGGTTTACATGGCTCTCCATATACTTTATCTTATTAGAGTATCCACCTCCAAAGGAAACAATTAGTCCCAAATGACCAGTCGTGGCTTTAGAAGCTCTTCATTCTGCATGTGTTTTGTTTGTCTTTTGATGTTGGCTTAGGATCTGATTGCATTTCTTGTAATAATAGCCAGCATTTATATAATGATTTAAGATTTGCAGAATGCTTTACAAAATTTTATCTCATCTGATAATCCTGAGATCATTTAAAATTATGTGAAATTATTTTTAAATACTATTAATGTTTAAAATTGCTTCTACAAGGTTCAGAAAGATTGTGTGCCATTGTGGTTGTGGTTTGTCCTTCGTTCTCAAAGAGGACCATGACATCCAGAAGATGATGCCATGACTTGCAAGTGAATTGTATTTAAGTGAGGCTAGGCTTTGCAAAGTCATCACCCTCACTTTCTCCTCTGGAGTCATTGGGGTCCAGTGGCCAGATATAGACTGAAGATGACCCAGAAAGACTCAGAAAAGAAACCCTAGCAAAGAAGTGACTCTGATTGACCAGATAGACTGCATATGTGTTTTGGGCACTCGGTTGATTAACAGAGTAAAGGGCTTCAGGAAATTCTGGATGTGAGTAGTGGAAGAACTGACAGTCTACCTCTAGTCTTCACATTGTTATTCTGAATTCAGTTTCATGACTTGTCCTCAAGTATCTAGATGCCAGGCTTAGTCTAGCAGTAGAAATAATAAATGTAATAATAATTGGCCATGTGTGCTGTGTTTTAAGCTTTGTATTTTAAGCAAAGCACTTTGCATCTATCAAATGAGATAATGTTTATAAATAGCACTTTGCATACTGCCTAGGACATCGTAAATGTTACATAAATGCTAGTTATCAATGTTGTTGCTATTATCTACAGAATCATAGATTCTGAGATTGGGAAATGACTTGAACATTTTTTGGTCCCACCCATACCACAAAGAATCCCCTTCGTAACCTCTCCAGTCAGTGGTTAAATGAACTTTGCCTGAAGATCTCCAGAAAAGGGGCGCTCCTTACCCCCAAGACTGACTATTCTACTTTGGGACAGCTCTAGTTGTTAGTGAGGGCAGCTACGTGGTGCAGTGGATAGAATGCTGGGCTTGGAGTTGGGAAGACCAGAGTTCAAATCGAGCCTCAGAAACTTCCTAACTGTGACTTCACTGACAAGTTACACCATCTCTGTTTGCTATTGGAGAAGGAAATGGAGAACCATACCAGTATCTTTGCCAAGAAAACCCCATGGACAGATGGGTCATGAAGAGTTGGACATGACTGAACAACAACAAGTTCTTAGTGTTTTTTTCCCACTGAAATTATCTTGATCTGCTTCCCTGCAAATTATATCATTTTATTCCTATATTCTCCCCTTTTGGGCCAAGCATAACACATATTAACCCTGTCTTACCTGTTAGCCCTTTAGATACTTAAAGATAGCTACCATTTCCCCCTACCCCCATTCTTCTTTTGACTAAATATTACTGGTTCCTACAGTCTATCCTTTTGTGATATATTCTCAGGACCCTTCGCTATGTCTTTGTCATTCATTTCTGTATGTTCTCCCAATTATCTCTGTCTTTCCTAAAATCTGGCATCCAGAACTGGCTAGAGGATACTACATGGGGTCCAAACAGGACAGAATGGAGGAATTATTGTCTTCCTGGTCCTGGAGGCTACATTTCCCTGAGAGCAGCTTAATATCACATTAACTGGGGTGGCTGCCATAGATTGTTGCAGACTTAGCAAATTGGAAGTTCAATGCAATTCAATAAGCATTAAGTGAGAGGCATTATACTAAGTTCTGGGGATGCAATTAAGACAAAGAAAGACAGTTTCTTCCCTCAAGGAGTTTACAATGTATTGGGGAAGAAAACACAAAAAAGGAAGCTGGAAAGTTAGGGAGAAGGAGTCATATCAGGGAGTACTAGCCAGGGTCATTTTGTTTCGTGGGGTTTAAACCAAACAAAGCTATAGATAGAAAGTAGAGAGTGAAGTCCACTAAATCCAGCCCCCTTGTTTTCCCAGAAAATTGCTGTCTAGTTATATTTCCTCTACCATCTTGTACTTAG
>CM053580.1:556131988-556143210 GCA_028627135.1 Pseudochirops cupreus
GAATAAAAAACATTGCTCACCTCATGTCCAGCCTCCTCATTTCTGGCTAGATTGGTCTCTGGACAACAGATTAACAGTCTATTGCACCCAAAGATTTTCTAACCCATTAGGACCAACTGTAGTTGACCCTTTGCTGTCAAGAGTGTAAGGTCATCTCAGAGACCCCAAAGAGGCATCTGTATATGATCAAGTGGGTTAACCATTGTTATTGTGTGCTGTCTTATTTCCAGACTATAATACCTCCCGTGTCATTAGTATACATTCCCTTTGCTTGATAATATAATTGAGCAAGGTGAGTGAGGACTATGCCTCCCCGTTGGCCATCGCTTCCATCGTGAGCAGCTTACTTCATTGGGGCCCTCCATCTCTGCTGAAGCTTCTAACTCCCCTCTTTGGGTATCATATTTCCAGCCTGACCTGTAAGGCCTCCATATTGTGACTAGCCATGGAAAGGGCTCTGATGTGGAATTCAGAAGAGAAATCAGAGTATTCGAAGGTCAGAGGCTTCTTGCATGACTGTTGAGAGCTGTTCACAGACAGCTGTTGTTTAAAGGCATAGAGAGAAGAGAGAAGAGCATCAGTGTAATTCAGCTATCAAACGCTGGCTTCATTAGCCAGGTCCTTTGTTGCCTGCATTTGAAAATGGGAAGGTGAGTTGTCCAACTGAGATTCACTCTTTAATTTCATGTATTTCAAGGAGCCAAGATGGGCTTTGTATGTTCAGTCTATTGTAGTTCCGACTTTCATATTTTGAAACCTCGGCATTTAGATCTGAATCCTGAAAGCCTGCAAGACTTTTGCCTGTGCTCCTGTCCCCAGCTAAAATACAATGTGAAGTTTCTAAAATAATTGTGTCTCTATGACCATTTTTTTTCAATAAGGCATTTTCTACATGAACAGTATTCTTTGAAGTGTGAAGCCATGATGATGGCGAGGGCCAAAGGTGAAAACTGTGCATAGAAGTTTCCATTCCAAGCAGAGGACTGAGGGGTTGGAGGGCTAAGGAATTAGTCTATTGATATTCAGGGCTTTGACCTTCGAACAATTTCAGTGGCTCGGGGGTCAGGGCAGCTGCACATCTCTGCATTGTGTGGCAACAGAGGGAGACAGACCTTATCAGCTTTAGTTTGCTTTGGTGGAAGGATCAACAGGACTTGGGCTATGTGGTCACCAGTTGCTATTGGCAAGAGGATGTGGGGGGGTTGCAGAGTAGAGTTTCCTATTCACACCATATTCATAATGGCAACAGATCTGAAAATAATTCATCCAGAGATGTGCAGCATGATGGGTATTTTTTAAACCCCATGCCAGAAAAGAGAGAGGAAAATTAATAGTATATCCTGTGCCGGATTTTAAAGGGCACAGACTGAGTAAGGTAACACCCTGCTGCTATTTCTTTCCTTGAGATTAAAAAAAAAATCTTCTTTCTGACTTTGAAAGTAGCAGCTGCTGATGCTTTTTTTAAAGAGAAAAATCAAAGCAGCACAAACCATATCTTCTTGACAATGGAGAACGCTTTTCCCCTTGGTACTTAACTCATTTTTAAAACAGTTCTGCCAGCCCTCTAGGAGAAACACTGGGCTTAGAGTTGACTGTTTCCCTTGCATTAAACTTACCAGATTAGAAGCAGAGTTGGCAGTTGGGTGTGGGGATGGGTGGGTAGAGGCCATCTTATTTAATTATTTTTTTAATAAAGCATTGGGTCTCTCCGGTGGACACCAAGAGTATTAGTTCCTAAGCTCTCGTAGATCTGAAATACCATCTGAAGTCAGTCTAGGGACTGATTAAGGATTGTTTAAGGGAATTCTTCTGTGATGTAAGATGTTATGGCAGGGAAGAGAAAACAGCCACCATCACCTCATCCCCAATACAGAGCCTAGCACCTACTAGACACTGAACAAATGAGAAAGGAAGGAAAGACGGAAGGAAGGAATCAAGGAACAAAAGAACAGAGGGAGGAGGGAAGGAAGGAAAGAAGGAAGGAAGGGAGAAAGGAAGGAAGAAGGGAAGGGAGGAAGGAAAGGAGAAAGGAAGGGAGGAAGGAAGGATGGAAGGAAAGAAGGAAGGAAGGAAGGAAGGAAGGAAGGAAGGAAGGAAGGAAGGAAGAGGGAGGAATCATTTTGGCCACCAGAATACCTACGGTAAAGTTGTTTTACCATCCTTCATCTCCTAGCTTATAAACTCTATAAAGGCAGGTACCAGGTCTTTATTTCTCTTCACATCTGTCCCAGTGCATGATGCTTAATAAATATTTTTAATGAACAGATTGGTGGTTGATGCTGATTCCATTATAGTTATATATTACTGAGGCAACTAAATAGTATAGTGTCTGGAGTATTGAGATGAGGGTCAGAAAAACCTGAATTCAAATTCAGCCTCAAACACTAACTCTGTGACCCTGAACAAGTCACTTAACTATTGCCTACCTCAATTTCCTCAATTATAAAATGACAACAATAATAGCACCTACCTCCTAGGGTTATTGTGAAGATCAGATTGAGATAATATTTGGGAAATGCTTGGTCTAGTGCCTGGTACACAGAAGATTATAAATGTGTGTTTCCTTTCTTTTCCCGTCTTTATCCATAACATCTGAAATATGTCTTCATTTCATGGAAAATATGAGAGTGCCTTGGCCCTCTGCTAAGTAACATTTTTTAGCTATGTCTTAAATTAGGAAATTTTAACCTTTTTTTTTTTGGTCTCATGCACTCCTTTGGTAGTCTGGCAAAGCCAATGAACCCTATCTCAGAGTAGTGGTTTTTTTAATGCATCAAACAAAATACAAAAAAAAAATCAGTTATATCTACTTCTCTAATATATACATGTATATATACATGTACATCCATCCATATATGTGTATATGTATATATGCATGCATATATAAATACATATGTGTGTATGTGTGTATGTGTGTGTATATATGTGTGTGTGTGTGCGTGTGTGTGTGTATGTGACAGAACAAGTTCATGAACCTCATATTAAGAACCTTTGATTTAGAAGCTTAAAATGTAAGCTCCTTGAGGGCAGGGGCTGTTTTCGCTATTTCTTTCTTGTATTCCCAATGCTTAGCATAGTGCCTAGCATAACTAAAGAGTCTCAGATTTTTTTTTCTTCTATAGTAGTAAGTACTTAATAAAATGCCAGTTGATTGGATTGATTGATGAAGACATAGATGAAATACTTTGTAAGTTTGCAAATTAAATGAAGCTTAGAGGAAAAGCTAGCCCATTGGATGATGAAGACCAGGTCCAAAAAGATCTCAGTGGGTTAGAACAGTAATTCCCATTTAGTGGTTTGTAAACCACTAGGGGTTCATGCTATAAAAAAATTCTTTAATGGCACCTTAAGCAGTAAGTAATTGCTCAATTATGTTACTAATATATTTTTTCCTCTGTGACAACAAGCAAATGCCTGTTTGAAGCATTACAGATTTCTTTCTTCAGTGATTTGAAACTGTCATGATCATACAATGATTTTGGTATTTAAGAAGCAATTACATCAAACTGCTTCTAACTAAGCATGATGGGTTCTTGGGGTTTTTCAACCTGTTCTCAAATTGTTTCCAAATTGCCACAGTTTGGTATCTGAGTGAATTCCAATTCCCAATGGATGGTCAGACACCTGTTATACACATAACTTCATTTACATTCTGTTACATTCCCTCTGTTACCTTATACCTCATCAGCTGTATAATCATGTGATCAACGTGTTGCGAGTTTCTGCATTCTTTTTTTTTTTAATTTGGTTTTGTCTTTTTTTTGGAGGGGGAAAGGCAGGGCAATTGAAGTTAAGTGACTTGCCCAAGGTCACACAAAATTTCTGCATTCTTGCAGTGGCAATGTCTGACTTTTCAAAAGTCATAATCACTGGGTTTATGCATGATAAGCTAGCTTGAAATGATCACAGACCATTAAAACATTTTGCAGAAAAAAAAAACCTTATGTTGCTTCTTGTAGCAAAATTAAGGCTATTTTCTGATTTAAACTAAGTTACTGTTCTTCTAATCAGGTGGATTTTCAAGTGGGCTATTTGGCAGTGATGGTCATTCATTTATTAGAGAATGAGAATGTTTATGAAGAATATTGCAAAATCTACATATCTAGCTCTAACCTCTCTCCCAAGTTCTGTAAGAGTACAGCTGGTATGCCACTTGTAGAAGAGAAGAAAGTCACATCTGGGGTCATTATTTATAAAATTAGTTTATATGTAAATATCGTTAAATTGAAACAATATATGCAATTGGACTTTAAGTACATTTATCATTTAATATAGCCTTGTCATTATCCAGTAGAAAAGTAAATAATTTATTATCGTAACTAGCTCTTCATTTTCATCAATTGACGAGATGACTAAAAATTGTAAAAAATGAATTTCCATCTTTTAACAAGAGAGCTTGTTAAATTCTACCACACATTTGTGTGAATGATTATTTTCACTTCATTCTTGTTTTAAAGAAAAATATATAGAAGCAGTAAGGTGGTGCAGTGAATAAAACCCTAGACTCAGAGTCAAGAAGACTGAATTCAAATCTGTCCTCTGTAACTTGCGAGCTGTGTTAACTTGAGCAAATCACTTAAACTGTCTGCCTCAGTTTTCTGATCTGCACATTGGGAATAATAATAACACTTACCTCTCAGGGGTGTTGTGAGGATCAAATGGGATAATATTTGTAAAGCACTTTGCAAACTTTAAATCATTATATAAATTCTAGGAGTTGTCATTATCATCATCAAACTTGATGAGGAACCAGATTTAAGATGATGTTTGTTTCATGTTGAACCAGGTATTTCAAACCTTTGTTCAAACAAAAAAAAATTGAAGTTCAAAATTAAGTTGATATATGAATATTATATTATGTTAAACATCCTCCAACTTGTAAATTATTTATTTGAAAATGTTTATATTCAAGAAAAGTATTTTTATAAAGATATTTAGGGGGACAGAGCAAAGATGGCAGAGTGAAAAAAGGAACTCACCTGAATTCTCCCCCAAATCCCTTCAAATATCTTTAAAAGGTGACTCTGAACAAATTCTAGAGCAGCAGAACCCACAAAGAGACATAGTGAGGCAGATTTCCAGTCCAAGACTGGAGATCTACAGGAAGGGTCTGTTGAAGTGGGCTGAGAGAGGAGGGCAGTCTAGCACAGGCTGTGCCAGCGCAAACCCAGCCCCCAAAAAACCAGAGCAGACCTGGGAGACTGAATTACTGGCAGCAGCGGCAGTTTCCAGACTTCTCAGCCTACAGATGCCAGAGACAACTTAGAAGGTCAGTGAGAGGGGTCTGTCAGAAATGGGTGAGAGAGAAGCACAGTCTAGCACAGGGTGTGCCAATACAACCCAGGCCCCCCAGCAAACCAGGAGCAGGCCTTGGGAGTGTTTGAATTGACAGCAGCAGCGGTGGCAGCAGCTGCTCCTGGAGCTATTAGCTCACAGACAGAATGTGTGAAAGTCACCTATTTTGACTTCCAGGATCCAAGATGGAGGAGTAAGTAGTAAGTCATTCTCACCCTCCCTTATTAACCTTGAAAAACCCAGATAATATTGCCCCAGGAAAAATCCTGAAATAGTAGAGCCAGCAGTAAGATAGGGTACAGCAGTCTTTTAACTCAGGAGGCTAGGGGGATTAAGAGAAAGGTCCTGCTTGCTGTGACTGAAGGAGACCACTATAGGATGGGAGACATCCAGCAAGCCAGCAACAAGCCCCACCTCAGCAAACCAGTGGGAGATCCTGAGCTCCAGGGTGGTGGAGCAGACAAGTGCCAACACCAGGTACGCACCAGTCACCAACACCAGCTCCAGCTCAGCACCAGGTAAGCTACCAGCCTCCAGCTGCCAGAACCTGAGGCCCCAGCACACAAACCCAGTAACCAGGCATCTAGTCCCCAGCACAAGAAGCCTGGGACGGAGCCCCCTGTGCCCCAGAAGCAGAGATGAACTTTAAAGGCCAGAAAAAAAGACAAATATGAGAAAAAATTAAAAAAGAAAAACAATGACCACAGAGAAGTGTTTTGGTAACAGAGAAGATCAGAACACAAATTCGGGGGAGGACAACAGAGAGTAAAGTAGTCATCAAAAGACTACACAGATCACTTCCTGAAAGAGATCCCAGATTGAAAATGCCAAGGACTATTGTAGATAAACTCCAGAATTACCAGGTCAGGGAGAAAATACTGCAAATAGTCAGAAAGAAACAATTCAAATATCTGGAACCATAGTCAGTATTATGCAGGACTTTGCAGCTTCTACATTAAAAGTCTGGAAGACTTAGAATATGATATTCTGTAAGGTAAAGGAGCTTGGATTACAACTGAGGATCTCTTACCCTGCAAAATTCAGCATAATCTTTCAGGGGAAGAGATGGATATTCAATGAAATCGAGGACTTTCAGACTTTCCTGATGGAAAGACCAGAGCTCAAAGGAAGATTTGATTTTCAAATACAAGATTCAAGAGAAGCATAAAAAGGTAAAAAGAAAAGGGGGGAAAAGCCACGTTATTCAATAAGGGGCAAACTGTTTACATCCCTACGTGGGAAAATGATACTTGCAACTCTTGACAACTGTATCTTTATTATGACATTTAGAAGAGATATACATAGACAGAGGGGGTGAGTTTAAGGTGACTTTGATGTGATGATAAAAAAATCTAATTAAGTGGTGAAAAGGGATTGGAACAGGAGAAGAGGGAAGGAGGAGGCAGAAAAGGGTAAATTATATCACATGAAGAGGCACAAAGACATTGCAGCAGAGAGGAAAAGAAGGGAGGGAGATGAGCATTGTTTGAACTTTACTCTCACAGGATTTGAGTCAAGGAGGGAATAATATACTCAGGTATAAAAATCTAACTTGCCCTATAAGCAGTAGGAGGGGAAAGGGGAAAGAAAAGGGAGAGGAGGAGAGAAGAGAGGGCAGATTGAGGGACGTGGTAGTCAAAAAACAAAACTCAGTGAAGAAGGAAAGGGAGAAGGGAGAAAGAAATGCATAAACTGCAGGAATAGGATGAAGAGAGAGACACAGATAGTAATCATAACTGTAAATATGAATAGGATGAACTCTCCCACAAAATGGAAGCAGATAGCAGAATGGATTAAAAACCATAAGCCTACAATATGTTGTTTACAAAAAGATTTTTAGTATGAAATTTTGCAGACAATAGTAAGCATGTGAGATCTTGCTAGATTTTTCCTTTTAATTCTTATAGAATGTCCCAGATAGAGGAAGCTATGTCCTAAATGAGACTAAATCTCTCTTTTGCCCTATGTTGGGTGACCTTCCTAATTAGCCCCCTGGACTATTCTTATTCCTCTCATTATGTGTTTTATTCTCTAGGAAACCAGAATTACATATTCTAAGTATACCTTGTATAATGTCTTATTTCTTCTTAAGTGAATAAAAATTTGTTGGAGAAATCCCAAGGCTCAGTGGATAAAATGCTAGGTCTGAAGTCAAGAAAAATTAAGTTTAGATCCAGTTTACAAGCTGTGTGATCCTGGACAAGTCATGTAAATTTTAATTTGGAGCTTTTGGGGAGCAAAAGTTATCATTTTAGTTATTGTAAGCACTCAACGAATAAATCTGAAAGAATATTATGAGTAATAAATTAACCTTGGGGTTCACAATATTTTTTTGTTGCTTCTGGAAGGGGTTTGCAGAATAAAAAAAAAATTGGAGACCACTGGACTTGAGCAATGGGTTGAATTGAATTAGATGAAATGTAATGCGAGTACTATAAATTCCCACACATGGGTTCAAGAAATCAGTTTCCCAAATTCAGGAAGAGAGAGGCATGGCTAGACAATAGTCCCCATGAAGAAGAACTAGGGATTATAGTGCACTTGACGTCAGTAGAATGGGTTATGGCAGCTGACAAAAGCTAGAGATATCCTAGTCCGTGTTTAGAAAGTCAATGTACAGAATGAATGAACAGCTCCCTGGGATTCCATTTTCATGAGGTCACATCTGGAATACAGTCCTGAGCAACGCAATTTGAGAAAGATGTAGACCAGGTGGAGTATTTCCAGAAAAAGGAAATCAAGATGGTGGGAAGACTGGAGGACATGCCATAAGAGAAGTCAGTGAAGGAAATGGGGATGTTGAATCTGGAGAAGATTTAGGGGTGATTTAATTAGGTCTATCCTAATCAAGGATAGAAGCTGCTGAGAGATGTAGGTAGGTTTGATGTCAGAAAAGTCTTCTTAATGATTAGAGTTTGCCAAAAGTAGGATGGGCTGCCTCAGGAAGCTGTGGGCTCCCTCTGCACTGCAACAGAGCTTCAAGTAAAAGCTGTAGGATGACTTCTCACATATGTTATAAAGGAGATTAATGTTCAGGTATGAGTTGATCAAGTCCCTTGTAGTTCTTTGATTTATCCTGTGGGAGGGTGGAGAGAGAGAGAGAAACAGAGATGGAGAAAGACAGAGATATGGAAACAGAGGGACAGAGAGTGAGAGAAATGGAGAGACAGAGAAATAGTGAAGGGGAAGGGAGAAACTGAGAAACAGAGATGGGGAGGGGAGATAAGTGAAAATACTGGGGAGGGAGAGAGAGAAAGGGAAGAAAAGAAAAAGAGAGAGAGAGAAGTTGGTTGGTTGTCCTTTGTTCTTGAAGAGGACCAAAATGACATCACTGTACTAAAGTTGAGTTTCAATGTGTCGGACTGTGACTGATCAGACCAATATGAGCTTGGAATGGTCTACCACAGTCAGGCACAAATGGTCTGTGTGAACATTTGGGGCGGATACTCTAAATTTGTGCATCCTGTGTTTTCTTTGAACTGTTTCAATTCTGGTTTGCCCATAGAGCATGGCACCTTCTCTGATGTGGGCACGCCATGCTGGGCTGTCCTATGCCAGTGTCTCTGATGTCACACAATCAATTCCAAAGTTCTTGAGAGAGACCTTGATAGTGTCCTTGTATCTCACCTCTTCTGATCACCATGTGAATGCCTGCCCTGTGTGAGTTCTCCATAAAACAGTCTTTTTGACAAGAGTATGTTTTGCATTCGAACAATGTGGCCAGCCCACTGGAGTTGTGCTCACTGAAGCAGTTTGAATGCTTGAGAAGAAGAAGAGAGGAGGAAGAGAGGAGAGGAGAGGGAAGGGGGGGCAAGGAGGGAGGGAGGGAGGAGGAGAAGAGAGGAGAGGAGAGAGGGAGGGAGGGAAGGAGAGAGAGAGAGAGAGAGAGAGAGAGAGAGAGAGAGAGAGAGAGAAAGAGAGAGAGAGAGAGATTTAATGTTGTAAAAATGTCCCTTCTCTATTTAACTAGATTCTTTTTGCATAAGACCATATTAGTAATATAGTTCACAATTTAAAAAATAACCATGATTCTATTATCCCTCTGGCTAATGGTTCCTCATAGTCTTACCCAGGTTGTCCCAAGGAGAGACTATTAGCTCCTAAATAGAATTAAATCTCTTTTTTGTTCTGTCTTGACTCTCCTTAATTAGCCTTCTCACCTATTCTCATCTCTCTCATTATGTGTCTCAGTCTCTAGGACATGGGAGCTATGCATCCTAAGCATGCCTAGTTCACTGCCTTATTTCTTCATGAACAAATAAAAGGTTGTTGGAGCAATCCCATTTCGATATAGAACCTTAAAAATCCTTATTCTGCTTGGTTGTTGAGAATGGAACTAGAACCAAGGAGTAGAAGTTACAGAGAGACAGATTTTGATTGAAGAATAGTATAGTTCCTGTTTCTCTACTACTTTAATGACCAGAGGCAGCATGGTGAAGAGGATAGCAGCCTAGCCTAAAAGCCAGCAAGACTTGAGTTTAAATCCTACACACTGATTTTGTGACTCTATGCAAATTACTTAGCCTTTCGCTGTGCTAGGTACCTTTCTAAGCCTTTAAGTGGAAGAGAAAGTGTATATTTGCATGAACAGAGGCATTCATTTCCTCATTCATTTCCCCATTCATTTCTCCATTCCTAAACCGATGGTCTGGTCCCAATCCTTTTAAAGGCTACAAATAACTTTCCTCATAATAGTCTTTTTATAATAACAGTAAAGAGTATTTAGCCCTTTAAAGTTTGCTAAGCACTTTACAAGTATCTCGTTTAATCCTCACAACAACACTGGGAGGTAGGTTTTATTATTACTCCTATTTTACAGATGGGGAAACTGAGGCAGATGGAGGTTAATTGATTTGCCCAGGGACACAGGGCTACTCAGTATCTAAGGCCAAATTGAAATTAGGTCTTCTTGATCCCTGGTTCAGCTCTCTAGTCACTGTGTACCCTAAATGCTATTATCTTTCCAAATGTTACTGTTAACCACGTTAAGACTTGTCAGGAAATAGACTGGACAATAAGCATTCTTGGCGCACCTAGTTTTTCCTATGTAGATAGACCAAAATCTTCAGAGCAATTGGGCATTGCTTGATGTAATCAGCACTTTGTCCTGTGTAAACAGAGGCATTTAGAGGACTTCACCTTCTTCACCTTGACTTTGTCCTTCATGACAGCGATGAATGTCTTTGGTGAGGATCTACCTCTCCCTGATATTAAAATCAAAGCATCGTCATGAACAGGCTGATCTCTGTCACATGTTGGAAGAACTCTTGTATCATTTTGACATAGGTATGGGAGACTGTTTGTTGGAGAAGAACCTTTCAAGGGGTATTCTGCTTGACCAAATCAAATAGCTTTTGTTGTTATTTTCATAGTCAGCAAACAGCACCATGGGATCTTATATTCTCCACACCTTTCAGTCAATTGTGTGATGGTAAAGATGTGGTCCAGTTTTCGTGCTTGTATAAAACTTGCCAGTTCCCTTCAATATCATCATTAAGGATGCCACTGGGGTATGTGTAGATAATTCTCATGAAATGTTACACAGATGTGAAAAAATGAATGTACAGGTTGGTAGTCATTGTCTTTTCTGTTTCTTTCTTTTCTTTTTTTATTAATTGATTTGTTTATTTACTTTGAGTTTACAAGATTCAGTTCCAGAGTCCCTTGAGTTTCAAATTTTCTCCCCTCCCTCCCTCCCCCCCCCACCATGGCGGCGTGCAATCAAGTACAGGATCTGCAAATACTTTCACACTGGACATTAGTTTGGTTGTATAGAAGGGTTGTAACCAATGGAGTGAACAATGGGAAAAAAGAAATAAAACCAAACATGGAAAAGAATGATAGAATGCAGCTTGCTTCAGTCTCCACTTAAACTCTGCTCTTTCTAGATCTTTCTCTGAATGTAGACATCTCCTTCCATCCTGAGA
>CM053580.1:556143710-556256210 GCA_028627135.1 Pseudochirops cupreus
ATCAGTTCACAGCTCCACCAACAATGCATTAGTGTTCCAATTTTTCCACATCCTCTCCAGCATTTGTCATTTTCCTGTTCTGTCATCTTAGCCAATCTGGCTGGAGAGATGTGGTATCTCAAAGTTGTTTTGATTTGCATTTCTTGAATCAATAGTGATTTAGAGCATTTTTTCATATGCTTATAGATATCTTTAATTTCTACCTCTGAAAATTGCCCGTTCATATCCTTTGTCCATTTATCAATTGGAGAATGACTTGTATTCTTATAGATTTTACTTAATTCCCTGTATATTTTAGAAATGAGGCCTTTACCAGAGACACTGGTTATAAAAATTCTTTCCCAGTTTCCCAAATCCCTCTTAATCTTGGTTACATTGGCTTTGTTTGTACAGAAACTTTTCAATTTAATGTAACCAAGATTATCCATTTTGCATTTTATAATGCTCTCCAACTTTTTTTTGGTCATAAAGTCCTCCCTACTCCATAAATCTGACAGGTAAACTATTCCTTGCTTCCCCAGATTACTTACAGTATCAGCCTTTATACCTAAATCGTACACCCATTTAGACTTAACTTTGGTGTACGGCGTTAGATGATGGCCTATGCCCCATTTCTGCAATACTGTATTCCAATTTTCCCAGCAGTTTTTGTCAAATAGCGAGTTCTTATCCCAAAAACTGGGGTCTTTGGGCTTATCAAACAGGATATTACTATAATCGTTGATTACTGAGTCTTTTGTACCCAATCTATTCCATTGATCCACTCACTTACTCTATTCCTTAGCCAGTACCAAGCAGTTTTGATGACTGCTGCTTTAGTCATTGTCTTTTCTTAGGCACTTTTTGGATCATATTATGGTTTGAGATTATTCTCGTATCTTTGATATGTTCCCTTCCACCACATAATTTGAGAATCCATTCCTCAATACTCTTCAAATTGTGTTGCCTCCAGCAGTGAACTTCCCTGAGGATACTTGTACTTCGATTAGACCAACTGCTTTCCCTCACTTTTGTTTTAATCAATGTCATTTCTACTTTCTTTATATGAATATCTGGACTTCATGGTATAACAGCTTCAAAGCTGAAAGGGACCTTAGGGTCATGTCCAATGCCTTCATTTTACAGATGAGTAAACTGAGGACTAGAGGGGGAAGTTACTTGCCTTAGATCACACCGGTAGAAAGTGGCAGAGCCAGGATGCAAATTCAGACCTTCTTATGTAAGCCCTTCCCGTTATGCTCTATTGCCTCCAGGCAGATGTCAGGAGGAAGACTTGAACCCAACCCCCCAGGGAAATGATTGCAAACTTGAACTGAATTCGGATACCTGAGTACATATATGCAGTGCACTGCTCAACTGTTGTTGAGAGTTTAAAAAAAAAGTTTATCAAAATCTGTTGATTATTTTCCTCTTTCATCTCTTTCTTGTTCTCTTCTGTGTTTCCTCCATAACTGCCCTCAGGATGACTTTGTCCAGTTGAGTCTTGTGTCAAGTTCTCTCTAAACTGATTTTTCCTTTCTCAAGTGCCCCAATTTGGCTGGAACATAGAGTGAGCAAGGGGCAGGGAGGTGAGATCAGTCTGGGAAGGTAGGTTAGAGGCAGGTTACAAAGGGCTTTAAAGTCAGAGAAGTTTGTTTTGTATCCTAGAGGTAACTGGGGGCTGCTGAAGCTTCCCAAGCAAAGGAAGGGTGGACAAAGCTGGGCATTAAGAATATCAATTAACAGTTAAGTGGAGGATAGATTGTAGAAAGGAGAAACTGGATGCTGGGAAATCCATTAGGAGACCATTACAGTGGTCTAGGTAGAAGGTCATGAGGGCCAGTGATAACTGGGTGAATAAAGAGAAGAGGATGGACGGATGGGAGAAATGTTATATTGATATGATCAATGAGACTTAAATACTAATTGAATAGGTATGGGGGAAGGGAAGGGGCATTCATTAAGCACCTACTATGTGTCAAGCACTGTGCTAAGTGCTTTACAAATATCTCATTTGATCAAATAAAGTGAGAGAGCTTAAGAAGTTATAAATCTGAGTCAATGGGAAGATTGTGGTGCCCTCAACAGCAATTGGAAAGTTTGGAAGTGAGTTTTGGGGAAAAGTTGAGTTTTACTTTGGTTTGGTTTGGTTTTTTGCTTTTTGGAGGGCAATTGGGGTTAAGTGACTTGCCCAAGGTCACACTGCTAGTAAGCATTAAGTATCTGAGGCCACATTTGAACTCAGGTCCTCCTGACTCCAGGGCCAGTGCTCTATTCACTGAGCCATCTAGCTGCCCCTCTGAGTTTTATTTTGGACACTTTTTTTTGCAAGATAAACATGTAAAGGGCAAAGAATAGTAGAACATAAGAAAAGAAATTGATTGTATTTTAACAGATATGTGGTGACTTATTATCGATGTTAAAGTCATTCTTGCATTGTGTTTATGCCCTTTGCACAGACCAAACAATAATTTATTAGATTAAAGATCAAAATTAATGTAAAGCTAGAAGGAAAGATAAAATGTGTGTGTGTGTGGGGGGGGAGAAGCTAGGATATGCAATTAAATCAACTCCCGCCTAATCTAACAAGTTATTGATGCCCCCAAGTGGGATAGGAATGAAGGAAAGGACATCAACACTGTATTTCTACCTTAGCCAGCTGTTTATATTTATTTTACAGGGATCTCATTTTTCCTTTTCTGTGTATTTGTTTCTCTTCGATAGACTATAAGCTTCTTGAGAGCAGGGACGCTTTTTTTGTGTGTCTTTCTATCCCTAGCTGCAGGCATTGTGCCTTAATAAATGGTTATCTATCGATTAGCCCATTAGATCTTTAAGGCCCCTTCCAGCCCTAAATCCTCTCATCTGGTTGCTTAGTTGGGAAGAGCTGGTCTGGGATTTAAAAGATATTGACAAGTTCATGTCTGAAGAGTTTCAACAAGCCTCTGCTCATCAGAGCTACTTAAGACCAGCATGAGGAACCTGTTTGATAAGGTTCAGCTTGGAGGCTGGAGGCTGGACTAAATGACCTCTGGAGAGGCTTTCCAGCTCTCATCTTCCAAGAGTTTATGTTAAAAAAAAAAACAACAACTGAAGCAGTGCTGACTTTTCTGAAGAGCGAACTAATCAATTATTAAAGAAAAGAAAGTCCACCCGCTCACCCACCATGATTTCCTTATTAACCAACCTAATCCCAAGGCAACAGAGCCCATTTTGCTCTAAGAACAAAAGCTGAGGACAGAGACTGCTTTCCCCTCTTCCTCCACTTAAGCCCCTTTTCAACCAGACAAAACCCCTCTTAGGCAGCCTCCTTGCCCCTCCATGCAAGGACCCTAGGCTGTCACTGGCAGGCCAGTGAGGAAGGAGCAGCATTTCTGCTCACCCTGCCCCCCTCCTTCCTGACTCTCTCTCTCTCTCTCTCCTCTCTCTCTCTCTCTCTCTCTCTCTCTTTCTCTCTCTCTCTCTTGCTTTTCCTTTTTAATTTTTCTCCTTGAAAAGCCTGAGTGATCCTTGTGCTCAGATGGTGTTACTGACACCCCCAACAGAGTGCCAGTAATTATTCCCACTCCGCTGGGGCTTTGATAAATAAGGTTCTGAGGGCTGCCTTTGGCTCAGTCACACTGACTTTGGTCCTGCTCAAGTTATTTCCCTCCTTAGATAATGAAAAAAAGGTGGGAAACAACACTACCCTTCTAGGAGAGAGGGAAACACCAACAAATTATTAATCTTATAAACCACTACCCTCTAGCCCAGTGGTTCTCAACTTGTGGGTCACGACCCCTTTGGGGATCAAACGACCCTTTCACAGGGGTCACAGGGGTCACCTAAGACCATCGGAAAACACATATTTCCGATGGTTTTAGGAAACTGAGACACTGCTTCTCTATCCGTCTCCAGGCAGGTCCGCCCACATGCAGACATGCCCACATACCAGTATTAAAGAGAGGAGGCATTAGGAAAGTTGAGAACCACTGATCTATAAAATGGGAACAGTAAGGATACCTACCTCCCAGAGCTATTGTGAGGATGAAATGGGATAATATTTGAAAAGCCTGAAAGCAAAATATTAAGGCTAGTTATTATTATTATTATTATTGCTACTATGTATTAAGCACTGTTCTTAAACTGTTTCTCTTTTGGCCAGGAACCCTGAGAGTCTTCCCCTCCCAAGTTTGATTTATTTTATTTTATTTTATTAAAGGAGCCATCCCTTGAGTAACTACATAAAGAGGCCTATTCAGTGAATGGGTGTTGTCTCACTCAAAGTGAGAATCTGAAAAGACCTTAACCTAAAAAGGGCCAGGGTCTCCCACTGCATCCTGGGCCATCTTCAGTCAGTTGATGAGTATCTAGCCACTGAACCCAGATGGCTCTGGAGGAGAAAGTGAGACTGGTGACCTTGCACAGCCCTCCCTCTCTCAAATCAAAGTCAAGTGCAAGTCATGTCATCATCTCCTTGATACTATGGTCCTCTTGGAGAGCCAAGGACAAACACAACGTGTCACTAGGTGTATAAATACAAAGAAGGAAACAATATCTAATCACAAAGAGCTTACTTTCTATGCAGAAAACAACATATACATATGTAAGTGTGGACCAGGAGTGGGGAACCTGTGGCCTTGAAGCCACATGTGGCCCTCTAGGTACTCAGGTGTGGCCCTTTGACTGAATCCAAACTTCATAAAACAAATCCATGTGGCCCTCTAGGCCCTCAACTTCCCCACCCTTGGTATAGCCAGAGCAAATATAAAGAGAATAAACTCCTAAATTCAGACAAGGTCAATAAAGAGAAGATAGCTCTCAAGGCAGGGCACTGGCTTTGGGAGATTAGGAAAGGCTTAATGTGGTGGGCTTCAGCTGCTCCTTGAAGGAAGAGTCTCTGAGGCAGAGGTAAGGAGAGAGTACATTCTCAGCATGAGTGATGGCCAGATCAAATTCATAGAGACCTTGAGACAGCAGCAGAGCATTGTGGGAGGGAGAGAAGGTCAATTTGGTTGGATCCTGGAGTAAAGGAAGGGAAGTACTATATAATGAGGCAGGAAATAGAGGGTGAGGTCAGGTTGTGAGTGGCTATAAAAGCCAAACAGAGGAGTTGATTTGATTGAAGAGTCAATAAATGGTAACTGAATGTGACTGGTAGGGATCATATGTTTAAAATTAGGACACTCTCAAAAACCCACTTTGCTAATCTGCTTCCTTCGGACATCTGTTATTTTCCCCATAGAATATAATTTCCTTGAGGACAAGGTTGGTTCCATTTTTGTCTTTGAATCCTCAACTCTTAAACAGTGCTTAGGAAACAGTAGGCACTCAATTGATGCTCCCTGATTGATGGATGGATGGCACAAGGATGAGCCTGCAAATCTAGGGCACCAGGATTCTTAGTGTAAGGAAAAGTGTACTGGAATTGGAATCCTGAGGAGTTTTGTCTCTCTAGCCTCAGTTTCCTCATCTCTAAAATGCAGGTGATAATGCTCATGCATGGGTTTCTGTGAGGCTCAAGTGCCATAAAAATATATAAACTTTAAACACTCAAGATATTTTTTTGGGGTCTGTGCCTTTGATTTCATTGGTATAGGAAACTCTGTAAGCCAATTGCAGGATACCCCCTGCTCTGTATAGCCTTAGAGAGTCCCTGGGAGCATTAAGGGGTTAAGTGATTTGCCCAAAATTCCGTAGCCATTATGCATCTGAACATAGTTCTTCCTGTGTCTTTGGCTGACCCTCTATCTATTAGGTCCCATTGTCTCTACAGAGAAAATAAAGATATTCAGAACTAGACCTAAGGTCTCATCGATATAAGCAACTTGCAGGTGAGTAAATTCCTTCTACCAATTCAGATTGTGGCCATCTCTGTGACTTAGATTCTTAGAGTTTCCTTGGGCATTGAGAAATTGTGTTTTGGCTAGGGTCCCATAACCATTATATGTCAAAGAACTTGAACCCTTGAACTTTGAACTGGCTCACAGATCATTTCTCTACATATCATACCATACCGCATCTCTAAATGTCACTTATTAAATGATTTCTTTTCCTCTTTAAAAGGACATAAAATTCAGTTGATGGCTGGAGAAGAAGCTCTTTTTGGTTTCATGCCCTTCTGGAGAAGTGCAGGAAGAATGTGGTTTTAAGCTCAATGAACTCCTTGACTACTATCCGTCCATGAAGTGTCCCACATGACAAAGACTCTCCCTGGTGAATCTTTCACTTTCCAGGGAGGTCTTTAAATGCTCCTGGTCAAATCATAGGTTTGGCTCATAGCTAATAGGCTCATTGAATTAGAGCTGGCAGGGGCCTTGAAGACAGTCTTGAATTCAATCCCCTCATCTGCAAAAATAATGGGTTGGGTTCAAGTTTTTAAGCCTCCTTCCAGCTTGAAAGTTAGGAACCTATGGAACTCAGAAGTTAAATGACTACTTAGGGAAACACAGCTTTTAGGGGTGGGAGGGGAGTGGTGGTAATGAAACCAAAGCTTCCTGATTCTGTGGCCAGCATTCTAGACACTGTGCCAAGCTTCCTATTAATGAAATGCTCCTTTAACACCAACTATCTGGAAAGAAACTTGGAACCAAAATTCGGTTCAAACCAACCTACCTGGAACTCACCAATTTGATGAGTTGTGAGTGAGCTGGATTTAAGTGAGGCAGAGGCTTAAAAGGGGGGTGGGGGTGGGGGAGAACCAAGTCAAAGTAAATGTAGATTGGGGTCAGAGGAAAAGATTGACAATCCACAGCCTGACAAGAGAATTGGATGGGGAGGATTAGGAAGGACCCAGTCTTTCTTAATTTAGAAAAAACAATAAAAACATAAACACCCAAAAGAGTGAGATTTGAAAACCTCTCTATGGAAGTCCCACTCCCCTGTTCCTCTGTTCCATTTTGGATTCTGCCACAGGCACTGATAAGAAAGAAACTGGGCCAGGATTTGAATTAATGCTTTTAGACAAATATCCGTTCCATCTCCAATTCTAATGCTAATTACATTTGTGGATCAAAGACCATTCGTTAAAGTTTTGCTTTTGAAAAACAGAGGGAGATTTTACTTTCTTGTTTGATTTTTTTTTATGGGCCTTGAATGGAGTTGAGGCTGAGGTGGGGGAGGGCTTGAATGAAGGGAAGGAATGCCTTATCCAGTAAGGACTTGTAAGGGGCCAGATGTTCCGAAAATATCCTTTTGGGGGATAATAATCATAAACTCCAGGATTCCTCCTGTGCTCCTCTTGGCTCTGCTGTTTGAACTGGACAGAGCATGTTACAGCTGGCTGGGATGCAGCCAGCTTGCTGATATGAAAAAAAAAAAAAGGAGGGTACCTTTAAAAAAAAGTTCGAAAAAAAGTGATAAAGATGAAAAGGAACTGGGAAAAACTGTTTTTCAATGTGATGCCTCCTGGGCTCTAGCAAGGCAGAACAAGGCTGTTTGGGGAGCAGAGGAGGAGAAACCATATCAAGGGAAATGAAAGAAAATGAGAGATTGCAGGGATAGGAATGTGGTAAAGTGAGGATTAGGCAGTAAAGGCTTTGGGCTGCCAGCAGGAGGCAGCAAAAAAAAAAAGTTCAGAGGGTGAAAAAGCCAATTAGTGGAATAGAAATCTAAAAAGCCAATTTCGGAAATAAAGCAGTGTTAATGTGGAGCAGCTAGGAAGAGGATTAGAGCTGAGCACTGACAGCCTGCAGTTTGGAGAGAAGGTTGAAAGGAGGTAAGTAGGAAAGGAGGCCAAAGCAGAAGGCAAATATTTAAACAATCAGCTCTCCCCACCCACCGCATGGCTAGGTTTCTGTGTCACATACAGACCAAATAAATAAGGGGTGTGTATTGATCATAGCTTCCATGTGGCATCCTTGACTCTCTTCTCTGTGTATTTATAGGATCTTAGATTTAGAACTAGAAGTGACACCAGAGCCTTCCAATTCCAGCCCCCTTGTTTTGAAGAAACTGAGCCTCTAGATGGCCCAGTGGACACCTGGAGTCAGTACCTTGGACAGGTCATTTCTTCTCTTAATGTCTTTCTTAGGTGACTCAGGGGATAGAGTCCCAAGCCTGGAATTTGGAAACCTCATCTTTATGAGTTCAAAGCTGGCCTCAGACACTTACTAGCTATGTGACCTTGGGCAAGTCACTTAATCCTGTTGGTCTCAATTTCTTCATCTGTGAAATGAACTGGAAAAGGAAATGGCAAACCACTTCAGTATCTCCACCAAAAAAATCCCAAATGGGGACATGTCTGAAACAACTGAATGACAAAATCTCAGATAGAAAGGCTGACTAGCAGCTCTGGAGATTGGGAAAGACTTCCTGAACAAGATGACCTTTGAGTCTCAAAGGAGACCAACAAGTCTAAGAGGTGGGGGTGAGGAGGGAAAGCATCTCATGCACAGGGAAGTGTCCCAGCAAAGGTTCAGAGAGTGGAGGGGAGCTAGTACACCAGAATGGTGGCTCATGGAGTACATAAAGATTGGAAAGGTAAGAAAAGGCCTGAATGGGAAGAGCAATAAATGCCAAATAAAGACTTCATAGTTGATCCTGGAGGTAACACTAAGCCACAGAAGTTCATTGAGTTAGAGGAAGGGGGTAACTTGGTAAGATTTGTACTTTAGGAAAATCCCTTCAGAAGCTGTGTGGAGGATGAATTGGATTGAGAAGAGACTGGAGGCAGAGAGACTGGTTAGGAGGGTATAACAACAATCCAAGTGAAAGGTGATAAAATTCTACACTGAGGTAGTGGCTGTGTGACTGGAAAGAAGAGGAATTTGAGAGTGGTCATAAAGAGAAATTACAAGATCGAGAAATAAATCAGATGAGGGAGAAGGAGCAAGAAAGAGAAGAAGACACTAGGCTTGGGAGCCTGAGTGAATGGAAGAGGAATAGGTTTGGGAGGGAAAGAAGAGTTCTGTCTGGGGCATGTTGAGTTTGAGATGCCTTCAAGAAATAGTGGTATGACTCTATCCTGGGTCCTGGCATCTAATATGTATCTGGTTATATTTGCATGCAGTCTCCCTCATTAGATGTACATTCCTGAGGATAGAGGCATGTTTTTGCCTTTCTTTGTATCCCTAGTACTTAGCACAATGCCTGGTATTTAGTAAATGTTTAATAAATGCTGACTGGTTCCAAATCCAGGAGTCCTTCTACTGGACCTCCTATTTTTATTGAACTATACTGGGTTTGATATGGGCATGATCCTTTCCTCATCTCCGAAGTTCTCCCTAGCAACATACAGGTCAGAGATTAGTGCCTGATTGGCATTATGGGACCTGAGGCAAAGTTTGAAAATTGTCCTTATTGACAGTCAATCAAGACACCTGGGTTCAAGCCCAGCCTCTGATCCATCCTAGCTGTGTGACCCTGACTAAGTCCCTTAACTTCTCAATGCCTGAGACAGCTCTCTAAGATTACTAGGCGCTGATCTGTGAACAAGGAGGTGTGGTGTCATGAAGGAGGGAAGAGAACAAGTATTTCTTAAGTAGCTACTATGCGTGTGTATGGGGGGGGGAGTCGTCTACCCTCAAGCATGTGAACACTTCCCTCAGAGGAATGAGAACAATTTGTTCCAATGGCCATGAAGGTGGCTGAAGCAGGTGCTATGGAGCCTTAGAGCTTGATCAGACATCAAAGATGCCAAGGTCATCCACGGAATCCTAGTCCATCGTCAGTCATCCTGACTTTTGTCTTGCCACTGGACTTTGATGACTCTGAAATTTGGCTATAATATTCCTGGGGTTTTCATTCTGGGATCTCTCTCATGAGGTGATCAGTGGATTCTTTCAATTTCTATTTTACCCTCTGGTTTTAGAAACTTTGATGACTCTGGAGGAGAGAGTGAGGCTGATGACTTTGTGGAAGTCTGCCTCACTTAAATCCAGCTCACTCATAAGTGAAGATATCATCCTGTGATATCATCAGTCCTATTTGAAAACAAAAGATAAACAATTATGTCTTGAAAAGTTTACAAACACAGCTTTATTTGATCCTTATAACAACTCTGGGAAGTAGGTGCTATTAATTATCCCTTTTACAGTTGAGAAAACTGAGACAGACAGAAGTTAATTGACTTCCCCAGGGTCACACAGCTAAGAAGTGTTAGAGGTTGAATTTGAACTCGGGTCTTCCTGACTCCAGGCCCAACCCTCTATTCACTCTACTACCCAGCTACACAGGTAGAGGGAATTTCCCTTCTTGGAATTATCTATGTCAGTGAAATCGTAGTTCTTGCTGAAGAGAAAAAAGCAAAGAAAATCTCCTAGACTATCCACCTAAGGCTCTGAGCCTCCATTGCATCTCACATATATTGACTTTTCACAAGCTAATACTCCACCAGCCTCAGAAAGTGGACTTTACTTGTGCCAAAAGAAAAAATGTGTGCTTACATGAAGTCATATTTAAAAGCCTTCCTCCTCAGGTCCCTCCTGCAGCTTGCAGATTTGCCTGCTCCCAGCACTATCTGCAATCAGGCCTCTGATACCTGCAGTCTGGAAAGGGTAGTCTAATGCCTGCTGTTTCCCAAGAAAAGGGTGTATGGCATGTTCTCAGGTGTGCCAGCCAGCAGGCAGCAAGTAGAACTAGCGGCCAAAAGGAATCATTATTTCGGCTACAGAGGATCTTCCATCCTGGGGTTTCTGACAGTTTACCAACTACAAAATGCTCCCACTCAGCAAGAGACAGCTTTGGGATGTCTTCTTTTTCCCTCCACCCCAATCTCCCTGCAGCCAGGAGACATCTATATTGGAGCTGCTGACTATCATGGAAAAATGTTCCTGAACAGTGACTAGATCTGCCTTCCCTCACCTCCTGCCTCCCCATATCCCAAAGACTGCCCTGAGGATTACTACTGAGCTTCCATGGGATCATAAGATGTAAAAGTGCAAAGCGTATTTTAAAAGGTATATTTATCATCATGAACAATGTCCCTTTTTTCAGTTGGGTCCAACTTTTTGTGACCCCATTTGGGTTTTCTTGACCACACTGTTGGAGCGGTTTGCCATTTCCTTCTCCAGCTCATTTGACAGATGAAGAAACTGAGGCAAACAGAGCTAAATAACTTGCCCAGGGTCACACTGTTAGTAAGTGTCTGAGGATAGATTTGAATTCATGAAGATGAGATTTTCTGACTCCAGGTTCAGCACTCTATCCACGGTGCCACCGAGCTGCCCAAATTATAACTGTACATGCTAGCTCTATAGAATGTAAGCTGCGGAAAGGCAGAGATCATTTCCTCTTTGTTTTTGGCTCTCTAGGGCCTAGCACAGTGAATGGCCCATACGGATAGAACTAGTAACTAGTCTTGTAATTTCTTTGGTAGAAGGTATGCCGGCATGAGGATATTCCCTCTACCAATACAGGTAGCACTTAAAGAACTACCTTAATTGTCTGCATAGGTGACTGACCCCAGATTGCCCAGTACATGTCAAAGGTGAAATCTGAACTCAAGGTTTCCTGGTTCCAAGACCAGCTCTGGAGCTACTCATGAACTGATCCTTAGGTATCACATATCTCTAGGAAAGGAATCCTACTACCTCCACCATTGTTGGCTAGAGAAAAGAGCACTGGAATTGGAGTCGGGAAGTCCTGAATTCAAATCCCGTCTCAGTCACTCACTAGCTGTGAGACACTGGACAAGTCACAACCTCTTTCTGCCTCAGTTTCCTCATCGGTAAAATGTAGATAATGTACCAGAATGGTTCTAAGGATAAATTAAAATATTTGTAAAGCACTTTGTAAACCTTAAAATGCTTTGTAAATGCTAGGTATTATCATGACTATTTCTGTATAATAATCATATTTTGATGTTATTAGATATAATGAATTAGACATATATTTAATATACATTAACTAAAAAGAGGGTTAATTATACCGCTATATGTAAGGTACTTTGCAAAGTACCTTAGTATATAGGACCTCAAAGTCCTATATAAATGCTAGGTATTATTTTTTATGGTAATCCATTTATATTTTGTTAAATGTAATGAATTAAACACATACTTAATACAAGCTTAATAAATGTGACAAATATTTATAATATGTGTAAACTTAGCTATAAAGTTAGTTCTATAAATGTTAACTATTGTTATTACTGTTTCTTCCCAATACTCACTGAAGCATGTGTCATGGAATGAGCCCATGAACAGAAGCAAAAAGGGAAGCAAAGATTAGTAAGAAGAGTCTTTGCCCTCAGAGAGATTACAATCCGAGAAGAGAAAGGAAATGTATAGAGATAAACAAATGCAGTTTCAAAAATGATCTTCTTTTAAAGGAGAACAAAGTACTAGGAGATAAAATGTGAGGGGATGGTGCTTAAAGAAGACCCCCCTGGAAGATTTTTTGACAGAGTTACTAAGCAAAAAGATTAGAGGAAGCCCACTGAGATAGTTTGCCTAGATTTTAGCAAAATTATTGATATGGCATCATACACTCTTCTTATGCAGAGGATGGAGAGATGTGAATGAGATAATTATGCAGTCAGATGGTTTCAGAGTTGGTCATGTGGGTGGGTTCAAAAAGAATTTGTTGCTGGTTTGATGTCAACTTGGAAGGTGATGCTCAGTGGAGTATCCCAGAGATCTGGGCTTGGCCCTGTACTGTTTAACATGTTTATGAATAATTTACATCAGTCAAGGCATGTTTGGCAAGCTTAACAAATGTGCAGATGAAACAAAGATGGATGGTGTAGGAATCACCAATGATGACAAAGTCAGGATCCAAAATGGCAGCCAAGAAGATATTAACTTCAATGGGAATAAATGTAAAGTCTTACGCCTAGGTTGAAAAAGTCAACCTCCTAGCTGCAAGATGGGAAATACATGATTAGGTGATAATTTTAGGGGGACACCAAGGTGGCATAGTTGATAGAGTGCTGGACCTGGAGTCAAGAAGACTTGAGTTCAAATCTTAAATCAGACACTTACTAGCTGTAGGACCCTGAGCCAATCACTTAATATTACATCTATTTGCCTTGCTCTCCTCATCTACGAAATGGAGATAATAATAACTCCTCTCTCTCAGGGCTGTTTTGAGGATCAAATGAGATAATAATTGTCAAGTGCTTAGCATTCTATAGGGACATAGCAAGTGTTACATAAATGCTAACCATTATTATTTATTTTTTCTGAATGAAGATTTGGGAGTATTGGTGTACTGCTCTGTGGCATGAGAGACGAAAAAAGCCAATTTGAACTTGGGCTACCTTAAGAGAGGCATAACTTGACTGTTAGTGGAGTTGTGAACTGATCCAATGACTCTGGAGCACAGTTTGGAGTTATGCCCAAAGGGCTATAAAACTACATATACCTTTTGAGCCCAGCAATACCACTACTAGGTCTGTATCCCAAAGATATGTGCACACAAACACACACACAACGTATATGTATATATAAAGGGGAAAAGAACTATATGTACAAAATACATTTAGACCACTGGACTTACAGTCCAGTCTTTGTGGCAAAGAATTGGAAATTGAGGGGATACCTAATGGTTGGGGAATGACTGAACAAGTTGGGATATATGATTACTGTTGTGCTATAAGAAATGATGAGCAGGATGGTTTCCGAAAAACTTGGACTTACACTAACTGATGCAAAGTGAAGTGAGCAGAACCAGGGGAACATTATACATAGTAACAGCAGTATTGTATTATGATCAACTGTGAATGACTTAGCTATTCTCAGCAATACAAAGATCCAAGACTGTTCTGAAGGACATATGATGAAAAAGCCTATCCACCTCCAAGGGAAAGAATGGATGGAATCTGAATGCAGATTAAAATGTATAATTTTACTTTACTTTATTCATGGTTTTTTTTTTGCCTGTGTTTTCTTTCACAAAATGACTAATATGGAAATATGTTTTGCATGACTATACATGTATAACCTAGGGCAGTTAGGTGGTGCAGTAGATAGAGCTCTGGGCTTGGAATCAAGAATCTGATCTTCATGAGTTCAAATCTGGCCTCAGACACTTATTAGCTGTGTGATCCTGGACAAGTCACTTTACCCTGTTTGCCGCAGTTTCCTCATCTGTAAAATAAGCTGGAGAAGGAAATGGCAAACCACTCCAGTAAATTTGCCAGAAAGATAACGTAAGACAGAAGGTTCTGGTGTGTTATGGTCCATGGGGTCACAAAGAGTCAGACACAATTGAACCACAACATGTATAACCTATTACAAATTGTTTGCCTTCCCAGGGAAGGGGGGCGGTGGTGGGCAGCATGAGAGAGAGGGAAGGAAGGAGAGAATTTGAAAACCAAAATTTGACAAAATGAAATGATAATTGTTTTACATATAATTGGAAAAAAATTAATGTAAAAAAGAGGCATAACTTTTCAGAAATAAAATTATAGACCCCTTCTGTACTCTGCTCTTGTCAGAACTCATTTGAAGTGTCGTGTTCATTTCTGGAGCCTCTGGTTTGGGAAGGGCATTGATATGTAACAGAACATTAAGAGGAGGGCAATAAAGACAGTAAGAGCCTTGATCTGAGGCCATATAAAGACTATTTGAAGGTACTAGGTACATTTAACCTAGAAAAAAAAAATAGAGGATCCAAGACTTCCCATCTGCTCCATGTTATATTTTTTTTTGATTCATTCAGGTTTACGCCTAGATCAAAGGTAGGATGGTATAGACAGATCTAGGTTCAAACTCTGTCTCCAATATTTACTGAGTGACCTTGGTCATGTCATTGAACCTTTTTTCTCTTGTCTGACCATAGTTTCCTCAACTGGAAAATGAAGAGTTTGAACTAACTGACTTCCAAAAATTCCTTTCAGCTCTAAAATCCCATGATCCGCATAATGGAGTTCTCATATCTTTTCCAGATTTTCTGCTCAAGTAGTAATAACTCAATATTATCTCAGTTGAGGAGTTTGTGATTCATTGAATAACAACCCCCTGATTATACAGAAGTGAGCAGCCGGCCCAGATCACCAGTGCTGGCCAGGATTTACATGCCACTGGTTCTCATGAGTTTTACAGGGTGAGATGTCTGCTGATGATAACCCTTCCCAGCTGCGTGCCTACCGCTGCTTTTCTTCCCTGTCCTAAGCCTGTTCCATCATACTTTGTCCATCTCTGTTTCACAGCCTTTTTTGCTCACTACTCCCTATTGCTACCGCCAGTGTTCATATAGAAGTTGCAGTTTCTGCTCACACGTACATTTTTGTTTTTACCGTCTATGACTTTCTTTGTACACGGAGGAGTTGTGAAACACAACAATTATTATTATTTTTATTTCTACCCAATATCTACAGACCTCATTCATAACACATCTTTACAATTCTGCCTTTCTTTATTATTGGAAGGAGAATTAAAGATTCTGGACACAGAAAGTTTCAGAAAGTTCATTTTCTTTCTATGCCTACTAAGAGGCTGCTTTGAGTTACTGAGGTTGATTCAGTTTTTGTGTACATGCTCTGTATTTCCTCAACCTAGATAAATGACTACTTTCTGCTTTAGTTTACTCTTTGGGAGATGTGAATGCTGACATTTATTCCCTCTCCTATCTCTGTCTCAATGCTGTACTTTCCCACCTCCATGCCTTTGCTCACACTGTCCCTGATGCCTAAAATACATGCTCTCCTCTCTTTACCCTATGGAATTCCAATTGAATTTTAAAGTCCACCTCAAATTCCAGGCAGTCTAATCTGATCTCCTGACTTCCTTTAAGTCTCAGCTAAAATTCTTTCTTTTGCATGAAGCCTTTTCTAACCTCTCTTAATTCCAGTGTCTTTCCTTTGTTACTTATTTCTTACTTAATCTCTACATAGCCTATTTGTCTATATTTGTTTGCATGGTGTGTCCCCCACCGGATTTTAAGCTCTTTGAGGGCAGGATCTTTCTTTTGCCTCTTTTTGTATCGCTAGCACTTAGCACAATGGCTAAGTAAGGACCAAAGTAGGCACTAAATAAATGTTTACTGACTAATTGATTGATCTCTATCCCCTCACCCACCTCACACACCCCCATACCCACACACAAGTATATGAGCAGACACACACACATATCCTATTGAAAAAGACTTTATCCTCCATTTTTTATTATATTTTGTATTTTTGTAGTTTATTTTGTATCTCTCTAGTAGAATTATTGTGTATTATATAATCTGTTTTTACCTTAACCTCATGCTAAAATAAGAATTTCAAGAGAATGATACAGAGGAAAGGAATATAGGCTCTGGAATCAGATTCCTGGGTTCTAATCCCACCTCTGACTCATCCTATCTGTGTGACCTTGGGCAAGTTACTTTTTCCTTCCTGGATCTCAGTTCCCTTACCTATAAAATAAGGGAGTTGGAGTAGATAATCTCACAGAACCCTTCTGGCTATAGGTCTATTTATGATCAATCTATCTTGATCAGGAACAGTAAAAAAAAATGTTTTGGAAAACATTGTTTGGGATTAAGAAATGAAGAGGCCAGGGGTGGCTAGGTGGAGCAGTGAATAGAGCACTGGCCCTAGAGTCAAGAGGACCTGAGTTCAAATCTGGCCTCAGACACAACACAAAAACTAGCCATGTGACCTTGGGCAAGTCACTTAATCCCAACTGCCCTCCCAAAAGCAAAAAAAAAAAAAAAAGAAATGAAGAAGCCAAATGTTTGTAGGATCTTTGGAAGCCTCATGCCTATTAGGTATATACTTTCTTTAAGAATAATAATAAAATCAGCTAACATTTATATGACCCTATGTACCAGGCATTGTGCTAAGCACGGTACAATTATTACTTCATTTGATTCTCACAACATCTCTGGAAGGTAGGTGCTATTATTACCCCCATTTTACTGTTGAGAAAACTGAGACAAATAATGGTTAAGTGACTTATTCAGGGTCAGGAGGCTGGTAAGTGTCTGGAGCTGGATTTGAAGAGGTTTGAGGATACTGGACATAGTGATCACTGGTCAACATCACAAAATATGAAATTTCCTATATCTTAGTCTAGAACAGTGGTTCCCAACCTTCCTAATGCTGTGACTCTTTAATACTCATATGTGGGCGTTTCTGCATGTGGGCGGACCCGCCTGGAGATGGATAAAGGAGCAGTGTCTCAGTTCTTAAGACCATGGGAAATATGTGTTTTCTGATGGTCTTAGGCGACCCCTGTGACACCTGTGAAAGGGTCGTTTGACCCCCAAAGGGGTCGCAACCCACAGATTGAGAACCACTGGTCTAGAGGAATGTATTATTTACTGATATAAAAGTCATTTTTATGAGCCATTTGTGTGTTCTAACTAGATGGTTGTCTAGGTAAATGCTAACATCGTATTAGAAGAAAGTATTAAAGGAAGGAATTGCTGCATGCAATTACAATCCTATCCGTTTAAACGATCTATTCATTCTTGGAAATGGAAATGGATAAAAGTTAAGACATTGAGTTTTATTCTGGCTTTTTCTTGAGACATATTTAATGAAAATAGTTGTTACAGAAAGAAGTTCCCAAAGACCTAAAAACCCTCTCAGCTAGGAAACAACTTATTTTCTGGCAAAGAAGAAGAGAGACATGGTGTCGTTGTGTGTCTTTCATTCTTGAAGAGGACCATGACATCAGAAAGGTGATGCCATGACTTGCAAGTGAATTGGATTTAAGTGAGGCAGGGCTGTGCAAAGTCACCAACCTCACTTTGTCCCCCTGAGCCATATGAGTCCAGGGTTGGGATATAGATCCCAACAACTGGAGATGCCCCTCTGAGAGAGAAACATGGTAGTCAAGGGGCAAAACGTCATGGAGAAGGACCAAGTCCAACCCCACTCCAGTCCATCTAACACATTGATGCCAAAATGATTTTCTTTAAAGACAGATCTGGCCCATTGAGTCTCCTATTCAATTAATTCTGGTGGTTTCCTATTGCCTCTAGGATAAAATACAAACCCTTTATTTTGCTTCTGTGTTATGCACTCCTTTTTGTTCAGTTATTTTTCACTTGTATCTACCTCTCTGTGACCCCATTGGGGGTTTTCTTGGCAGAGATACTGGAACTGTTTGTCATTTCCTTCTCCATCTCATTTTACAGATGAGGAAACCAAGGCAAACAGAGTTAAGTGTCTTGCCCAGGTTCACACAGCTAGTAAGTGTCCAAAGTCAGATTTGAACTCAGATTGTCCTGATTCCAGGCCTGGCACCCTATCCTCTGCTGCCCTGTACTCCTTATAGTTTCATAGAATCATAGATTTAGAGCTGGAAGAGAACTCAGGGGCTGTGAAATCCAACTTCATCATTTTACAGATGAGAAAACTGAAAACCAGAATGTTAAATGACTCCTGACTAGCTCCTCCTTTTTAGTTCCTTTTGGTTCATCTTCACCCCAGTTGTGTCTGTTGACCATGGGTTTGCCCCAAGGTTCCGTCCTGCCTCTTATTTTCTTCTCCCTCTATATCTATACTATTTCACTTGCTGATCTCCTCATCTCCCATGGTTTCAATTTCTTTATGCTGATGACTCTCCAATCTATTTATTTAGCCAAATCCTCTGATAACCTTCAGTCTCCCCTCTAGAACTGTCTATTGAATGCTTCAAACTGGATGTCCCATAGATATCTTAAACTCAACATGTCCAAAACTGAACCCATTATCTTTCTCCCAAAATGTCCTGTCTTCCCTGTTATTTTTGAGGATAGCACCATCACAGTAGTCACCCAGGCTCATAACCTAGGTATCATTCTCAATTTCTTACTCTCTCTTACTTCCCCAGGACCTCCCATATCCAATCCATTGTCATTCTACTTACATATCATCTCTCATGTGTGACTCCTCCTCTCCCCTGACACCACGCAAGCACAAATCATCTCATACCTGGATAATTTTGAAAAACCTTCTTCTTAGTCTTCCTGACATAAGTGTCTCCCCACTCCAATCCATACTCTGCTCAGCTTTCAAACTGATCTTCCTAAATTGCAGTTCTGACTATGTCAGCTCTCTATCTAATAAGCTCCAGTATCTCCCTATAATCTCCAGAATCAAATATAAAGTCCTCTTTGGCTTTTAAAGCCCTTCACACCTGTCTCCTTTCTACCTTTCCATTTTTCTTAAACCTTATTCTCCCACTCCCCAGATGCTCTGTGATTTAGTGATACTGACCTTCCTGCTATTGCTTGAACAAACTGCTCAATCTCCCAACTCTAGGCACTTGGACAGCTGTCCCCAGTGCCTGGATTGCTCTCCCTCCTCATCTCTGCCTCTTAGTGGCCTTCAAGTCTCAGCTTCAAACCCACCTTCCACAAGAAGTTTTACCCACATTTCTCTTAATGCCAGTGTCTTCTCTCTGTCAATTATGTCAAATTTATCTTATATATTTGCGCATTGTTTTCTCTCCCGTTGGACTGTGAGCTTTGAAAGCATGAGCTGTTTTCTGCTTTTCTTTGTATTGCCTGTACTTATCACAATTTCTAGCACATAGTAGGTACTTAATAAATACTGATTGACTGACTGACTTACTCAAGGTCACATAGATATTAAGTGGCATAGTAAGGATTTGAACCCAGGTCCAACCATTCTTGAATGAATCTAGCATTTACGCTGCATTGTATTGTTTTCCAAGAGCATCTGTAGTTACCCTTGAGATGATATCCATTAGTTGGGTTTCATGCCAAGGTTTCTACTTGTTCATTTTCTTCTCCTCATGTGAATGGTGAAAGTCATCTAGGGTTGGGGTTTGTCAAGGTATGATCGCACAAGAGGATGAGGAAGGAATTCAAGAATAGACGAAGGTGTAGAGTTAAATTGGTTAACTAAGGACTGGAAATGAAGAAGAGAGTGTATTGAGATGGGGATGATAGTGTGGAAAAGTACTGGGGAATGGGACAATTGCAAGTTGAGGAGGAGTAGGGTAAGGGACAGGATGGAATGATAGGAGATTGTGATCAGGTAAAGAAATTTCAGAGTTCTCGAGCATGGATGTGGAACATATGTGTAATGGCAAGATCAAGACAATTCCCATGTAGTGAGGCAGAGTAAAGGAATGAGTCATGGAAAGTGAGCAGACTAAGGAATTGGGAGGTTAGTTTACTTGAATTAATATCAACATGGACAGAACTAATTGTTAGGAAGTTTTCTTGACATCAAGCCTAAATTCTGCTCTCTACAAATTCATCTGTTGTTCTGCTGAGACCAAACAAAACCAATCTAATCCTTTTTCTACAAGACAACCTTTGTGTCAGTTTGAAGTCAGTTATCTTGGCCCCTCTGTTTTTTCTCTAGTTTAAACATTCCCAGTTCTTTCACCTAACCCTCATCTGGCATAGACTTGAGTCCCTTCACCATTCTAGTTGCCCTCCCCTAAATATTCTCCAGCTTATTAATTTCCTTTTCTGCGACTAGGTTATTTAGGTTCTTCATTTCTTGTTTCTTTACTCTGTGTATTTTATATTTTAAAATAATTATTCATCCTTTTCTTTTAAATTTCCAGTTTTTTAACATATGGGTATAATGCTCTGAGAATTGTATTTCTTCTATTCATACTAAATCCTCACCTCTCATTTTTTATTTAAATGACTTGGTTTTATTCTTTAAAAAAAATCGGATTTGCTAATGGTCTTCTCAATAATCTTTTTGTTAACAGCAACAGCTAGCATTTATGTAACACTTTAAGGTTTGTGAAACACTTTATAAACATTATATCATTTTATCTTCACAACAACCCTAGGAAATAGGTGCTATTATTATCGTCCTCATTTTACAGATGAAAAAACTGAGTCAGACACAGGTTTAGTGACTTGCCCAGGGTCACACAACTAATAAATACCTGAGCATAAATTTGAACTTAGGTCTTAGTGACTCCAGGTCCAGTAATCTAGCCATTGCACAACATTGATGTTTCAAGCTGTTTTGAATTTTATCTCTTGTTTGATTTTTAGAACTTCTACTTTTATCCTGATTTGGGGTTATTAATTTGTTTGTTTTCTTCTTTTTAGTTACATTTTAATTCATCAATTTCCCTCCCTCTTTTTTTCAATATATTTAGAGATAAAAAAATTTCCCTCCAAAGAACTGCTTTAGCTGCCTCCCAGAAATCTTGCTTTATTTTCTTACCATTATAAATTTCTTTGATATGCTTGTTCAGTGTTTCTGTAATTGGTTTAATTGGGATTTAATTATTTAGTTTATAAGTGTAAGTTTTGTTCTATATTTACTCTACTGTTATAATTTTTGTTATCGTGTTCTACAAATGATGTATTTAATAGTTCTGCCTTTTCTTCATTCATTCATTTATGCTTATCACATGGTCAGTTTTTGTAAAAATGGCATGTAATATTGGAATACACATATATCCCTTGAGATTCTCATTTAGTAATTGCCAAAGGCTTATATTTTTTTTTTGTTCTGTTCAGAACCTTTACTTCTTTCTTTATTATCTTTCCAATAATTTTCTCTAATTCTGAGAGAGGTCAACAATTGTCGCCACTGTCTAGGTCTCCCTGCAATTCAGCTACCTTTTATATTAAGAATTTAAATTCTATACTATTCAGTGCAAACATGCTTAATATTTACATTGCTTCATTATCTATAGCGTATTGTTTCCTTTATTGTCTCTCTTCACAATCCCTATTTTTACTGTGGTCTTATTTGAGTTAAAAATCTCTAGTACTTCTTTGGATTCTTCTAAGTCATAACATACTATAATCCAGCTCCTTAGTTAACTCTTACTTTTATAGGCAAGTTCATCCCATTCCTCATCACAGTTTTGGTGATTAAGTCCATAAAATTATGTTAAAATATCTTTCCTTCCTCTTTCTTTCACTTAAAGTCATCCCTTCCCTGTACCCTCCCACTCAAATCCCTCTCCACTTGTTCCCTGTTCAAGCCCAATTACTTACTTGCTTTACTATATTTCTACCACTATTTTAAAAATTAATCTTAAAATTTTAAAACTTTCTCATGTTCAGTTTAGATAAGAAAAATATTCCTAAGATTATCCATCCCTCCCATGTCTACATCTATATTTGAATAATCTATTCTTTGGCTCCCCAAGTATAAGTATTTATCATTTCCTTCTTCCCTTTCTTTCCCTAAGGTATTTCTTCCCAGACATATATCTTTTTTTCTTTTGAGCACCCATTGTTTCTTTCTCTTTGTACGCTTATGGATTCTTAGATATAATAAGACTCTGAAGGGACAACAGTTTCTTCTCACCTTTTCAGAATGCAAGGACACATTTCTTGGTCTTTTCAGACTATACAAAATTTGAAAACATTTCTTTTGAATTTGCCTTTTGGTGTCTCTTTCTAACTCTAAGTTTCTAAGTAAGAGTGCTTGAAAATAATCAATAAAATCATGCTCACTTTTGCAATCTAAGTTTTTGCAAGACATTTTCCTTCCCTTTTTAATATATCAAATTTGAATCTTTACTTTCCTTATTTTCTATAGTTTCTTTTTTTTTTACACATCAAATTACAATCTTTACTTTCTTTAGCTCTGTTATAATTTTAATGGGGGCTTCATGGTATGTGATTTGTCTTTTCCTAGCCACACACACACACACACACACACACACACACACACACACACACACACACACACACGTATTTCTTTGACCTGGGAACCAATTTCCTGGAAATTATATCATCCATATGTATTATCTCTGGGGCTTTTCCTATGGATTCTGTCAATCTTTGTCTTCAGGTTCCAATACCTCTGCATAATATTCATTTATTGTTTCTTGACATATGGTCTTCATGTTGTTTTGTTTTAGTTCAACACACTTTTCAGAGCCTGATAATTCTTAAAAATTTCTATTTGTGCTTTTTTTCCTGTTTCATTGGTCTTGACAATAGATACTTCATGTGTCCTTCCATTTTCCCCATCTTTTGACTTTGCTCTAATATTTCTTGTTGTATCATTGAATTTTTAAGTTCTTCTTGCTCCAGAATTTTCTTTAGGATGTTCTATACTTTGCTTAGGTTTGACAGGTTCCATTCTTCCTTAATTTTTTAAAAGAATTTCTAGCTATTCTCAGAATGTTCATGGCCATTCCATATTCCTTTCTGAGATTATTGAAAGCTGTTTTTTTCTTAAATTTTGTCCTAGGATTCTCTTGCCCCCTGTAAAGTCAATCACGAGTAGCCTCCTGAGGACTGCTGCTGTGAATAACTTTAAGGATCTAATGAAATAGTATAGTGAATTCTCTATTTATTCAGCAATGAACTAAAGCAAAACATTCAAGAAACTAAAGCACAGCATTCGCAACAATATAACATAGCAACTTATTACTAAGGGGGCCACATAGTCTTAAACATCCACCCCTAGGTCACAGTAAATCACCATCTCAGTCAATACAGAGTTGACTCCCAATCATCCTTAAGCCAATCATCCTTATGAGGTAGCAGAAAGTAAAGTACAAACACCATTGGCCCCTAGGTCACAGTAAGTCACAATCTCATGAGTCAATACAGAGTGCCCAAGTAAAGTCCTCTTTCATCTTAACTGGAGGTAGACTGCCAAACCTCAGGGCTGACCACTCCCAGATCTTGCCTGGATTCACAGGACTGTTGCCTAGACAGACTCACAGGATTCTTTCCTGAGCTCACAGGTAGGCAGCTCTCTGCATGGTTCTATATCTCAGCTTACTGCTCTACTCCAAGTTCTCCAAAGTCTCTGTTTCTAGGAAGACAAAACTTAACAGAGCTACAATAATATATACACACATTGCCACGTAGGCAGCTCTCTGCGTGGTTCTATATCTCAGCTCACCGCTCCACTCCAAGTTCTCCAAAGTCTCTGTTTCTAGGAAGACAAAACTTAACAAAGCAACAATAATATTTACACACATTGCCGGAACTATCATCTTAATTCACTTTCTGTCTGACAAAGTAACACACATCAACAGACAAACCTGTCTGAGAAATTAAACACAAATCAACAGTAAAGTCCCAGGACTTCTGTAACAGCAGTAAAGTCCTCTTTTAGGACTTCTGTCTAAGAACAACAGACACTCTGTATTGACTGAGATTGTGATTTGCTATGACCTAGGGGTGGATGTTTAAGACTATGCTGGAGCTTTTCTCTGCTTTGCTCCTTCCTGTTGCTCCCTTCCTATTTTGCAATTTCAGCAAGCTCCTCCCTCCCACCGTGGGCTCCATGTGATGATGTTAGGCCTATTAAGGGCAGGGAAGGTCTCCAAACTCCCTTAGGACTATTAAGGGCAACACAATGTATACTGTTTCCCACCAAGACTAGATACAATCAAAGGCAAGACTCAAAGGCACTTGAATAGCTGAAACAAGCAGCAAAGTACTACTTTACTTTGCTGCTTATATTTGGAGTTTTCCTTTACTTGGTAATTTAATTTGCTCAGTTTCTCTGCTGTTTCAACTACTATCTTCCGACGAGGCTTAATTCTTGAACTTCCCCCATATTGAGAGGCAGAATTCTTGGATACTATTAAGAGAACATTCTGCTTGGAATATCTTGAGAAAGTGTTTAGTAATTGTACAGCCCATCTGGAGTAATTTTCAAAGTTTCCATTCAGTAGCTGCCATACCCATCACTCCAAGCAAAGGTCTTGAAGTGAGAAATGCTTGGTTCAGAACCTAGGATAGGAGTAGGGATCTGGGAAACACTTACTGAGATAAATTCTGGGCTGATTAAGGAGGACAAAGAGTCATTATCCATTGTCCATCTAGGTGATGAGGTGGCTAGATCACCAAGCCAAGAGTTAAGAAAACTGTCACTTAACCTCCATTTGCCTCAGTATCTTTATCTATAAAGTGGGGATAATAATATCACCTTCTCATGCACCCCTCATTTTATAGGTGAGGAAGTTCAGAGAGAGGTGAAGGAATTTGCCCAGAGTCACACAATTAGTAAGGATTTGAACTCAGGTCTTCCTGACTCCAATTCCAACACTATTCACTATACCATGCTTCAACACTTGGGTTGCATATGTAAAATGAGGAGGTTGGACTAAATCACCTATGAACTTCCTTCCAGTTCTAAATCTATGAGCCTGTGATAATTGCTGGAATTTCTTGCTGAATTTTTGCTCTTTTTTTAAACCTAGACATATTTTTTATTACCATTTTTTGAGGCAGAGTTGAAGGTCTGGGTCAGGCTAGGAGTCTTTATTCCACCATCTTTCTGAAAGGTCTTTCTACGTCTTCACCAATACACACCACTGACTGAAAAGCACAGAGAATGCAAGGTCCTACTGTTTTTTGTTTGTTGATTCTGTATGTTTTTTAAAAGTGTTTGGCTCAGCAGAACAGAAACACAGCCTTTAAGAGGCTCCTTCAATAAGGTGTTTCCCATGTGTATGTTAAGATTGTTACTGCATGAAGGATACGCATTATTGAGATTATAGTGTGAAATTTGATGGGCAGGCTACTGAGATAATTAGTCATTACTCATACCTTGGACAGGTACATGAGTTGAGCCCAGAATGGAGCAAGAGGAAGACAGTGGGCAGGATTGTCTTTGGAAATGCGCCAGCACTTTCTTTGATTCTAAGTTGCTTTCTGACACAGAAACTTGTTTTCTTAACCTCAGTATTTTCCAGGTGCTAGGCTTTGACTCCAAGATGTAGAATGCCAAGATCAACAAAATGTCAAAATTATAGGTGACTCAAAGAGCATTGGAGATATAAGCATAATCATAATAATAAATTTAGAATGCTTTAGAATTAACAAAGCGTGCGTGTGTGTGTGTGTGTGTGTGTGTGTGTGTGTGTGTGTGTGTGTAGTTCTTTAGTTGTACCCAACTCTTTGTAACTCTATTTGGGGTTTTCTTGGCAAAGATACTAAAGTAATTTGCCAATTTGTTCTGCAGCTCTTTTTACAGATGAGGAAACTGAGGCAAACAGGGTGAAGCGACTTACATAACTAGTAAGTATCTGAGGCCAGATTTGAACTCAAGTCTTTCTGACTCCAGGCCTAGCACTCTATTCACTGAGCCACCTAGCTGCCCTATGTGTGTGTGCATATGTGTGTGTGTGTGTGTAACACATGTATATGTATACACATACGTGTGTATACATGTATATATACATATTCACACACAGACGCAAACACACATATTTTCTCATTTGAGCCTTACAATAACCTTGTGAGGTAGTCAGGTCCTATTAATATCCCCATTTCACAGATAGGGAAACTGAGGCTGAGAGAGTTAAACTGACTTATTTAGGATCACCCAGCTAATAAGCATCTGAAATAGGGTTTAAACTCAGGTCTGCCTGATTGGAAATCTTTTGTTTTTTTTAATTTTAGATATCATCCCTTTATTTTCAACTCACTCCTGTGTCCTCTGTCTATATATATTCCTTCTAACTGCACTAATAATGAGAAAGTTGGTATGAATTACAAGTATCATCTTCCCAAGTAGGAATGTAAATAGTTTAACCTTATTAAGTCCTTTATGATTCCCTTTCCTGCTTTATTTCCTCTTTATGCTTCATGTTTATGTTTCCTTTTTGTGTTTCTCTTGAGTCTTGTGTTTGAAAGTCAAATTTTTCATTTAGCTCTGGTCTTTTCATCAAGAATGCTTGAAAGTTCTCTATTTCATTGAATATCCATTTTCCCCCTGAAGGATTATATTCAGTTTTGCTGGATAGGGTGATTCTTGGTTGTAATCCTGACTTCTTTGCCCTCCTGAATATCATATTCCAAGCCCTCCAATCCTTTAATGTCAAAGCTGCTAAATTTTGTGTTATCCTGACTGTGGCTCTATGATACTTGAATTATTTCTTTTTGGCTGCTTGCAGTATTTTCCCCTTGAGCTCCGGAATTTGTCTATAATATTCCTGGGAGTTTTCATTTTGGGATTTCTATCAGGAGGTGACTGGTGGATTCTCTCATTTGAAATCTAATACTTTATATTCACCAAGCTGCCTAGCTGTTTCAAGAATCAGGGGTTACCAACCTGTTGTGTGTGTATCATAAACTCCTTCGGAATTGAAGCCTGTAGATTCTTCTGAATCATGTTTTTAAATGCATGAAAATAAAATGTGTGTAATTACCAAGATAATCAATTATCTTGTAATTTGTTGTTTAGTCTTTTCAATCATATTTGATTCTTTGTGATCCAATTTGGGGTTTTCTTGGCAGAGATACTGGAGTTGTTTGCCACTTCCTCCTCCAGCTCATTTTACAGATGAGGAAACTGAGGCAAACAGTGTTAAGTGTCTTGCTTAGGGTCACATAGAGAGTGTCTGAGACCAGATTTGAACTCAGGAAGGTGAGTATTCCTGACTCTAGGCCAGGCATGTTATCTATATGCCATCTAGTTGTATACTGTAATACAGTTACCATAATATGTTTTTATATACAAAGTTCACAGACCCCAACTTAAGAACATTGATGGTGAATGCAGCTGGAATGAAGCATATTGACAATTGTGTCTTGCATATAATAAACAGACTAAAAGATATTATCAGGAATTTTGTATGATCAGAAAAGGAAGCAGCCTCTGCCGGGGCTAAGAGGAAGCTATTTCTTCTTCCCTACCTGCTACTGTCATGAGGCTGAGAGAGAACCAATGTATCATTTAGGACTTTCTACATCATTCTAAAACCTGAAGTTATCTCTGTGCCGGGGCACCAGAAACAGCCAGAAGGAGCATCATCCCTGAAAGGTCCAATCAATGAATCTTTACATCTTTGGAGTCCCTGTAAGTTGCCAGGGGAGCTCTGGGCCCTTCCCCGCACCCCAGAGGCAGGGTTAGAAGGTGGGGAAGGTGACCCTTAAAGATTCATTTAGTCTCCTTATATAACTTGCAGGGAAGATGATTTTTT
This sequence comes from Pseudochirops cupreus, assembly GCA_028627135.1. Taxonomy (NCBI): domain Eukaryota; kingdom Metazoa; phylum Chordata; class Mammalia; order Diprotodontia; family Pseudocheiridae; genus Pseudochirops; species Pseudochirops cupreus. The sequence continues at coordinate 556,171,388 of CM053580.1, forward strand.
GCATTGGTAGAGAAAGTTCTTCACCCGAAATAATCCACATCAAACAATCATGAATCCCACTAAGACACACACACACACACACACACACACACACACACACACACACACACACAATGTTTCACATGTTGCTGTTGAGTGGTTTTAGTAAGGTCTTCCTGACCCCATTTGGTATTTTCTCTGCAAAGATACTGGCGTAGTTTGACACTTCTTTTTCCAGATCATTTCATAGATTAGGAAACTGAGGAAAACAAGGTTAAGTGACTTGCCCAGGATCACACAGCTAGTAGAGACTTTATGTGTGTGTAGACTTAAATTCTGTCTACCAGCTCCATGATTTTTTCCAACCATATCGTATTTTCCAGTCTTTCTTCCCTTCTATCTCTACTCTCTTCAAATGAAAAAAAAAACAGTATAAATGCCATGTCACCTGGATCAAGTGAATGAATAGCTAACAAAAATGAAACCATATTCATATCCATTCATTTCTTGGTCCCATCTCAATGGTGAAATTTCTCCTGCCACTTTTGCTTCAGCCAGAATAGAACTCAAAGACCATCTAGTCCAATCTCTTCATTTTATAGGTGAATAAGCTGAACCCCAAAGAAGTCAAATTACTTGCTCAAAGTCATGTAGGGAATAATCATGACAGGTGGGATTTGAACCCATGTTTTCTAACTCCAAAGCCATTTCTTTTTCACTGTATTATGTTGCCACCTGTGGCCAATGGTGAGTTCTTTCCTCACCCCAACACCCCAGTTTTTGAGTGGTGATTGATCAACTCAGGAGAATTTGCTTTTTAACCTGGATTGTTTCTTAAAGTGGTTAAGAACTTCAGGGTGACAATATTGAGGTTTAACAATTTCACCTTCTTTTAACTTTTCTTTGCTTGACTTTTTGGTGGCCAGTGCACTGCTCTTTTTTCATCTCCATCACTTACAACCCTTTTCCTTCACACCTCAGTTTAAGTCTGACCTCCAGAAAGCCAATCTTGACTCTTCTGAGTTGCCAATTTCTTCCCCATTCCCAGAATTACTTTGCATAGTATATAGTTTATATCAACTAATCTATATAAGGATTGTTTTCCTTTCTCTCTCTCCCCAACAGAATGGAAACTCATCGAGGGCAAGGACTGTTTCATTTTTGTCTTTATGTCTCCACTATATAATTTTTTGAAGCAAACCTATGATTTCGTTGGTATAAGGAGTCCTCAATAAGGAAATTCTTCCTACCAATGTCAATTAGCACCTGCTCTGAAATTAATGGTCTTGACTGGGATCACTGAGGAGTAAAATGACTTTCCTAGAGTCACACAGTGAATATGTCACAGAGTCAGACACAGGACTTGAACCCAGCTCTTCTGACTCCAAGGCCTATCATTTATGTGCTACCCACACCCTTCTTGATACATAGTAAGCAGTTAATAAATGTGCATTTAGTGAATATGTTCAGCTGCACTTTCTAAGTACAAGTTTTCATCAGCTTGATAACTGCCAGATGATGCAAAGTCACCCAAACTGAATGAACAAATGGGCAGGGATGTAGCTATGGCTCCATTTTAATTTACAACCAGTGCCCAGAGCAAAGAATCACGGTATGAACATAGGCACCCACAGACGGCAAATGGGCAGAGAAGTAGATATGGTTCAGTTTTTGCTTGCCTTGCACAGAGCCCAGAGCAATGTTTCATGGCATGGAGGATATAGACACCCACAGATCTCCCAGTCCCCAACTGGCTCTAGCCAAAGGTCATTGGCCCATGGCACTATTCATCGAGCCCATGAAGTACATTCATTGAAAGTACTATTACTGTACCAGTCAGCTTCTCTTTCTTTCTGGTAGAGTTCACTCGAGTCTGGCATCCTTTGTAGATCTGACTGTCCCAGCAGTTACCAGAGCTGCCTTTAGAGAGAACTGGGGTACAGGATGAGAATGCAGCAGATGAAATGACCAGTTTGGCTGGGGGGACCCCCCTAAACCCTCCCATGAGTTCAGAGAGCTCTGAGCTCCCATTCATTGCTCCCAAATGGGGTGTTTGTTTATCACAGTGAAAGGAATACTTTCTCCCCCTTAGCCAGTCAAAAGTAATACATCCTCTTTGTGGCTTTGAAAAGCCTTCCAGGATTATGAATGAATACTTCAAGAGTGTATTATAAATTCAGACATATCTATTGGGCTTTCAAGTTTCACAGCAGGAGCCTCTTACTGAGGCAACCTTAGGGCGAAGGCTTCCCCACCTTTCCAAAGTGACTCCTCCCCCCAAATCTTCTTAGGCTGGAGTGAAAAAAGGCAGAACCACCTGGCTGAGTTACTTAAAGCCCCTTCATTCTCCATGAAGCATTTTTGTATAGTGCTGACATGACAATTTAGCAGATTCACGTATTCATCCACTCCTTTGGCGTGGCTCCCAAGCTTCATTGTTCTTGGTACTTTGTACAGTGTACACTGAGGTGCTAAAACCCTAATCCTTTTCACACTAAAACAATTGGAAACAGAATGACTGAGGAAGGGGATGAAGATGGGGAAAAGCTGTTGAAGGTAGATTGAACGAGAGAGAAGATTTTAAAATCATAAGATAATAGATTGAAACCCAGAAGAGACTGAAGGGGTTAGTAGGTGTGAGCCCCGCCTCCAGAGGAGGTGATTGAGACTCAAAGAGACCAATGGACTTGCCCAAAGCCACACAGCTAATAAGGGCCAGAGGCAATACCCTATTGTCTCTCCACACTCCCCATTGATATTTGTACAGCGCCTCTGATCTGCTCCAGATTTCAAGGTGGTTTGGACTGGTAGTTGGTAATCTGCAGAAGTAAGATGAAACTCTCAGCTTTCCAATCTCCTCCCTCCCCCCATACCCACTAGCTTATCTGCTGACCTAGCTGCTCTGTCAGAATGAGCTCATTAGATGTTCCTGGTATCAGCACCTAGGGCAAAGAACCTAACAGGATCAAGTTGGGGGTGGAAGGGACAGTGTGGACAACAACCTTGGAGAGACAGAATTCAGTGGCTTGGCATAAATGGCAAGACCTACGACTGGTTCCCATTTAAATGCCTCAGGCTTGGGTGAAAGGTAAGCACCTCCAAAGATGGGGAGAATGGTGGCTTTCTAGTAGGATGACAAACTTTCCACCCACTGAATCTGGAGACAGACTTCAGACAAGCTCGAGGAACCATGTAGGTGACTCATCATTCCAATGGGAGCTTAGCTTAGAGAAGAAGCTGGAAGGACCCTCCCCAACCTGCTGGGGCAGTTGGGATGGATGTTCCAGCCAGTCCTGAGCATGATTAAAACAGCACTCCAAATCCCCTATGCTCTGAACCCCAATCTTGCTATGTCCTTGTGTGTTTGGTCTAGCTCACTTACCTAAAACCCAACGTGGCCAATTCCTGCATTTTTCTGGAGCTAATTTAAATGTGAACCAGTGAAAAGACTCTGGACACACTACCTCTCTTTATCAGATGTGGCATTGAAAAACTGGTGAATGAGGCTTTGGGTTTCTATAGCACCCTGAAGAGAATGATTTCATTTTATAGTCTGTAGAAGGACAGAACCTCCTATCCTTTTGCCTTTAGAATAGCCCAGGTGGAAAGCCCTCCCTTTAGGCAAGGGTCCTGCAGAGTTCCTTAGCTCAGAAAGAGTATGAAGCAAGGAAGAGAGGAGGCTGCTAAGCAAAACTCTGCTTGCCTCCTAATCATCTTCAGGACAACCCACCTCCCACCTCTGTATCTTTGCACATGCTGTAAAATGTATTCCCCTCTCATCCCCATCTTTTAGAACCCTTAGCTTCCCAGAATATTTTCTCTTTTTTTTTCTTCTTTGTGGTTTTTCCCTTTGTTCTGATTCTTTTTTCACAACATGACTAATGTGGAAATATGTTTAGTATGATTGTACTTGTATAACCTATATCAGATTGCATACTGTCTTGGGGAGGGGGCATAATTGGAACTCAGAATCTTAAAAAAGTGAATGTTAAAAACAAAATATCTGTTAATTAATTAATCAATTAATTAATTAAATAATCTTTAGGGGGTGGAGCCAAGATGGCAGAGTAAAAGCAAGAACTTTTGTTTTAAAGTTTTAAAAACAAATGTTAACTCCAACCACCTCCTGTAACCATCAATACCTGTAAAAAATGACTCAACAAGTTTTAGAGCTAGAGAGCACACAAAGTGACAGAGAGAGACAAATATCCTGCTGAAGGCATTTTGGCAGGCCAACAGGAAGGGTCTATCACACAGAGCTGGGATTACAGCACAGCCCCACATGAGCTGTGCTAGCCCAGACCCAAGGTGGCCCTGACCAGTGGTCCAGACCAGCCAGAGCAGACTTCAGGAGAGTGAATCACTGGTAACTGTGGAAGTTTCCAGACTTCTCAACCCATAAATGCCAAAGAGAAAGTAAAAGGTCAGTGGGGAACTCTGTTGGAACTGAGTGATAGAAGAGCATGGTCTGGCCCCTGCCCCCAGGACGAGAGGTGGCAGAGGTCCAGTGGCTGTAGCTGCTGCCCCGTGGCTGCCTCTGGAGCTCTCCTGGCCTACAGATCAGAGGGGGACTAAGCAAACATTCAGAGGGTAATTAATCACTCTTGCTTTAACCTGCTCAGATCTGGGTCACAGTCTTGGGTGGTGGTCCTAAGGTGAAGAATGCCAATGTGCCAGAGCTTGTGGTGGCTGTAGATAAGGCACCCTTGTCATAGCTCTGACAACATTTGTGAAAACCTCAGCAATTTGGGACACAGCTCTATCCACTCTGGAAGCAGAGTTCTACCATGGCAAAGAGCTCAAAAGTCAAGTAATTGGCTAGCAATATGAGTAAGTAGAGGAAGCACAATCACACCATAGAATCCTTTTTTGGGGACAAAAAAGATCAATACATGGAACCAGAAGAAGACAACAAAGGCAAAACTCCTGCATCAAAAGCCTTCATGATATGAACTGGTTACAGGCCATGGAGGATCTCAAGAAGGATTTTGAAAATCAAGTAAGAAAAGTGGAGGAAAATTGGGAAGAGAAATGAGAATGATGCAAGAAAATCATGAAAAGCATGTCAACAGCCTGCTAAAGGAGACTCCCCAAAATACTGAAGAAAATAACACCTTAAAAAAGAGACTAACTCAAATGGCAAAAGAGACCCAAAAAGCCAATGAGGAGAAGAATGCCTTAAAAAGCCAAATTGCCCAGATGGAAAAGGAATTTCAAAAGCTTACTGAAGAGAATAATTCCTTCAAAATTATATTGGAGCAAATGGAAGCTAATGACTTTATGAGAAACCAAGATACTATAAAACAGATGCAAACAAATGAAAAAAGAGGAGGCAACATGAAATATCTTATTGGAAAAGCCACTGACCTGGAAAATAGATCCAGGCGAGACAATTTAAAAATTATTGGACTACCTGAAAGCCATGATCAAAAAAAGAACTTAGAAATCATCATTCGAGAAATTCTCAAGGAAAATTGCCCTGATATCTTAGAACCAGAAGGTAAAATAGAAATTGAAAGAATTCATCAATTGCCTCTTGAAAAAGATCCCAAAAAGGAAACTCCTAGGAATGTTATAGCCAGGTTCCAGAGTTCCCAGAACCTGGGAGAAAATATTACAAGCAGCCAGGAAGAAACAATTTTACTATTTTGGAAACACAATCAGGATAACACAAGATCTAGTACCTTCTACATTAAGGGACTGAAAGGCTTGGAATATGATATTCTAGAGGTCAAAGGAGCTAGGATTAAAACCAAGAATCACCTACTCAGCAAAACTGAGTTTCAGGGGAAAATATGATCATTCAATGAAATAGAGGACTTTCAAGCTTTCTTGATGAAAAAATCAGAGCTGAACAGAAAATTTGACTTTCAAATACAGGAAGCAAGAGAAGCATGAGAAGGTAAACAGGAAAAAGAAATCATAAGGAACTTATTAGAATTGAACTATTTACACTCCTACATGTGAGTGTGTGTATATGTGTGTACATGTATACATAGACAGAGGGCACAGGCTCAGTTGAATAGGAAGGGATGATATCTAAAAAATAAAACTAAGAGGTGAAAGTGGAATATATTGGAAGGAGAAAGGGATAGAGAATAGGGTAAATTATCTCATATAAAAGAGGCAAGAGAAATCTGTTACAATGGAGGGGCAGAATAGGAAAGTGAAAGGGAATGGGTCAACCTTACTCTCATTCAATTTGGCTCAAGGAAGGAATGACATACAGACTCAATTGGGTGTGTATACCTTCTATTACCCTACAGGAAAGTAGAGGTGAAGGGGATAACAGAGGGGAATGATAGAAGGGAAGGCAGATTGAAGGAGAGGGTAGTTAGAAGCAAATACTTTTGGAAAGGGACAGGGAGAAGGTAGAAAATAGAATAAGTGGGGGATGGGATAGGATGGAAGGAAATACAGTTAAGTCTTTCACAATGTAACTACCATGGAAATGTTTTGCATAACTACATATGTACAACCTATATTGAAATGCTTGTCTTCTCAGTGGGGGTGGGTGAGGAAAGAAGAAGGGAAAGAATCTGAAAATCAAAGTTTTAAAAACAAAGGTTAAAAAAATAAAATAAAAAAGACTTCTTAGCTTCCTGCAAAGGTCAGCTTACATGCCCCATACTTCGAGAAGCTTTTCAGATTGTTCCCTCTAGTATCTTCTTCTCCCTTGTTGTTCCCCCTCTCAATCTCCTGAAACACCTTTGGATTTATTTTGTATATTGTATATATTTTGCAGAATAAAAGGCACTATGGTAGAGTAGATGGAGAGTCAACCTTGCAAACCAGGAAGACATAGGTTCAAATCTCACCTCTGACTCTAGAATGACTTTGGGGCAAGCACCTAAACCCTCAGTGGCCCTCTAGAATTCTAAACTACAGGGAAGGTGCTAACCTGGATTGGTAGATGGAGTTTTCTCACCTACGAGATCCCTATGCCAATGGGATTATAGACCCTATCCTTGTATTTTGTATATCTTTGTGTACCTCTATTGTTTCTATCAGTAGGATAGAAACTCTTTGAGGGTGAGATCTTTTTAGTGTTTGTTTTTATTTTTTTTTCCTCTGTCAAATATAGTTCCTAGTACTTAGAAGTCATTTATAAATGCTTCCTTTCTTGATTGACTGATTTTAAGACATTCCTGAAACTCCCATGTCAGCTTGCAACAGAAGATGGGTTTCTCAATCACTTTTTCTTGGTCCACCCAGTGCCCTCCCTGAACCCTTTGATCTTTAGACAGGCCTTGGTGATGTAAGGCTGATGCTAGTTCAGTTTTGCTCATGAATCATTTCTTTTGGAGCATCTCAGAGCCGAGGGAAGAACCTCCAGGCTGGTGACTAAGCTAATATTCCCAATTCTCCAAACTGATTGCTCAGCACAGAGAGATGACTGGAAGAAATTACCAGTCAACCTGCCCTTCCCCTACCCCAAGGCAAAGAGGTTCCAAATGAGTAGTGAGAAGTAGCTCCCACTCAATAGAAGCAAACAGCATGGCTGTAGTTACCTGGGAATTTGGGTCTTGTGCAGAATCACCAGCAGAGGGAAACCCTTGGAGAGGATGGAAACATATTCTGTCTCCCAGACATCAGACCGGGAGTCAGGAAGACCTGAGTTCAAATTTAGCTTCTAAGACTTATTAGTTGTGTGATCCTAAGCAAGTCACTTAACCATTGCCTGCCTCAGTTTCTCCATCTGTAAAATGGTGATAATAAAACCTCCTAGGGATGTTGTGAAGATAAAATGAAGAAATATTCATAAAGTACTTTGCACATCTTAAGGTTTGTTGCTAGTCATGTTGAACTCTTTGTGACCCCATTTGGGGTTTTCTTGGGAAAGATGCTGGAGCAGTTTGCCATGTTCTTCTCCATGAGGGATGAAGAAAATGAAGCAAACTGACTTCAGGTCCAGCATTTTATTCACCGCACCACCTAGCTGCATACCTTAAATTGCTATAAAAATGTTAGTTCGTGTTGTCATTGCTCTTTGCCCTACATGACAATCCGTGTTTTCTTGATAGGTCTGAATGAGAGATGAATTTGCTAGGCATTATCCTTCCCAAGAACAGGAGAGAAGGGTTGACCAATGGTGGGAACTTGAGAAAAGGGAAGAATGTCCTCTGAGCAAGCACAGGTCACTGGCCACGTGTTATATCAGACATGGGTTGTTATGTTTAGGTCTGTGAAGCTGAAGGAAATGGGACTTGGAATTCCAAAATGCACACAAGGAGTGTATGATTTCGTCAGCCTCATCACCACCACCTTAGAGTTGGAAGTCACATGCGAGCCCCAGTGGTCCTATTGTATAATTTCTTACCATTAATAGATGTAAAATTTCTTTGCATGGCATCCATGAACTTGGTTTAAATTTTTTTCATAACTGTAATTAAGTATAATTGGTTTCATTTATAACCTTAAGTATTTTGTTTTATGCACTTAAAAGCTTTATTCTGGAGTCTATAAGCTTCATCAGATTGTCAGATGAGCCTATGACCATCCACCATTCATTAAAGGCCTCTCAGATATCTTCTGGTTACAGAAAAGTATGTCATACAAACCTTAGGAATCCCTGATTTGAAAAATGCCATGTAATCATTTGATGGCAAAAAGAAATTTTTTCCCTTTGGGGACTCTGTTAAGGTCATTCAATTTTCCTAATGTTTTATTACATGTTGACATCTGTTGACCTTGCTATCCATTGAAACTCTCAGAACTTTTTAAAAAAAAATCAGCTTTATAGTCATGCTATGCCCTCCAACTTTTGAAGCTTTATTTTTTGAACCTGGAAGACTTTGTATTTATCCGTATTAAGTTTTATCTTCTATTTGGACCAATACTCTAGCATATCTGCTAGGGATAAACCAATCAAGTCACTGACAAAATTGTTAAACCCCATAGGGATCATCACCATGAAGGCCTTCCAAGCTGACTCATTAATTAATTTATTCAACAAGTATTCCTTAAGTGCCCTTTCCTTCACTCCTCCCCTGACTCTTCTTCCCCTCCCCCTGAAGTAAGATAAATCCCTTGGTTGAGCTAGGAGTCACCAAACACAATCCTTTCTGGTTAGATGGAGGACAACCATGCCTTGCTTTCTGCTCAGCTGATGCATCCTAAGGTCTTCTAGGTCTCACCATCTCTCCTGCTTCTAGACTTCACCTTCTCTAGACTTCTAGGTGCAATCATCTGACCTGCCAGAGGATCCTAAGGATCCCCGGCGTTGCCATCTGCTCCACTGTTGTATTCCCAATCCTTTATATCCACCACGCCTGGGACTTCTCTCACACATGCAGCTTCCTTCAATTAAAGGGAGCTCTCCCTCAGAATAGGAGATATATTCCTTTTTCTAACTATTTATTCAACACCTGGCTAAATAAATGCTCTTTTTTGCCCATTCATTCATACTATGTGCACACATTCTACTATTAGGCCTATAGAGACAATGAAACTCTCTCTACCATCAAGGAACTTATATTCTATTAGGAGGAACAAGATAAGAGGATGGAAAGTGTATACAAACAAAACAAATATTTAACAACTTTTTTTTAGCTTTTTTTTCTTTTGGAGGGGGAAGGGCAAGGCAATTAGGGTTAAGTGACTTGCCCAAGATCACACAGCTAGTAAGTGTTATGTGTCTAAAGCCAAATTTGAACGCAGAGCCTCCTGACTCCAGGGCAGGTGCTCTATTCACTGCACCTCCTAGCCACCCCATGACAACTTCTTATGAGAGTGGAGGGTGGGACTAGAAACTGGAGGGATTGAATAAGCCTTTGGCTCATTGACCCCCCACTTTGGTGCCAAGGAAACTTATTTATTGGCCCATGACTAGCACTTTCCCTAAAGGGGGAATAGAAAAAGGTATTCAAAATATAATATGAATCAAATATGGGACAGGTGATTTATTCCTAAACACAAAAGAAAAGCTAAATGTAGGACACTGACAAGTACCCATTTGAGAAAGATAAACTTAAAACAGGATTGGGCAACTTAATTTATGACCACAGTTATAATCTGCTGAGAGGCTGATATTTAAACCCTTATCAGAGTATAAAGCAGTTTTCAGGGTGGTTCATTAGTCACTTTATAATTGTGACACTCTCTACCAGACTACTAATTCATGTCTTTTACAGGCTCAGGCCAATGATCTTGTTGGTGATATAGAAATTTGACTCCTGCCAGCTCCTCCTGTCACCAATATAATCTGTCTCTGGGTTCTCTAGGCTTTTTGAACTCACAAGGCCACCTTCAAGCGTGGATACATATATCCTGAAACTCATGTCTGATCACCTACCAGGGAAAGTAAATAGGAAAAGATCAGGAGAGTGCCAGACACAGGATCACCTAATATAGGCCATGTGAGGTGGTAGCAGTATCCATTTTTCCTCTCCCCTGGAGGTAAAGGGCAAAGCAAAGCTCGAATTCCTTGTTTCACAGGAAAGTCAGGTCTACATGAATGAAATGGGAGCACTCTCTTCCTTTAATGGATGTAGCACACTCCACCCCTCTCCTCTTGTCCCAGGCCAGGGCACAGCCAACGGACCACTTGGAGTTTACTATATCCTAATGAAGTACAAATTCTTTCCAGTAATGACAGCCCCCTCCCCACCTCCTCAAGGTTCTATGGTGATTCTGAGCACACTCTGTGGAGTGGGGATGGGGGAAATAACAATAGAAGACAGCTTGCAAAGGACACAGAGGAAAGTGAGGGCAAAGTTGGATGGATCTAGGGAAGCAGAAGGCATAATGACAGGGTATAGAGCAAGGAAGGGAGGTAGTTTTTCCTTAGGCAGCTTAGCACTTTGCTAAGCAGCAGGGAAAGGCAGAAGACAGTCTGTTCCTTCAAGAAGCTCAGTCTAATGGAGAGAACATGCAAAACAACTACATGCAAATAAGCCCTACACAAAATAAATTGGAGATTGGCATGCTTCTGTATTCATCTTTCCTTATTTCCCTTTGCTTCTATCTCATGTACACGTCTGTAAAAACCTAAGTTGGTCAGGTACAGTGGCACAAGCCTATAATCCCTGCTACCAGACAAAGCTGAGGCTGGTAGACTGCTTGAGTTCTGGAGTTTTGAGTTGCAGTAGGGTTAAACTTGGTCAGCGTCTGCACTAAGTCTTTCATCAATATAGTTAACCCTTGAGAACAGGGGGCCACCCGGCTGCCTAAGGAGGGTTGAACCAGTCCCGGTTGGAAATGGAATGGATCAAAGCTTTTGTGCTCATCAATATTGACATGAGGCTAATAAGTGGTGACTACTGTATTTCCATCTTAGGCAAGTCAGGGAGACCAGGTCTGAAAAACAGATTGGTAGATATGTAGATAGATAGGGAGAAAGAGTAAGAAAGAAAGAAAGAAAGAAAGAAAGAAGGAAAGAAAGAAAGAAAAAAGAAAGAAAGAAAGGAAGGAAGGAAGGAAGGAAGAAAAAAGAAAGGAATGAAGAAGGAAGGAAGGAAGGAAGGAAGAGAAAGGAATAAAGAAAGAAGGAAAGAAAGGAAGATGGCAAGAGAAAGGAAAGGAGAGAGGGAGAGAGAAAGAAAGAAGGAGAGGAAGAAAGGAATGAAGATAAAGAAAAAGAAAGGGAAGGAGGAAGAAAAATTAAAGAAAGAAGAAAAAGAAATAGAAAGGAAGATGTGAGTTGACTAATGAATTCTCTGTACACCCACGTTGGTCTATTTGCTCAGTCGCCTTTTTCCTCTTCATTGGAATTCTCCCTTTTTGTGTCTTCAGAATTTCATTGTTACAAGTTCCCCATCCCTTCTTAGTTGAATTCTTTCATAAATTTCAGTCCATTTGATCCTCCTAACTTTTCTCCGAACCCTTTGAAATCTGTTCTCCCCAAATCTAGGACACAGATCAGATAATCCCCAAATTTCCTCTACCCTATCAAATCTATAAAATTAAACAACTAGACTAGAAGGCTTCTGAAGTCTCTTCCAGCCCTGAACCTATGATCATTTCTAAAATGAAACGAGCACTCCTCTCCTACCCCACCCCGTATCCCAACTCTACTTGTTTCTATCATTTCCAGCCCAGGAAATGGTAGCCCTTCTTTACTGGTAGGAGTCAGTAGATAAGAGTACTGGATGTGGAATCGGGAAGACCTAAGTTCAAATCCTACCTACGACCCTTACCAGCTATGTGGGATTCTAAGCAAGTCACTTAACCTCCACTTGTCTCAGTTTCCTCATCTTTAAAATGAAGATCATAAGTGAATAGAGCACCAGCCCTGGAGTCAGGAGAATCTGAGTCCAAATCTGGCCTCAGACACTTGACACTTACTAGCTGTGTGACCTTGGGCAAGTCACTTAACCCCAATCGCCCTGCCTTCCCTCCTCCAAAAAGACAAAAAAATTTAAATAAAATGGAGATCATAACAGAATCTACCTCCAGAGTCATGAGAATCAAATCAGTAAACATATGTAAAAAGCTTGGAAACCTCAGAATGCTTTCTAAATGATAGTTGTTCTTAAGATAAAATGATCATGAAGCCAAGTCAAGAAATCATTGGCTGCATTGCTCTCGGCATAGAGAGATGTCCAGAAATGAAGTTCCCCGTATCATTTTTGTTTGCTCCTCTTGTTATCTGTTTCCCACACTTCTCATCTGTTTCCTTTTCCTATCCAGGTGGTCCGTTACGTGGTCCAATAACAATATAACTCCTGTTTATGCCTCTGATTCTTTTCTCCCAAAAGTTCCCCACCAGACTTTCCAGATCTGGTTCCTGGATTCGCTCACGGGAGCGTATTTTCTTAAATAAACAATCCAATTCTGCCTCGACCCATTTCTCCTTTTGTCTAAATCTTTTTATTCTTGTTGTTGATGATAATACTGATAACAAGCACTTGATATCACTTTAAAGTCCATAAATTGCTTTTCATGTATTATCTCCTTTGAGTCTCACAACAAATAGTAGTGTGAGGTTAGTTACTGTTATTCCCGTTTTATAGATGAGAACACTGAAACTCATAGAGGTTAAATAAGTTGCCCATGATCACAGTGACCTTCTGAGGCAAAATAATGAGCATCATTCTAGCTCATGCTTCTCCAAACCTGGGTCTCATCCCGACAGGTCTCAGGGATTTGTGAAATTACACTTGACTCTTGGCATGAGGATCTCAATGTTTGTGGCATGTATTTCGTGAATTTGTACAGTCATCTGAGCCCATCAGTTTGATTATTTGCCCCTTTCTTAGGTTTGTCTTTGCTGTTGTTTAGTTGGTTCCAACTCTTCATGACTTCGTTTGGGGTTTTCTTGGCAAAGATACTGGAGTGGTTTGCCATTTCCTTCTCCAGTTCAATTTACAGATGAAGAAATGGAGGCAAACAGGGTTAAGTGACTTGCTAAGGGTCACACAGCTAGTAGGTGTCTGAGGCTGGATTCGAACTCCAAGCCTGGCAGTCCATCCATGGTGCCAACTAGTTACCAATGGGTTTGTCTTCAGTGAGTCAGATTCTGGCATCTCTATTGCTTTTACTCTTTCTAGATTGTAGCTACTCTCTGTGGTCTATAGCAGTGGTTCTCAACCTTCCTAATGCCACAACCCTTTAATACTTGTATGCAGGCGTATCTGCACGTGGGTGGACCTGCCTGGAGACAGATAGAGGAGCAGTGTCTTGGTTCCTAAGACCAACAGAAATATGTGTTTTCCGATGGTCTTAGGCGACTCCTGTGACTCTTGTGAAAGGGTCATTTGACCCCCAAAGGGGTCACGACCCACAGGTTGAGAACCACTGGTCTATAGCTTGGTATATGTGTGTGTGTATACACATATATGTATGTATATATGTGTATATGTATATATGTATATAGGTGTGTGTTTATCTACATCTATATCTGTATATGTATCTATATCTATATCATGTTCATTTATATATTTGTATTCAGTTTCCCTCCTGCCCTCTTGTTTTTTACTTTAAAATCCTTTTCATTAGATACTTCTAGCAAAGACAATTAGCACTTTTATTGTGCTTTAAGGTTTGCAGAACCTTTATAGGTAGTATCTCATTTGATCTGGCCAACTTTGGGAGGTAGATACTATTATTATTCCCATTGTATGGATGAGAACACTGAGCTAAATGTTAAGTGGCTTATCCAGGGTCTCACTGCTACTAAGTGTCTGAGGCTGTATTTGAACTCAGTTCTTCCTGATTCCCGGTCTAGTGCTTTATTCACCATCCTACCTTGTCCTCTATCCCTGGCCATGACTTTCTAATTTCTATATTTTTAAGCCCTGAGCCAGAAATCCAGATAATTTATTAGTTTCTTTTATAAAATTTATTTTCAATGACTTATTTTGGCACCACATTTGTCTCAGAACAAATCTTTGAGCGGAAGGATGTATTTTTTTTTTAAAGAGCTTGTAACAGATTTAAAAAACAAGAAAGAAAGAAAAAAGAAAAACAGTTCGGCAAAACTAAAGTCATATCTGGCAGTGTATATAATATTACACACCCATAGTCCCCTACCTCTATAACAAAGGGAGGGAAGTACATTTTCTCAAGCCTTTTCCAAGGTCAAGCTTGATTGTTATAATTATCCAGCATCAAGGTCCCTTTTTTTGTTGTTGATTCCATTTACATTATTGTAGTTAATGTGTGTATTGTTCTCTTGGTTCTGCTTACTTCACTCTTTGTTCAAATACTCCTTCTTCTAGTTCTCTGAACTCTTCATATTCATTGTTCAGTAAGATGCAGATTTAGTCCCTTGTATCTTCATGCCACCACCTGGTTAGCCAATGCTCAATCAATGGCCACCTACTTTATTTCCAGTTCTTTGCTATAAATATTTGGATGTATGTGAGATCTTTTTGTCTTTACGATATATGACTATATGCCTCACAGTTATCTCTGGATCAAAGAAATTGGACATTGTAGTCATTTTTTTTTTTTTGCTTTTTGGAGGGGAGAAGGCAGGGCAATTGGGGTTAAGTGACTTGCCCAAGGTCACATGGCTAGTAAGTGTTAAGTGTCTGAGGCCAGATTTGAATTCAGGTCTTCCTGACTCCAGGGCTGTGCTCTATTCACTGCATCACCTACCCGTGCCGATTGTAGTCATTTTTAAAAGCATAATTCTAAATTGCTTGGATAAATTCATAACTCCACCACCAATATACTGGTGTGCCTGTCTTCCCTGACCCCATGCCAACACTTTTTATTTTTCAGTTGTAACTAACTGTTTACTTCGCAAACTTCCATTTATGACATGAATTAATAATAAACTTTCAACAGCTGCTGTGTGCTCCTTAATTTTCATGAGTGTTTATTGTTGCTTTTTATTATGGATGCACGTGAGAGTGGATGGATAATACCAGCTTCCATTTCTATAACCCTTCTCTGCCTACCCTTCTTGGGGTAGGGTCTTTTGCACATTCCCTGAAAAAGAATGGAGGCAGTGATAGAGGTGGAAGACCTAATAGGGCATCTTTATTTAGGGGATAAATAATGTATGTTTAGCAGAGAAAAGCTATTTTCTCTTTCCAGTGAACATAGGACAAAGGCTTCATTTTTAAAAGAAGGGACTAGCTTAGACTTTTGAAAGAATTTCTTGACTACAGGCATTTGGAGAGGCTGAGAAATGTCACATAAGCAAGTTATAGAAGCAACCTCTCAGTATTTTAAGAACATAATAGTTTTATGTTGAAAGATGAACACTATGTAACTCAGAAACAAGACAACAAAATTATTGCACTACTAGGATTCCTTCTGTTATTCTGGTTCTACATCAGGAGATGTGTGTGTGTGTGTGTGTGTGTGTGTGTGTGTGTGCGCGCGCGAGTGTGTGAGTCCTGGACCCTTTGAGAAGTCTGGTGAAGCCTCTGGATTCTTTCTGAGAATACTGTTTTTAATTGCATAAAATCAAAGACATAGGATCACAAAAGAAAGCAATTATATTGAAATACAATCATCAAGAAATTAAAGGCATAAAGATAGGTAAAGAGGAGATGAACTATCCCTATTTACCGATGATACCATTGCTCACTTAGAAAATCCTAGGGAATTAGCAAAGAAATTAATTGAGACCACTAATACCTTCAGCAAAGTTGCAAACTATAAATAGTCAAAAAATCAACAGCATATGTAACAATAACAAAATATATAAGTGACAGTAATAGGAAAATCCCATTCTGAATTAACAAATGCATAAACTATCTTGAGATCAATCTATAAAGGCACCTGAAATCCTTGCATACATTCAATTACAAAGTACCCAAGTGATAAATAAAGAACAACTTAAATAGCTTGAGGAATGTTCAGTGTTCATGGCTGGGCTGTGCCAATGTAACAAAAATGGCAATACTAATCAAGTTCATTTGCACTTTTAATGCTGTATCAGTCAAGTAATCTAAAGGCTACTTTATAGAACTCAATAGAAATAATACAATTCACTTTTTTTTTCTCCATTTTTTGGATTGGGGAAGGCAGGGCAATTTGGGGATAAGTGACTCCTTTTAAAAAAGATTTTAGAACATCAGTGGAAATCAGGAAATGATTTAGGACAAAGGGGAAATAGACCTGAAGCTATATTATAAAATACCAGACAGCATGCTTTCTAATAATGGCATTTTAAAAAAGAAGACAGGGGTGGCTAAGTGGTGCAGTGAATAGAGCACCAGCCCTGGAGTCAGGAGGACCTGAGTTCAAATCTTCAGACACTTAACACTTACTAGCTGTGTGACCCCCAATTGCCCTGCCTTCCCCCTCCAAAAAAGCAAAAGAAAAAAAAGACATTTAGATCGTTAGACTAGACAGTTGAGAATTAGTAACAATTGGAACTTATAATTGGAATTAATAAACTACAAAACATAAGTTATTTAGTACAGAACTCTCTGTTTAATTAAAAACTACTGGAAAACCAGAGAGCAGTCTGGTAGAGATTAGTCTTAGACCAGCACCTTACACCATACTCCACAATACAGGAAAAATGAACATATGACCTTAATCTTAAAGATTATGTTTAATCTTAAAGTTATGGAGAAGTAGGTCATACATATGCAAACATAGCTGTGGAAAGACAATGTATTCTTAGCCAAAAGATAGAAGCAATTGTAAATGATAAAAACAGATAACTTTGATTGCATGAGTCTTAAAATCTTCTGTGCAGACAAAATTAATGCACTTAGGGCAAGAAGGGAAGTGATCCAATGGTGGAAAAATCTTTGTTTCAAATTATTCTGAAAAGGGTTTTGTATCCAAGACACATAGATTCTCTGTCTCTGTCTATCTGTCTGTCTCTCTCCCCCTTCCTTTCTCTCTCTCTCTCCGCACCTCTCTGTCTCTCTCTCCATGTATATGCATATGTATGTATATACACAAACAGATGCATGTGTGTTTATATATCTACATGCACACATACACACACACACACACACACACACACACACACACACACAACTTTGGTTCCTGGGAACTATGCTGTTCCAACCAGTGGCTGCTCAAGGTGTGTTCCTCTTACCAGCCAATTTCCTAATATTCCCTTGCCCTATGCTAGGGTCTATACCTCTCTCCTTTCTGTGCTATCACTTGATCATAATTTCTTGTAGAAAAATTTTACTACCCAAAGCAGAGCACCTTATCAGAGTGGACAGTTTAGGTTACTCAGAGAGAAGTTAAGCCAGAGTCAAGGAATGTGCCATTGGGTAAAATGATCCACAACAAAGTCAAGGAATATGCCATTGGGTAAAATGATCCATGACAAAGTGTTTTGAGTGGCAAGATACGATGGTTGGATGAAAAAGTATAGTTAGGGAAGGAACCAACATTACTTGAGCCTTCAAGAAGCAAATGGCCATAATTTATCAAAGAGCATCTTGTCTCTTGCCTTCAGGAAGTTTCCCCAATAAATCAGGATTCGACCTTCCCATATAAGTCAAGCAGAAACTTGATTCAGGGAAGGATCTGTGGGGTGAACTAGGAAGCTGAGAAACAACAGAAAACCCTAAGCAAAGAACTATTCTGAGCTTGAGTTCATGTGGGAGAGACAGGGAAATGAGTCCAGAGGGAGGAACCTGTCATCTCTCCTGGCATTCCTTGTGGCTCAGGGCCCCAGGGAACCAATTTCCCTTGCTCCGGATCAGACACTTCATTCTTATGGTGGGGGCGGGGTGGGGAGATGTTCTGTTTCTAGTGCAAGGATGGAAATAGAAACCCTGACTCCAGTTGAGAAACTCTTACTACCAGTAAACAAAGAAAGCCAGACTTCTCAATTGACTAAATTAATCAATCAAAAGTTCGAACAAGATGGAAACAAGGT
The DNA here is from genome assembly GCA_028627135.1 of Pseudochirops cupreus. Taxonomy (NCBI): domain Eukaryota; kingdom Metazoa; phylum Chordata; class Mammalia; order Diprotodontia; family Pseudocheiridae; genus Pseudochirops; species Pseudochirops cupreus. The sequence continues at coordinate 556,189,623 of CM053580.1, forward strand.
TTTAATTAATTTGAGAGAAGTAATTTTTTTTTAATCTATGGATTAGAGCAGATGATGCCATACAGGAAATATATTGGGACTGGATCAAAGAACCAGCCACACCTGTGAGTTTATCTATGACACAGCAAGCCAGGTCGAAGTCACACTTTCCAGCAGCATGGCAATTTAGTGGGGAAACAGCTCAAAGCCCCCAAAAGGGAATTGTTGGGAAAGACAGACAGAAAGATAGAGAGAAAGAGAAGGAAAGAGAGAAAGAGAGAGAGAGAGGGAGAGAGAGACAGAGCCAGAGAGACAGATTAGAGAGACAGAGAAACAGAGAGAGACAGCAAGAGACAGACACAGATAGAGAGACAGAGACAGACACAGAGAGCGAGAGACAGAGAAACCGAGACAGAGAGAGAGAAAGAAACAGAGAGACAGAGAGAGAGAAAGAAACAGAGAGACAGAGAGAGAGAGACAGAGAGACAGAGACAGAGACAGACAGAGAGAAAGAGAGAAAGAGAGGGAGGGAGGGAGACAGAGAGACAGATACAGAGAGGGAGACAAAGAGACAGAGCGAGACAGACAGACAGACAGACACACACACACACACACACACACACAGAAAGAGAGAGAAATTCTCTCTTTTCTACCATCTAGGCAACTGTGTGAGTTCTGGAGCTCCATGAGGGTCATCATTAAAGCTCTACCTACAGTCAGTAGCAGTGTCCCCAGAGCAACAGTGTCTGAATGCCGTTTCTGCATTGAGAGCTGAGATGCAGACGACAAACTCTTCCCAGTGAGGAAAGGCACCTTTGGGAGTTAACAAGGCATCAACCCTCAAAGCCCCATGGGGAGCTATACTTTAGGGCAATTTCATGAGGTCACAGGGAAGAAAGAAAAGTATTTCCCAGTAACCAGGAGCTGCGAGTTTACCTTTTGGCCATATGAATGCTCTGTCAGATACCACTTTCTTGAGTGACCTTGTGTGGGGACAGTATACACCTTGTGCGTTTATGTGTATGTTTGTGTTTCTATAAAAACAAGGCTTGCTATGTACCTACTTCATAATAATACCTTTTCTAAAAAGTTCATGAAGTCTGACTGATAATCCACAAGAAACACAATAGATGGTGGCTCACAAACAAGAAAACTTGAAAACTCCAATACTTCAGAGTTAATCCTAAAATTCTGAGGAGAATAATTGGCAGCTGCTCTCTGAGGACCCAACCTCCCAATGCTTGTGGGAATTGGGGGAAATAACCCCAGAAGGAGGGTTATACTAGTATGAAGCATCTCCTGGAAACCTACTATCAATTATTTCAAATAATCAATTAAAATGTGGATCTATCAGGACACTAAAATGCTCCATCCTTTCCTTTTTCTAATCCTAGAAGATAAGATGAAAAAACCCACATATCAGAAAGCTTTATATTTGTTGTTCCTCTTTTTCTCATTCCCATCCCTCTCACCTGACCCCATTTAGAATGTGGAAATATAAAAGAGCAAGAGGAAAACATTACTGTCACTCACCTCTGACACAATTTTTCTCAGGCTCTTCCAATGTTAATTGCAAAACGAATTATGAGTAAGAGCACTTATGTACTTAGGAGGAACACTGCATATAACTGACTGTGTTGGAACTGGAAGACTAAGGCACTTTTTGTCATAGAAGGCACATAATCGGAGGAATCTAGGTAGCACCATGAATAGCTATTGTGAGGACAGAATGAAATAATATTTGTAAAGTGCTTTTCCAACCTTAAAGTGCTATATAAATGCTAATTGTCATCATTATTATCACTTGGAAATAGGAGGCACTCCACTCTAGCAATGAGAATTATTAGAAAGTGTTATACTAAGTAGCACATGGCTTTGTCTCTATTCTTTGACCTGACTGGAGCTAATATCACATTTCCATGTGATTATTGTTACCCTATGAGCCATTCAGATTTTTATCTTCCTTCAGCCTATAGGATGACAGCATGTCCCTGTATTAATTATCCTTCAAGGTAGAACAATATGAGTTGCCCATCTCGGTATTTTCCTTGGGATGGCAGCCCGGTAGCCAACTCATTTCTTTTCTGGAATATGTGAGATAAATATCAAAAGTATGAAATCTATAAAGACCCTCTGACCCATGTCTACTCTTTCTTCTCTCCACCCCCCCCAGCCACATTCACAAGATGAGTTCTCAACAAAGTGTGATCACATTATTTACTGAAATTAGCAAGAAAAAAAGGGAAAGAAAAAATTAAGGACTGCTTAAATGTTGTCACCTGTCTAGGGTCCTTCTGACTCTGAATCTAATAGTCTTTCCATTCAGAGGCCATGTGATCCAGGGGAAAGTTCATTGACTCTAGAATCAGAGAATCTGGGTTCAGATCCTATCTCTGACACTTAGCTATATAATTTTGGATAAGTTGATTAATCTCCCCATGCTTCTGTTTCCTTATATATAAAATGAAGTATTTAGGGTAGATGGCTTCTGAGGTCCTTTCTAGCTCTGGTCCTATGATATTATGATTTATAAAAAGAGGGCATTAGGTTGTGAAGTTGTGTAGTGTAGTGAAAAAACTCTGAGTTGCAATTTGGAGGACCTGAATTCAAATTCTAACTCCATAAGTTGGTGACCTTTGATAAATTACTTAACCTGTGTGGCCTTTTATTTCCTTATCTGTAAAAGGAAGGGGGTTGGATTCATGACCTTTAAGATCCCTTCCAGCTTTAAATACCACGGTTTCTATAACTAGATTAATTGTGAGGCTCTTTCCAGTTCTGTACTCCTGGTGCCTCCCTTCATTGTAAAGATATTTTTGGCACAATATTGTGTTGTTACTTTGGGTGGGGGGAGGTTCTCAATGTTATCTGCCATAGATGACAGCCTCAATCTCAAGGCTTAAGATTAGGAGCCTGGAAGAAAAAGAGAATTAGGGCTTGGGAGAGACCCGATGCAGGGAGAATGATGAAGAGAAGCAAGGGTCTGGAAATAACTAATTCAATTAGCATTTTGTGCTAATCCTGGGGAAACAGAAAAAAAATTGTCCTCAAGGAACTTACATTCTTAAGAAAGGTTCATTTGTCTTAAAAAGTAAGGACCTTTGGTAATGAGAGTTTTGTTGACCAGCCAAATTCAGTTAAAGACAAGGGTTTGGAAGTCACACAATTCCAGGAGACTCATGATGAAGCATGCTACCCACCCTCTGGCAGAGAAGCAACGGACTGAGTGAGGGTGCAGAATGAGGCTTATTCTTTGGGCATGGCCAACAGAGGAATTTATTTTGCGTGATTAGGTATATTTATTCCAAGGGTTTTCTTTTTCCAAAAGGGAGAAGGGGAGGGAGGAAGTGAGATTGATTTTTCTTCATCAAATAAAATTCAAAAAGAAAGAAAACACCAGTTTAGAGGAATTTGGTCATATCAGAACTGAGAAGATCTTCTGTCCACAGTGGAGGAGAGTGCAGAAACCAAATACGGAAATCAAAAAGGCAAAAGAGGAGTCTTTCCTGTGGGGAAGTATCCCGATTCCTCACGCTTGCTTTCCCAGGACAGCCACCTTCCACTCCCCTGGTCTGGATTGAGAAACCATAATGACAGGCCAAAGGTCTACATGTATGTATATGTTTATGCATATATGAGGATGGGGGTTATTGAGTGCATTGATCAATTACCCCTCCCCACTGCAAGTGACAAGACACTAAGCCCTGATACCTTAACAAAGTGGGAGCTCTTCTCTATTGATGCTTTAGGATTTAGACTAAGTGAAGAAAAAGTCTTGGATTGATTTAGATAAGCTGATGTGATGAATCAGTGACATTATAGAGGAAGAACATGTTCCCAGATTGGTTGAGAAAACCAGGTCATGACCTGTGGGTGGATAATAAAATGCTGAATCAGTTTGGAACTATGAATTATAGGGTCTGACAGCCCAAGGGGAAGGATTGGGGATCTCAAGTGTTGAGTTAGAAAAATTGGAAGCAAAGAGGAAAGGAGAAAGAATCAGACTGAGTTGTGGGAGAGCAGGAAGAGATCAAGAAGAGCCATTGGCTCTATAGGCATTGAGGAATAGAAATTTCAGCCACAAGTTATACCCACCTCCTCAAGGACAGAAGGAAACTCTAAAAAGAGGCCTGCTCTTTCTCCAATTTCCAGGCTTGCTGTCTATTCCTAGACGCTATAAATACTCTACTCATGTCTTCATTCAAACAGTTCTGGTAACCTGAATTTTACCTCAACCACAAAGAGATCAAGGGTGAATTAGAAACAAACATAAACACAAGACAGAGAGTCAAACTCCTGTCTGAATGCTGAGAATTTTCCTAACTGGAGGCTCTGAACAATTGTCATTTAATATGAACTTCCTTAAGCAGTAGAAGGGGAAATAAAAGAGGGAAACCTGAGGGACCATTTTGAGGGACCATTATATTGCCCCATGCTTTAAATAAGCTATTTGTTGAGGTTTTTTTTTTGAGGAGGGGGTAATTGGGGTTAAGTGACTTGCTCAGAGTCATAGTGCTAGTAAGTGCTTGAGGCTGGATCTGAACTCAGGTGTTCCTGACTTCAGGGCCCGATTGGTCGGTGCTCTAACCACTGCAAGTAAGCAATTGATTGTTAAAGAGGCTAGTTATATTTCCAAACATTAATAGGTGTTACACATAACTTACAAAAAATGAACCTAATTTTAGGGAGGGAGGGCATTCACTGATGAGAGATCAGGAAAAGTTTCATGAAGAAGGTAATGTTTGAGTCAAGTCTTGAAGGAAATCAGAGATTCCAAGATATGGAGTTGAGGAACTAGTGCATTTCAGCCATAGGAGAGGGGTAACTGGGTGTCTCAGGGGGAAGAGTGCCAGCCTGGAGCCAGGAAACCCTGAGTTAAAATCCAGCCTCAGATACTTACCAGCTGTATGACCTTGGGCAAGTCACTTAACTTCTATTTGCATCATTTTCCTTATCTGCCAAAATGGGAACACTAATAACACCTACCTCCTAGGACTGTTGTGGGGGTCCAATGAGATATTTGAAAAGTGCTTGACCAGTGCTTAGCACACAGTAAGCTCTATACAAATGTTTACTATCGTCATGGGGACAGAAGAGAGAATGTGATGGATCTCTGTGACTAGAATGTAAAAAGCAAGAAAGGTAAGAAAACTGGAAATATAGGAAGTGGCACCGTTGTGAAGACCATTAAATACAGAAGAGCATTTCTATTAGGTCCTTGAGGCAGTAGGGAGCCCCAGCAGTTTATTAAGCAGGGTGATACAGTCAGACTTATTAGGAAAATCACTTCCATAGCTGTGGAGGATAGATCAGCATAGAGAGACAGCCACATTGCGATTGAAAGAGGATTTGGAGTCTGAGGTCCTGGGTTCAAATGCTGGCTATTTACTAGCAGTGTGACCTTGGGCCAGTTATGGAATCTTAGTTTCTTCAACTGCAAAAGGAAAGGCTTGTATTCTGAAGTCCCAATTCTAAATATTGGATCTTTCAGCCCTCCATGAATATTTCTCTACTGAGTTATCATGGAATGGAAGTGCCAGTGGAGCACAACCTCAGGTGGGTTCTATCAACAAACTACATGTCTACCAGTCTGATCAAAGGACAGGATGGTCATGGGGTGGTGGATATTTTGTCCACAGCATGGGCTGCAATCTGGGATTAAAAAAGAAAAAGAGTACTGCCCTCTTCAATCTTTGAATTACGAAAATATGAATGAACAAGAAGTTTCCTACATAAATACAAAGAGTCATAGAATTTTAGACTGGAAAGACCTGGGTTCAAATGCTGCTTCCAAAGCTGTGTGACCTTGGCCAAATCACTTTAATTTCCTGGTCTCAGTTTCTTTCTCTGTGAAATCAGTGAGTTTAGATGGCCTTTGAGGTCACGTGTAATTCAACATTTATGACTCTATGATACTACAATCCTATGACCTATGACCTATGACCCTGTGATACCTTAGAGACTATACAATCCAAAGCTATAGCTAGGGCCGGGTGATTAGGGCTATGCCCCAGGTATTGATACACAGAGAGTATTGAGTACACTCCTAGTAGGTGAACTCATCCCTGACCCTACTCCACCTTGATTACCTTGACCTCTTCCCTGACTCCCTAACAAGGGTCTCATAGTTTTCCCCAGTCTCCATCTTCCAATCTCCTTTCCACACAGCAAAATATCTTCCCCTTCAGTTCTTGAGGACTGAGGTCCAAAGCATTTCCTGCCCCTCCACCCCCCCATACATAAATAGAAAACTGAACCCTTTTTATAATTTAATTGGGGGGTGGCCTTGCTCTTTGCCACAGACCACACATACACACACACACACACACACACACACACACACACACACTCCTCCAGGTCACCTGAATTACTACTGTCAGCTCCAATCTCTTCTGATCCAATGTCTTGTTTTGTCAAGAGAAAACTGATGCCTTAGGAAAGATCAAATTACTCTCCCAGGGTCGCAGAGCACACCACTGGTAGATTGTCCCTCTCTTGGTCTAGTGCTCTTTCAACTATCCCACATTGTCCCTAGAAACATCTCTAGGAACACTGAGTGCTTCACGGATACTCTAAGATGAGAGTTTAGAAAGCCTATCTCCCTTTAGTCAATGAAGCTACTAACTACCAAGAACAGGGCAGCCAGCAGGCTCCAGTGAGAGGGCCCTGTTTCCCTGGCTTGATTTATTTCCTTATTAAAAAATGAAGTGGAGCCTGCAAAAGACCTCGGAGGTGCTGCCCCTAACACAGTTCTATTCTCCTAAGAAGACCTTCTTCCAGGAAGCTCTGAAGATCTCTGTAGGTCTACTGCCTGAACACAGTGATGCATGTACAAAGAGTTGTACTGAATTCCAGACCTGGAAAAAATGGCAACCCAGTGGCAGAGAATTTCCTTATGGAAGAAGCTGATTTACCAGATAAATTAAATGAGACACAAGTAAAAGTCTGAACTCTTTATCTCTCTGTGGATCCTTATATGTGTTGTAGGATGAATGAAGACACTGGTGTTCACTATATAAAACCTTGGCAGCTGTCTGAAGTGGTTGATGGTGGAGGTGTTAGAGTTATAGAAGACAGTCAACATGCAAATTTGGCTAAAGGAGATTTTGTGACTTCTTTTAATTGGCCCTGGCAGACTAAGGCTATTTTAGAAGGAAATACCCTTGAAAAGGTAGACCCACAATTTGTAGGTGGACACCTTTCTTTCTTTCTTGGTGCTATTGGTATGCCAGGAGTGACTTCTTTACTAGGAATTAAAGATAAAGGTCATATAACTGTTGGTTCCAACCAGACAATGGTTGTCAGTGGAGCTGCAGGTGCTTGTGGAGCATTGGCTGGCCAGACTCGTCATTTGGAAGGCTGTTCCAGAGTGGTGGGAATTTGTGGAACAGATGAGAAGTGCTCCCTCTTGGTCTCAGAACTGGGGTTTATGCTGCAATTAATTATAAGAAAGGGAATGTGACAGAACAACTCCGTGAGCTTTGCCCATCTGGAGTGGATGTTTACTGTGACGATGTCGGTGATGACGTCAGTGATACAGTTATTCTCCAGATGAATCAGAACAGCCATGTTATCCTGTGTGGCCAGATTTCTCAGTATAACAAGGATGTCCCTTACCCTTCGCCATTGCTGCCTGAAGTAAAGTCAATTCTGAAAACAAGAAACATCACAAAGGAAAGATTTCTGGTGTTGGATTATAAGGACAAATTTAACTCTGGAATTGTACAACTGAGTCAGTGGTTTAAAGAAGGAAAATTAAAGATCAGAGAGACAGTGATCAATGGCTTGGAAAACATGGGAGTTGCCTTGCAATCTATGATGACAGGAGGCAATATTGGGAAGCAAATCATTCGTGTTTCTGAATAAAAATCTCAGTCCTTTCATTGGATTACACATGAAAAAGTACATCAACCAGATTTCAACTTTAATAAGAGAGATTTCAAAGTCTGTTAATAGATTTATAAGATTAATTAAACTAACTTTTATTTTGTCTCATATTTCATATTCTGCAGTACTGGTGATAGCTTCCTGGAAACTTTAATAATTATTATTTCTTACAACTTAATATACCCTATATATAGGGTATATAATATATATTATATATATAACTATTTCTTACAACTTAATATACCCTATATATAACCAATTGTAGTGTAACAAAAGGTCAGCATGACCTATTTTTCATTTTCCTTCAGGAGCTAGCATTATGTGTGATACTTCTAGTGGATATTTTGAATCCACAGAAAATTTTAGTACTATTTTTTAATATTCAGAATAAAATAATAGTTGAGAACTTAAAAAAAAATGAAGTGGGGCAGGAAGACATGGGCTGCTGAATTCATGGCAGAAAATTAAAACAAAGGGTTAATATTTGTCTTTATAGATGATGTAGGCATCTAAATGTGATTGAGCGCTGAGCCTAGAATCAGGAAAAATGAGTTCAAAGCCAACTTGAGATACTTAGCCAGTTGTGTGACCCTGGGCAACTCACTTCACCTCTCTGCCTCAGTCTCCTCATCTATAAAAGGAGAATGATAATAGTAGCTACCTCCCAGGGTTGTTGTGAGGATTAAATGAGATCATGTTCTTAAAGTACTTTCCAACCTTAAAGTGCTACATAAATCTATTTCTAATTGCTATTGTAATTATAAGATAATTATTATTCTGAACTGGGAGTCAGAGGACTCAGGTTTCATTTCTAGTTCTGTCATACTCCGCCTGTATAACTTAGAGCAACTTACTTTGCCACTGTGAACCTTGGTTTCCTTTTTTGTAAAATGAAGGATTGGACTGAAAAAAAAAGAAGGGACTTAAATTCAAATCTTGACTCTGCTACATCAGAAAGATTGGAATTTGCCCCAGATGCTTGCTATCTTTGTGACCCTGGACAAGTCACTTACCTTCTCCAAACTTTGATGGACTCTAAAACCCCTTTCAGCTCTAAACCTTTGCTTCTACCTGTGAAACTTTGGCAGGTCACTCAGTTTCTTTATCTATAAAATGAAGGAGTTAGACCCAAAAGCTATCAAGATTCCTTCCAGCTCTGGCTCTATGATTCTTTAACTGATGACTGGATTAACTTGTGAGGTTTCTTTCAGCCCTGACACCCTTCTTTTCTGCCAGGGCATTGGGTTTGGGATAGATGACGAAGTCTCCCTTGAGCCACTTGGCCCTATGGTGAGGCAGACAAAAAATGGGGCATAGAGAAAGAATGCCATCTTCATTATAATCATTTGCCTGGTTATCTTGCTTCATTTGGAAATGTAGACAAAGATCTTAGCATGGATCCTGGGAAAGACTTCTGCATCCATATGTACAAAAATATGTATAACAGCTCTTCTTGTGGTGGAAAATAATTAAAATCTGAAGGGGTGCTCATCAATTGAAGAATGGCTGAAGAATATATAGTATATGAATGTGATGGAAAATTTTTACAACTGTAAGAACTGATGAAGAAAACAATTTCAGAGAAACCTGGGAAGAATGGTATGAACTGATGCAGAGTGAAATAAGCACCATCAGGAGAACAATTTTTAAAATGACAATAATGGTAGAGCCAAGCAACTTTAAAAAATGAAGAGACTCTAATTAACACAATGATCAGCCCCAATTCCAGAGGCCTCATAATTAAATATTCTATCTACCTCCTGGTGAAGAAAGAAGTACTCAGAGCACAAACTGCAGAATATTTTTGGATGTGGCCAATGACCGAATTTTAGTTTTGTAATGGGATTTATTTTTCTTTCTTTCTTAATGGAAGAAGAGATTGCAGATCTGAAAATGGAATAGAACTGTATTTTTAAAAAAAGAATGTGAATTCCTTGAGAGCAAGAATTGTTTTTACCTTTCTTTGTATCATCAATGCTTAGCATAATGTCTTTGACATAGTAGGCACCTTTCTGATCTTGGACAAGTCACTTACATTCTCTGTACTTATATTCTCTGGTCTCATTTTCTTATCTGCAAAAAAAGGGGGAAAAAATAAAGGTTTTGGACTGAATGGTCTCTGAGATTGTTTCTAGTCCTAAATCTATGATCTGTTTAGAATGTAAGCTCCTCGAAGGCAAGAATATTTGTTGCCCTTCTTTTTTATCCCCAACACAGTGTCTGATACATAGTAGGCACTTTAAAAATGCTTGTTGACTTGCCTTGATTTTTTAAAAAGAACGTGAGCTCTTTCTGTGATGGCAAAGAATAGGAAATTGAGGAGATCTCCATCAACTGGGAATGGCTGAACAAGTTGTGATATATGATTGTGATGGAATACTATTGTGCTATAAGAAATGATGAGCAAGATGGTCTTAGAAAAACCTGGGAAGACTTACATGAACTGATGCAAAGTGAAATCAACAGAACCAGGAGAACAGTATATACAGTAACAGCAATATTGTGCAATGATTAACTGTGAATGAATTAACTATTCTCAGCAATACAAGGAGACAAGACAATTCTAAAGGACTTATGATGAAAAATGCTCTCCACTTTCAGAGAAAGAACCAATGGAGTCTGAATGGAGATTGAAGCATACTTTTAAAAAACCTTCTTTACTATTTGTGGGATACTTTTTTTTTTCAGTCTGCATTTTCTTTTGCAACATGGTTAATATGGAAACATGGGCAAGTAGGTAGTACAGTGGATAGAGTGCTGGGGCCTGGAATCAGGGAGATTCATCTTCCTGAATTCAAATCTAGCTTCAGATACTTACTAGCTGTGTGACCCTGGGCAAGTCACTTAACCCTGTTTGCCTCAGTTTTCTTATCTGTAAAATAAGCTGGACAAGGAAGTAGTGAATCATTCCAGTGTCTTTGCCAAGAAAACCCCAAATGGGTCATGAAGAGTCAGACCCTACTGAAAACAACTGAACAACAATGTGGAAATGTTTTGCATGATTGCACATGTATAATCTATATCAAATTGCTTACCTTCTTAAGGAGAGGGGAAGGGAGGGAGGGAGAGAGGGAAAGAATATAAGGAACTCAAAAGAAAATTTTAAACAAATGTTAAAAATTTTTGTTTACATATAATTGAGAAAAAATAAAATTAAAATTAGATGTAAAAAAAAAAGAAAGAAGAATGTGGGCTCCTTGAAAGCAAAGATGCTTTTGCCCATTTTTTGTATCACCAATTTTTAACAAAATGCTTGACATGTAGTTGATACTTTAAAAATGCTTGTTGACTGGACTTGCAAACTGACAAGAGCCAATATAGGCGATAATTGCTTGACAGGCCATGCTTGGTTACAAGTACAGGAGCGAATACTGGAAGAGTGGAGTCTATTCTCCTCAGACTGCTGGGAAGTCCTAGCATAAGGGACAACAGGACTGACAATGACCAATGGCGAGGCTCTATGGGATCTGGAACTGCTGATGGGACTTGTATGGCCCTAAATGTGAGAGCCTGCCAAGAACAAACAATTGTTTGTCTAGCATAGAGATGGAGTCAGATTTCTGTTCAGCCTCCTGGGCTAAGAGAGAATGCATTGAGGTCAAAGTACTCAGATTAATGTTCTGCTCTGTTTAGATTCAAGCTGGCATGGAGGATTGCATCCTCCGCACCCTAGCCCCTGTAACCACCCCCACCCCTGCCCCAAGCTGGGAGAGTACATTCCTGAAAGGCTGGCTCACCATGGCCCAATGAGCTAGTGTGCCAGGACAGGTTGGTCCTGGGTGGAGAGATTTCTTGCACAGCCAGTAGGATATAGTGGAAAGAGTACTGAATTTAGAATCATGGGACTTGGGTTCTAATCCTAATGCTATCTGCTGCTTACTACCTATATAACTTTGGATAACTCAGTTGGCCACTCACAGCCTCAGTTTCACATCTGAAAATAGGGAGACTCAGACTTGAGCCTGTGAATTTTTGAACTGCCATGGAGAAGTAACCACATCTGGCACTTTGCCTTCGGCTTTCCTACACAGCATAGCCTGAGGGTTCCTAGGCTCCAGACTCAAGCCAGGTCCTCTGAAGCCATTGAGTGCCCCAGACTTGGGTGGAGGCCTTGAGCACTGGGGCCATGCCTGGGGCCAAGAGGGATTGCCTTGAGTCACAAGGCTGAATAACCAGCAAGCAATACCCCCACCCACTCAGCACCATCCTCCATCTCCAACTAGAGTGAGTGGTGGGTGGGAGGTGGGGGAGGAACTCATTCACTCCAAGGGCTCTCCCTGGTGCCTCAGATAGGCATTACGGTCACTCTGTTCTTGAATCTTTCCTGAGAAAGTACTGCTCCAACAAGGAAGCCTTTTTTATTTCTCATGCAAATTGTTACACTCCAATGGAGGCTGGTGTTTTTGTTAAGCCAGTCTCCCTGACCTCCTCTTACCTGTCTCTGGTCCACTGGGCTCTGCATAATTGAAAACCCATTTAGTTCTGAATTTGCTTAAGCTGTTTGCAGGTGGAGGCCTCAGACGGGAGAGGAGAGCCACAAGGACCCCATAGACCTTCCTGATGCCATTGGCCTCTTCCAGAACCCAGGACAGACAACAAGAGAGACTCTGCTACTTCCAGTCTAGGCCAAAGGGGAATGGAATTTATAGGATCAGGATATGAAGGACCTTAGAATTTTCCTGTAATCCAATTCTATTTTATAGTTGAGGAAGTTGAGACCCAATGAAATGTTGCAGAGACAGGATTTGAACTCATGTCCTTTGTACTATGCTAATTTCACTAACAAGGCCTTCTGGTCCAATACAGCCTGTACCAGGAATTAGGAGACCGGTGTTCTAGAATAGTGTTAATTAAACTGTAGGTCTCAACCCCATACAGGGTAGCAAAAAACTTGGCAAGAGGAAAAAGTTTTCTGAACGTGAAATGACCGAAAATTAATTAAAAGTCAAGCTCATAATGAATCCGAGGTGTTTCTGGCAGCGCTTGCCCACATTGCATTGAGCAACTATACTGTAGCCTTGGTTCTGAACACAAAGCACGCACCTCAGGTCATACAACACCAATGAACGCTTAAAAAAAAAGTTTAAGAAGCCCTGTTCTACAAGGATGGTCTAAGACTTTGATCATTCAAATGTAGGCTCTGTTTTTTTTTTTTTACTAACTACCTGGGTCAGCTTGGGCTGGGAGTAAACATTTAACAACTGACTCTCCAAAAAAAGGATGTTCTTTTAAAGTTTAATCTGCATTATTCACATTTTCTCCATCACTGTCTTAATTCTAGGCAGTCAACAAAACCATAAATCAAGCCCTGATTTGTAGCATTTGCACATTTTCAAGGTATAAATGCTCCCACTGAAAATGTAACAATGAGCTCTTATGAACTGGAATTAGTTCCGGCGTATGCCTACCTTTGATTAAATTGCTTAATTCCTCTTTATCTCAGTAAATTGAAGGGGTTCTCTGAGGTCCCTTCCAGATCTGGATCCTCTCCTGCTATTAATTTGTGTGATCTTGGACAAGTCATAATTGATATCTATTCGAGAAAAGGGAATAAGCTTTTTTCATAAAGCACCTACTTTGTGCCAGTCATTGTGCTAAGGGCTTTACAAATATCATCTCACTTGATCCTCATAACAACCCTGTGCTGTTTTTCTCCCCATTTTACAATTTAAGAAAAGGTTAAAAGGAAAAGGTTAAGTGACTTGCCCAGGGTCACATAGCTAGTAAGTGTCTGAGCACGGATTTGAATTCAGGTCTTCCTAACTCTAAGCCTAGCACTCTATCCATTGCACTACTTGATTGGTGTTTGAAAGTTTATTATTGTCCAGTCATTTTCAGTCACTTCTGACTCTTCATGACCCCATTTGAGATTTTCTTGGCAGAGATACTGGAGTGGTTTGCCATTTCCTTCTCCAGTCCATTTTACAGATAAGGAAACCGAGGTAAACAGGGTAAGTGATTTGCCCAGGGTCACCCAGCTAGTGTCTAAAACCAAACTTGAACTCAGGAAGATGACTTTTTAAAATATATAACAGAAGTTCACAATTTCACATACAATTTTTTTTTTCCTGTCTTCTTTTGCTGTGCATTGAAATGGTCATATTTGTCATGTGTGTAATTTTAAAAAGGGGTTTTTTTTAAATAGCAAGTTCACCAGACTAGTACAAAGGAAGTCAGGTAGATGACTGGAAGATGATTCTCTAGGAAATGAAGGAACCAAAGTTTCTCCTTCCATGGGGTCCTTTAAAAAAAAAAAGTTGCATTGGAAACCCAAAGAGAATTGTCTCCACATTGCTCTAAACACTGTGGAGGGAGCAAAAATAGAGAGAGAAAAAGACCTGGGGAAGAACGACTCCCACTTTATTTACTGAATTATTTCTAGATACTGCCACAACCAAAGAGAATTCAAATACGCATTTAATCTGGAAATCCTTCTCAGCAGTGCCTCCAGAACAGTCCATCCTTCCCCTTTCTACTTTAAATAAAGTGTTAGTCAACATGAACAATGCAGAAATATGTTTTACCCGATTGTGATGTGTAATATGTAAATATGTTTTACATAATTACAATGATATGAAACCGATATCAAACTGCTTGCCATTTTAGGGAGGGGGGAGATAAGAGAGGGAAAGGAAAAGCATTTAGGACTCAAAATTTTTAAAAAATGAATGTTAAGGGAGCGGCTAGGTGATGTAGTGAATAGAGCACTGACCCTGGAGTCAAGAGGACCTGAGTTCAGATATGACCTCATACACTTAACACTTACTAGTCGTGTGACCTTGGGCAAGTCACTTAACTCTAATTGCCCTTCATTCCCCCCTCCAAAAAGAAAAAAGAAAATGAATGTTAAAATGCGTCTTTACGTGTAATTGGAAAATAAATTAAATACTATTTGGAAGAAAAGAAAAATAAATAAGGTGTTAGTGGATGTAGCGCACAGAATGCTGGGCTTAGAGTTGAGAAGATGTGAATTCAAATTCTGCCTCTAACATTTACCCTCAGCAAGTCACTTAACCTCTCTGAGACTCAGTGTCCTCACCCATATTATGAGGTTATACTAATAGCATCTACCTCCCAGGATTGTTGTGAAAATCAAATGACAAAATATTTGTAAAGGTGGTTGTAAACTTGAAATGCCATGTAAATACTGCCCATTGTTACTATCCGTGGCATCACAGGGTTGGTGTGAGCATCAAACAATGTATGTAAATTTCTTTGCAAGCCTTAAGTGATATATAAGCACTAGGCATTAATTTAACCTATGAGCAATAGAGCTCCCTTAGTTAGGGATGATGGGTAGCACTTCAACTCCCTGTGTCAAGCCATCTCCTTGGCCCTGAACATTCAATCTCAACCCCAGCCCTGAGGTTCAGCTGTTCCCTGTCCCAAAACAGAAAGAACCATGGACTGGGAAGTTCAGGACTGAGATCTAGGCCCAACTCTATTACTAACTTGCATGTGCCCTCAGAGAAATCTGTCCTCTCTGGGTTTCTGCTTCCTTGCCACCAGTAGAAAGAGCTAGTGGGACTAGGAGAGCTGTGAGGGCCTTTCTTCAATTTGTCCTTCTTTTCTTTTTCCTGGCAAAGATCTGGGCAGCACAAAGAGCCCCAAAGTCAGGCAGTCAATGAAAAAAGAAACCAAAGACCTGTAGAGGGCTGGACAGGGAATCTGGATGAGCTGAGTTTGAATCCTGACTCAGACACTTAACGCTATGTGACTGTGAGTGAATCTTTTCAGCACTATGAGTCTCAGTTTCTTCATTGGGAAAGTTTCCCCCAGCTTTAAAGCTTTGCTGCTATAAGCATGACACATTGAATAATGGCTTCTTCATGAATGATTATCTGGATTAAGGGCCCACCTTAGAACCCTATGGATTAATTATTGCTACTTCCTCTAGCAATGGAGTTTCTGCTGTTCAAAGTCATTTGTGATGATTTGGTTGGGTACTTCCTTTGTAGTTTTCAGAATACTTTCAAAACTGGTCCATCTAATAATGAGATCTGTCTTCAGTAGAAAACATTTTTTTTCCTGTGGAAGAACCCATAAATTGTGGTTGTTTGTCCTTCTTTCTTGAAGAGGACCATGACATTAGGAAGGTGATGCCATGACTTGCAAATGAATGGGATTTAAATGAGGGAGGGCTGTGTAAGGTCACCAGCCTCACTCTCTCCTCCAGGGCCATCTGGATCCAGTAGCAAGATATAGATTGGGACCGTTGGAGGTGGCCGCCACACCAATAAGTAGAAGGGGGAGTTGGGAAGAAACAGAATTGTAAATCTTTTCCAGCCCTAACCTCTCTTCTGACCTCCAGTCCCACATGTCCAAATGCCTACTGGGCATCTCAAACTAGATGTCTTCATATATAGCCATCTTAAACTCACTATTTGCAAAAGTGAACTGATTATATCTCCCTCCCAAACCTTCCCTCTCCCCATCTTCCCTACTATTGTAAAGGTTACCACTATCCTCTCAGTCATCCAGGCTCATAATCTAAGAGTCATCCACCATTCTTCATTCTCTGTAATGCTTTCCCTCCCAACATAGCCAATGGGTTGTCAAGCCCTGTCTTTTTCCCTTTTATAGGCCCCTTCTCTCATCTGACACCACCACCAACCTGGTGAGGCTCTTACTATCTTATACCTGGACTATTACACTAGCCTGATGATTATTCTTCCTGCCCCAAGTCTCTCCCTATTCTAAGCCATCCTCCATTCAGCTGCCAAATTAATCTTCCTAAAGGGTACGTATGATCATGCCACCCCCTCATTCAATCAATCCAATTACCCCCCAGTATCTAATAGAAACCCCTCTATTTGGTAACCTAAGCCCTTGCTAACCTGCCCCCTTCATACCTTTTCAGTCTTATACTTTATACCCCCTGTTTCAGCCTCCTTGCTGTTCCTCCAACAAGACACTTCATCTTTCAACTCACAGCATTTTCACTGGCTGACTCCTATTTCTGGAACTCTTCCTCTTCATTGCCATCTCCTGGTTTCCTTTCAGTTTTATCTGAAGTTCCATATTCTGCAGGAAGCTGTTCCTAATCCCCCTCAAGGCTAGTGCCTTCCCTTCGTGGTTTATCTCTAATTTATCCTCTATATATCTTGTTTGGGGCAGCTAGGTAGCACAATGGATAGAGCTCCAGACTGGAGTCAGGAAGACTCATCTTCCTGAGCTCAAATCTGGCCTCAGACACTTAGTAGCTGTGTGACTCTGGGCAAGACACTGAACCTATTTGCCTCAATTTCCTCATCTGTAAAATGAGCTGGAGAAGGAAATGGCAAACTACTCCAGTATATTTGCCAGATAGATAGTGGGCTATAGAAGGTCCTGGTGTGCTATGGTCCATGGGGACACAAAGAGTCAGATACCATTGAACAACAACAACATGTATAACCTATATCAAAGGGGGAAGGGAGGGAAGGAGAGGATTTGAAAACCAAAATTAAAAAAAATTAATGTTAGATGGCGGCTAGATGATGCAGTGAATAGAGCACTGACCCTGGAGTCAGGAGGACCTGAGTTCAAATCTGCCTTCAGACCCTTGACACAAAAACTAGCTGTGTGACTTTGGGCAAGTCACTTAACCCCAATTGCCCTCCAAAAAGCAAAAAACAAAAACAAAAACAAAATTAATGTTAGCACTCTGACACATTCTGGTAGTATAACCCCGGGCAGATTATTAAACCTCTCAGTACCCCCAGAGAGCTCTCTAAAATGATAAATGGCAGAGAAGGTGTCAACTTGCTTTGGGAGAGAGAGTTTCCTCTTTAGGGAATTCCCCATACCAGTAATAATAACAATAGTTTGGGGTTTTTTTTAGATGAAAGAGTAAAGGCCACTTACCAAGGATCAGCCTGGAAGTTCTGCATTGAGCTGTTTCAAATGTGGACCCCTTCCTCCCTCCTTAAATAGTAGCCTGGTACTCTCCCTCCTTGCCCTGCTCCTATTAGCTCGCCATATTGGTGCCAGACTTAGGGCCACCCTATCAGCCTTAGGCCTAAGGCATCTCAGAGCTGCTGAACTCAAGCAAGCCACCAGCCTCAGCCTCCTCAGCAGCAGGAACTACAAGTGTGTGCCCCCGTGCCTAGCTGTTATCATTCCCATTTTCCAGGTGAGGAAACTGAGCCTGAAAAAGGTTAAATGATTTGTCCAGAGTCACACAGATATCTAGTATTGGAGGCAGAAAATGATCTCCAATCTTTCTACCTCTAGGTCCATAACTTTATTCACTATACCACCTCATTGCCTCCCAAGGACCAGTCTTTCTCCCTATCTCATACCTTATATGGTATTGTGGTTGAGTCTTTTCAGTTGTGTTCAACTCCAAATGACCCCATGTGGGGTTTTTTGGCAGACATTGGAGTGGTTTGCCATTTCCTTCTCCAGATTATTTTACAGATGATCAAATTAAGGCAAACAGGGTAAAGTGACTTGCCCAGTGTCATACAGCTAGTAAATATCTGACTCCAGATTTGAACCCATGAAGATAAATCTTCCTAACTCAAGGTCTGGCACTCCATCCACTGTGCCACCTAGCTGCCCCTATAACCATCCAATTAATTTCATCAAGCCTTATGGACAGAATGCATTCATGTCTCTGAGTCTAAGTTTCTCCATCTGTAAAATGGGTATCCTCATACAACCTACCTCACCTGGTCACTCTGATGAAAGAATTTTGTAAACCTTAAAGGATTATAGGAATGTGAGATGCTATTATTATTCTTTTGCGGGAGGAGGGAATGAATTCCTAAGAACCCAGGCAATGAATTCTGGTGCCTTAGCCCGGACCTATGTTAAGTTTGAAACAGAGTTTCATGAGAATGTAATTCTTCTGACCCCACATTCCCATCCAGCACACCATGTGGTCTCTATGGCACCTCCACTATCCCAATGCAGTTTTATGGACTGTGTTTCCTTCTTAAAATAGAGGAATTTTCAACCAAGAACATACAAGAGGTTTGGTTTGAGTTTTACAGCCAGTCTGGGTGTACTTGGCAGCCTCAGAATGTGCCCCGAGTCTGGGCTTACTGTCACACCTTTGTCCTCCCTCTCCCCTTGATGAGTTCAAAGCACTTTTGGCAATTATCATCCGACTGAACCCAGTAATAACCTGGTGGCTCGTCTGAGAAACAAGTGGCAAAGTACCAGAGAAGTCAACAACTGACACTTGGTTTCTCTTCCAAAACTGAGTTATTGATACATTGACTTTACGCTCTTAAGAAAGAAAAAAACATGAGAAACACAATATTGCCTTGAAAGGGATGGCATGTAAAGACCAGAGGTGAATTAAACTAACAATGGCTCGATGCCCAGGACAATCAGGGCTGCACCTGCTCTCACAGGCTTTTGCATGTTTTGGCACAGACCCCTTCCACTTTTTGGGCCACTGCCTGCAAGCCCCATAGGGGAAGCTTACCAACTTAATAGGGACTTCAGTCTGTTCGACAAAACCGCAAAAAATAAACCTATCTTCCCATTGCCAAAGTGACTATTTTTGTCCAATATTTTTATAGAGATGTACTCTTCAATCAATCAATTAACAAGCATTTTCAGCATTCCCTGTCCCAGGCACTACTGTGCTTGTCCCTGGGGTTACAAAAACAAAGGTGAAAAAAATCCCTATGCTCAATAGTCTCTGTCCTTTCACATTTTAAAAGGGGAGATAGAGCTTATGTCTATGAAAGCATGCTAGGATATAGTCTCATCTTACTTTTTTTTTCTGACATGGAAGATTCTTGGGCAGGACTGTCCAGCACGGTGTGCCCACATCAAAGAAGGCACTGTACTCTGTTAACAAAACAGAATTGCAGTAGCTCAAAAGAAACACGAGATGGGCAAATGTAGAGCCTTCTCCACTCCAAATGTTATGGATTATTTGTGCCTGACCTGTGGTAGAACATTCTGAGACCATCTTGGTCTGATCAGCCACAATCAGACACACTGTGCCTTGACGCCAACATAGGGTTGTCATTTTTGGTCGTCTTAGAGAAAAAAGGACAATGACTAACTAACTTTCTTTTTTTCTGCCACTGTAGTAACAAATTAACACCACCAGCTCCTTTCTACACATTGTAACAAGGGTAGCCTGTGTAAACTCTGACATATTCCTTGTTTTAGCTTCCATTTCCACTGATGGATTGGGGTCCAGGAGCTTGGATAGCTACATCACCCCCTCATAGTTTTAAGGGATATCCCCGGTGGTAAGGTTGGTAAATGCTTAATAATTGACTATCAGTCAATCAATGAATAAACATTTATTAAATACTTACTTTGCTTCAGGCTGGGGCATCTAGGTGGTGGAGTGGATAGAGTACTGGCTCTGAAATCAGGAAGACTCATCTTCCTGAGTTCAAATTTGGCCTCAGACACTTACGAGCTATGTGACCCTGGGTAAGTCACTTAATCCTGTTGGCTTCAGTTTCCTCATCTGTAAAATGAGCTGGAGAAGGAAATGGCAAAGCACTCCAGTATCTCTGTCAAGAAAACCCCAAATGGGGTCGTGGAGAGTTGGACATGATTGAAAAAATGATGAACAAACATGCCAGGCACAGTGCTAAGCAGTAGAGATACAATGAGGCAAAAGACAGTCCCTGCCCTCAAGGACCTTACAATTTGAGGGGCACCTAGGGAGAGTGCACAGGGCACACTCTTCATTTAATCTACATTATAAGCAGTTTCTCTATCAGCTTTTAAAGTCTAGATAATTAGCAAAACAATAAATCACGCCCTAATTTGTAACCCTTCCCAATTTCTGAGGTGTAAATACACTGAAATGTTGACAATTGACTTTCACCATATGAGCTAGTTCCAACATGCTTTTGTATAATTCTGAAGAGTCAAGGGGTGATTTCTGAATGCCTTCATTTTGAGTCCCCACTGGTGTGTTTCTCCCTGAAATTATCATTCAGGAATCAATTTCATCATCCAGCCTTCAGGAGGTTTTAGAAGAGGCTGGGACAGTGCTACTATACCTGGACTACTTGGACTCTGAGTCCTAGGATGTCCCTATTGGTATTTAAGGGGAAGTTGTTGCCAAAGGAGTGTTTTGAATAACCTGGCACATATTGCCTCTTTTTGCTGCCTTCTGTATCTCCCTTGAGAAGTCTCAAAATCATATCAACACAAAATAGCTTAGATGTAACACTAAAAGCCAAGTGAAGGAGGAATAGAATATAGGCTAGGAATAGACTATAAAACAAGTATTCAATAAAAAATATTAAAAGATTCCTGCCCAATTCAATCCAACAAATACTTGTTAAGCCTTAACTATGTACCTGGTACTGTACTAGGCACTGCAATATAAAAACAGAAACAAAGCAGTCCCTGTCCTCAACAAGCTTACATTCTGTAAGAAGTATATGGCCTGTACCCAAATAAGTCAAACAAATTGGGCTGTTAGAGAGATTGCTAATAGCTGAGAGGGCTCAGAAAAGGTGGGAGATGGTACTTGATCTGTGTTTTGAAGGAAACTAGGAATTTTCCCAGAAGGTAAGGAGAGAGTGTATTCTAAGCATGGCAGGCAGCCTCAGCAAAGGAGGCATGGAACATCATGTAAGGGGAACAGTAAGTCAAGTTGAGTATGGGAAGAAGAGTAACATGAAGATTGGAAAGGTAGACAAGAGCCAGATGGTAATGGACTCAAAATACCAGCATTTTATCCCAGAGGAAAGAGACTCTGTAGTGTAGTGGATGTAAAGCCTGCCTCAGAATCTAACAGACCTGGGTTCAAATCTTGCCTATGTCACTTATTGGCTGTGTGATCTTGGACAAGTAGAGATTCAAGTAGGGAGACAAATTAAAAAGCTATTACAGTAGTCTAGACAAGGAGTGATTGATGAAGGCCTGAACTCGGTGGGAGCCATGTGGATGGGAAGAAGAGGACAGATACAAGAGATGTTGTGGAAGCAGGTTCAACAAGAATTAGGAATTGGTTAGACATGAGATTTGGGGTAGAGAGAAAGGAGCAAGGGTATGCTGGAGCCAGCTCTAAGCAGCTTACACTGATGGATCAATTTCAGTATGAGCATTTATACCATGGAAATCGACAAACTACAAATCTGAGCTTGATTCATTATTTCGTTGATGGCCTAGAGACTTAATAAAAGCAAGGAGACAATGTTAATAGACTTAAAGGTGTGCCCTGGTTACATTTTTCCTCCCAGAGAGCTGGTTGTTAAACATTTACCCGTATCCTCCTGGAGAGTCAGGAATGTTTCAAAGGTTTTTAACCTAGATTACTGCAAGGATGGTGCTATAAATTAAATTAAACATGGGAAAAATTTAAATAGGGAAATTTGGAAGAGGGATAGTTCTTTTGGGAGGAATGTAATGAGTTATTTTTTAGAAGCAATGAATTTGAGACAAGCTATCCAGGCAGAGGTATCTAGTACACAGTTGGTGGTGCAGGACTTCAGTTGAAGAGAGAGTTTTCAGTTGAATCTGACTCTTTGTGACCTCATTTGGGGTTTTCTTGGCAAAGACACTAGAATGGTTTGCCATTTCCTTCTCCAGCTCATTTTACAGATGAGGAAAGTAAGGCAAATAAGGCTAAGTGATTTGCCCTGGGTCACACAGCTAATAAATGTCTGAGGCTGGATTTGGACCCAGGAAGATGAGTCTACCTGATTCCAGGCCCAGAGCTCTATCCCCTGCACCACCTAACTGCCCTAGGAGAGAATTGAGGGCTGGATATAGAGATGTGGGAGTCATTCATATAGAATTGTATGTTTTGAATTATTTCTTCTCCCTTTCTCCTTTCTCTCTTTCCCTCTCTGTACCTCTTCCTTCCCCCTTTTTCATTCCTCTCTGCCCTTCCTCTCTGTTTCATTTTCAAGATTTCATATAATCTAACAAAACAAATAGGCAACAAGTTTAAAACATTGAGCCAAAGGAGAGCAAAGTAAGGTATCAGTGGGAAAAGTTTGCAATCGGGGGCATGTCCCTGAATTAATAAACTATAGCAACAGGACACTTGGCATGGTGAACATGCCTTTGACTTTAGTGGCTGGGAAATGACTTCAGAATGACAAAAAATTGTTCCTAATCCAATGAAGAAAGATCTTGAGAGAGTGTCCCCTCCTCTGTGTCCCTAACTGGCACCTCTCTTCCCAGGCTCTGCTTACAGCCAGCACAAACTCCTGACAGGGAGAAAATAGGAGGAATGTAGGTCATTCAAACAGGATTCCCTTCTCTATTCCCCACTACTTCAGGGCAGAAGGAGAAAAAGAAATTTCAGTCTAAAGTTCATAATTTTTAAAAAACAAAAATTTGGAAAAACAAATGATGTTAAGGGAGGGGACATGTACAGCTTCAGTGTTCAGAACATTTTCTTTTCCTTTGGGCTGTTCTTTGGGTGATAAACTCAGGTCCACATAGTATCACCAAATTTGGAGCCGGAAGAAACCTTAGAGCTCACTTAATCCAACCTTCTAATTTATAGGTTATTTAGAAAACTAAAGCTCAGACAGGTTGATATGAAAACTGAAGTCACACCAGGAGGGTAAACAGAGATGGAATAAGCATTCATAGAGTGCCTATATGTGCTAAGGGCTTTTCACAAATAATCTCATTTGGGTCTCATCACCCTGGGAGGCAGGTGCTATATTCTCATCTCTATTTTACAGTGGAAGAAACTGAGGTAAACAGAGATTAAGTGACTTGCCCAGGGTTACCCAGCTAGTAAGTGTCTAAGGCCAGATTTGAACTTAGGTTTTCCTGACTCCAGCCCCCAGCCTTATCTTCACAGAAGTAAATAGAAAGATCAAGATTTGAACCCAGGGCTTCAGATTTCATAGCAATGGTTCTTTCTATTCCACTGTTTCTTCCTACGATTTCTTTCCTCATGAGTTCCCTAGGCTCAGTTAGACCTGCTTGTTTTCCCCAATCTGCTAAACTGAACTGTGACAAACTCCAGAGCTTTTGTTTGATTTTCAAGGTACTGGGTATTTTGTCAATGGCAGGGAAGGGAAGGCTTAACTAACAGGACCTCCAGATGGGGGAGTGCTGAAGGCCCAGTCCCATTATCCCAAGGATCTGGCCCCCCTTTTTTCTTGACGTTCATTTTAGTGATCTCCTAGGGCATAGATAGATGGATAGAGCACAGACCTACATTAGTTCTAGAATTTTTGTTTATTTGTTTGATAACTGAAAATTATTTTTGGTCTAGTCCTATGATTTCATCAATGTGATCAGTGTGGGGGAACTCCTGATGTGGGAGTTCACTTCACTAATTTGAATCAGCACAATTCAGTGTGGTATGAAAAACATGCTGACTTTGGAGCCAGAGGGTATGGATTCAAATCCTACCTGTTATTTATAACTTGTGTGATCTTGGGCAAGTCATTTTAATTTCTAGGGACCTGTTTCCTCACCTGTAAAATTAAAGGCTTCAAATTGATGGACTCCAAGGCCCTTTCCATTTCTAAATCTATCATCCTCATTCACTTCCTATTCTGGGTTTCAGTTTCCTCATCTGCAAAATTAGAGGATTGCACTAGATTCCTTCAGAGGTCACCTTCCAACTCTAAATCAATCATCTCATGATTCTTGGGTGTCCTTGGGCAAATCACTTCAGTTTTATTTCATCTGTCAAATGAGGAGGTTGGATTAGAAGATCCCCAAAGGGTCCCCTTTCACCTCTAAAAAATGTGTTCCTTTGTAACTTTGCCCAAACAAGTTAATTTGAACTCCGGACTTCTTGACCCCAAGGTCGGCCCCTCCATCCTCAACAAGCTGTTCAGTTGTTACTATAAACAAATTCTTATTTGTCTACTTGCTGGTCATTTCTGTAATTCTTGTCACTGGGTCTTTGTTCTTGCTGGTAGATAATGAAATTAACAAATATTTACCTAGAGACCATTGTATAAAAAGTAGAGTCCTGGGTCTGAATTCTCAAGCAGCTTACATGGTCTGGTTGGGTTTCAGTGTTTGGATTGTGTGATATTTACCATTGCCACCTAAAAAAATTTCAGTAAACAGGGGCAACATGGCAGAATGGATGGGGGCGTGGCACTTGTAATCTGAGAACCTAGGTTCCTAGGCTGATCATTGATTTTTTTTAACTTATATGACCTTGGGTAAGTTAATTCCCCCCATAGGAACATAATTTAGAGATGTAAGGGACCTTAAAATTCATTTATTTCAATTTTCTCATCCAACAGGTAAGGAAATCAAGGTCCTAATGAGGCACTTATTTACATAGGTAATAAGTAACAGCTAGGATTTGAACCCCGGTTACCTGACTCCAGATGTCCCTTCTCTTCCTCCCCCAATATGATATTGCAATACCTTTCATCTAATTCCTCATCTCTAAAATGTGAGCAGGTTGAACAAGACATCTTTATAAGCTTCTGATTGTATAATCCTAATATTTTACAAGTGGCTTTGAAATGCTTTCACTTCTTTTCTAACCTTGCCTCTGATGACCCCCACCTCTGTGTTGTGCCTCCTACTAGATTCCAAAGAAATGCTAGTTATTGAATGAATGAATGAATCTTCCACTCCTTAGCTTCCTTTAAGGCTCAATTTTGTTGACACCTCCTGCAAGGACTTTCCTGGATTTAACCAGTTTTCAGTTACCTCCTTGTCCTGGAATAACTTTGGATCTTCTTCTCTGTGTACATGTTGTCTCTCTTTCCTGTTTTCTTCTGCCCCATGAAAATGAGAAAGAAAATTCCCTGAGGGAGGGCAGGAATGTCATTTTTGTCTTTGTATCATCAATGCTTCCTTGTCCTGAAATAACTTTGTATCTTCTTCTCGACACAAATTATCTCTCCCCTCCAGACCCACCCCATGATAAGGAAAGCTCCCTGAGGGCAGGGATGAGGTCATTATTGCCTTCTATACTCAGTGCCTAACACAACATCTTACACATAGTAAATACTTAACAAATATATACTGAATTAATTTGAATGCATGCAGTAAGCCCTACAAGTGGTTAGAAATCTGTCCCGAAGACTCCCTCCCACCTTCATCGTCAGCATCACTTTAGATGAGGCAGAGGGTGACCTATCTAGGAACTGGTAGCTCAGTCACTACACAATTGACACACTTCTCAAGATCAAGGTGGATTAGAATGACAGGTTTTTGCTGTTTTTCATGCCCTTGTGACCAGTCTTTCCTGTCTGTTCAGAGGCCAGGTAGGGAGTGTGGGATAATCGGTAGGTGCAATTGTTTGGAGAAACATTCCTAATATTCATTTTGTTTTTAAAGATAGAAAAGAAGTATCTATAATAATGACCCAGGGTTACTCTGGCTTTATCCATAGGATAATTATGCCTGCTGAGAGTTTACCACTGTTTTAGGATCCTCAGAAGAAACTGATGCAAATAA
Source organism: Pseudochirops cupreus (assembly GCA_028627135.1). NCBI lineage: Eukaryota > Metazoa > Chordata > Mammalia > Diprotodontia > Pseudocheiridae > Pseudochirops > Pseudochirops cupreus. The sequence goes on from CM053580.1 coordinate 556,215,822, forward strand.
AGTGTGAGAAAGTAAGATGTGAACACCCTCATCTCTGTACTCCTGTAGGATCATAGGCAACTCACTTAACATCCCCGAGCCTCAGTTTCCCCATCTATAAAATGAGAGTAGTTGTAGAGAGCCTCTGAGAGTTCTACTGAAAGGTGAGCAGCTTGACTTAGAAATCAGTGGTTCTCAACCTTCCTAATTCCGCGACCCTTTAATACTCGTATGTGGGTGTATCTGCATGTGGGTGGACCCGCCTGGAGACAGATAGAGGAGCAGTGTCTCGGTTCCTAAAACCATCGGAAATATGTGTTTTCCGATGGTCTTAGGCGATCCCTGTGAAAGGGTCGTTTGACCCCCAAAGGGGTTGCGACCCACAGGTTGAGAACCACTGGCTTAGATGCATGTGACTTAAGAGTCAGGAAGATCTTGGTTCACACCTGATCTCAGGTACTTTCTAGCTATATGAGACTGGAAAAGGCACTTCACTTCTCTGCGACCCAGTTTCTAGATAATAATAAAAGCTATTAATATTATTTATGCATATCTCTCTCTATATATTTTGATGAGGCAATGGGGTTAAGTGACTTGCCCAAGGTTACACAGCAAGTAAGTGTCAGGTATCTGAGACTGGATTTGAACTCAGGTGTTCCTGATTCCAGGGCTAGTGCTCTATCCACTGTGCTACCCAGCTGCCCTTCTAAATAATAATAATATTAAAGACAATGATAATAACACTTGGCACTGACATAATGCTTTAAAATTTTAAAACCACTTTACATACAACATCTCATTTGATTCCTATGATAACTTTGGGGCAAGAAGTGAATTTTTTAAAAATTAATTAATTAATTTTTAGTTTTCAACATTTGCTTTTACAAGATTTTGAGTTCTAAAATTCCCTCCCCTCCACTCCCCCCTCCCCAAGCCAGCATGCAGTCTGATATAGGCTATACATGCATGATCATATTAAACATCTTTCCACATTAATCATGTTGTGAAAGAAGAATTGGAACAGAAGGGAAAAACTGTGAGAAAGAAAAAAAAAACTAACAAAAAAAGAAAATAGTATGCTTTGATCTGCATTCAGATTCCGTTGTTCTTTCTCTGGACGTGGACAGCATTTTCCATAGTGACTCTTTTGGAGTTTTCTTAGATCCTTGCATTGCTGGAAAGAGCTACGTCTATCAAAATTAATCATTGCACAATGTTGCTGTTACTGTGTACAGTGTTCTCCTGGTTCTGCTCATTTTACTCAGCATCAGTACATGCAAGTCTTTCCAGGTTTTTCCTGAAATCTACCTGCTCATCATTTCTTACAGCACAATAGCATTTCATTACATTCGTATACCACAGCTTGTTCAGCCATTCTCCAACTGATGCATACCCCTTCAATTGTCAATTCTTTGCTGCCAGAAAAGGAGTTGTTATAAAGATTTTTGTAGATGTGGGTCTTTTCCTCTTTTTTATGATTTTTTGGGGATATAGACCTAATAGTGGTATTGCTGGTTTAATATTATAATATTATAGCCCTTTGGCTATAAACTGTTCTCCAGAATGGTTGGATCAGTTCACAACTCCACCAACAATGCGTTAGTGTTCCAATTTTCCCATATCTTATCATTTTCCTGTTTTGTCATGTTAGCCAATCTTGTAGGTGTGATGTGATACCTCAGTGTTATTTGAATTTCCATTTCTCTAATCAGTAGTTATTTAGAGCACTTTTTCATATGACTATATTTATTCTCCTGAAAACTGCTTCTTCGTATCCTTTGACCATTTATCAATTGGGGAATGACTTGTATTCTTATAGATTTGACTCATTTCTCTTTATATTTTAGAAATGAGGCTGGAATCAGAGACACTGGCTGAAAAAGCGTTTCCCAGCTTTCTTTTTTCCTTCTAATCCTGGTTGCATTGGCTTTGTTTGTGCAAAAACTTTTTAATTTAATGTAATCAAAATTATCCGTTTTGCCTTTCATGATGTTCTCTACCTCTTACTTGGTCATAAATTCTTCCTTTCTCCATGGATCTGACAGGTAAACTATTCCTTGCTCTCCTAATTTGCTTGTAGTTTCACCCTTTATGCCTAAATCATGAAGACGTGCTATTATTACTCCTATGTTTTGGAGCTGTTAGGCGGCACAGTGGATCAAATGTTGGATTTGAAGAATCCAGGATCAGGAAGACCCAAGTTCATAATGTAGCCTCAGATACTAACTATGTGGCTGTGAAATTTGCCTCAGTTTCCTCAATTGAAGAATGTGGAAAATAATAGTACCTACTTCCAAAAGTTGTATGAGGATCAAATGAGATATTTTAAATCATTTTGCACTCTAAAGTGCTCTATAAATACTATTGTTCAGTCATGTAAGACTTGTGACCCCACATGGGGTTTTCTTGGCAAAGATATTGGAGCAGTTTGCCCTTTCCATCTCCAGTGGATTTACAGCAAATGGGTTAATTGACTTGACCAAAGTCACATAGCTAGTAAATGTCTGAAGTCGGATTTGAACCCAGCTCTTCTTGACTTCAGGCCCAACACTTTATCCATTGAGTCATTCAACTACCTCATAAAAATACTAGGTATTATTATTTTATAGATGAAGAAACTGAAGCTGAGAAGATAAGTGACTTGTCCAGGGTCTCAAAGCTAATAAGAGTCTAAAGCAAGATTTGAATTCAGGTATCCTTGACTTCAAGGCCAGCACTCTATCTGCTGTGCCACCTAGCTGCCTATGTTGGATTCCAATGCCTCTGTGGTCCACTCCAATTACAGAACCAAGAGCAAAGAGCTGCAGGAAATCAGAGGTCATCTCATCCACCCCACATCATTACTGTCCCTTGGAATCTCTAGTTTCCTTCAAGCCTCAGTTGGAAACTAAACAAAGTTTCTTCTGATGCCCACAGTGACCGGATGCTAGTGACCTCTTCCTCTCAAATCACCTTGCATCTCTTTTGTTCATGGCTATATATGTATGCTGTTCTCTCTTCCAGTAGATTGTCAGCTCCTTGAGGGCAGAGTTTGCTTCATTTTTGTTCTTATATCTCCAGCAATGTCTGGCACACAGTAAGAGCTTGAAAATGTTTGTTGATTGATTAGAGGTAAAGTCACTTTCCCAAGGTCACACAGAAAGTAAATTAAAGAACTGGGATTTCTATTCAAGTACTCTGCCCTTTGCCCTTTCCACCAGGTCATTTAATTTCATTAGCATAGAGGAGATGGGGGTGGGGAGAGAAATTTTTCATTGCCATATTTTGTTCAAATTTCCTTGGGAACAACTTTTTGGGAAAACCAATGTGTCTCTACTCTTACCAGTAATTAGAGGAGAGGAAAATCTCCATGGGGATGGATGGCAAAAGAATTTCCTCAGCAGTGATCACTAAGCAAAAATTCAACCCATTTTTTTCACCTCTTATATGTCCCACTTCCTCTAAGTGGGGGCTGCTTTGCTTATCTGTGCATTTGCTAAATGATATTGCCTGCCTGACTCCAGGGCAAGTCAGCAGGCTGTGGAATTAGAAATCCCCCAAAAGCAGGTGGAGAAAGGGCCAGGCAGCCATCCCCTGATAATGCACTGAATTCAGTGAGATTTGTGTTTCCTTCCTGTCCTTTGAATCTAAATGAGAAACATACTGAGAGTGGTAAAAGCTCCTTGTCCTTTCTTTCCAATTGCAATGGAACTCATTGCCAAGCAGGAGACATTGGGTGTCTGTCCCAAATGGAACACAGAAGCAAATGGGAGATGCTCAGTGATCTTACGTGTAGGGGCCCATCTTTGCACAAGAAAATGAAACTGATCACTTGAATGGAGAGCAGACCAGGGGAGAGCCCGGGATGTAACCCCCTGTGCAAGTGATCTTAGGGCAATAAGGCAAGGGGGCTTGGGGGGAGGGACAGTAGCTGAACCCAGTCAGGACAGGGCCACATCCGCCATCTCCAAACTTATTTTTCAAATGTTTCTGGGTTTTGGCAAAATCCCAAAGCGTGTTTTGACTTGACTCTTCTCCCTTAATTTATAACCTATGTGTATCTTAAAGGAAATTTAATCCGTCTGTTTCTGATTCCTTTACACTTAACTCATCCAGTCTTGTTCTCCAAGAACCATTTGATGTTTAGTACCCTTTGAGCCTTTTTTATGAGGTCTTTTAAATCTCCCCCCTCCAACCCCTCCCTTCACACACCACCAACCCCTCAAGAAACAGGAAGCCAGGTTTTTCCAGGAGTAAACAAATTCAGACCCCCAGAAGTTTCCCTCCTCAGACCTGGAGGACAAATCTGTAGGGTTCGAGTTCTCTGAACTTGTCAACACACATCCTCTTGGGCTAACTCCCCAGGTGGAGTTGGCCCAGCTCAGCCTATAATGAGGAACAGGCCCCTCAGGATAAGAGTCAGCCCTTCAGAAAAGATAACTAGGGAAGTCATAATTCTGACAGAAGGAACAAATGACAGCCTCTCTTTTAACCTTCCATGTTGAAAGAGAACCTGGGAACGTGGGGCAGAAGCCCATGTTTTTGGACTCTCTGACTTTCACCAGCTTGTTGACATCAAGGGTACAGTTTCAGATGTCTGGAAACAGTCTACACCGGTTAGGGACCTGATGTAAGACGCACACTTACAGATGCTCCTAAAGAGGAAAAGCCTTGAGAAGTGGTCAGTGACCTGGGCCTCAGAGCTGGGATAGACTTTAGAGCAGGGGTGGGGAACCTGAGACCTCGAGGTCACAGATGGCCCTCTAGGTCCTCAAGTGCAGACTTGACAAAAACAAAATTACCCTCGAGCTCAAGAAGCTTATATTCTCGGGGGGTAGGGCTGGGGTGGATAACCTATACACAGATAATTCAATACAAACCATCTACAAAGTAAATAATAAATAAACCGGCCTGAAGAAGGCACTAAGCACTCAAGGGTGGTGTGGGAATCTTGTGGAGAAGGTGATACAGAAGCTGAACTTAATGAAGGGAAGAGGGAGTTCATTTTTCAGATCTGGAAACTGAGGCTGAGGCACAGAGGATGGAGATGAAATATGTATGGAGAACAGCAAGTGGCCAGTCTGGCTGGAACACGGAGTATGTGACAGGTTGGGTGTGTTCTATATTTTGTTCTTATTTTTGCCGTCTTAAGAGAAAAGACCCTTTCTTTCCTCTCCTTATGTATTCCCAATCCACGTGGAAGAGAACCCTAGCACACGACCTGGGTTTGAATCTTGCTATTCATACTTATTACCTGTAGGATCCGGGCTAAGTCACTTGCTGTCCCTGGGTGTCGGTTTCCTCATCTGTCAAAATGGGCTAGATGCCGGCCCTGAGGTCCCTGTCAGCTCTAGCTGTAGGATCCCAGTGGGAGACACTGGCTTTGGGAATCCTCAGAGATGAAACATTGGCACTGAGTCTCAGCCTCTGTTAAAGTCATTCCTTACGGTTCAAGTCATGACCTCTAAGAAAAGAGAGAGACAAGATCTCCAGCTGCCACCCCAGGGGCCTGGAAGGGACAGGCTGCTCAGACAACACATTCCTGTAGGTCCTCGAAGTCTTTCTCAGCAGGGTATTGCTCAAATCAGTGGTTTAATGGGTAGAGGATGGACATTGAGAGAAGAAGCTAAAAGTGACTCCTCCTCCTCTTTGCTACTTGACCTGAGCAATTTTCTTGGAGCTACTGGTGGGTTTATCTGGAACTGCCATCTCTGCTTCTCCCCATATCAAAGCCAATCAGATAATCAAAGGAACCTGCTTAGTCCCAGGTTGTTATGTAAGTGAAACAAACCTTCTTTCCCCCCATTTACTGCCCCCACCCTCCCTTTTTGGGAGGTAGGTCTCCCAAGGACTCAGACTTCATAATCAGAAAGAAGATATGAGAAAGTTACACTCTCCTTTGATGAAGAATGTCTTTTAAAACCCACAAGATGTCCCCTTGAGATACATACAGCCTAGCATAGTGGTTAGAAAATTGGTCTTGGCATCAGGCTTAAGAGGCAGGAAGACAGGGGGGTCATGTCCTACACACACATATGTGTGTGTGTGTGTGTGTGTGTGTGTATCAGCAGGCATTTAATAATTGCCTGTCATGAGCTAGGCACTGTGCTAAGCCCTGAAGATACAAAGAAAGACAAAAAAATATTCTCAAGGAGCTCACTGTCTAAAGATCAGTAACCACGCATTTCCTATCAAAATATAATCCATTTAATTTCTTGTGATGTAACACTTCAGAATAGAGATAAAACAGCCAATGGAAATACTGATGAAGAATACAGATTCTATTATAAAACGAATTGTAGATGATTTTGAACAGCACATCATTTAATCCTTACAACAACCCTAAGAGGTAGGTACTAATACTAACCCCATTTTAGAAATGAAGAAACTAAGGCAGAGGTTAAGTGACTCGTCCAGGGTCACACAGCTAGTGAATGTCTGTTGTTGTTGCTGAGTTATATCTGACTCTTCGTGACCCCATTTGGAGTTTTCTTGGCAGAGATGCTGGAGTGGTTTGCCATTTCCTTCTCCAGTTCATTTTACAGATGAGAAAACTGAGGCAAACAGGGTGAAGTGACTTGCCCAGGGTCACACAGCTAGTAAGTGTTTGAGGTTAGATTTGAACTTAGGTTTTCCTGATTCCAGGCCTGGTGCTCTATCCACTGTGTCACCTAGCTGCCCCTGTAAATGTCTGAAATTGGATTTTTCCTCAGATTTTCTGGATTGTGAGGTTAGCACTTGTTGTCCCAGGGAAATCACTTGGAACTCCCAGGCAATGTAGGACCAGAAAAGTGGGTGGTCTGGCCAATGACAACAGTCTTCTAATGGATCCCCCTGACTCATGCTTCTCTTTTCTCCAATCTGTCCTTTACACAGCTGTCAAATTGATATTCCCAAATCTCAGGTGAGATTCATAAACTCCAATGGTTCCCCATCGCCTCTGGAATAAAATACAAATTAGAGGTAGTTAGGTGGTACAGTGAATAGATTATCTGGCCTGGAGTCAGGAAGACTCATCTTCTTGAATTCCAATCTGGCCTCAGACACTTACAGCTGTGTGACCTTGGGCAAGTCACTTCACTCTGTTTGCCTCAGTTTCCTCATCTGTAAAATGAACTGGAGAAAGAAATGGCAAACCGAGCTAGTATCTTCGCCAAGAAAATCCCAAATTGATCATGAAGTCAGACATGAATGAATGACAACAAAAAAATTCACATTACACTCTTTGGCATTTAAAGTCTTTTAAAACCTGACTCTGATCTACATTTCCTAGCATCATAGGTCTTAAGTCTTCAGAATTCATCTAGTTGAAGTGCTACATTTTTTTTAGAGGGAGAGAAAGGCCCCAGGGGTTAAATGACTGACCTGAGGTCATTAAGGTATCAAAGGGCAGAGGCATGATTTGAACCCTGCAAAGCTATTGCTTTCTACTCTATACTATTATACTCCAGCTTTATTATTCATGATTCCCCTTTATGTATTCTGTTCAAACTAGCCTTTGAGCATGGATTCCATCTTCTACTCCTGGGCCTTTGCAAAGACTGTCCCCCTTGCCCAGAATATATGCCCTCACCTGGGCCTCTTAGAATACAGAGCTTCCTTCAAAGCATTACTCAAAAGCCACTCTTTTCCTAATTCTCCCTTCCTCCCAGCTTAATACTCTACCTCCGTCTTTAAAAATTACCTTGCATTTGCTTTGAATATATTTCATATGCTACTTTCCCAGATGGAACGTAGGCTCTTTAGGGTCTTGGGCTCATACGTCAAGAACTGTAAGTGACCTTAAAAAAGTATCAGGTCCTCTTTTTCATTTTATAGAAAAAGAAATTAAGAACTAGAGAGGGGAGGTGACTTGCCCAAGGTCATACAGCAAAAGGCAGAGTCAAGATTGGAATTCATGTCCTGTGACTCCCACATTCAACTCTTTTCAGGTTGCTGGGGTCAATAATGGCTGTACTGCCTATGGCCCAAATGAGTTAATACCATAAAACCCTGATTTTACCTGTATAATGCTATATAGATTGTCTTTTTAGTCATGTCCAACTCTTCATGACCCCATGGAGCTGTCTGTGGTGTTTTCTTGGCAAAGATACTGGAGTGTTTTGACATTTCCTTCTCCATTTTACAGATGAGGAACTGAGGCAAAGCAGGTAAGTGCCTTAGCCAGGGTCACACAGCTAGTAAGTGTTTGAGGCCAGATTTGAACTCATGAACATGAGTCTTCCTGAATCCAGGCCCAGTGTTCTATTCACTGCACCACCTGCTTGCCTACTATTTCTTTTAATATTTTGATTCTCTTTGAATGTGGCTATTTTTGTCCTATACTCTAAACTCTGAATTAATTGAGAAAAAAAAAGTTTTCATAAATCCAAGGTATTGATACAAACTTCAATGCTGAAAGGTCTCTGAGACCTTTCAGGAAGGAAAGAATTTTATAAATGAATAATCAGATCGTTCATAACTAGTCAATTCCAGTTGTGTGTTCTGGGAGAGGAGCTAAGTGCCAGGAGGCAGGCGGAGGTAGAACAGGCTGAAAGTTACAAACAGGTGCTGCTGTAGCCCCCGGGAGAGAAGAGGTAGAGAGCCCCAAACCTGAGGAGCTTGTCACTTCTGATCAAAGCCAGCTGGGAGACCTCCTAATCACCAGCACCCACCCCTTAACACAGATGCAATTTTGTCATTCGTCAGTGGTAATAACTTTGTAGTGCTGCCTCAAATAGTTAAGCCTTGCAAAGAGAAAGAAGTTTTTGGATTTTTTTAAAAGTGTAACTGTTCAGAAAAATGCTACCAAATTTCCCCTTTGAGGCCACCTGTTGGGAGAGACCACCTGTCATCAAAGACAACCTGAGTACATCCCATCCCCTTATTATGGAGCTATCTCCTTCAAAGCCATAGATCTCAAGCATTCAGATAGAGAGGGTGGGTAGATTTTAAGGTTGATGCTGCTGAGGTAGGGGTGGGAAGCCCCCTAGAATGACAGCTGTAAAATGAATAATGGTTTCCAATAACAACCCTGGTTCAAACCATCCCACTGAGCTTGGGACATGGGTTCAGCTTAACAGATGCTTCTTTCTCGTGGTTTGGATGTTTCACTTGCCAATTATGACAAATCAACTCCACAATTGCAATAGAGACCTCTTCTTTATGCATCTCCAACTTAGCCCATTTCCCCCAATAACTCCCTCACCTGCCTATACACTACCCTTTAATTTAAACAAAAGCAGAAAGAGCCTCTGTCGATACATGTGTGACCTTGGGTAAAGGTAGTTAACCTCTCTGTGTCAGTCATTCAATTAGCTCTTATTAATCACAGATTCTGGGCCAGATCCCATAAATGCCCAGGAAAGAAAGACAAAAACATGATCCCTGATCTCAATGAGCCCACTCTCTAATGGAGGTGACAACATGCAAACAAATATGGACATACAAAACATTTGTTGTAGTTCATCCTTCATTCTCGAAGAGGAAAAAATATTCACAATGGGAAAAGCACTAGCAGTGTGAATTGGGCTACTTGGCTTCTTGCAGAAGGGGGGATTTCAGTTGTCTTGAAGGAAGTGGTGGAAGGCAGGAAGGGGAGCATTCCAAGCCTGAGGGAGAGCCAGTAAAAAAAAAAAAAGGCACAGAGTGGGAAGATGAAGGGTCATGGTGGAAGCAAGAAGACCAGTGTCACCAGATTCTAAAGTCCATGGAGGAGAGTAAGGAAAATGAGGTTGGATTGGGGCACCCTGAGTCTCCTTTCCAGTTCTCAACCTGCGATCCTTCAAACTGGGTTTGAATCCCAGAGCTGTCATTTGTTACCTATGTGGCCTTAGCTAACTTCATCTCTCTGGGCCTCAGTTTCCTTCATCTAGAAAATGAAAGTTTTGGACTAGATGGTTTGTGATGTCTCTTCCAGCAGTAAGTCTTATGGTTAAACTGGTTCAATAATCCTCCCGAAAATTTACCACAACAGAAGGAGAGGGATGAGTAGACAATATAAGTCACAAAGACTGTCCCTGGCTTTAAGTCTATGCCTACTCATTATGTGACCTTAGGTAAGTCATTTCTTCTCTTAATGCTTTAGGTGGCTCAGTGGATAGAGCCCCAAGGCTGGAGTTAGGAAGATTCATCTTCATGAGGTCCAATTTGACCCTAGACACTTCCTAGCTATGTGACCCTGGGCAAGTCACTTAACCCTGTATGTCTCAGTTTCCTCATCTGCAAAATGATCTGGAGAAGAGAATGGCAAACCATTCCAGTATCTTTGCCAAGAAAACTCCAAACAGGGTCATGGAGAGTCAGTCAGGCCTGAACAAACAGCAGCTTTCTAAAAAAGGTTGCTCACTGGCTTTGGTAGAAGTGTTTCCTAAATCAGAGAAATCACAGGTCTGATTAAAAAAAAATAAATCATAGGGTGGCTAGGTGGTGCAGTGAATAGAGCACCAGCCCTGAAGTCAGGAGGAGCTGAGCTCAAATTGGGCCTTAGACACTTAGCACTTATTAGCTGTGTGACCTTGGGCAAGTCACTTAACCCCAATTGCCCTCCAAAAAGAAAAAAAAAATCATTATCCTTCTATTTTTGCAGTTCCACAGATGTTACATACCAAACATGATAACCCTTGGGATGAGTTCTTACAGACTCAACATCAGCTGCCCAGTGAATGGAGTCAGTCAGCTGTGATGTTATTTATTCTGTCTCTTTCAGAATGAAAATATGTATTTTTCTCACAGAAAGAAATGTGAACTTATTTTTCCTTCTTTCATTATTTTTTAGAATTAGTGAACAATTTTTATTGAACCAGAAGACACTTCAAAACCTGCCAGGGAGCAGGAAAAAATCCTCCCCTCTCTGCTGGTTATGAGGAACCTTTACTTGTTAGCCAAATGAATACAGCTTTCTTCAGGAGGAGGGGAAGAGAAGAGGAGGAAAGATATTACTCTCCAAATCATGGTATGAATATCCAAGTTAAACCTTAATAAAGCTTAAAACCTTAAGAAAGATGGGGACCTTTGCCTCTCCCCAAAGCCTCAAATCATGTGATATTACAGATCACTAAATGGAATATAGCATATTAATGTAAAGGTATCCCAAAAGTCTTGATGCAATTTAAATCTTTAATAGTTTAAAAGTGCACTGAAACTTTAGGAACACTCTGTATTTACTATATATCCCTCCCCTATATCCCCTTTGTGGATTTCTTGCTGATTCCTTTTTATTTAAAAAAGAGAACGAAGATTAGGATTTCTCTCCAAATACATTTTCCCCCACTCCTTCCTTCCCCCCCCCCCCACTCCTTCCTGGAAGGAGAAATCACAGCTCACCACAATAACTTTGAAAACATCAATTATTGGGATTAGCTTGCCGGAGCAGGCAAGGGGTTAAAAGGTTGTGATACTGGTATAGGTAAAAGAAGAGACACAGTGAGACTTCTTTATAATCTCCCTCTTCCAAAGAGTTAAAGGGTTACATTTCCCCCCCTTGTCTCCTAAATTCTGACAATGGTGTTAGAAATAGTACTATTAACAATAAAAAGCAACACACATGCAAATACATGTATGTATTACACATTCACATATACAAAGATATGTAGGTAATTAACTATACACACACATATATACGTGAAAGTATATAAAGATACAGATGTATGTATGTATGTGTGTGTATATAGGGCATACTGTTCTTCAGTAATGTCTGACTCTCTGTGACCCTGGATGGGATTTTCTTGGCAAAGATTCTGGAATGGTTTGTCATTTCCTTCTCTAGTGGATTGAGGCAAACAGAGGTTAAGTGACTTTCCCAGGGTCATACAGCTAGTGGTGTTTGAGGCTGGATTTGAACTCAGGTCTTTCTGACTATAGGCTCAGCCCCTCTATCCATAGAACCACTTAGCTGTCTCCATAGATGTATACACATACATAAAGATACATAGGTATATACACACACACATAAAAAGATATATGGATATATGTACACACATATAAAGATACATAATTACATAATTATAAACATATACATACATGGTATATAAAGGTATAAACACACACATATAAAGATACATATAGCCACACAAAGGTATATATACACCTCTATATATATGGGCATACAAAGATATATATACACATACATATAAAGATATATGGGTATATAAAGATATATGTGTGTGTCTGTGAATATATACACAGACATACACACACACACACACACATATGCATATACAAACAAATGCTTTGAGACCTTTACTCACAATAGTCCTGAGAGGTTGGCCAGTGGAAGTGTTATTTTAAAGATTGGGAAACCAAGGTTCCTAAAGGTTGAATTGCTAACTCAAACTCAGGTCTTCTAACTTCAAAGATCAGTGTTCTTTTTCTTTTTGGTCAGCTTTTGGATCATAAGGTAGGGTTTAGTGATCCCCTCATGAAATAGAGAGCCCAAAAGGGAAGTGACTTGCCCAAGGTCACAGGTACACACGGTCACTGTGGAAGACAGAATCAAGTCAACCGCTAGAACCCGTGTCTCCTGATTTTCAAAGTCCCAAATTCCTTCTATTTCCCCTTCTACTTTGCCTGTTCTGAGCCACAGGGGCTAGAAGTCCTGGTCAGATGACAAGGCAATTTGCTATTCCTTGAGAAATCCTACTTCAAACTTTGGGTAAACTGAGGTAACTTTCACAGGATCACAGATTTTAAAGGCAGGATCTTAAAAGTCCTCTAGTCTAATCCCTTTTTTTTAGGAGTGAGGAAACAAGAGCAGGTGGAGTTAAGTGACATTCTTGGCCATTGGCAGGGAAGCCCAAGAAGCCAGTGGTACAGAACTTCCAGGCGCCTTGCCCTGCTTCCAGCCCACAACCTTGATTTAAATCCTGCCACTGGAGGAGAGTGTGAGACTGACAACTTTACACAGCTTTACCTCACTCAAATCCAATTCACTCTCAAGTCAAGACATCACCCTCATAAAGTCTTTGGTCCTCTTTGACAACCAGCAAGCAATTGTTGCAAAGGAGCAATACCTTTGGAGATGCTACCTTTGCAAGGTGCTATCACTACTGACCACCAGAAAAGAAACTTCACAGAAACCTTGCATAGTAAAAGGTTCAATATAAAAAATGGATGTGGTTTTACTCCTGGAAATGCTATTAAAGATGGTGCATCAGCATCTGCTTTGCCAGTGCGTCCTGAGAGCCACTGGGACCTTTCCTCTTAAGAGTATTCGAATGTGAACATGAATTCTTGAGATCAAGCCCTGGGGTGCCTTTTTATGTAGCTTCCCCATGCTTTGTACACAGAAGGCACTTAATAATTACTTTTCCATTAATTTTTTTCATTTATACAGATAGTAAACTGAATAATGGTCATTGGCTGCTGGTCAGCTAGCTCTTGTTCCTAGTCTAGGCAAATACAGTTGACTGAACATTCTCCATTGAGGACTTTCAAGAAAATTCAAGTGAATCTGAACAGATGCTGAAAAAAACGGATTCCTAGGGAGCACTGGCATCCAGAAACCTAAGGATACCCAGTGAAAAAGGGAAAGATCCATGTAAACTGTAAGGCGTTATTATGATGAACATTAAATAATTTGATGGCTCCTTCAACAGATTACGTACAATATTTCTGATTGCTGTTTATCTATTAACCTGTGGATTTTTGTGACTAGCTCATATATCCTGATCGTATATCTCATATATGAGATGAGGCAGCTAAGTAGCACAGTGAGCCCTAAAATTGGAGTCAGAGAGATCAGGGTTCAAATCCAACCGCAGACACTTAATAGCTGTATGACCCTGGCCAAGTCACTTAACTGTACTTTGCTCATCTGTGAAATGGAGATAATAATAGCACCTACCTCCTAAGGTTGTAGGTGAGGGTCAATTGAGATAATATTTGTAAATGCCTGGCACATAGTGGATGTTGTGGAAATGTTGGCCATTATTATCTATAGTTGCCCATATAGTTTTAATCTCTTAAAACAAGTTTTTAAAAAATTGTACCCATTATTTTATTGGTGTGGAGAGATCCCTGTGAGTAGACTGTCTCTACCAGTGAAGATGAGCACCTTTTCACCAATTGAGAATCTTGGAAGAATTGCCTGTGGGTCCTGAGGAAATATTGTGAACCACACAGCTGCATATTCAGGTAAAAATCAGAGGACATTTCAGATCCACTTCCAATATTCACATTTTTGCTATAGTGGTCTCAGGGTCAGAAGAGCTGGATTCAAATCCTACCACACATATTTACTAGCTGGGTAACCTTGGGGTCTTTCACTGGGACCTCTCTCTGAGGGAAAGCTCAAGGGAAGCTTTCTCTGAGTTTGCTTTCTCCTCTCTGCATGTTTATTGACTGTCTCCCAGGTCTGTTGGGATGCTCTCTCTTCCTCTGCATCTCTGCCTTTTGGCTTCTTTGAAATCTGAGCTAAAATTCCACCTTCTGCAAAAAAAATCAACCTTTTCTGATCCCTCTTATTGCTTAGTGCCTTCCCTCTGAAATGATCTCCAACTTAACTGTGTATGCATGCATGCATGCATGTTGTTTGCATGTATGTATGTTGTTTGCATGCATGTGTGTTGTTTGCATGTTGTCTCTTCCCATAGAGTATTAAGATACTTAAGGGAAGGGGCTGGTTTTTTGCCTTTCTCTTTATCCCCAGCATTTAGTACATAACTAGGCACATAGTATGTTCTTGTTGCAAAAATGAGGAGCAATACTTCTTATAACCTGCCTCATAGAGTTGTACTAAGGAAAGTACTTGGTAAAACTTTCAAAAGGCTAGAGGAATGAAGAATTCCCTGTCATTATTCAAATAACTTTGTTTTCTTTGGGATTGGGCATTAATACCACTTCTGGAACTACAAGCACCTGAAGGTTCTGATAAAGGGGTAAGGTTAGAGTTGAATGCCTGGTCCTTGTCCCTCTTGGGCCCCAGAGGCATGGGGTCTTTCAGTCTTAACCTCTGGAGAAGGTACAGTGGGAATGACAATGAATTCAGAGTCAGAGCACCTGAGCTCTAATACCAGTTCTGCTACTTTCTTGGTAACCTTGGATAAGTCACTTAATGTCTTTAGACCTCAGTTTCTTCATCTGTAAAATGGGAGGTTTGGGTTAAACCACAGAACTAGGGCTGAAAGGGCCTTATAGGTCACCTAGCTTGACCTCCTCATTTTACTAAAACTCAAACCTTGTGAGGTCAAAGTGACTTGGCTAAAGTCACACAGGTGTCAGAGGTAGAATTTGAACCCAGGTCCTTGGACTTCAGAGCCTCTCAAGCACTCTTTTCACTTTATCAAACTGCCTCCCTTTTGGGTCTCAGTTATAATTCTATGATTCTAGACTCTCCAAAAATTAGCTTCTTACAAAATCCACTTTGTGGAGAAAAGTAGATTTTGAGGTTTTAAGTCTAAAAATACACCAAAAAAAAAACTTCACCTTCCCTACCCTCTAGTTACATTTATTCCTTAATCCATTTTCAACCTCCTTAGCCAATCATTTAATTAGCTGATAACTTTCCACAAGCAGAAATAAAGTCAAAACCACAGAATCCTAGGAGCCTCTCTCTAGTTGGCCTCATTGAGCTAGGGAAGTCTGTTTTAAGCAGATCTCAGACAAGATGCTTACAAAATGATACTCCTGTTTACTGAACAAACAGGTTATCCAAGAACAAGCGGGTCCCAGTTGAATCAGGCAGGCCCCATTCTCCCAAAGTCCCTTTTGGCCATGCCTCAGCTTTCATACTTAAGCGCTGGGCAAATGTTTGCCTGCCTAGCAAGTCCTCAGGGTAGTCAGAGACTGATTTTTCTGAGGTGCCCAGCCTGGAGAAACCTCTGGTTTCATATCTAAGTCCCCTTAATTGATGGGAGAAAAAAAAAGATTGAATGGTGCCTTTGACTCAGCCAGCACCAAAGGCATCTGTATTTGTGGGCTGGGGTTGCCGCTTCATTGCTTCTGAGCAGCCAAGAATAAAACCTCTCTCCCAATCTCTCTCTTGGTTCCCTCCTCTTGGATAAGCCAATGGTCTGGCCAGCAGTTTCCCCCCCAAATGTATAGCCGTACCCTTGGGTAAACAGGTCACCATTGACCCTTTCTACCCCATCAGCCCAGCTGGTGTGGAGGGGCACAGAACTCCCATTTCGCCCCTTTCTCCAAAGGACAGCCAGGACATTATAAGAAACTGCTCTACCAGGTTCCATCTCCCCCACTCCTCATTCTCTGAAGACATGAAAAAGGCTGCTAAAGCAAGATTACGGCCACAATGTGTGCTCAGTAAACAAGGCTCCCTTTGCCTGAATTGTCCCTACAACCGACCTCTCCTGTTCAGTTGCCAAGATTCCCCAGGAACAATCCCCTAACTCTCTGTGCTGGCCACATGTCATTCTTATGTAACCTGCAAGTCCATTATTCCACCGCCCTTGTAATCCACATCTCTCCTTAGCTAGAAAGGGCGATCAGCCCATGTCGATGAACAGGGGAGCAGCCTCCCCTGTGACTGCAAAGTCAATGGCCAAGAACAAAGTTGCTTTTGAGCCCCTCCACTCCAGCCTGGGAAAGGGAAAGTGGCCACCACAAGGGAGTATCAGCAAACTAAAGAACATATTTTATTTTTTTTAATAAAATAGTGGAGCATGAAAAATAATCATATGTTACAAATATATACAACTAAGAAACTGGGCTTTTCCAGCACAGCGACGAGCATCACAATATACAAAATTTTCCCTTTGCACCACAAGTGCTCGGTATCTATTCATGGCAAGAATTTGTTTAACAATGGAAGAGTCAATAAGCCCTTTTGGGTACCTTTGAATGATTCCTCTCTCTTCTCTCCCTTTTTTTTTTCCACAAATCAGTCCAAACTTGTATAACATTGGCTTGATTTCCATTAAAAAGCCACAAATGTAACGCTAAAGGGTTTCGGAGGGCCAGACCTCTCAGTTCTTTTGTTAAGAGGTTTCTTTTGTGGTCTTTATGTACAGCAAAATACTTGTTTCTTTTTGCTTATTTCATGGTGGGAGAAATAAAAATGTATTGCACATAGTTTGCGTGTGTATGCGGCCCAGAAGTTTGCCGGTTTGTTTGGGGGTTTTTCTGGGCGGAGGGTTTCAGTTTTAGCGAAAAAGTTTTGCGGGGGCTGTCGACCCCTATCTTTAATTCTCTCTAGTCTGTAGAGAGTGGTTTAAAAGGGGATTTCTTTGCTTAGGTTGCTACAGAAGTAGCTTTCTCACATGGTGAGGGCCATGACCTGAGGGAGGGGCTCTGGAAGGGTGACTTTGCTTACCGAGAAAAGAAGTTGGGGGAGTTAGGGCAGGCATAGGAGGGTACTTGGCAGATATCTCTTTGCTATCCACAGAAGTTTTCTCTTTCTTTACTATTGGCTAACGTATGGGGAAAGCCCACTCAGATTTGATCCAGATGTATATCATATATACATATATGTATATATGTATACACCTATATAATATGTATCTATAACATATATATTCCCTCCACAAGCTATTTCAAATCGGTAACTGAAGAGGCCATTTAACTGACAATATTTGTTTTCCATTAAACTCTTAAGTACATTTAACTTGAAGTGTATGGCAACATCCTGAATTTCAGGGTAATGAGCTTTTTTTAAAACTTAAGAATCCTCTTCTCCTTCCTCCCTCCCTCCTCCATCTGAGAAAAGCACCAGGGCTTAGTTCCCTCGCCCTTTCCCTGGAGGCCTGTACAGGTCTTTTTTCGGTGGGAAACAGCTTTCTTTAGCTGTTTAGTACCCTTAAGTCCCGACAGTCCCCCACATCCCCACCCCTTTCACACGCAGGTAGGTGGTTGTGTGGCTGTTTCGTATTTCCCATGATGACCTTTCTGGGGGTGGTGGGCTTTTTTGTAGATTCCACTGGCCGTGATCACGGTGGTAGGTTTCCTTCTGCTCCTCTTCTTCAGGCTCCGGCTGCACACATTCTGCCAAGATTGCAGCGTCTTGGAAGTCCAGATCCACACTCCGCTGGTGATGCCCACCACCAGCAGCATGAACATTTTGACCATGAAGATCTCCACGGCAGGGATAGAGCTGCTCATCAAGCAGTCCGGGGCTTTAGTCTGGTTGTTCACCCTGCATTTGTGCTGGGCTGCCAGCACCTTCCAGTAATCCATGTTGAGGCGCTCGTAGAAATAGCAGGCGATCACGCAGGTGGCCGGCACCGTGTATAGCACGGAGAAGACCCCGATGCGGACCATGAGCTTCTCCAGTTTGTCTGTGTTCTCACCCCCTGTTTTCATCACCCTCCGGATGTGGAAAAGGGCCACGAAGCCCGAGAGGATGAAGGAGGTGCCAATGATGAGGTAACAGGCCAAGGGGACCAGGACAAAGCCGGTGAGTGCATTCACGTCCATGCTACCCACATAGCACACTCCTGTCAGCTCGTCTCCGGCCACCCTCCTCATCACCAGGATCATGATGGTCTTGACTGCAGGGATGGCCCAAGCAGCAAGGTGGAAGTAGCTGCTGTTGGCCTCAATGGCCTCGTGGCCCCACTTTTTCCCTGCGGCCAGGAACCAGGTAAGAGTCAGAATGACCCACCAGAGTGAGCTGGCCATGCCAAAGTAGTAGAGGACCAAGAAGACGATGGTGCAGCCCGTGCTCTCCAACCCTTCCTGGATGACGTAGAGCTGGCCGCTGTCTCTGTCGCAGGCGATGCTCTCTGCCCCGGCGAAGAGGCGAATGATGTAGCCCACGGAGTAGACGCAGTAGCACATAGAGAGGAAGATGATGGGGCGTTCTGGGTACCTGAAGCGGGGAGGGTCGATGAGGAAGGTGAGCACCGTGAAGGCGCTGGAGAAAAAGCAGAGCACCGCCCAGATGGCCAACCACACCACGGCGAACTGCTTGTCCGCCCGGCTCCAGTACACGTCCACTCCAGGCGTGCAGAGCGGTGCACAGGACGAGCTCTTCTCCACGTGGTGGAACTTGCCCGGGTTGCTGCAGCCCGAGCGGCCCAGGCTGTCCTTAGGCTGCTGCTGCTCCGGGGGACTAGGGGGCCGCTGGGGCCGGAAGAGCGGCGGGAACATGCTGGAACCTCGGGCTGGCTCGTCGGAGCCGTTGTTGGGGGCCTCCATGCACAAATAATTGGGATCATTCTTGTTGGGTAGTTTGCTACAGTCCAACGAGTCAGGCCACTTGAAGTTGAACTGCTCCATAATGGGGGAGCACTTGAGCCGGGCCTGCTCGCACATGACCCGGCAGGCGGGGATGGGGGTGGAGACTTGCTCGGTGCACATGGGCGCATAGAGGGAGCACAGGAAGAAGCGGAGGTGGCCGTGGCAGCCGTACTCCACCAACGGGGCGAACTCATGTAGCTGGATGGCTGCCTCACGCTGGTTCTCGTGGCCCATGAGGTTGGGCATGCGGGTCATGTTGTAGCCGATGTCTTTGCACATGGGAATCTCGATGGGCTGACACTTGCCCTCGCCTGGCCGGTCGATGTCCATGGAACTGATAGCCGCGCACGCCCCCACCACCTGCAGCACAAGCCAGAGGCGGGAACCCAGGCTGCTCATGGCGGCGTCGGGTCCGGGGCGGGGAGAAGGGAGAGGAACAGCAGCAGAGGCAGCGGCGGTGGAGCCCGCCGGTCCAACGAGCCTACACTGCGGACCTCGGAGCCCCGTCCGGGCCGGCTCAGGCACTCCGCCTCACGCGCCGCATCAGAGCCTGAACGCCCGGAGCCGGGCTGCAGCAGATGTCCGCTGCACCCCTCGGCTCCTGCCCCAACCCCGGCCGCAGCCCATGCCCGCCTGAGGCAGGGCAGGCGAGCTGTCCGCCCGCAGCGCCGCGCAGCGCCGAGCCGCGCGGAGCAGAGCCCCGAGAGTTGCCTCTGCCGCGTCTGCCCCAAGAGTACTCAGAGTTTGCCCGGGTTGGGCAGGGGGAGGGAGGAAAGGGAGAGAGTAGGGAGGCTATGGGAGCGGAGGGGAAGGGGCGGACAAGCAGGCCAACTGGTAAGCGAAAACAAAGTTTGCAAACAATGCGACTCTGCGAAGAGGGGAAAGCCCGGCTAGCTCCGGCGGCGCCGCCGTGACTCACAGGCGCAGCAAACTTTCCTGGCCCGCCGTCTGGTATTCTTTCCGTCCTTGTGTCGGGGCAGCGCGCGCGCCCAGGTGCAGGCAGGGATGGTGCCTGCGTAGATTCCCTTGCTGGCCCGGGGCAGAGGACGAGGGAGAGCGGCCCCAGGCTCCGGGTGACCTCACTGTCCTTCGTAGCCGGGCTGTGTGCTGCCTGCGCCCCACGTTCGCCTCCTCTCTCTTCTCCGCTGCAGCTGAGGCTGCTACTGCTGCTGCTTCTCCTCCTCCTCTGGCCAGGGCTGGAAGCAGCTGTTTAGGGGGTTGCGTCCCGGAATAAGGAGACGCTCAAACAGGGAAAGGGGGGGGGGAAAGGGCCAAGTGCTGGCAGAGCCCGCCCCCCGGCCGCCCGCCCCGCCCCCGCCGCTGCTTTGCATGAGAAAGCCTGCGCTGCTACGGGGATTAGGGCGCTGAGCCGCCCGGGACTCCCGCGGGCCGCCGGGTTCCTCGCCCCGCGCCGCAGGGATGCCGAGCCCCCTGCTGGGCGCAGGCCGGCGGGCCGCGGCGCTCTGTCTGGCCCGGAGTCTCGGCCCGCTCTTTGAATGGCTTGGCCTCCGCGCATCTCCTGCATGTGCCTCTGTCCATCTGTCTCGGGCTCTTTGGCCCTCCCTCCTTCTGTTTCGGTGTCTCTACCTCAGTCCCTGGCTACTGTCTCTGAACACCCATCCCCCATCTCTCTCCCTTTCTCTATCCCCTTCCCCCCACTTCCCCGGACCCCCGGGATGGCCACCGCTGCCCCCAAGGGTCAGGGTCCTGAAGGGGGAGGGGAGCAGGGTTGGAAGGTGTTGCATCTCTCTTCCCCTGCCCCACCCCTCGATTTTATGGTGGTTGGGGGGCGGAGGGTGCTTTCAAGAGGAGGTGGGATTTGCTTTTTATAACCCCGGCCATAAACCCCTGTGAGTTCCTCTCCAGGCTGGGTACTTACCAGTCCTGGGCTCGGGCCTGGGGGGATGGGTTTCCTTTGATATTTCAAAGAGGAGAGCTAAAGGGATGGGGGTGGGGCTCGCAGTATTGGGATTTTGGGGCCTGAAAACATTTCAGGGACAACACCTCCTACTTCTCCAAAGCGGGGGAAAGTGGGGGAAAAGGCAGGGTTATAAAGGGAAACTGTTCTCTAAAAAATAACCGAGGAAAATGGGACTGAACTAGGGAGTGACCACACTGACCACACCCACTACGTTCACTTTTATCTTGAAGCTGATTTTTGCTAGGTTTACTCTTAAGTCTCTAAATCGTCATTGCTTATGGTATTTCATTAGGCGGAATGTATCCATTACTGCTTTTTCCTCAGTTTTCTTAGATGCAAGATGAGGCTGGAAGCAGGCCCGGGGACCACCAGCTCCCAAAGTGATCTCGGTGGACATACATCAACATGAATTAAGTTCATTTTGTTTCAAGGCAAGGATCGAGTTTCCCTACCCCGTTTACACCTGGCTTACCCCCGATCCTGGGTCACTGTCACATTTTATGTGGCCAAACACAATCGCAGATCCTCCTCCCCCCCCCCCCCCGCCTCCCGTGCATCCCTCCCCCCCATACACACACTCATTCGAGGGCGAAAGCTAGCCTAAACCAGGCAGTTTCTGAACTCCTAGGGGCTAAAGTCAACAGGCCAGATAAAGCCCTCAGGGCATCTTAGAGAAGTCACCAAGGTCTCTCACGTTTTAGGGTCCCTCTTAACAAGGGAAAGGATTGGAATTCTCTCCGAAAGTCTCAGAAATCCCACAAAGGCAAAGTTAATATCCCATTAATCTTTCCCGTCTCCCCCCCCCCCCAACCCCAACTCCCCATCACGCTTGGGGCTTTCTCATTCCCGCTGTTAAAGGAGTAAGGAAACTTTAGGAAGAAGGTAGAAATGCAGGCCTTCTGCAGCCTTTTAAGGATGCTAACGCTATGTACATGGAAAGAAAATACTTTGTTCAGTGAAAACAGGGTTAATCACTTTCTATACTTCTTGTTCTCAAAGATAGAGAGAAGGAACTGATTGGGGAGAAGTGCACTACTGGGAAACCAGTTATCTCTGGGAATTTTCAGGAGTAGGGGATCTGGAAAGGAAAGAGGTCTGAGCACTTCCAAACATTTTTTTCTCAGAACAGCTCCAATTGGCCATCTCCAAGATCAGTGGTATTGGTAGGAGCTGGATTCAAAGTCATAGATCTTCCATGCAGGAATGGACAGTAGAGGCTATTTCTCCTCACTCCTTTTTTTAAACAAATAAGGAAATCCTCGTTTTAGTGTTCTGTATGGGATATTAACACAAGGATTCCTTGTTTGATGTTAACTCATCTGCTCTGTACCTTTTGCATAAACATAAAAATATTTATCTCATGTTTACCTCAATGTTCACACCCAGAGGTTATTATTTATAAAAATCTCTCTCTCTCTCTCTCTCTCTCTCTCTCCTGTGCATAAAAACACACACAAATACACAACTTTTTACATATTATCTTGCTGGATGTTTACAGCCCTTTAAGGGAACCCCATTCTGGATATGAGCACACTGAGGTCCAGAAGCGGAGGTGCCTTACCTAAAGTTAAGCAGCCAGCAGACAGAACCAGTATTCAAAACTCAGATCCTGCACCAATCCTTTTTGCATGGCCTTGCATATGCCCTGCTTTTCTTGGAAGTTGGTTACACAGCTGGGTAGTTCAGTGTCTTTGGGAAATAATAATTGAGAAGGACTTGCTGCGCAGGCTGGATTCGCTTCTTCCAGACAGTGGAATGGGAGGTGAGGTAACAGTTTAGAGAAGGGACTCAGTATTGTGGCATCAGTTCTAAGCCCCTTACATCCCATAGTATAGTGGCTAGAGAACAGGTCTTTTCAAGAAGATCTGGGTTCAAATCTCATCTCTGATGCATACCTGCTGTGAGACCCTGGGCAAGTCATTTAACCTCAGTGCTCTAGCCTATCTTTTTGCCTTTATGTGAATCACCATTGCTTAGCAGAGTTCCTGGTATGTTATTACTTCATTAATAAATGCTTTATCTAGGGAACTCTCCAAGACTGTAGACAAGGTACAGATCTGCTTTGGTAGAGGGAGTTTCCCCACTGGGAGTTCTCTATACCAGTGAAATCACAGGTGTGGCAGTCCCTATCCTATTAATTCATTTTTGCCTCACATCAACCCTGTGACAAATTATTTTACGTTTTGTAGATTAGGAAAGTAAGCCTTTGAGGAGTTGAGTGACTTGCCTATGGTTAGACCATCAGTAAAATGTAACAGGATTTAAATTCAGGGCTTTGTTTTCCAAGTTCAGAACCCAATTGCACTATGCCAAACTACTTCTGTGACATTCATGCAAAACTGAAAATCACCTGACCACTGCTATTTTTCATAGCTAGGGTGTTTTTCCAAGAACCAAGAAATGTGAGTTCTTTGCCATGTCCTAATGCAAAAATGAACAAGGCAGTGGGTATCAGTTTGTTTTCTGACCTTTTCTTCCTGTCTAAGGCCCTTCAAGACAAAATTTTAATTCTTTTTTTCACCTTCCTGTCTCATCTCTGAAAACTATATGTGTGTATCTGTGTGTGTATGTATTTGTGTGTATATATGTGTATATATGTATGTGTATATATAATACACACATACAGATGTAAATGTATGTGTGTGTGTGTGTGTGTGTGTGTGTGTGTGTGTGTGTGTGTATCCCAGCTCTATTTGCCTGGAGGTGTGTATGAACTAGTTGGGAAAAAACCTCAGAATTTTTTTTAATATGCAATTTTAATTTAGAGCCATTACTATAGGGATAAGCATTACAGCTGGCAGAAAAAGGTGTGCGTAAGGGCCTTCTTGCCTGCCTGTGTCCTGCTCAACCCAGAAGAGCCAGGACACAACAAATAGGTCTTATAGACAACCAGTCAGCCCCAGAGAGGCCTCTGAGAAATCAGCAACTGGAAGATACCTACCAATGAAAAGGGCCTTTTGATGGCTCCGGCTGAAAAGATATTGGATTTTATTTTTTTCCTGTGTGTGGGATTGGAGATGGGGGATTGTATGGAGCCGCCGGGCACCCCTGCTGCTTGGCCCTGGCCAGCCCGGCCCCCCTCTGGCAAATGTTATGGAGAATTGGGAGGAATTTTATGGCTGTCTTTTCCCTCAGCTCTTTTTTCTTTTGTCTTCTTTGAAGAATGACTTTAGACATTTTATTTACATATTTAACCACAGATGAAAGGGGGGAAAGAAAGCACTAGGGCTTGTCGTGGGAATAGCTATATGTTTAAATTAATAGAAATCTGATTAAGCCTCCAAAATGTTGAGCACAGGTTGTCGTTTTGGGTATTTTTTTTTTTAAAGAAAACTTTATAATGGAACATGATTTCCAATAATGTGGCAGCTCCTGGGGGGGAAAACGAGTTTGCTAATCTCCCCCTCTCGGTTCCAGTCCTTCCTTCCCTCCATTTCTCTACCCCCTCCCCACCCCCACCTTAACACATCCATCTGCCTTTCAGGCTGGCCAGTGTTCGCAGGAGAAAGTGAAAGATTAGGAAGAGGGAATGTTTCAGAAAAAAAGAGGAGCAGCCCTCAGCCAGGGAGAGCTGTATCCCTCAAGAGAGTGGTAGGAAATAACCCAGATGTGGTTAACACTCTGAATCCGACTTGTTTCTCTGCCCCCGCTTCGGTTACAGTCTTGAGCAATTACGGGCCTAGCCAGGCCTGTCTTTGTGCGATGGGATTAAAGCAAAGGCTCTCCTAGGAGATAAAATGCAATGACACACACTTTAAGCTTCTCAATTTCATCCCTGTCTACTGGTAACTGACCCCGTCGATGGTGAATCGGAGGGGGAACCATGTGCTCTCTGACTAGGCTCTTGGAGGCAGAGCGGGAGAGGAAGCTCTGAGGGTTGGTTCTACACTAACTGAAAACCAGCTGAGAGAAGGGATTGCATCTTCCCTCTGGCCCGGCGTGCTGGACTCTTGGGGCTGTGCAACACAGTGCCCCAGTTGCAAAGCAGTGGTCCCGCCTGATTTAGTTCCTTGTTTTGCAGTCCAGAGTCTCAGTCTTCGTTCCTTCCCATCTTTTTGGAGTTCTGGAGCGGGGTCGGAGGAGGCGCTAGAAATGGGAGTTTATTCTCTCGTCGTAGACGGAAAAGTGATTTCTTTGCTAATTGTTGACTTTCACAGCCGCAGAGCTCCCTAAGGTGTCCTTCCGAGGATGAGGTCCAGGGGGAAAAAAATCTCCCGTCCCTCCCATTCCGAGGTAACCAAGGACGGTCACCGACGACGGAGCGCAAGCAGATTGGCTTCCCTTCCCTCTATCAGTCTGCTCCTGATGCAGAAACACTTCTAATCTTGGAAAGGGGCACCTCTAGCGAACTAAGTCTGACCAACTCCGATCCCAGGACCATTTTACATGTCGCAGCAACTCCGCAGGCAAACAAGTTTTCTTTGCTGCGCCCGGTGTGTGGGGGTGTGTGTGTGTGTGTGTGTGTGTGTGTGTGTGTGTGTGTGTGTGTGTGTGTGTGTGTGTGTGTGTGTGTGTGTGTGCCCAAACACCCCGTCGCCCCCCTCCTCCCCTAGCAGCCTCTGAAAATGGCAGTGGACAGCGAGCTGGGGAGCCGCCGCTGCCGCTTCGGCCCCATCTCAGCGGCTCTTTTTCCGGCTCTTTCCCTAGCAGTGGGGTTTGAAATATGACCAAAGGTTCCACAGGGTGCATTAGTGTGAATTGCAAATCAGAACATTTCTTTAATCCCCCTTTCAAGGCCTGGCTTTGGATCAGTGGCGTCTGAGGGACTCCCCACTGCTTCTGGCGCAGGGGGAGCCATTCAAGGGGGCAGCTCCTCTCCTCTATTCCCACACTCCCAAAAAACAACACCACAGACAGACACCCTCCAACTAAATTAGATTAAACTCCTTCCTTTCCACAGCACATTAGCCTTTTCACTGCCCGAGATTCATGATTCAGCGCCTCCCAATTTAAAGATACAGTATTGCTTTTTCTTTCAACAAAAGCATGATAAAAGCAGGACAATGCCAGCCTTATACGTAAGTACTTTCAAATTACAAGGACATTATCTGTGTAAAATATAGGCAGCCCTTAGCACATGCCCGTCCGGAGCACACACACACACACAAATGAATCTTAGCCTGGCGACAGAACTAGTCCCAATAAAATATACATAAAGCCTCCGCCGCCGGCTGGAGCTGGGGCAGGGGCTGGTTGCGAAGCCTCATTTTGAAACAGTCAAAGACATTCTAGATAATGAAACAAAAGCCCCACCATTGTTAGCATTTCCATTTCAAACAACGTCTCCGGGACAAAGACCTAGCTGGCGTTTATCTGATTTGGAATCACATAGAAGATGAGTTCAAACTCCAATCTTCTACCGGATTCCTTTCTTCCCCTCTACGCTTTCTTTTTTTGGGGGGGGGGGCGGAGCCGGGTGGGAGGGAGGAATGTTTGTATATATTGATTTAATTACTCACCTTCCCATCTGTTTTCCTTCTCTTTTCCTCCCCCCCAGCCCAGACTCCCCTCCCAACTCTCATTCCTAGTAGGAAGAGAAGACACCATATGGGACGCTGGGCTCCCGATCTTGTTATCTCTACCATCGCCTCCGCAGGTGACAGAGACCCAAGGGACATAGGGTAACCTCAACTTCAGTGAGGGGCTGGGAAACCGACCCTTCCTCCCTCGCCCCTCCCGCGTCTCGCCCTCCCGCAGGCCATACAGCCTTTGTAACTAACAGAGCGCAGGACTGGCAATCAAAAAGTCTGGGTTCAAATCCCAGTTGGGCTACCCTAGGTAATTATGAATCAGGGCCTCTGTTTTCTTTGGAAAAGGAATCTGTCCTAAAACTGGATCTCTAAGACCTTTCTTTCGAGTCAGCATGCTGTTGGATTAAGGGTTGATCTAGGAATCCGTAAGACTAGAGTTCAAATCTTGCCTCTGGCGCAGATTGACCATACACAAATCACATAAGCTTTATGGGCCTCGGTTTCCTCCTCTGTACCTTGCAGGAGAGGTTGGACAGGATAAACTCTGAAGTCCCTTTCAGGCCTAAATATAAGATCATGTAATCGCTAAGGTTCCTTCTAGCTCTAAATTCCGCGATCTTCAATGTTCTGGCTGAAATTTGTTCTGCAGCTATAAGATTCAGTTGAATTCAAAAAACATTTACTAAGCAACCATTATGTAAAAACAACCAAAAAAAAAAAACATTTACTAAGCAACCAAAGACTAAAAAAACCCAAAACCTAAGGTGTGTGGGGGAGGAATACAACGAAATAAAAACAAATCGTATACAAAGTAAAATGAAGAGCATAAAGTAATATGCGGAGGGGGGGGGGGAAGGGAGTGCCACGGAAGAATCGGGAAAGAATTCATTGGACCAATGGGCACCTGATCTGATTAGAGATTCTATGAGGTCCAGAGCTGGAGAGATGGGAAAGAGCTTTTCAAATATGAATAATGATTGTTAACATTTCTATGGTGATTTAAGATTTACAAAGCACCTTTATCTCCTCTCAGGGAAGTAGTAACGCTATTCCCATTTTACAGATGAAGAAACTGAGACTCATCTAAGTTAAGGCTCCTGGGAGGACTCCATCTCTCTGCTCCAGACTTTCTCCCTGGTCCTCCCCCATGCTTTATTTCTCTCCCTTCTCCACTCTGACTGCTGACCTCTCTGGCTTCCTTTAAATCTCTGTTAAAATCCCATCTTCTACAGGAAGCCTTTTCCAACCTTTCTTAATTCTAGTACCTTCCTCCTTCCCTATGTATGACTTGCTTTGTATATATTTGTTTGCATATTCTCTCCCTCACTATATTGTAAGCTCCTTGAGGGCAAGTACTGTCTTTTGCCCCTTTTTGTATCCCCAGCACTTAGAACAGTTAGTATCTGACACATTGTTGGTGTTTAGTAAATGTAGA
The DNA here is from genome assembly GCA_028627135.1 of Pseudochirops cupreus. NCBI lineage: Eukaryota > Metazoa > Chordata > Mammalia > Diprotodontia > Pseudocheiridae > Pseudochirops > Pseudochirops cupreus. Next base: position 556,243,717 of record CM053580.1, read on the forward strand.
TAAAGTGACTTGCTCAAGGTCTCATGGTAACTATGGGGGCAGGATGGCCCCAAATACATCCTTCAATCTTCTATATCACCCTGCCTCTAGTCAATTAACTGACATTTATCAACTGGTTATTATATGCCACACATTGTGTTAAGTCCTGGAAGTGCAAATATAAGTAAACTTCAGAGTTTATCCAGTCAAACTTCTCCTACAAAGTACAGAAAAGGAAACCCCGGCCCATAAAGGTTAAGTGATTTGCATATGGTCAGTCTGTGCCTTCATGGAGACTACATTGTGGTAGGTGAAGATAACATTTAAAAAAGGAACAGAAAAGGAGTAATGGGGTTGAGATGGGGCAAAGGTACCAGGTAGAGCAAATCTGAAGTGCAGCCTGGAAAGGAATAACGAGTTACTAGATGTGGTAGCTAGGTGATCCCATACTATATAGAGTCTTCAAAAAGACTGCTCTTCCTGAGTTCAAATCCAGCCTTAGATACTCACTAGCTAAGTGACCCTGGGCAAATCACCCAGTTTGATTCAGTTTCCCCATCTGTAAAATGAGCTGGAGAAGGAAGTGGCAAAAAGAGTTACAAAAAGAGCAGGAGTCCACTGAACAACAGCAAGACAGATTGACAGGCTTGGAGTCAGGAAGAATCCTGCTAGTTGTATGACCTTGAACAAGTCACTTAACTTCTTTCCAGCTTCTAGAAAGTGGAGATGAAAGTGGTAGCACCTACCAAAGTGTTGTTGTGAGGATCAAAAGAGAGAATCTAGGTAAAGTCCTTTGCAAACTTTCAAGCCCTACGTACATATTCATTGTTCTTAATCTCTTCTCTTTACCTGTTTCCCTCTGGGCAAACCACTTCACCTATTTAGGGAAAAGAGGTCACGTTTCTGATATTTCGTGAATCAAATTGTTTCCAGTAAACCAAACTGCAATTTCAAGCCATGCAAATAAAGGCCATATTGATAAAAATTATTTCTTTTGGAAAATGGACATGTTCCTTCTGGTATTGTTCACGTCTCAGTTTCCTCATCTAGGATGTTGGAGGATGTTGACTTTTTGGTCTTTAAGATCCCTTCTAGTGGTGAAGTGGGTTGAGTGTAGAGTCTGGAGTTAGGAAGACTTGAGTTCAAATATGGCCTCAGACACTTACCAGATGTGTGACTCTGCCCAATTCATTTATCTCTGCTTGTCTCAGTTTCCTCATCTGTAAAATGAGCTAGAGAAGGAAATGGCAAACCAGTCTAGTGTCTTTGCCAAGAAACCCAAGATACGGTCATGAAGCATTGGACACAACTCAGCAATAACGACAATGATGACAACAAGCTTTAGAGCTGACCTCTGTGAGTCTCCATTTCCTCCTCTGTAAAATTAAGGTGTCGGACTAAAGGGGTTCCCTCTTCACCCCGTTTTCCTTTGTTTCACTGGCTTCCCCATTGCCACTTGTCCTTATTTGTCCCCATGTAGTTTCTATTGCTGAAGTAAGGAAAACCCAGGAGATATTTCCTTACAAAGGCATTTGGGGTGGGGAGGTGGGGTGTTTGCCTCCCCCCAGGGATAAATTGTCTGTAACTCATTTGTGTGCTTCCGTTATCTTTGATGAAGAGTTCAGGTTTCTGTCTCATATTTTATTACACTAACTGAAAATCTCATTTATAAAAAAGGGGTGGGGAAACCTTCAGCCTTGAGGCCACATGTGGCCCTCTAGGTCCTCAGGTTGGCACTTTGACTCTACTGGAATAGATTCGGTCAAAGAACTGTAGGTATCCCACCCCTGAACTACAGTGTTGAAATTAAAGCACTAACTTTCTCTGTCTCTGTCTCTCCAGATTAATTTTGAGATCAGTAGTGTAATAACAAGTAAGATTTTGGGTAAACTCAAGAATGTTGTAATGAAAGAAAAAGCTAAAGAAAGCTCAAAGAATGGGGACACAGACAGGAATTGGGTCTGTGGTTTCATTCTCTAAGGAACTGACCAGCTCCTTTTCTGCAGTTTAGTCCTAGAGAGTTGCCTAGGACATCAAAGGTTAAGTAACTTTGCCCAGCATCACAGAGCTACCACATGTCAGGGCTGGAATTCGAAACCAGGACTTTCAGGCCTCCAAAGGCAGCTCTCAATCCACCAGCCAAGCTGCTTCTCAAAACCCATCAAGGTCTAATAATTTGCACAAGGTCACTCTGGGAATCAGTTACTGAGATGGAACTAGAATCCAAGTTTTCTCATGTGTATTGGAACAAGCTCAAACCTGCCTGAGAGAGCCCATTATTAAAATTTCAGTGCCAGCTTTTACAACACAGAATTTGGCAAAGAGTACAAATTGGGGCTTATTTTTTGTTTTGTTGATTATCAAGACTTAAGAACGTGATGGAGAAAATGTTAATAACACAGATTAAATTTAAAAGTATGTCATCTACAATTCTTCCCCACCCCCTTTCTTTTTCTCACAGAGCTGATTGTTAAATATTTACCAGCACACATACTTGTCTGAATCTTGATTTACTACTTTTTTCACTACACTTTATCACTTATTATCTTTATCATTTATTGTCAGACATTGTTTGAGTAAAAATATTTGGTCTTCAGAGTGACATTCTTTGCCCTTAATGACTATAGAATTTTAGATGCAGAACTCAGAATTTCCTTCCCAGTTTTTTGGTAGTTCATTTCAATTCAACAAACAACTAGTTTGTATTCATTATTTGCAAGACCCAGAACTGCTCTAAGTCGAATTCTATGACTCCAGAATAGGTGACTAGCTTTATCTGGCTGGCTGCATATTTCATCACCTGCTGGGGAATACTCTTGACTTGGATACTAATATTTAGAATTCTTGGCTCAGGCAGAGAGTGAAAGGTCATTCCTTGTTTACTCTTTATGGTGAGAGTAGAAAGAAAATGAGGTGATTGGTCATATCAGAATTCTATAGATGGAAGGACCTTAAGATCCATGTAGTCCCGTAGCAGCATACCCCATAAGTAAGTTATTCAGACTTTATTTGAAGAACTTCAGTGACAGGAAGCCTACAACCTTCCAAGGTAATCCATTTTACCTTGGAAAATCTCTGATCTCGAACAATCCTTTAATTTAGCACTGTGTATGTATGGTAGGGCAATGACCTAAATGCCTCTAGAGTAGGATTCTGCAAACCAAGGCCCATGGCAGCCTGCCTTCACCTATTTTTTGCAAAGCCCTCAAGCTAAGGACCTCTGACTCCAAATCTAGCATTCTTTTTACTGTATTATACTATCAAAGCTGAAAGAAATGGTACACCTCTTTCTCCATATCCTCCCACTCTATCACCAGAGGCTCTGTGTCTTTACTGTTAACCAGGGGGATTTGACATCATGATATGAATATCTAAGTACCATGGAGAGCAGAATTTTCTGATTTTTTTAAAAAAATGTGCATTTATAAAAAGTACAATTGTGTTACTCAGCCAGCCTCTGCTGTCTTCTCACTCTAAATCTATCTCTAATATGATGCCTTGTATTTAGAAATTTCATTTTTTCCCCAGGAAAAATTCACAAATTCGATGATGATAAAACTTTTAGCAATTAATGCTAGATTGTCCTTGAAATACATAGGGAAATACATAGGACTTTCACTCAGCAGGCAAATAGAGACAGTGTGGTCCCATATTGATAACACTGGCTCCATTGTCCTTGGGAATGAACTAGGAGTAATAAGCACATGTCAGTTTGGTGGGCAGGGTGCTTAAGTGGGTGTTTCTGAAACCAGAGATGTTAATACCTGTCAAAGCCACCACCTACTCACCCCACAGACAGGCTGAGACTCATGTGCAACCAAATGTCAGTAGGTCACTTGGACTGATACCTCTGGGTGAGTGACTAACCTCACCAGATGAGTCATTAATTTTTATTGATGACTTGGATAAAGGCATAGATAATTCATCTAATTTGCAAGCGACATAAAACTGGGGAGGAAAAAACCCAATATACATGATGATAACAATTATATAAACAAAAATAATACCAAAGGGCGGTGTAGCGCTGAATCCCGCAGAATGAATGATGAAATATACCTCCTTCTTCTCAGTAGAGAGGTGGGAACCAATATGTGTATATTTGTCAGAAACAGTCTCTGCATCACTAGTCCTGCTTAATTATTTTTCTTTGTTACAAGGAAGGGAAGGTTAATAATGAAGTACTTGGGATGGGAAAAAAAGGCATTAATGACATATATATTAGCTGGGATGGGATCTAAAACCCTGGATATCAGAATCAGGATTCAAAAAGGTCTGGACAGGCTAGAAAGAGTATAGGGCCAAATCTAATAATTTTTTTTTGGACATGCGATTTCATTGGTGTAAGGAATTCCATGTGAGGATACTCCCTCACCCAATGCAGGGGGGTTCTGTAATTTATAGGCATATTGAGTTACCTGGAACACTTAGAGGTTAAGTGACTTGCTCAGGGTCACACAGCCAGTACGTGTGGGAGGTTTCTGTGACACATTAATTGAAATTTTCCTGACTCAAAGGTCTACTCTCTATCCACTGGGCTATATTGCCTCTTTAGAGGTATAATATGTTATAAATGTAAAATCTTACGCTTGGGTGCAAAAAATTAATTTCACAAGTGGTTTTAGCTAATAGCTACATCTATATAGTGCTTACTAAGTGCCAGGCACTGGACTAAGAGCTTTTCAAGTATGTCATTTGATCCTCACAATAATCCTCGGAAGTGGGTGCTATTATTATCCTAATTTCATAATTAAGGAAACTGATGCAGACAGAGGCTAAGTGACTTACCCTAGGTCACACACAACTAATAAAATGTCTGAGGCTTCGAACCCAGGTCTTTCTGACTCTGGGGCCAGCTTGCTAGTCATTGTGTCACCAGACCTGTCTCACAAAATATATCCAGAATAAATTAAAAGGACTTTCAGGAGGGAGATCATATTAACAATTGGGCAACGTGTAAAGGATTCCTTAGACAGGAGCACCTGGGCTATGCTTTGAAGGAAGCTAGGGATTTTGCAGGGGGAAGGGAAAAGGAAGTATGTTCCAGACATGATGAACAGCCTATGCAAAGACCTGGAGGAAGGAGATGAAATATATCAGAATCAAGGGGAGGGTTTCTGTTTGTTTGTTTGTTTGTTTGTTTTTAAGGATGGAGGGGAACCCAAGGGACAGTGCAGTAGAAAGGGAAAAATTAAAAATAAGAGAAAGAGAATGATGAATGGGACAGGAGTAACCAGTAGGGGATGGGAACAAGGGCACAAAATCAGAACTAGAAGAAATGATTTCATTGATGGATTAAGGTCCCCAAGGTGTCAGAAGGGGATGGAGCAGTAAGGAACAAGCCCACTCCACAGTCTAAATGGAAGAGAGGATGGGTGAGGACCTAGAGAGGTTTTGAAATGTAGAGGACTAATGTCAGGGAGCTTATGATGGTAACTGGAGTATAGGGGAAAGAGTGCTGGATTTGAACCCCAGACCTGGATTCAAATCCTCCCTCAGATACATAATCTATATGACCTTGGCCACAGTCACTTAAGTTCCCTGGGTCTCAGTTTCCTCATTTGTAAATGAAGGGTTTAGATTCAGTATCCTCTAAGGTCCCTTGTAGTTTTAAATCTATGATCTTATGATTGATTGCCCCAAGTCTAAAACCCATTTCCCATTCCTCAATCCCTATAAATCACTGCTTTATATGATTCCCCTATTTCTATTAATGATACCCCCGGTCTCTTAATCACTGCTGCTGAAAACCTTTGATTCTCTTCTCTCTCCATTCAATCAAGTCCAACAGACTCCTTTTTCACAATGTCTCTCACAATAGTCCCCTCCTCATCCAGATGGACATCACTTGAATAAAACTCCCGTAATTTCTCTGCAGAATATTGTAAATTTTCTAAACAGATTCCTCCTATTTTCCCCCTCATAAAAACTGGCTCACAGATTGTCTCATTGACTAAATAATTCTTGCATTTCCTAAAATATCTTGCTCATATTTTTGCAAGATTGTTTGGTTGGCATTCTGGAGAACAATCTGGAACCATCCCCAAAAGGCAACCAAACTGCATACCATTTGGTCCAGCAATACCATTACTAAGTCTGTATCCCAAAGAAATCATAAAAAAGGGGAAAGAACCTACATGGTAAAAAAATATTAATAGCAACTCTTTTTTGTGGTGGCAAAGATTTGGAAATTGAGGGGATGCCCATGAATTGGGGAATGACTAAACAAGTTGTGGTCTATGAATGCACTGGAATACTACTGTTCTATAAGAAATGATGAGCTGGTAGATTTCAGAAAAACCTGGAAAGATTTACATAAACTGATGCTGAGTGAAGTGAGCAGAACCAAGAGAACATTGTACATAGTAACAGTAACACTTAGTGATGATCAGCTATAATAGACTTAGCTCTCCTCAGCAATACAATGATCCAAGACAACTCTGAAAAAGACTCATAATGGAAAATGTTATTCACATCCAGAGAAAGAATCATGGAGTCCGAATGCAGATCAAAACATACTATTCTCACTTTCCCCGCTTCTGTTCTGTTTTTTTCTTTCACAACATGACTAATATGGACATATGTTTTACATGATTGTACATGTATAACCAATATCAAATTGCTTGCCATCTTGGGGAAGGAGTAAAAGGGGGAGGAAGGGAGAAAAATTTGGAACTCAAAATCTTTTAATAAGTAAATGTTGCAAATTGTCTTTACATGTAATTGGAAAAAATAAAATGCTGTTAAAAAATATTTGTTTATGTTCTTCTTCATGCTCAGAGAGGATCAAAAAGGACATCACTACATTGGGATCGAGGTACAGTGTGTCTAACTATTGGCTGATCAGACCAATAGCAACTTGGACAGGTTAGGCACAAATAGCCCACATGACCAATTGGGAGGAAGATGCTCTAAATCTGCACATTTCATGTTTCTACCTTCTTCCTACATCTCCACCTGAATGCCCTATCAGTATCTCAAACTCTATACTCCGATGAACAGAATTCATCAATTCATTACCTCCCCCAGTGAGCACTATCTTCTAAATGTCCCCCATTTCTGTGAGAAACACATAGCATTAGAGCCCTAAGCTTTGGGATAGCACTCATCCTCATTCCCCTTTGCTTTTTCTTTTATTAAACTAGACTTGTGATTTGATCCATGTGGGAGCTGTGGGTTGAACAACTTACCTTACTGATGCAGATTAAGAGGAACACCTGCCTCTACAACAGGGGTGGGGAATCTGAGGCCTTGAGGCCACATGTGGCCTTCTAGGTCATTGGGTGTGGCCTTTTGACTGAGTCCAAGTTTTAAAGAACAATTCCTTTGATTAAGGGGATTTGTTCTGTGAATGTTGGATTTAATCAAAGGGTCACACTAAGAACTGCTTGAGTCAGTGAGATTGTTAAGAAGTGCTTGCTGAGAGTCACAAAGAGAGTATGTTAGAAGCTGGACTTGAATCCTGGTCTTCCTGACTCCCAGGCCTGGTATCTATGTGAGGCTGGGTCTTTGTCCACTATACCAATGATTCTCCAACATTTTTGCTTCAGAACTCCTATATACTTTTTTTTTTTGGAGGCAAACAGGGTTAAATGACACCCAGGGTCACATAGCTACTAAGTGTCTGAGGCTTGATTTGAACTCATATCTTCCTGACTCCACTGTAAGGTTCCCCTTACCTATACACTCCTAAAAATTATGGAGGATCCCAAGAGCTTTTGTTTATGTGGGTTATATCTATCAATATTTACTGTGTTAGAAATTAATACATCTTTATTTTTATGAAAATGGACTTTTCATTAAAAAAGCCTTTTATGAAAAAAGACTTCATGAATCCCCTGAAAGAGTCTTGGGGACACCTTTGAGGCTCCTTGAGAACCTCCGCACTGTATCATGCTGCCTCTGTCTTCTTTGACTTTTCCTCTGACTCACCTTTTGTATTCAGTCAGCTCTGGAGTTATATTAATTGGACCTTTAGATCTCTCAGATACATTCTCTTCTCTGTACATCACCCTAGTTAAGGTCTCAGTACCTTTTAATTGGCCTCCCTGTCTACAGTCTCTCTCTTTCCCACTTTCCAATGTATTCTCCATGCAGCTTCCGGAGTGATTTTCCTTAGGCACACCTCTGTGCACATTAAGCCCCTGCCCCAAACCTGTTACGATTTCCTATTACCTTTAGGATTCTGCATAAACTTAGTCTGGCATTTAAGTCTCTCTGCAGTGAGACTGACATATTTCCAGCCCTCTTTCAAGTCATTTCCCTTTCCTTATCCTGTATTCTCTCTCCACTTTCCTACCAGCTCTTCTCCAGTCTTGACATTCATTCCTCCATCTGTGTGCATTCATTCACACAAGCTGCCTCCCACCTCTCATGCCTGGGATACACTTCCTCCTATCTCAACCTATTGAAATACTTCTCTTCCAGACCCAGATCAGGGCCCCTTCCTTTTCTAATTAAACCTTTCCTGGTTCTTCCCCCTCCTCTTTCCAGTTAAAGTGGTATCTCTCACTTCAGGTTTTCCTAAAACACTGCTTGCCTCATTCTGCAAGTTTACCAATGGTGTGACATTGAACACATCTTCTTTATCTCCCTGGATCTCTGAATGAGGGGGTTAGACTAGATAGCCTCTGAAGTTCCTCTCAGACCTAGATCAAGAGTCCTATGATCTTACGATCCAGCTTTTAAAAAATGAATTTTATTTTCAATCAGCAAAGGTATTCCCTTTCCCTTCCATTGTCTTTAAATGAGAATGAAGGAAAAACAAAAGCCCAGTTATAAGCATGTATGAGCAAACAAAACAAATGTCCACATTGGCCAATTCTAAGAGAAAATTGTACATACACACACAGATATATGTGTATATATATATATATATATATATATATATATGTATACATATATGTTATCTCTATCTGTCCATCTGTCTGTCTATCTGTCTATCTATCTATCTGTCTGTCTGTCTTCTTTTTCAATCACGCCCCACGAGGGGGGTCTCATTCTGCACTCTGAGTCTTCTGCCTCTACCTAGAGGTGGGGGGCATATGCCATCATTATCCCTTTGGGATTAGGATGCACTTTGGATTTTCTCTTTACCCCTGTTCCATTTCCTGTGTTCATGTGATATCCCCCCTCAATCATTACCAGATTATAAACTCTGTTGAGGGCTAGGGCTGTATTGTTTTTCATCTTTGTATGCCTAATACTTAGCAAATATCTTGTCTAGAAATGCTCATGAAAAGCTTGTTGCACCCCCAGTGTTTAGCACATAATCAGTGGTAATAAATAATGGTTGATGGATTAAATTAAACTGGTCATGTTGACTTTGGGCTGCCAGTTCTATATTTGGATAAAGATATCCAACAGGCAATCGAAAATTCTACCCTGGAAATTATGAGACAAGTTGAGGATAGAGATAGAGATTTGGTACGTAGAGAAGAGATTGTAAAAAAAGAGAAGAGCTCTGGGGGGAGGAGAGAGTGAAGAGGGGAATAGAGAAAAGAGAAGGGGAACTAAAGAAGTGGTAGAACCTTGGTGAAAACCTTCATGGGGGGGGTGATTGAAAAAGAAGATAGTTAAGGAGATGAAAGGTCTGCTCAGAGAATTAGGAGAACATTTCATTCTGCAGAGAAATCAGAGAGGATGAAGACTAAGAATATGCCCCCGGATTTGACAATTAGAATATCATAAATGATATTCAAAAGAAACGGTTTAGTGGGGTTGTAGTAAGGAAGAGTCAGATTCCTGGATGAGACATCCTGGGAGCAGTGGGATTTAGCCAGGGCTGGGGATTGGCCAAGTCTGAAAGAGAGAAAGACAATCAAAGGCTTCCTGATGGGTAATAAGCCACTGTTGAAATTAATGACCATTCAGTTCCATCCCAGACAGAGACAAGTGAAGTCAGAATGGAAATAATGGGCAGAAGTCACTAGGAAAATGACGAGCAAGTTTAGCTGGAATGAGGGAAGAAGAGGTAAGAGTTAATAAAGCTGTGGTTAGACAAGAGATTTTGAGAATTCAAGACATGAAATATGAAGCAGTTAGAGTTATGATGAAGTCTCAAATTGAGTCACTTCCAGTGAGTAGCTAGAGTAGAAATGTATATCATAGAAACTGAGAAAGTAGAGGGGATGGGAAATCAGGAGGAAGGCTCTCCCATCCATCAAGACTCAACTCAAGTGACACCTCCTCCAGGAAGTCTGCCTTGATTCCAGCAGTTGAAAATGATCTCTCCTTCCTCAAATTTCTTATAGGTCTTTGGATCTCTCCATTGTATGTTCATAGGATCATAGATATACGGTGGATGATACCTTAGAAAGCACCTAGTCCAGTTCCCTCATTTTACAGGTAAGGAAACTAAGATTCAGGGAAGTTAAATGACTTGTTCAAGGTCACTATTAAGCACTGTTAAGCGAAGACAAGATTTGAGCCTAGGTCCTCTGACTCCAGAGTCACTACAATTTCCATTGTACCATACTGCCTTCCTATGTGTTATATACTAAATAATCTTATGGTTATTTGTATATAAATATCAACTCTCCTGTAAAAGGTAAGGCAAGAAGCATTTATTAAGCACTTACTATGGGTTAGGCATTGTGCTAAGTGCCGGGTAATACAAATAAAAAACAAAAAGTCAGCACCTGCCCTCCAGAAGTTTATATTCTAATGGCGGAAGACAATATCCAAAAGCTATTTGGAAATGGTTTGACAAGGCATGATGTTGACATCTGGAAGATTCACCAACACAGTCAGAAAGGGAATGAAAGCTGACCAGCTTGGGATGCCCCCCAAAATGGAGGTCCTAGAAGGAACTCACCAATTGGAGAAGGGACCCAGCATAGTGGAGGGATAGTCTAGTATGAGAATCTGGTGCATGAATCATGGCGTTGAAGGCTGTAAAATTACAAACATGGTCTTGAACCAAGAGGTGGATCACACTTATCTCATCATTTCATGATGGGGCATTAAGGTGGTGCAGTGGATACTGTGTGGGCCTGGGGTCAGAAGGACCTAAGTTCAAATCCAGCCTTAGACACTCACTAGTTGTGTGACTCTAGGCAAGTTCACTTAACCTATTTGCCCAGTTCCTCTATTGTAAAATAGAGATAAAAATAGCCCCCGCCTCCCAGCATCGTTGCGAGGATCAAAAGAGATAATAATTGTAAAGCCCTTAGCACAGAGCTCAGCACGTAGTAGGTGCTGTACACCTACTAATAATAGTTATTATTAATTAATTAATAATTAATAGTACTATTATTGTTATATCCCCAATATAGAGCTCTGAACCTTAAAATCTGCTAGCATTTAGAGCTTTTCACAACTTGGCCCCTTCCTCTCTTTCCAGTCCCCTTTCATGTTTCTTCCCTCTAATCCAGCAAGACTGGTCTTCTTTCTATCCTCAGAAGAGGGAGTTGCCTCATTGGAGATTTCCCTTTAACAATAAAATCATAGGTTAAGTCCCTGTGCCTATCCTTATCCCTGTCCCCAATGCCTGACACGTTATTAAGTCATTTCAGTCACATCCAACTCTTCATGACCCCATTTGGGTGTTTTGAGTGGTTTGCCATTCCTTCTCCAGATCATTTTACAGATGAGGAAACTGAGGCAAAGAGGATTACGTGAATTGCTCAGGATCACACAGCTAGTAAGTGTCTGAGGCTGGATTTGAATTTAGATCTCCCTGACTCTAAGTCTGATGCTCTAGTTGCCCTCCTGACACATAGTAGGTGCTTAGTTAGGTGCTTGTTAGAGGAATGAATGACACTCCCAAGTATGGCAGCAGGAGACTAGTTGGTGAGGAAGGCAGAGCCAGGGGATATTTCATTGAAAAGCTAGCAGAGGAATCTTTGGAAGTTGCAATGGCTATAAAATTCGAATCCCTTTGATGTGGTTTACTTAGCAAGGCAGCCAGAAATGGCTGTGAATTGGATCTCCTTGTTGCCAGCCAAGCCTTTGAAGTGGAGTAGGGGAAAGGACCAACTGGTGGTGTTAGAGCCTTAGGTCACATGACCAGAAGGGCTGGGTTTGTACTATTCCAGCTGGGGACCTGCCCTGCAGAATGGAGGAAAGAAGAGAGAGAATCAGGGTTTAAGGCACTACCATGGGTAGTGAGGAGCTAGGGATGCAATAAAGCAAAGCCCCTACCTCAAGGGTCCTATCCTGGCTCTGTCATGCACAAACCATGTGCCATTTCATCAATCATTTCCTTGCTCTGCACAGCACGTATTTCATCTATAAAATGGGAACAAGCATACTTACACTGGCTACTTCAGGGTTATTGTGAGCTAGGTTCATATGAAAATGTTTTGTTGGGTGTAATGATACATGCCTGTGAGCTCAGTTACATCTCTCAGACTGGGAAGGCTGAGGCTGGTGAATTACTTGAGTTTAAGAGTTCTGGGCTGCAGTGGGAATATGCTAATTGGGCATCTTCAATGAATTCTGCATCAATATGGTGAATACCTGGGAGTGGATGGCTACTAGGCTACTTAAAGAGGAGTAACTTGACTCATGTTGGC
>CM053580.1:556258710-556271143 GCA_028627135.1 Pseudochirops cupreus
TATGGTACAATTGTTTTGGGCAGGTGAAAGAAGTGAATGGTGTGTGTGTGTGTGTGTGTGTGTGTGTGTGTGTTACACAGGAGACAGTCCACCTCAGGCTAAGAGAAAGGCTTCCCCCCCCCCCCCAGGCTTTTCATGGCAAGGGGCTCTCAGGAGACTGTGAAGCACTATTAGTAAGCAGGAGAAAAGTGTGCTCCCTGGATATCTGCACCTTGGTGCAAAGCCTTAGTCACCCCTTCTTGGTTATAGCTTCACTGAGCACCAGCTCATTTCTCTTAACTTTATTTTTCATTTCTTTCTAATTGTTCCCTGTGACTACAACTAGATATTCTGTTGCCTATGTGTAGGAATATCAGTTTGCCCACCTCTGGGATTCTCCATTTCTGGGAGGAATCCCTCCTCTGAGCTCTCTGTCTTTGCTTCCAACCCTTCCAGCCTTTTCTAACACAAGCAAGTGTTGCCTTTAAAAATATCCTTTTCCTTCCAATTCTCTTTTTAGTTAAGAGTTTGACCTTGGCATATTCATGACCAAAACTGATAAAGACATGTCTTTTGAAATTGGTAATAGGGAAGGTATGGCCCCCTTCCAGCTTCTGCCTTCTTTAAAACCAACCTTGTTAACACTGGAATTGGACTCAGCTGAGTGAGACCTAGCCTTCACTCTTACATCTGACACTTGATCCTGGACAGGTCACTTAATGTATCTGGGACTCAGTTTCCTCATCAGTAAAATAAGAAGAATAAGCACATTTGTAGTAGTAGCCACATGGGTTGATGTGACAGTCAGATGAGATAATATATGTAAAATGCTGTGTAAACCTTAAAAAAAACAAACCCAGCCTTGTTGATACTGTGGTGTCTGGGAGGGGGAGGCCCAGTGGAAATCAGAGCAGGGTGAACTGGCCGTGTATTTAGACTGTGTGTGATGTGGGAATGTGCTCCCAGGATGGCGATTGTTTTGCTTCTGAAAGGTGATTCAGATAGGAGCAAGACGGGAAGGATCCTCCCAAAGGTGGAAGTAGAGCGGTTCAGGCCAACCTGTGCAAATACTATTCTCATGCGACTGGTCAGGACCTTCTCAGGGGACATTTGCCAGATTCTCCTTTGACAGCATCATAGGACCATGGGCTCATGTTTTTAGAGCTGGCAGGGGTCTGGGTGGCCACTGAGTCCAAATCCTCATTTTATAGGATACTGAAATGCACACAATTATCTATCTATCGATCTATCTAATTTATCTACCTGTCTGTCTGTCTGTCCGTCCATCCATCTGTCTGTCTCTCCAGCTCTCCATCTATCATTCCATCTATATATCCAACCATCCATCTATCAATATCTATCTATACATACACATATATATATGTGTATGTGTGTGTGTATGTGTATATGATTCATTCAGGTTTATATAGCTAGTACAAATATCTGAGGTGAACTTTGAACTCATACTTCCCTAGGTTCATATATATGTGTGTGCATCTATGTATATATATACATACATGCATGCACGTATATGTAGGTATATATGCACACACGTATACATGTATATACATATATGCACATTACATATATATGTACATATGTGTGTGCACACATACACACATATAACTTATACAAGCTGTTGTGTCTTAAGTTTATAGAACCTTTGTTTACTTGTCTGGAAGTACTCTGTTTTGTTTTGTTTTTTAAACAGAAGATTCCTGATTACAAAATTTAAGCGAGATTCTTCAGTTCTGGATTTATTTATCCACAAGACAGATTGGGTCTTGTTTTCACTTCTGGGATCAGGTGAACTGAAGGCATAGAGGGTTGTCTGCTGTTTTCTTGAGTAAGTACCAGAACGTGGGAGGAAGTCTGAACCACCAGAGCCCAGCCCCGAAGGCAGGAGGGACAGGTTTCTGAAGATTAGGGAAGGCAGATTTGGGGACAGAGAATTAGAAAGACTTGGCCCAGGGCCCCCAGTCACTCTGCATCTGAGCTGGGACAGGCAGCCGGGATCACTGAACACAACTAAGGCTTAGTGAGTCAGCCCAATGATGGTAATGAGGACATAAATGATAACAGCAGGATAGTGAATTGCCCCAGTACCATATCTCACTGAACTCCACCAAACGTGATAAGAACAATATATTTCCTATAATAATAATAATGTAAGGGTGGTGTGTGTGTGTGTGTGTGTGTGTGTGTGTGTGTGTGTGTGCGTGTGTGCTGTTGTGGGTTACAGTGATGTTGATGTCTGATGCAGGTGATGATGTTGATGGTGATGATGAGAGTAGCCCGCTTTTACCTTTTTGTTCTTGTTATTGAGTCATGTCCCCCTCTCTGTGACCCCATTTGGGGTTTTCTAGGCAAAGATCCTGGAGCCATTGGCCCTTTCCTTCTCCAGTCCATTCTTGCACTTTGTAAACAAGGAACTTCAGATACTTAATCTCATTGGATTTTCTTGAAAGCATTTCCCAATGCAAGCTTCTTGAGGGAAGAGATTGTCTCATTTTTTGTTGGTCTCATTGCCTAGCCCAGGGCTTTAGAACAATTGTGGTAGCCATGGGACCCAGTGGATAGAGTGCTGAGTCTAGAGTCAGGAAGACTTGAGTTCAAATCTGGCCTCAGACACTGGCTAGTTGTGTGACTCTGGGCACCTCACTTATCTTCTCTCTGCCTCAGTTCCATCATCTGCAAACTGGGGATAATAATTGCCCCCACCTTCCAGGGTTACTGTGGGGATTAAGTGAGATAATAATTGTGAAGCACTTGGCACAGAGCCTAGCACATAGGTGCTATGTAAGTGTCCACTATTACTTTCTTTCTGGCACAGAATAATGTAATAAGTGCTTTTATTCTCCAGAGTTCTCCACTATGCCTCAGCTGTCTAGGCCCTTTACCCCTGTGTGGTCCCCTTCTCCCACTGATGAGCTCTTGCTAGGACCTCCATTTTGAGGAGGGGCCCACACCAACCATCCTTCATTCCTCCCCCAGCTTTGCAGACTTTCCAGAGTCTACCTCCATGCTTCAGCTACCTTTTTACTCTGAAGACCTTCAGTCCCTATAGTTTTTTCATCCTGGAATATTCTTCCTCCTCTGGTCTTCTCACTGTTTAACATTCCTTCATCTTGGCAGCTCCCTTCTCCCGTTGGTGAGTTCTTCCCAGAACTGCCATTTTACATTCTCCATATACCCCTGCCACTGCCCCATTCAGGTAGCCCTGTGCCCTCCCGCAGCCCCCAACCTTTCTTTTATGTGCTTCTTCCTCCATTAGAATGTAAGTTCCTTGAGGACAGGGACTCTGCTTTTCCGAGTGCTTAGCCCAATGCCTGGTGCAGGAGATACTTCAACGTCTGTTGCTTCGCTTTGTCTTGATTTGATTGATTGGTTGAAGTAGTTACTACAAATATTTTTATTCCTATTTTACAGATGAAATAACCAAATCTAGGAGAGAGAATGAGATTTGCTCATCATCACATAGCTAGCAATTGTCAGCTAGGCGAATCGCTAGGTGGCACCAGAGTGTGTCAGTCCCGGAATCAGAAACACTCATCTTCCTGAGTTCAAATCCAACCTCTGAAATTTACTAGCTATGTGACCCTGGGCAAGTCACTTAACCCTGTTTGCCTCAGTTTCCTCATATGTAAAATGATCTGGAGAAGGAAATGGCAGACTTCTTCAGTATCTTTGCCAAAAAAAACCCAAATGGGGTCATGAAGTGTCTGATACAGCTGAAATGACTGAACAAGTAAGTGTTAAAGGCAAGATTTGAACCAAGATCTTGCTTGACCTCAGCTGCAGCATCACTTCCCACTAAATCATACTTAAAGCCTTAATGAAGCCAGGGAAAGGTTTTTGTATTCAATTCAATTATACATATGTATATACACATATATATGTATATATGTATGTATGTATATATATAGTTTCTACTCGATGTGTAAAGATATGTGCTAGGCTCTGAAGAAGGTCCTCTAGGAACATATACTCTAGTTGGTGGAGACAAGCTGTATAGACATGTGGCTATAATACAACAGATAAGTCCTATGAGAATTTTGAAGAGGGAAAATCGTTTTGGGCTGAGGAGAATTAGGGAGGGTTTTGCAAGAAGAGGGGAAAACTTGAGTTGCTGTAAGGGGAGGATATTCTAGGTATAAAGGATGGTGTGAGCAAAGCTACAGAGATAGGGAAAAGCAAGAGATAATGGGAAGTAATATGAAATAAGACTAGGCAGATTGTGGAAGGCTTTAAAGGTAAAATTAAAGAGTATGAACTTGGAGGATACTGGATGGTTTTTGTATATGTAACTGGAGTCAGTGGAGCTGTGCATTACTGAGGTTACTCCTGCAGTTCTGTGGAGGATGGTTCAGAGAAGAGGTGGGAACATGGTGAAAAGAGATGAACTAGGAGCCTATTACCATAGAATGAGTGAGAAATGATGAAGGCCTAGATTAGGATGGGGGCAGTGGGAATGGAAAATCAGGGACTGATATCCCTGGCTGACAGATCACAGGCTATGAAGATAGTAATCACCTTCTGTTCTTTATCTGTAAAATGAGGGAGTTGCATGAGATGGCCTCTAGTTTCCCTTCAAGCTCTAAATCTATGATCCCATGGTCCCTTCCAGTCAAATTTTCAGGTCTGTATCTGATATGGAAAGACTAAAGGAATTTCATTGTTGGCAGTGGTGAATATTCAATAGTCCCTTTCCAAAAAAAGAAAAGAAAAAGAAAAGAAATAACCAACTCACCCCCAAACCCAAACCAAACTTTTTGTCTTTCCAGCTTAAGCTAATGCCTTTCCCTTCTGATATTGGGCTCTAAAGCAGGAACTGTTTTGTATTAGGAAGACTTGTGTTTTTCATTTCCATCCCACCACCCAGTATTTGCTACTAAAAGATTTAGGATGAAAATTCGCCTCCTACAACTCTTCCATCTTCCACAAGGACAAAGGCATTTGTCTGTTCTGGGTTTACCATAAACACAACTGGAAGCAATCTAAGGATCCGTTGGGACCCGGCAGGAGGGTCTGCTGAAAAATGCAGGGACAAATACTTTTCTTCCTGAGTTGATTTTGGAGACTAAGTGTTTCTGGGGTTGCTCTTCTCCAAGGAAACCAATTTCTAAGGGATATTAGGTAAAATAATGGACTATGGCATGTTTCTTTCAATTCAACAAACATTGATCAAACACCTACTATGTGCACAGTGTCTGGCACATAATGGGTGTTTAATAAATGCTTATTGATTGGCACAGAATAAAGGCATTAGTTAATTAATAAAGGGGTTAACTACTAGATACAGAGAGAGAGGAGGAGGAGGAGGAGGAAGAGGATGATGAGGAGGAGGGTGACGAGGAGGAGGATGAGGAGGACAAGGAGGATGAAGAGGATGAAGAGGATGAGAATGAAGATGAGGATGAGAAGGAGGAGGAGGAGAAGGAGAAGGAAGAGAAGAGAGAGAGGGGGAGAGAGAGAGAGCGACAGAGAGAAGAGAGAGAGAGAGAGAGGGAGGGTGGGAAGAAGAGAGAGGAGAGAGAGAGGGGAGAGAGAAGGGGGAGAGAAGAAGGGTGGAGAGAGAAGGAGAGAGAGAGAGGGAGAGAGAGAGAGTGAGAGAGGAGAGAGAGAGATTGAAAGAGAATTGGGATCATAGATTTAGAACCATAAGAATTGAAGCTGCAGAGGATCTCAAAGACTACCTAGTCTGACCCCTTCATTTTACAAATGAGGTAACTGAGACTCAGGGAAGTCAAGTGACTTCTGCAAAGTAATATAGACATTAAAGGGTAAAGCTGAGATTTGAGCTTAGGTCTTCTGGCTTCAGATACAGAAGTATATTAGATGACAGCTTCAGTATTGCATTAGTAGCCAGAGGAAACTGAAGCAGGCCCTGCAGGGAGTTAGTTAGTTGGTCTGTGGAAGACGTGTGAAAATACACAGTCAAGAATCCCACAGGATGAAAATGAATCTGTGGTGTGGGAAGGGAAGCAAACAAACATTTATTAAGCACCTACTGTGTATCTGGCACTGTGCTAAACACTTCACAAATATGAGAGGAGCAGAATTTCCTAGACAGTGGGATAAGGTGAGATCTGCACTGACTAATGAACTATCCATACCAAGGAGGAGACCATAAGTTTGAGCAAAGCACTGTTCTGGTGCAAGAGACAGATAGTAACAAAGGTACATAGTCCCTACCCTCAAATATCTTCCATTCTAATGGAGTAGATGGGCCGGGTACCCAAAAAAGGTGTTAGAAATCTATTTCCCAGAGGGTAGTAATGCTCAGTGTTTCATTAGTGTAGTCCTACCTGAAGGCAGGGGGATTACCCAAGAAGACGCAATAAAACCTCTATTGCATTTGTTCGTTTTGTTCTATGACCTCTGAAGGGTCCTTCCAATTAGCGTTGGGCTCTAGAACATTTTAAGGAGACTACCTCTGTTACGTCAAAGACAAACGAGCCATCCACATACCCTTACGCACATAGAGACCTCCCAGGAAAGGAGAGTTTTTCTTTAAAATGTATACTCCCTGGTGGTGGTTCCATCCGCTATTGATCTGTGTCCACAGAAGATGTCATGACATTTGTGCTTGTCTCTCTCCATGTGGGCAGCATAAGCAGTTTGACCATTAGAACATGAGATCCCAGCAGCATTTTCCAAGTGTATGTGGGTGAAAGTAGCTATGGGAAAGCATCATTGCAGAAATCCGGCTTCAGGTCAGATGATCACTGTCAGTATTTGTCAACTCTATATGGATGAATTTCAGAGCCCTGTCCATAATACTAAAAACTACTTAAATACTTTTGCAGCAGGGGGCTGAAGATCTCCTTCACACCCTCTTGTATGACTGCTGAGACTCTGGGTCTTTGGTTGACCAGTCCTACAAAGCCCCAAAGCCAAGGAGAGCCAAAGGGATAGACAGGGATGTGACAGATTGCTTGCCTTCTGGAAAAGGGAGTGGAAGGTCCAGGATGCAGGAGATACTAGAGTGGACTGGCAGCAAATTCTCTTTCCCAGGCCTTATTTTTGAGTCTGTTTCTTCCTCCTCCAAGAGTGATGACCTCACTACACCAAAGCAGTCAGAGGTCCCTGTCAGTATTGTGGTGTCCTTTGTTCTCTAAGAGGACCATGACATCAGGGAGATGATGACACGACTTGCAGTTGACTTTGATTTGAGTGAGGGAGGTCTGTGCAAGGTCACTACCCTCACTTTCTCCTTCAGAGCCATCTGGGTCCAGTGGCCAGATATCGATCAGGATCACTGGAAATGACCCAGAATGCAGTAGGAGACCCTGGCTCTTTTCAGCTAAGGTTATTGGACAACAATAGGTCCCTGCCCAAGCACCACTTAATGGTTATTTTTTGGGCCCTCCTGGCTCAGAGTAAATGAAAATAGTAACTGTTTCTCTTTTCTCCAGCAACCCTGAAGATCTTCCCCTTCCTGTTTGATTTTTTTTTAAATGATTAAAGGGCCGTCCCTTGACTCACTTCTTAAAGAGGCTTATTCACTGAATGGGTGTTAACTCACTCAAAGTGAAAACCCTTCCGTGCTATTCTTCACCCAGAATACAGTAAAGGGAAAAGAGACGCCCCAATCATAGGAATTTCTGTTCACACCAGGGACTTCCATGAGTTTGGGCCCTCCACCTTGAGGAAGAGCCAAGACCTAAACAGAGAATGAGTCCATCATCCAGTGACTACTAGATGAAGTGAATCCAACATCGGCTGGGAATGATCAAAGTTGTCAAGCCCTGTCATTTCAACCTTTATAACATCTTTTGTATTTGACCCCTTCTCTCCTTTGATGCTGATGCCACCCAGGTACAGAACCTGCCCCTCAGCTTGGACTACTGAAATAGACCGATGCTTGGTCACCTTGCCTCAAGTCTCTCCACACTCCGTTCTATCCTCCAGTCAGTTGTCAAATCAATCTTCTAAAAGTGCAAATCTGACCAGCTCCCTCTCCATCTCACCCCTCTCTCCCTTTCACTCTCTTTTCTCTCTCTCTCTGTCTCTGTCTCTCCCCCCACCTTTCTCCTCTCTCCTCTTCTCTCTCTCTCTCTCTCTCTCTCTCTCTCTCTCTCACACACACACACACACACACACACACACACACACGCGTGCACACACACACACACAAACACACAAGCCTCATTCAAAAGACTGAAGTGGTTCCCTATTGGCTCCATAAGCAAATATTAAGTTCTTCTTGGCTTTTGATGCCCTTTATAACATGACTCCTTCCTACTTTCCCAGTCTTTTTCTTACATTTTTCTCCATTCCACATACCCTTTGATACAGTTACCCTGGCTTCCTTGCTATTCTTCACCCAGGATACATGTCTTGCCTCTAAGCATTTTGCCAACTTTCTCCCATGTCCAGAACTCTCTCCTTCCTCATCTCTACTTTCTGACTTCCCTGATGTCCTTCAAGGCTCAGCCAAAGTCCCATTTTTCTGCAAAAAGTCTTCCATCTTTCCTGATTTCCTTTAATGCTGATGCTATGCGAATGCTAATATGAAGTGGGTCTTAATGCTCTGTGGATTATCTTCAATATTCCTATCCCTATTTTGTTCATACAGAGTTGTTTGCATGTTATCTCCTTCCTTAGACTGGGAACTCCTTGAAAGCAGGAACTGGTTGGGGTTGTGTGTGTGTGTGTGTGTGTGTGTGTGTGTGTGTGCTTTTTTCCTACAGTTTCTGGAAGATAGTGTTTAATAAATGTTTGCTGACTGCCTTCTTTACCCATTCATGGGACGACTAGCCATAGGAGTTAAATAGACTGAATGCTGCCTTTCCTGGAACATCTAGGTTCAGAGCATGCCTACATGCTACCTGTAGACATTAAAGACCCAGAGCTGTGGATGTGAAGATGTGAGAGTTCTATTGTGTGTGTGTGTGGTTTATTCTTTTGATTGTTTCTATGCAAAAAAATTAAAAGTATGTGTATTTGTGAACATGTTCAGGAGAGGAGGGTTCAGAGAAATATAGCTAGGTCAAAGAGAATGTAGGATTTTTCCAGTAGGTGGAAAATGTGGTGAAGGCTCAGAGCTATTCTGATGGAGTAGATCTGTGCTAATGACTCTCCTTAAATGAATGAAACCTGGCCACCCAGAGAAAGATGCCAGTGAGAGATAATGGCTTATCTACTGTCTGAGAACCATAGAACACTTGGTACTTCCCTAGGGGACTGGGGGATATAACCGCCAGGATGAGTTAGGTCCTTTGTAATGAACAGGATTTGGTTAGTGCCAACTGATGGTGAAATTTTGGTAGATCCAAGAAGCAAAATGGTATACTAGCAACTGTGCTGGACTTGCTTTCTGGAGAGGCCTGGATTCAAATCCTGCCTCCAACCGTTACTAACCATATGGCAGGAATGCCATCTGTTTTTTATGTAGGTTGGGCTGGTGCTCTTCAAGGGACAGGGAAGCTATCCTTGGGATTGGCTTGGTCTGATAGATTAGAGCTTGAGCTTGAATGCTTTTTACCTCCAGGATCACATATCTAATCCTCTGTTTACTGTTTAAAACCCTTCATAACCAGGTCGCTTCCTGCCTGTTTCTTTCACCTTATTCACTCCTTATGTACTTTGTCATCCAGTGACACTGGTCTCCTTGCTGTTCCTTGTACAAGACTCTTCATTTTCCAACTCTGGGCATTTTCACTAATCATCTCCCCCATGTCTGGAATACTCTCCCTCCTCATCTCTACCTCCTGATTTTCATGACTCTTCAATCCCAGCTAAAATTTCATCTTCTGCAAGAAACCTTTTGCACTCGCTGTTAACATTATTGTTCTCACTCTGTTGATTTTCTTAAAATGATCCTGTGTTTATCTTGTTTGTACATAGTTGTCTGCATGTTGTCTCCCACATTAGAATGTGAGCTCCTTGAGGCCAGCAACTATATTTTGCTTTTGTAACCCTACCAAGCACTTAGTACAATGCCTAACATACAGTAATCAATTAGTTGACAGATTGATTATTAATGTTGCTTCCTGTCCATATGAGATATAAAAAGCCTAGTCTATGAATGGTCAGAACTAATCTGGCTAGGTAGAATTCCTAAAGTGGTGAGTGTCAACAATACCTCCTTGACTGGGCATTGCTGCTGTGACAGATTCAGAGGCAGAGAAGAGTTGTCTCTGCTGGAGTCAATATTGTATCTTTGATGACTCTTTTTATGGTTGAGTAAACTTCTCTGTTAAATATTTTATGGGCAATGAATGTTTCATTGCATTCCAATTCGATGTCTGTACCACTGGACTCGAGAAAGTTAAGGCTATCCTGGATTGCTATGATCAAGTCTTATTACTTCTCTGAGTCTTAGTTTCCTAATATACAAAATTAGGGTAATAAAATCTGTAAGACCCACTTCATAGGAATGTTGTAGAATGTTAGCTAATGGTATCACTGATCTTATCTCATTAATGCATTTGTACAAACTGTTCCCTATTTCTGGAATGTGCTCCCTCCTCCATGGCTGAGAATTCCTATCTTCCTTCATGATTCTTAGTTACCACTTCCCTGTGAAATATTCTTTGATTCTCCACCCTTCCCAGTTGTTAGTACTCTTCCCCTCATCAATTTTCTTTCTACCATATCATTTGTATGCATGTTATATCCTTTTAGTATGTTATAAGCTCTATTGTTGGCTAGCATACCAGTGGAACTAGGGAGGCTCATATAAACCACTCACGCTTCAACAATGGCTTTGGGGCTGTTTTGAGTGAAGGGGCTACTGTGTAGAATTGGGAAAGATTGAGTTAACTTTGCCCAATGTGGATTAATTTGGGATAGTGGTGGGTCTTTTGTTTTAATTTTTTTAATTAAAGTTTTATTTTGTTTTCTGTTCTGAATTATCTCCCTCTCCCTTTTCCCTCCCTTAGACTTTGAGAAGGCCAGAAAAACAAAATTCATTGCAAAAATGTAATCATACAAAATGAATTCCCATATTAGTTATGTTCAAAAAAAAAAGAAAGAAAAAGAAAAAAGAGAAGAAATTATGTTTCAGTGTGTACTTGGACTGTATCAGTTCTCCATTTGGAGGTGAATGCATGTTTTATCGGAGTCCTTTGGAATCATGGTTGGTCATTGTGTTGATCACAGTTACTAAGTCTTTTGAAATTGATGATTTTTACAATATTGTTGTTATATAAATTGTTCTCCTGGTTCTGCTCACTTCACTTTGTATCAGTTCATACCAGTCTTCTCAGGTTTGTCTGAAACCCTTTGCTTTATCATTTCTGTGTTACAGCGCAATACTATTCCATTACATTCATAAAACCATAAGTTGTTCAGCTATTCCCCAATAATGGACATCCCTTCTGTTTCCAATTCTTTACAGTCCCTTGACTCACTTATTAAACTGGCCTATTCACTGAATGGGCATTGCCTCAATCAAAGGGAGATCTTGGAAAGACATTAGCTTAAAAAGGTCACCTTTTCCCACTGAACCCTGGGCCATTGCCAGTCATCCTGATCTATATCTGGCCACTGGACCCTGATGGCTCTGGAGGAGAGGGTGAGGCAGGTGACCTTGCACAGCACTCCCTCCTTCAAATCCAATTAATTTACAAGTCATGTCATCATTTTCCTAATATCATGGTCCTTTTTGAGAATGAAGTACAAACCATAACCACAACAACTACAAAAAGAGGTGCTATAAATATTTTTGCATATATTGGTTCTTTCTTTTTTTGATCTCTTTAAGTTAGAGACCTAGTAGCAATATTGATGGATCAAAAGGAAAATGTCCAGTTTAATAGCTTTTTTAGCATAATTTCTAATTGTTTTCTAGAATGGTTGGACTAGCTCACAGCTGCACCAATAGTAAAGCAATCTGTCTTCCTAAAACACCTCTAGCATTTGGCATTTCCCTTTTGTCATTTTAACCAATCCAATGGATGTGAAGTAGAACCTTACAGTTGCTTTAATTTTCATTTCTCTAATTATTAACGATTTATACAGCTATCAATAGTTTGGATTTCTTCCTCTCAAAGCTGACATTTGACCATTTATCAGTTGGGGAATGACTTGTATTCTTGTAAATTTCCTTATATATCTCAGGAATGAATCCTCCATCACAGAAACTTGCTGCAAAGATTTTTTTCCCCCACTTCCTTTCTTTTCTTAGTTGTGAGCTCTTTGGGCAAGGAGGACATAATGCTACCTCTCGGCCTCTCTCAAGGGGCTCCTGAGAACCCAGGGAATTTCCTTGCTCATTACATTAACCTCCTTGCTGGTGACTTTTACCTGCTTGGCTATTCCTGTTATTTTTTTTTCCAGCCTTGGAGAATGCTTTTACCTGGGGTGTACGTGTGTGTGTTAGCTTGCATCTGGGTGTGTATGTGTGTATCTATAGATCTATCTCTATCTCTATCTATTTATCTATCTGTCTATCTGTCTATCTATTTATCTATCTATCTATCTATCTATCTATCTATCTATCTAT
>CM053580.1:556271643-556297280 GCA_028627135.1 Pseudochirops cupreus
TCTTTCTTTCTTTCTTTCTTTCTTTCTTTCTTTCTTTCTTTCTCCTTGTCTTCCTGCCTTTATTTTTTTTCTTTCTTTTGGCAATTGGAGTTAAGTGATTTGCCCAGGGTCACACAGCTAGTAAGCAATGTTCTTTCCACTGCATTTGTAGGGGAGTCCTTTTGATGTTGCCTGTGAAATCAGATTAACCTCTTCTCATCATATCAGACCTCACTGCAACAACAGGACAAACCACCCACCCTCAAGATCCCTATCTCTGCTTAACCCCATCTCACCCACTTGGCTACTGTGAACTTGACTCCCTCCATCTTTCATGCCATTAATTGCTGAGCACCTGGTCCCTGCCTGGGGTGACTGAATCATCACAGAGAACACCTTTCTGACTTTCATTTTTCTGAAATGGCCTGGGGCCATTGATGGTGTCTTGTCGGAGTTTTGTTACTTACTGGTGGGTGTGCCAACAAGCTTCCAAAATTGGCTTAGATTCTATAAAAGGAAGCTCTGGCTAGAGAGCAGAAGCGTTAGGAAGGGGAGATGCACTTCTTGAAACACTCTTGACTGCCCTGTTGGTGTAATTCAGAGGAATCTTTTGGTCTTGTGAGTGTGTGGAAGGTCAGAGGCAGCTCTGGTCAATGCCAGGGGCTGTCTTTCCCCTATAGATTTATTTCTACTTTCCAGGCTCGAGAGAGACATATAGTATACACTGTTTAGCTGCATACCGTTTAAAAAAAAAGATTTCTGCCTATATATTATGAACACACACATCTATTGGGGCTGCCAAGATTGACCTGCAGGGCATTTCGCTGCAGGTCAACTGCTTGTAGAAGCTTGTCAGCTCTGGCTGGAGAGAGATTTATTGCGTCCAACTTATTAAACCTGTTCAAAGGCTTGAATCCAAGTCAAAGCTGCCTGTTTACAAAGAGGTTTGGGCAGTGTTGTTTTTTAAGATGTTAACAATTTCACCCACAAACCCTAAGGCCCTTAGAGCTCCCATGAAGAAACAAAAACCTGACTCTACTGTTCTGACAAATTGTCTTCAGCCAGGTTTCATCCACCTTGAAGCAGGAGTTTCCTGGGACAAAGCAAGGAGGCCAAGTACACATCGACTGTATTGCACTGGTATTGACATCTCCAGTTTCCATGCCTTTCCCTGGCCATTTCCCCATGTTGGGAATGCTATCCCTCCACACCTCTGCCTCCTGGCCTCTCTGGCCTCCTTCAAGACTTTCAGATCTTTCTTACTTTCTCCAGGTGCTAAGATGTCTTCCATTGACTTTGTGTGTATCTCTTATGTACCAATTTATAAACAGTGTCTCCCACAACAGAAGGTGAGATCCTTGAGGGAGGGCTGGTTTTTGCCTTCCCTATATCCCCAGCACTTGACATCACAATCACTTAATAAAAGCTTATAGCTTGATTGCCATATCCTCAGCATCTAACAGAGTGCATGGCACAGAGTAGGTACTTAAAAACTGGAAAGGTCAAAGAAGACCTTGTTGTAATAGGTAGCATCAGAATTAGGCCTTGAAGGGAATTAATGATTCCAAGAGCTGGAAGTGAAGGACAGTTTTAAGCTTGTGGGGAGAGTTCCAGGGTGGGGATCCTGCAGCTTTGAGGCTTGGCCTTCTACATCCTTGGGTGCGACCTTTTGACTGAGTCCAAGTTTTACAGAACAAATCCTTTTATTAAGGGGATATGTTTTGTGAAACTTGGATTTAGTCAAAGGGAGGTATTTGAGGACCTAGAGGGCCATATGTGGCCTTGAGGCTGAAGCTTCCCCATCCCTGGTTTAAGCAATGACATAGAAGAAAGAGAAATAATTTTGAATGCAAGGAGCAGGGATTAGGCCTGCTTGGCTGTAACCTGGAGTTCAGGAGAAGGAATCATGTATAGTTAGACTGGAAAGAGAGGCCGGAGCCAGATTATAAAGGGCTCTAAACACCAACATTTTATCCCAGAGGTAACAGAGA
This sequence comes from Pseudochirops cupreus, assembly GCA_028627135.1. Classification (NCBI taxonomy): domain Eukaryota; kingdom Metazoa; phylum Chordata; class Mammalia; order Diprotodontia; family Pseudocheiridae; genus Pseudochirops; species Pseudochirops cupreus. The sequence continues at coordinate 556,273,614 of CM053580.1, forward strand.
GCCGATGAAGATTCAACACTGTATAGCTTCACCAGAGAAAAATCTGGGGTTATTAAAATAAGTTTTTGTAGTGGCAAAATTTCCTAAATGTTATAATATTTTCAATTCAAGAAATATTTATTAAGCACTTTCTACATGCCAGGAACTCCACTAAGCACTGGTGAAAGATAGTCTCTGCCCTCAAGGAGCTTATAATTGAATGGTAGAGACAATACCCTAAAGGAAGTTGGAAGGGAACAGGAATGGGACACCAGGGTGTACCTGGCCCAGGGCCATCTTGTTCCCTGGTGCTGAGAACAAGCAGAGCTGTAGATACAAAGTGTAGACTAAGATCATTGGATCATAGATTTAGAAGTAGACGGAAATTTCAAGATCACCTAGTTCAACCCTCTTCATTTTATAGATGAGTAAACTGAGGCCTAAAGTGATTAAAGGACTTTTATAGTTGGCAGAGCTGAGATTCAAGCCCAGGTCTCATTCAAAGCCGAGTCCTCTGCCTCCGCAGCTAATGTTCTTCCCCCTGCCCGGTGCTGGTGCAGAACCAAGGGGATCAGATGAGTTAATTATATCAGCTGATACCAATTCTGGTAGGTTTTGTGGATGGGGGGATGCTTGATGAACACAGGGCCAGGGAAAACTGTGGGTTTGAATTATGAAAGCTCTTCCTGGCTCCTACCAGGGCACAGAATGGAGTATTGATTGGATGTCTATCTGTGTGTCTGTATACTTGTAGAAAGCTCTCCTTTGTCTCCCACCTCAATGTCCTTCTCTGCCTGGTCAGGCTGCTCTATCTGGGATGGCTGGCAAGGTACCATGTTTCCCCTGTGCCACAGAACCAACCTGGCTGTTGTCTTAGACCAGGGGTGGGAAACCTGTGGTTTCACGGCCACATGTGGCCCTCTAGGTCCTCAAGTGTGGCTGAATCCAAACAAAAGTTCAGTCAAAGGACCACACTTAAGCACTTAGGGGGTCATATGTGGCCTTGAGGCTGCAGGTTCTCTACCCCTGTCTTAGCCACTGCAATTCTGAGGCTGGGCAGACCTCCACATGCCAGGTAATCTGATGAAGTCGTTCAACATAATTCGAGACATCAAACTACACTTGGCAAAACAGGAGTCGGGAGACGCTTTTCCTCTGCCAGTCATAACATCAGCAGTGCCAGAGTCCAGGTTGTGCCAGGGCATTCTGTCAATGGCACACCCACAGAGAATGAGCAGCTCCCATTGAAACATATGTATGATGTGAGAACACAAAGATATTTCCTGATGTGGTGACCCTAGGAGGTAGAGCCAGAACTCTTCAGTGGTGAGACCTCTAAGGGGGTATTGTGAGCAGATTGGGAATCAGGCCACCTGACTTCTAGTCCAGCCCGCTAATAAAATGCTCTGGGAAAGGGTCCTGTCCCCTCCCTGGGCCTCAATGTCCTCTTGTGTAAAATGCAGGATTACGCTAGATACACTGTGGGATCCCTGCCTCCAGCCCCCAGCTCCATGAGATCCATCATGTGAGAGTGAAAAGAGGGTTGAATTTAGAGGGGCCTTTGAATTTCAGCTCCACTGAGAACTAGCTTTGTAACCCTAGTAATGTCTCTTTATCCCTCTAAGACTCAGTTTCCTCATCTGTAAAAAGGGGATAATACTACTACCTGCCCTACCAACCTAAACAGTGCCTTGTAAACTTTAAGGTGCTATAGAAATGGGAGTTACTATGAGCATGGAAGAGGAGGAAGAGGAGGAGTAGAAGAAAACTAGAAGAAAAGGAAGAGAAGGAGGGACAGGGGGAGCCCTTAGAGCCAGTTCTAACACCGCTATAGCTTGGCTCCATTCCTGTGTTTTATTTTCCATTCACAAGCCTTCACCTAGGGCTTTGCACACAAAGGAATCTTCAGCATGGGATAGCTTCTGACTGAATGACAGTCAGGGTCAGAGGTGCCTGAGCTTTACAGGGATGATCTATAGCCTTTGACATTATTGCCCAATAGCAAAACTCAGAAATCAGAAAATTCTGTGATTCAATTTCCTGACTGAAAAACTGATAACCACAGAGTGGTTCAGAGTATTGGTGCATGAGACAATGTAGGGGAATATAGGGGTTAGATGGAATATCCACATGTGCTCTTTTTAAAGGAATTTCTTCCCTTGCTTCCTTCCTTCCTTCCTTCCTTCCTTCCTTTCTTCCTTCCCTAGTAGTGGTATTGCTGGATCAAAGGGTATGTACAGTTAATTTGCACTTTGGGCGTAATTCCAATTTCCTTTCCCGAATGGTTGGATCAGTTCACAACTCTACCAATGGTGCGTTAGTGTTCAATTTTTCCAAATTCCCTCCAACATTTATCATTTACTCTTTCTATCATATTAGCCAATCTGATAGGTGTGAGGTGGTACCTCAGAGTTGTTTTAATTTGCATTTCTCTAATCAATAGTGATTTAGGGCATTTCTTCATATAGCTATAGATAGCTTTGATTTCTTCATCTGAAAACTCCCTGTTCATATCCTTTGACCATTCATCAACTGGAGAATGACTTATATATATTCTTAGAAATTTGACTCAGTTCTCCATATACATGGAAAATGAGGCCTTTATCAGAGAAATTTGCTGCAATTTTTTTTTCACAGTTATGATTGCTAACTGTGTATTTACCTCCATCCTGTTTTTCCTGTTTATCCTTCTTTCTCTCTCTTTTCACCCTGTCCCTCCTCAAAAGTGTTTTGCTTCTGACTTACTGCCTCCCCCAGTTCAGCCTCCTTTCCATCAGTTTCCCCTCTCTCTTATTTTATCCCTCTTACTTCCTGTAGGGTAAAATAGATTTCTATTCCCAACTGTATATGTATGTTATTTTTTTTCTTTCAGCCAATTCTGATGAGAGTAAGGTCCAAACTTAGGCTGCCATGCTCTCCATCTTCCCTTTTACTTCCTTTGTTCCTTCCTTTGTCCCTTCCTTCATTCCTTCCTCTCCCTCCCTCCTTTCTTTTCTCCCTCTCTTCTTCCTCTCTCCCTCTTTCCTTCCCTCTTTCCCACCCTCTCTTCCTTCCTTCCTTTTTTTCTTCCTTCTCAATCAAATTAAATGCCAAGCTTGGGCCATTCTTCTTTCCAATGACTTCTTTCCACTCTGACACAAACATTTTCCTTGCCATCAGCCCACTCCTGCCAAAGCTGCAGTAAATGACTCCCCTCACTGGAACCAGCTATTCATAACTTTTCAGTTCACAATATTGCTCCTTATCCCATGCATGTCTACAATTACACACTCACTTACCTGAGACATGGAAAGAACAGATTAATGTAGCACCTCCTGTGGGTTTGGTCTCTCAACATCCACTGGAATAGACAGGTTGAGTCCCAGAGAGCAATTGACTACTTTTCCATTCAGGGATCTATCATCAAGTAATTGTGAAGGTCTAGGGTTTCTTATTCTTTTTTAAGCTTTCACTTTATTTTCTTTTTTAATTAACAAGCTTTCACTTTCTTTACTTCCCCTACCAATTTAAAACAAATATGTAACAGGTATAATGGTTAAGCAAAACAAATTCCCCCACTGTCCGTGTCTAAAAATGTATGTCTCATTTTGCCCCCCAAGTCCATCATCTCGGTGTCAGGAGATGGGTCATGTACTTCATCATCTGAAGCCCTCTGATACTGGAATCGTTCATAACATTGGTCAGAGTTATTAAGTCTATCACAGTTGTTTGTCGTTACAATGTTATTGTTAACGTATAAATTGTTCTCCTGGTTCTGCTCACTCCGTTCTCCATCAGTTCACACAAATATTCTCAGGCTTCTCTGAAACCATTTTTTCCCAGTATTTCTTATGGCACCAGAGTATTCCATTGTATTGATTTAGTCATTATTTGTTCAGTCATTCCCCAACTGATAGTAAGCTCTTAATTTTTAGGCCTTTGCTACTACAGAAAGAGCTGTTATAAATATTTTTGTAAAATAGGTCCTTTTCCAGTTTCTTTGATTTCTTTGCCTGTGGACCCAATAGAAGTATTAGTGAGTCAAAGGATACACATAGGTTAGTGACTTTGAAAGCAAAGGTACAAATTGCTTTATAGAATGGTTATAATAATTCATAAGAGCTGAGATTTCTAATACTTTTATTGTTCATGAGTCTCTATCTAGTATATTCTCCTCAGTGTTGATCAACTAGTTGGCGTCAATTAACCTTTACAAAGAATATTTACTCAGAAGACACAGCTAGGACAGAAGTTACAAAAATATCCCCCAAACCAGAGGAATATTTTCCCTGGGGGAGAGTGGATTCAAGCTTAAATTGGCATGATACAAAACATTCTCTTTCAACCTGGAGGCTTACTTTCCCTCCTGTTCACACAAAAGATGCGTAGGCAGAGTGAGTTCAAGCTAGTCATACATCTAAGGAAAAAGTAGAGCTGAGGTATACCTCCTTACTCTTTGCTTTGGGAATCCTCTTCTCCCTTTAAGGAATCTCCACCAAATTTACTCTGGCGACTAGTGTCAAAAATGAACATATTTCTCCTTTGCTCAACTATAATGACCCTTGCAGGATGTGGTGTTCTGTTCTGGTCTGAGTCAAGCAGTTTACTCCTTCAAGATGTTTCCTCACTGGACTCTGCTACTGATGCTATTGGGTTTATAGTCTCTGATACTAATTCTGGTTCCTAAGGGGACCTTGGAAACCTCTCTCAACCTTTAGAAGAAAACAAGATTGTAACCAAATCCATTCCATGTCTAGGAATTCATTCATTTTAGATTAGGAAAGAATAAATACAAAAGAAACAGGCTCCATGCACTCAGGGCCATATGGTATCCAGGTGAGGAGGTGAGACAGCTGCAGCTTCTTCCCTCCCTCTTTCCAGAGGCTCATAGCATTTTCTCCTTAGAAAAAGCCATCAGGGAAGAAAGCAAGACCTTTCAGAACCTTTTCTTTGCACCCTCAGTTCTAGTTCCTCAGACAATGAGAAGATTCTTTGTCACCATAAAGTATCGGATCTTCAGCTTTTCATGGTGAAAAGCAGATGCACTAGGATTCATATTGTGAACTGAAACAAGGCAGGGAATATTATGTATATTCTGTATAACCCACCAGAAATGGCACATCTGCACATATTCTGATGACAGGGCCTCTCCAGGACTAGTCCCCTACTAAGCACAACAGACAAAGCCGGCCAGGAGCTTACTTAGGAAGGACCTGGGCTCATGGTCACTTGGAAGCTGGATGGAAGATGGGGTCAATTTCCCCTTCCCACACTCTATTTTAAGGATGTTACTTGAAACAGTGGAAAAGAATGAGAAAGGTAGAGGGCAGGGCTAATCCCTTTTGTATACCCACTGAGTCATCAGTCATCAACTCCTCTGGCTCAGCAGCCAATCAGGAGATTTAGCCATGACTCATACACCCCAGAACCACCCTTCTTCCCCTCAAGCTTTGCCTGGAGCCAGGAGGGATGACTGAGCATGCTCCACTGGAGGGGAGGGAGGAGTGGGAAGGATAGATACCTGCTACATTTCCTTGATGGCCCTGAGCACATGGTGCCAGTTTCTTTTATGTTTAAGCTTTCATAATCTAAAATGAATTAATACCTAGACATGAAATGGATTTGGTTACAATCTTGTTATCTTCAAAAGGTCAAAAGAGGTCTCCGAGGTCCCCTAAGAAGCCAGAATTAGTATCAGAGACTACCAGATGCCCAATAACATCAGTAGCTTAGTCTAGTGAGGAAAGGATTGACCCATCAGCTAGAACACCACATCCTACAAAGAGTCAGCCTGACTGAGCAAGGGAGAAATGTGTTCACTTTGGACACTAGTCCCTGGAGTAGATTGGGTGGGGACTCCTTAAAGGGAGAAAAGGACTCCCAAAGCAGAGTCAGGAAGTATCCCTCATCTCCTCCTCCTCCCCTCCCCTCTCCTTTTTCAAACATTTATTAGCATCTATTCTCCAGCTAGGTGGTACAGCAGAGAGAGTGCAGGGCAAAGTCTCTTCTCCTTGAGTTTGGTTTCGAAGTCAGACACTTACTAATTGTGTGACCCTGGGCAAGTCACTTCACCCTGTTTGCCCCAGTTTCCTCATCTGTAAAATGAGCTGGAGATGGAAATGGCAAACCACTCCAGTATCTTTGCCAACAAATGGTGTCACAAAGAAATAGATTGAAATGACTGAACAGCAACAGGTAGATGTAGAGGTGGAAGGAACATTAATGATTATCAGTTCCACTCCCCATTTGACAGGTGAGGATACTAAAGCAGAGAACTTCTCACACAGTTAGTAAGTAGCAGAACTGGAATTCAAATTGTGGACCTCAGCTTTTAAAGCTCGGAACAGGGGTGAGGAACCTGTGGCCTCAAGGCCACATGTGGACCTCTAGGTCCTTGGGGTATGGCCTTTGGACTGAGCCCAAGTTTTATTAAGGGAATTTGTTCTGTGAAGCTTGGATCCAGTCAAAAGCTTATACTTGTTTAGTATGAAAAATAACCCTCATCCTTAATTTAGTGAAAAAATAAACACAGAGATCTCTTAGGATAAGAACAGGAGTTTATTCTCTTCCTTGGGAGAAGAGGGCAGTCTTCCCCATGACTCATCATGGAGAAGAGGTGTGTTACAAAAGACAGTGCAAGAATTTATACCGTAATGTAGTCAAGCCCCCTTCCCTGCTGTCTCCTCTCTCATTGGTTGAAAGGAAGACTTCACCAAATTCTTTCCCAAATGGAACAGCAAGAAAAGGGGGGGAGAGTCCCAAAGCAAGGGAGGAAGAGTGAGCCTGGGCTGTCCCTGACTCCCACTGGCCAGGAGGAGGGGACCACTGAGGTGGGGAAAAAGCAGACAAAGAAATGAAAGTGATTGAGCAGCAATGGAAGAGGAAAAGGGAAGTTAACAATCTCAAACTGCCTGAGAAGTTTTCACTCATCCCATACACACTTGACCTAGAGGGCACATGTGGCCTTGAGGCTAGAACTTCCCTAGCCCTGTGACCTGTACTATTTCCATTGTTCTGTAATTCACCAAAATAGGGCACTGGGGGGTCCCAAAGACCAGGGCTTCATCTTCTCCTTGTCAAAACACAATATTACATGTTAAGTCCACTAGAGAAAAGCAAATGGTCATGTGAGTTCTTGATGGGGAAGCTTTCCTTCTGACTCTTTCTGTGAAATCACTGCAAATTGAAAACGAAACTTCATGGGTGAGTTCAATGGTTCAGCGGATAGAGCCCTGGGCCTATAATCAGGAAGACCTGAGTTCAAATCCTGCCTAGGACACTTACTAGCTGTATGACCCTGGGCAACTCATTTTACCCTCTCTTTACTGAAGATTTCTTCATCTGTAAAATGGGCACTTAACTCACAGGGTTGTTTTGAGGCTCAAACGAGATGATTTTTGTAAAGTGCTTGGCACATAGTCAGTAAGCTCTATTATAAATGTTAACTATTATTCTAACCATCATAAACTCAGTCTCAAGTATACCTCTTATGCTGAGTGCAGCCAGCCAAATCATTGCATTAGCGAAAAGCCAGCTTTCCAAAATGGGCTTTGGAGGAGCTGTCTGTACTTTTTCTTGGAGAGGAAGCCTTGTTGATACAGTGTTAATTATAGCTGCCTTCCTAGGAGTTAAATCAGGTCCTGTTCCTAGCCAGAACGGCATTTGAGACAGGGTAGTATAATGGCTAGAGTTTTGGACGTGGAGTCAGGAAGGCTTGGGTTCCAATTCTGCCCCTGCAACTTACTAGATCTTGGACAAGTCCCTTAACCTCTATTTGCCTCAGTTTCCTCAAATGTAAATCAGGTGTTACAATAATATCCACCTCAAGGGATTGTTGTTAAGCTCTGCTGGGATAACTGTCAAGTGCTTTGTCCCGGTAAATCTCTATGTAAATGCTTAGCTGTAATCTGCAGTTAAAGAGTGAAATCAGATGAATGGGGTTGACATTTAAACCTTGTCACTAAGATTGTAGATTTAGAGGCGGCAGGAATTTCAGAGACCATCAAGTCCAACTTCGTCCATTCACATATTGGAGAAATGAGCTACAGTGGGTTATGTATGTATGTATGACCCTTGATCAAGGTCCTATAGCTAGGATCAGAGACTAGACTTGAACTCAGGTCTTCCTGACTGCCATTGCAGTGCCTGACTCACTAAATCCTGCTTTCTTTCATCATGTGACTATTGTACAAGCAAACTTCAGGTTGCCTCTGAGCCTGAGTTTTACATCTGTAAAATGGGGTCAATAATACTTAACTTCCTACCTTTTAGGGTTATTATGATGAGTTTTGGATTCCACTGCCAGGTATTGATTGTTTGTTTCAGTTGTGTCCAACTCTTCTTGACCTCATCTGGGGTACTCTTGACAAAGATACTGGAGGGGTTTGCCATTTCCTTCTCCAGTTCATTTTACAGATGAGAAAACGGTGAAGTGACTTGCCCAGGGTCACATAGCTAGTAAATGTCTGAGGCTGGATTTGAACTCAGGAAAATGAGTCTTTCTGACTCTGGGCTTGGCACTCCATCTACTGTGCCTCCTAGCTGCACTTGCACTGACAAGCGCATGTGCATTATTACTGGCACAAGATAAGTCTCCAGCCTCCATGACCTTTCTCCCTTGGACTTCATAGAGCACCACGTTTTTGTATCTTTGTATCTCTTCCTGGCTTCTTTCAGTAAGCTCCTTGAGGGCAGACTCTTTCATTTTTGTCTTTTACCCCTCCTCCCTCTTATCTCTCCCTTCTCCCTAGTAGCCTCATCTGCAAGGTGAAGGAAGAGTTAGACTACATGCCCTCTAAAATCCCTTCTGGCTCTAAAGGACTATGTTTCTGGTAAATGTTTGTAAAGTAATTTATTTGAAACATAGTATTTACTCCTTTAGACCACTAAGAAGAAAGTTACATGCAAATATTGAATATACAGATATTTGAAAGAGCTGTGGTGTTTGTTGTCTTAGAGAGTTGCAGGTGTGGGAAATCGCTCCACTATTGCAGATTGCAACCTACCTATGACAGTAGACAAGTCCTAGAGAATTGTTTGGGGCTACTGGGCTTTCCCCAGGATCTTAAAGCTACAAGTATCAGAGGAGGGATTGGAACTCCAACCTTTCTAACTCCAAGTCTAGTACCCTATCCAGTACTAGCCTATTTGCTGTTCCTCACATACAACATTCAATTTTCCGTCTCCACTGCTTTACAGCTAGGTGACCCAGTAGATAGAGTGCCAGGCTTGGAGTTAGGAATGTCTGAGTTCAAATCTGACCTCAGACACTTAGTAGTTCTGTGACCCTGGGCAGTCATTTAACCCAATTTGCCTCAGTTTCCTCATGTATAAAATGATCTGGAGAAAGAAATGGCAAACCACTTTAGTATCGTTGCCAAGAAAACCCCAAATGGGGTCACAAAGAGTCAGATGTGACTGAAAATGACTGAGCAAAACCAAAACCAGTTTTCGTGGGCTGTCCCTCATGCCATATGTATATATATATATATATATATATATATATATATATATATATATATATATGTATGTATGTACGTGTGTGTGTTTGTATAAACACACACACACACACACACACACACACACACACACACACACATATATATGCACATACTCCTTCCCTGGAATGTAAGCTTCTTGAGGGCAGGGACCATTTCCATTTTTGAATTCATCTCTCCAGCATCTAGCAGAGTACTTGACACGTAGCAGATAGTTAATATGTCTGACTGCTGGCTTGCTTGCTGGTGTAACAACCTCTGGTAAGAGGCTGAAGAGTCACAAACCCCTCAGGATTTATAGTTCCTCTCCGGGAAGAGAGGAAACTAACTTTACATGAAGGTCTCAGATGTTTTTTCTCATAAAGTCTATGGAACAGTCCCAGCATATAGTAGGTGCTGAATTCAATGCTTCTTGATTCATTGATTGGTGGAAGTTTTGGGGATGCTTTGGAGAAAATGAAGAGAAAAGCAAAGATTTTATGGAGGTCATCCCGTTGCAGAAGTGCATCCGCAGCAGCTGGCGTCTGCTCCACCTTCAGGTTCCATCTTCATGACCATGAGAGATGATTCTAAATGACCAAGCGGAGAGGCATGTGACTCTTTTGATTGTGGCCACTTTTTCAGGAGCACTGAAAGGAAAACCTAGAGTTGAGGAAAGGCGTTCCCTGCCCCCATCCTTATCTTACTTTTGGGTTAAGGCCAAACCCATGTTTTCCTAAAGGACTGTTCTATGGAGAACTCATACAAGGTAAGCTCTCATATGGTGGTCAGAAGAAGTGATACAAGGATATTCTCAAAGTCTTTCTGAAGAACTTTGGAATTGATTGTGTGACATGGGAGACACAGGATTGCCCAGCATGGTGTGCCTTCGTCAGAGAAGGTGCTGTGCTCTATGGGCAAAGCAGACTGACGTAGCTCAAAAGAAAGGTGAGACACGCAGAGGTAGAGCCTTCTCCACTCCAAATGTTCATGTGGACTATGTGTGCCTGCCCTGTGGTAGAGCATCTTGAGCTCACGTTGGTTTGATCAGCCACAGTTGAACACACCATACCTAAACTCCAACACAATGATGTCATTTTGGTCCTCTTCAAGAATGAAGGACAATCCATTTTTGCTTGTGTGTATATTTTTCTATTCTGTTAAAGAATGTATTTACCAGATTTAACATTATTCATCATAAACACCTTTGTCTAACTCTGTCTTCACATTGCCTGGTGTCCCACAGTTTGGGGCATAAAGGCCAGTGGGAGCCACATAGGAGATAGGGAGCTTTCTTAGGGCAATTAGAGAATTGAACTCAGTTACTTGTGGGCAAAAACACAGGCCATTTCCAAAGTACATTTCCATGTACAGAATTACAATGAACTCAGAGCACATTTAGCTCCGCATTAGCATGAGCCCTAAAAGTAACCAGATGTTGCACTTACTGGTTAATTCCCCTGAAATGCCTATGAATTTTGCCTGGTGGTGTTTTTGCTATAGTAGGGGAACTAGTTCTATAAAATTCAGTGTGCATTTGTTGAAGCCGGGATTTGAAACTGCAGTTAGGGGCCCTGAGTTCTAATTCTGTCTCTGCAGAACCTTAAGCTTTCCCTGTCTGGGTTTTGGTTTTCTCATCTATAAAAGAAGGGGTTGGTGTATTACTTCTAAGATTTCTTCTAATTTAAAATATTTGATTCTATAATTTTGGAACTTTCCCTGGCTTCTATCTGTTTTGAGTAAACTGCCTTGGGTTTAAAGGTTGCCCCCAAATTCCCTCATTTTCTAGAGATCACATGGGCATAAAAACCTCTTCTGAAGGGGCCTTGGAGTAGTGACTGTGTCCTCTCCTGACTCTTCTGGAGACTTTCCAAGGTGTCAGGTCAGAAATTCTGCCCTATGCCTTTCTAACAAGCCTATCTTGCCCTTTGGCAGCTGGATGAGTCAGGAGACTCTTCTAATTATTGGTCCCTGTCTCTGTCAACATTCCCTCCTGACCTGGATTTTACTCAGAATAGGTCATGGGTTAGGGATTTCCCCCCCTTCCTTTGTTATTGTTGATTTCTTTCCTTTTGTTTGGTTTTCTGAAAGGAGGAGAAAACTTGGCCACATTTTTCCTTCCTTCTCATCTCTTGCCAAGGGAATTAGCCGAAAATATTTATGCCTGACAGTGCTAGCTAAAAGCCTAGATTTGAGCTGAAGCTGATCTGACTCACTTGCTCTTGTCTATGAGGAGGGGTTGACATCCCCTGCCTAGGCCCATTCATTCCTCATGTCCAGCCCAGGGGAGATCAAGTCACCCAGTGGCTATGGCTTGAGCTCTGAGATCAGCCAGGGACTCCAGGTCAGCCGCCACTTATCTGAATGAGGCACCAGAGTGGCTGGGAAAATACAAATCCATTCTGAGGACAAGGAAGGCTTGAACCTAATCAGGAGCTCAGGGGGGAAATAGAGAGGCCTATGGGGAGTAGATTGAGGATAAGCAGAAAACAGGCCTGATCATTTGCTCTCAGCTCCCCAGAGGTAACTTTCACCTCTACTGTGGCTGCCTCCCCACCTCCTGCCAAGGGTCACACATGCTGGTACCAGAAGAGCGTTCCCAATACTATTTTTGTTGGCGGGGGGATGTGGGGAGAGAAGGGCAGATGGGAAATAAAGAGCATTATGGCTCTGGTCTTAGGCCAAGTCTCAAGCCTTCATACTCTATGAAAACAAACATGAGTGAGAATGTTCCTATCCCTGGAATGATGGGAAAATAGTTAGGAAGAAGTCCAAGAAGACAGCTGCCCTGGTGGTGTTCAATGGGGGGAATGGCATCTAGAGAGTCCAACCCTGGGAATGGAACAGGGAGAGAACCCAGGGTCAAATATCCATGACAGGACTGTGGTATTTTGTGTTTTGTTTTTTTCCACTTGGGTCGAATGAGTGAATGGGTCATTCCTCTCACTTTCCACCTTCAAATGGTAGATCTGGACATATTGCAAGCTCCTGCAAATGGTGCTCCTCTGCTTATCTCCTCTTTATCACCTAGACAGTTGAGTGGGACAATGAATAGAGCACTGGGCTTTAAGTCCTAAAGACCTGAATACAATTACTGCTTGTTGTTTGTCCTTTGTTTTGAAGAGGACCAATGACTTCACAGGGTGATGTCTTGACTCCTGTGTGGACTGGATTTAAGTGAGGCAGAGTTGCACAAGGTTGTCTGTCTCACTCTGTCTTCCTGAGTCATTGAAGTCTAGCGGTAAGACAATGACCAGGATGACTGGTGATTGCTTGGGAAGCAGTGGATGATCTTGACATCTTCAATGTCTGACCAAGCTCTAAGTGCTTTATAGGGCCTGCTTCCGCCTTCTTTGTGGCCATTGGAACAAATGGTTCTCATCTACCCATTCTGCCTGTGGAAGTCTTTACATGCTGGGGGGAGACACCCTCCTAACTCATCGATGGGTCTGATGCCTCTTGGTTACCCTCAGCCTGGTTTAGACTAAGTGCCAAGACACTTTTACTGGGGTGTCCATGCTTTAGTTTCTCGGAGCCACAGGTGAGAGTTGGGTGAAGGTGGACACCAAAGGTGGATGGGTAGCCTTGACAAGGCCTTGGCAACCCAGCCTCACACCAGAGGGGCTAGTCCTCCCTGAACTCTCCATATACCCCAATTCTTGCTCAGATCCTTGTTAGCTGTATAACCCTACCAAGTTACTTCACCACTCAGGCTCACCTTCTTCATATATAAAAAGGGGAGTTGGATTTGAAGTTCCCCAAGATCTAAATTGATGATCTTATGAATCCTAGGTATGGCCTGAATTTGTAGAAGGTATTCCCTATACTAATAGAGTCACAGATCCAGTCCCCATCCCTAATCCACCACAGAGAGAGGCAGTGTGGTATAGGCTGGATGGAGTAGCCCTTGTGTCAGGAAGGTTCAGCTCTAGACTCTGACACATAATGGCTGTGTGACCCTGGTCAAGTCACATAACAACTTAGTGACAAACTTTGAATTTTCAGAGAAATTGCAGATCTTAATCTATGCTTTGTTGATACTTACGTGAGTACATTTCTCCCTCAATACAGTTTAAGCTACTTGAGAGTAAGGACTGTTTCATTTTCTCTATTTGTATCCCAAGAGCCTTTCATGGTGACAAGTATACAGCAGTTGCTTAATAAATGCTTATTCTTTGATCAGTAAAATGTGTTTCCTTACTGAGAATTCCCTTTGCCAAGGAAATCATTGGGCTGGGTTCCCTCCACGCCTCCCCCCCACTAATTCTATCACAGTGCCCAACATTTGTTAGCAGTAGCTGATATTTATGATGTGCTCTAAGATTTGCAAAATGTTTTATGCATATTATTATACTTCTCATGTAAACTTGGACAAGTTGTTGTTCAGTTATTTTTCAGTCATGTCCAACTCTCCATGATACCATCTGTGGTTTTCTTGGCAAAGATACTGGAGTGGTTTGCCATATCCTTGTCCAGCTCATTTTTACAGATGAGAAAACTGAGGCAAGCAGGGTTAAGTGACTTGCTCAGGGTCACACAGCTAGTAAGTATCTGAGACCAGATTTGAATTCAGGAAGATGAGTCTTCCCGACTCCAGACCTGGCACTCTATGTACTGCTAACCTAGCTTCCCTGATCCTCATTTTTTCTCATCTTGGTGGCTTCTGAAAGCTTTATTAACTCAAAATCTAAGATCCTGTCATTTCATTTGATCCTCATCACTGCTGTAGAGGTAGGTGCTATAATTATTACTGTTTTATTTTTTTAAATAAATTTTATGTATTTAATTAAATATTTCCCAATTACATGTACATTTTAAACATTCATTTTAAGAGATATTTGAGTTCCAAATTCTCTTCCTCCCTCCTTGAGAAGGCAGGCAATTTGATATTGATTATATATGTGGATTCATGCAAAACAAATGTCCATATTAGGCATGTTGCAAAAGAAAACACAAATAAAATAAAGCAATAAAGACAGTTGTTGTTTTTTTAAAGGATGCTTCAATCTGGATTCAGAGTGCATTAGTTCTCTCTCTGGAGTTGGATAGCATTTTTCATCATGGGTCCTTTGGAATTGTCTTGGGTTAGTCATTGTCTGGATCAGGGTAGCTAAGTCTTCCATAGTTGACCATTTTTACAATATTGCTGTTACTGTGTACACTGTTCTCCTGGTTCTGCTCACTTTGCTTTGCATGATCGTGTATAAGTCTTCCCAACTTTTTAACTTTATGTAATCAAAATGTGAAAGAAAGTGGCTTAGCAGTATCAGATCTCAAGTTATATTACAAAGCAATAATTACTGAAACAATCTGGTACTGGTTAAGAAATAGAGTGGTGAACCAATGGAACAGATCAGGTATACAACACACAGTAGAAATGACCACAATCATCTAGTGTTTGACAACCCCAAAGATCCAAGATTTTGGGACAAGAAATCATTATTTGACAAAATTTATGGGAAAACTGGAAAGCAGTTTGGTAGAAACTAGGTATAGACCAACATTTCACACTGTATATCAAGATAAGGTCAAAATGGGGACATGATTTAGACATAAAGGGTGATATCATAAACAAATTAGGGGAATATGGAATATTCTACCTATCTTATTTATGGATAAGAGAAGAATTCATGACAAAATGAGAGATAGAGAGCATTATGAGATATAGGAAGGATAATGTTAATTGCATCAAATTTAAAAGGTTTTGCACAAACGAAATCAATGTAGTCAAGATTAGAAAGAGAGCAGAATTTTTACAGCAAGTTTTTCTGATAAAGGTCTCATTTCTTAAATATCTAGAGAACTGAGTCAAATTTCTAAGAATATGAACCATTCTCTGATTGATAAGTGGTCAAATGATACGAATAGGCAATTTTCAGAAGAAATCAAGGCAATCTGTAGTCATGGAAAAAATGCTCTAAATCACTATTTCTTAAAACCTTAAAACCACTCTGAGGTACTACCTCATAACTATCAGATTGCTTAATGCGACAGAAAAGGAAAATGACAAAATAATGGAGGGGATGGGGAAAAATAAGTACACTAAAATGCACTGTTGTGAACTGTTGTGAACAGTTGTGAACTGATCCAACCATTCTATAGAGCAATTTGAAACTACGCCCAAAGGCATGCATACTTTTTGACCCAGCAAGACCTCCGTTAGTTCTATAGACCAAATAGGTCAAAGAAAAAATTAAAAGACCTATATGTATAAAAATATTTATAGTAGTTCTTTTTGGAGTAAGAAAGAATTGGAAATTGAGAAGATGCTTGTCAATTGGGGAATGACTGAATAAGTTGTGGTATATGACTATGATAGAATACTATTGTGGTATGAAAAATGACAAGCAGGATGCTTTCAGAAAAAAACCTGAGAAGACTTACATGAACTGATACAAAGTAAAATGAGCAGAATCAGGACAACATTCTACATTCAACATTGGATCAACTATGAATGACTTAGTTGTTCTCAGCAATACAATGATCCAAAACAATTCTGAATGACTTATGATAAAAAATGCTATCCACTTCTAGAGAAAGATTTGATGGAGTCTGAATACAGATTGAAACATACTGAAAAACTTTTTTTGTCTGCATTTTCTTTTACAGCATAGCTAATATGGAAATGTTTTGCATGACTGCACATGTATAATCTATATCATATTGCTTGCCCTCTCAAGAAAGGGGAAAGAGGGGGAGGGAGGCATAGAATTTGGAACTCAAAACTTTAAAAAATGCTAAACATTTTTGTTTACATGTAATTGAGAAAAAAATTACATTTAAAATTAAATTTAAAAAATGTTCTGTAATTGTGTTCATATGACCTCTGGGTTTGTCTTGGCAGATCGACTCCCAAGTATTTTATATTACCCACAGTTATTTAAAATGTAAATTCTCTTTCTATTTCTTTCAGTTGAACTTGGGTTGGTAACGTTTAGAAATGCTGATGATTTATGTGGGTGTGTTTTAAATCCTACCACTTTGCCCAAGATTTTGATTGTTTCAATTAGAGTTTGCATTGATTCTGTAGGGTTCTCTAAGTATACCATTATATTATGGGCAAAGAGTGATAGTTTTGTTTTCTCGTTATCTATTTTTATTCCTTCAATTTCTTTTTCTTGTTTTATTGCTATAGATAGCATTTCTAGTACAATATTGAACAATGGTGGTGATGATGGCCATCCTTGCTTTCCTTCTGATCTTATTGGAAAGGCTTCAAGTTTATCCCCATTACAGATAATGCTTGCTTTTGGTTTTAGATAGATACTACTTATCATTTAGATAGATACTACCTATCATGCTTACTCTTATTCTTTCTACTGTTTTTTTTAAAATAGGAATGGACGTTGTATTTTGTCAAGTGCTTTTTCTGCATCTATTGAGATAGCACACGATTTTTGTTTTTGTTATGATATGGTTAATTATACTGGTAGTTTCATAAGACTGAATCAACCTCACATTCCTGGTATAAATCCCAACTGGTCATAATTTATGATCTTGTGATATATTGCTGTAATCTTCTTGTTAGTATTTTATTAAAAACATTTGCGTAGATATTCATTAAGGAAATTTATTTGTGTGTGTGTGTTTTTGCTCTTCTTGATTTAGGTATCAGCACCATATTTGTATCATAAAAGGAATTCGGTAGGACTCTTTTACCTATTTTAAAAAAAATAGTTTATATAATATTGGGATTAATTGTTCTTTAAATGTTTGGTAGAATTCACTTTTGAATCCACCTGGTCCTGGAGATGATTTTATTAAATTTTTTTTTAGGGAGCTTGTTGATGGTCTGTTCAATTTCTTTTTTCTAAGACAGAGTTATTTAAGTTTCCTATTTTCTCTCCTATTAATCTGAGCCGGTTATATTTTTGTAAATATTTATCCATTTCACTTTGATTGTCAGTTTTTTTCTGGCATAAAATTGGGCAAAATAGCTCTTATTAATTGCTTTTATCTTGTTCTAATTGGTGGTATATTCACCCTTTCTATTTTTGATACTAGTAATTTGGTTTTCTTCTTCTTTTTTGAAATCATATTAACAGATGGTTTGTCTATTTTATTGGATTTTCTCTCCCCCTCCTCCATAAATCTAGCTTTACACTTTATTTATTACTTCAGTGGTTTTCTTATTATCAATTTTATTAATCTCTCCTTTGATTTTCAAGATTTCCAATTTGGTGTCTAGTTGAAGATTTAACATTTGCTCTTTTTCTATTTTTTTTTTAAGTTGCATGCCTGATTCATCAGTCAGTTCTCTCTCTGTTTTATTGATCTACGCATTTAGAGATATAAATTTTCTTTTGAGAGAATTTGTGGCTGTATCCCACAAATTATGGAATGTTGTCTCATTGTTGTCATTCTCTCTGATGAAATTATTGATAGATTTTATGATTTGTTATTTGACCCATTCATTCTTAGGATTAGATGGTTTAGTTTCCAATTAGCTTTTAATCTATGCTTCCATGGCCCTGTATTAAATGTAATTTTTATTGCATCATGGTCTGAAAGGGATGCATTTGACATTCCTGCTTTTCTACATTTGCTTGTGAGGTTTTTATGTCCTAATGCATGGTCAATTATTGTGAAGGTGCCATATGCAGTAAAAAAAAAAAAAGGTATAATCCTTTCTATCCCCTCTCAGTTTTCTCTAGAGGCCCACCATATTTAACTTTTCTAAGATTCTATTCATCTTCTTGACTTCTCTCTTATTTATTTTATGGGAAATTTATCTAGTTCTGATAAGCAAAGGCTGTGATTCCCCACTAGTTTAGTTTTAGTGTTGAGTTCCTCAAGTTATTCATTTAACTTTTCCTTGAAGAATTTGAATACTGTGCCATTTGGTGCATCATATATGTTTAGTACTGACATTACTTCACTGTTTATGGTTCCTTTTAGCAAGGTATAATTTCCCTTGCTTATTCCTTTTAATTAGATCTATTTTTACTTTTCCTTTGTTTGAGATCATAATTGCTTGCCCGTGCTTTTTTTTTTTTAAAACTTAATGTGATGTTCAATAGATTCTGCTTCAGCTCCTTATTTTAACTCTGTGTGTGTATCTCTTTGTTTCAAATGTGTTTTGCAAACAATGTATTATTGGATTCTGGTTTCTAACCCTTTCTGCTATCCACTTCTGTTTTACGGGTGAGTTTATCCCATCCACATTCAAACTTATGACTACCAACTGTGCATTTCCCTCTCCTCTATCCTTTTATTTCTCTTTATCCTTCTCTCTCTCTCTCTCTTTTATATTATCCCTTCTCTCAAGTCTGTTTTACTTTTCATCACTGCCCTCTTTTATCTGTCCTCCCTTTTATCACTCCCTCTCCCTTTCTCTTGTTTGCTTTCTTCCTACCACCCTGTTGGGTAAGATAGATTTCCATTACCAACTGAGTGTGTGTGTGTGTGTGTGTGTGTGTGTGTGTGTGTGTTTGCATTTTTTCTCTCATCTTTGAACCAATTTACATGTTAGTGAGGTTCAAGTGTTCCCCCCCCCATTCTCCTTCCCCACTATAAAAGCTCTTTTGTGAGAAATAATTTTGCATATCCTTCCTCTCCCTTCCCTCTTCTCCTAGGGCATCCCTCTTTCTCACCTCTCCATTTATTTTTACATCACCCCAACAAAATCAACTTATTCCCATAATCCCTTTCTATGTAGAATCCTTCTAACTGCCCTAATAATGGTAAAGTTCTTAGAAGTTACATGTTTCATCTTCCCATATAGAAAAGGTGAACAGTTTAACCTCATTGAATCTCTTATGATTCCTCTTTCATGTTTGTGTGCTTCTCTTGAGTCTTGTATTTGACAATCAGATTTTCTTTTAAGCTCTGGTCTTTTCATCAGGAATGCCTGAAAGTCCTCTATTTCTTTCAATATCCATTTTTCCTCTTGAAACATTATACTCAGTTTTGTTGGGCAGGTTTTTCATGCTTGATATCTTAGCTCTTTTGTCTTCTGGAATGTCATAGTCCAAGCCCTGCACTCCTTTGAAGTGGTAGCTGCTAAATCTTGTGTCATCCTAACTGTGGCTCCTTGATATTTGAGTGGTTTCTTTCTAGTTGCTTGAAGTATTTTCTTTTTGACCTCAGAGCTCTAGAATTTGATTATAATATTACTGGGAGTTTTCATTTTGGGATCTCTTTCAGGTGATGATCAATGGATTATTTCAATTTCTGTTTCACCTTCTGTTTTGAGAATATCAGAGTGATTTTCCTTAATAATATCTTGATATATGATTTTCTTTGCTCTTTCTTTGAGTGTGACTTGCAAGTAATTCAATAATTCTTAAATTGTCTCTCCTTGATCTTTTTTTTCCAAGTTAGTTGTTTTACGGATGAGATATCTCACATTTTCTTCTAATTTTTCAACCTTTTAACTTTATTTTATTGTTTCTTGCTTTCCCATGGAGTCATTAGCTTCCACTTGCCCAATTCCAATTTTTAAGGAATTATTTTCTTCAGCAAGCTTTTGTTCATCTTTTTCCATTTGGCCAATTCTATTTTTTAGTGCTTTATTTTCTTCAGTATTTTTTTTTGTGCCTCTTTTACCAAGCTGTTAATTAATTACCTTTTAAAAATTCTCTTCCTTTGTTGTCATTTCTACACCTAATTTTCCCTTGGCTATTCTATTTGATTTTGAAAATCATTAAAAAAAAAGTTTTCCAGGAATTCTTTTGGGGTTTCTGTGCAATTCACCTTCTTTTTTGAGGCTCTGTAGCTATTTCGACTTAATTGTTTTTTGAGTTTGTGTCTTGATCTTCCCTGTCACCATAGTAGTTTTTATGGTCAGGTTCTTTTTGTTGTTTGCTCATTTTCTCACCCTATTTCTTGATTTGGAACTTTATGTTGATATTGGTCTCTGTTTTTGGCATGTGGTGGGGAAGGGCACTGTCTCAAGCTTCAGGCTGTTTTTAGAGCTGGTTCTGGGGGTTTGGAAGTTTTTGGTACTTTCAAGGTGGTGTTATCTGGCGAGAGGTGTGATCACTGCTTTTCTGGCCTTCACTCTGGTCCTTATCCAGGAAGGGTCCCTGTTCCCTTGGAATTGAAATAGATACTGCTCCTTACAATCCCAGTTCCCTTGGGGTCAGAAGTGATACCGTTACCCAGGGTTTCCAGTCCCTTATAACCAAAAATGCTCCTCCAAGCCCTTGATCTATGACCCAGAAGTGTGCATAGGCAATGGAGCTGCAAAACAGCATCTCGTCCTGTGTCCACTGCTTGCACAGGGATCCCCTGCAATCTCTCTCTGACCAGTTGCTAGGTTTCCTTACTGTCTCTGGCTTGGCAGCTCTTGAAGCTGCTGCTACTTCTGTTGCTACACCTAGTCTCACCCCTGGTGTTTAATCCACATGGACCTTGGGTCATTCTCTACCCCATGCTCTGCCACTCCAGAATTTGATTTAAGGCATTATTCTAAAGTTGTTTGGAGGGGAATGTTGGGAGAAATCACCCTAGTGTTTTCTCTACTCCACCATATTGGCCCCATCCTTACAAGTCTCTCTATTATCTCTATTTTACAAAAAAGGAAACTGAGGTTTGAGGGATTAAGTTCATGCCTATGGTCACTTAGCTGGTAAGTGTCTAAAACAGTATTCATCCCTAGGTCTTTGTGACTATACTGTAATTCTCTGTCCACTACTTTAAGCTGCCTTTCTAGTCTAGTTCCTTTACACATTCTACTCTCTCTATTATCCATATTGGTGGAGAAAATCATTGCACAATTTTTGTGGGATTTTTTTTTTTTGGACAGCAGACTGCTTTTCTAATAATTTCTTTTTTTTCCCTTGGATTAATCCAACGGAATCCCCTCCCCCCCCCACCCACCCAGGGACATATCAAAATGATGGTAAAAGTAAAGGACTTTAGATTATACATACCATGGATAAATCTACAATTCATTCTGTTTTAGTCCATTTCTATACAGGGTAAAGAGCACTGGTTTTGGAGTCAGAAGACATGAATTCAAATCCTGGATCTTCCTCTTATTGCCCATGTGAGCTTGGGCAAATTACTTGACCTCCCTGACCTTCAATTCTTTTCAGAACTAGGGGATTGGACTAGATTGCCCATGGAATTCTTTTTAGCCCTACTTCTAAAGTCCTGTGATCACAGAGAGGAAGAAAGCACCCATATTATTATCCCCATTTTATAGATGAGGACATTAAAACTAGAGGGTGGGCAGTGACTTGTCTATTAAATGCCAGGGCAAGTCCTTAAAACGAACATGGTAGGTCATAAATTTAGATCAAGAAGGAATCTCTGAGGCCAGCCTAGTCCAAGCTGCTCAGTGGACAGTTGAGGAAATTGAAATCTGGAGAACTGACAGTGACTTCCCCAAAGTCACAATAGGAGCAAGGGGCCAGAATCAGGATTTGAACACAGCTCCTTTGACTTCAAATCCAGCTCCCTTTCCTTTGGGACCTAGTCATTAGGATTGAATGAGAGAATGCTCACCAAGAGCTTTTGTACTACAGCTATGTAAATGTGAACTATTGTGTTGTATTACTAGAGACCCTGGCCACACCCATGCTGAGTGATTCAATAAACTGTCCCATAAGACAGTCAGCCAACCGATCGCTCCCTTCCCCCCTCCAACAGTGAGCTGAATGGCCTTCTGCTCTCCACACCACCTGGCCCCAAATGCCCACCATTAGCGTCACGAGTAAACTAGACCACAAAGGGCCAGCGGGCATTGTTTCCAGCAGGTCATTACTCTCTGTCATTCCCACATTAGGCAGCTGAGAAAGGGTAGCAGAAAGAGGCCCCTCGGCCTCTATGGCCAGCCCAAACCATCCAGACTGGGGGCTGAAATATTTAAATTCTTTACTACTTGGAACTGGGGGGTGGGAACTTCAGAGATGGAAGGAGCCAGGGCTGGGAGGAGTAGGACCCAAGTGGACAGAAGAATGAAGTTTAAAGGCTTTAGGAAATAAAGACATTGCATAGGAAATATTTATGGAAACCCCGTTTAATGTAAGCAATGCTACTAACTCACTCTGTGATCATGAGAAAAATAAGTTGACTTCTGTTGCCTTTGGTTTTCTCATGTAGAAAGTAGGACTATTAACACCTGATGTGATGGTGAAATGAAGTCATATGTGAGAAAGAGCCTTATCTACTATAGGATGCTGGTGATGGGATTTTTAATGCAATCCTAATGGCAGAATGGCAGAAAGAATGCTAGGCCTGGAGTCAGAAGAGGACTAGGCTTGACCTGCAACTGGTACTTAGGATTATAGCTTTAGAGAAGGGCTTTTTAGCCTGATTTGTGCTGTGGACCCCTTTGGCGGTTTGGTGAAACCTACGGACCCCTCCTCAGAACCATGGCTTTAAAGGCATCAAATAAAAACATAGGATTATGAAGGTTAGTGAAACTAAAGATATAACTTTTTTCTACATCGAAGTTCACATATCCCTACCCCTGCAATCTATTTATGGATCCCTGGGGGGTCCCTGGACCCTAGGTTAAGAGCCCTGTTCCAAAGGGAGAAGAGACCTTAGGGGCCATCTAATCCAAATACCCTCATTTTACTGATGTGGAGACTGAGGTCCAGGAAGATTAAATCACTGGTCCAAGGTCACAGAAACAGCAACAGCAGGATGTGACTCCAGGGCTAATCCTTATTAGCTATGTCATTAGTAATACAGACACTTCACATCTCTGTTTATTCACTTGAAAAATGGCCATAATACTGTTAGCATACCTTATGGAGCTATTGTGACAGCAATGTGGTGGGTAAGATCACCTAAAGTGCTTTGCAAACCTTACAGTGATATGTAATATATAACATACAATGTCTGTTATATTCATATTCCATTATGTATTTTAGAATATGTCACATATTTTATGGAGTAGCTAAGTGGCACAGGGATAGAGTTCAGTACCTGGAGTCAAGAAGATTCACCTTCCTGAGTTCAAAAATGGTTGCACTGCAGACACTAACTAGCTGTGTGACCCTGGGCAAGTCACTTAAGCCTTTTTGCCTCAGTTTCCTCATCTGCAAAATGAGCCAGAGAAAGAAATGGCAAACCATGCCAGTACCTTTGCCAAGAAAACCTCAAATGGGGTTAGGAAGAGTCAGACATAACTAATCAACAGAACAAGAAGTATATTTTATGTAATAGAAAAATACGTTATATCTATAAATATATTATATAGCTTTTAATATATCATCTATAAAAATATTTTATAGATTTATTTATGTATTATATCTATAAATATGTTCTATAGATT
>CM053580.1:556297780-556317523 GCA_028627135.1 Pseudochirops cupreus
ACTTTAGTGGGAAGTATCTTTGTGCACGTTTTGGAGTTCTAGGATTGGTTTAGAGTCCTATTTCATGGGTATTTTGGGGTGGCTATGTGAGAGCTGCGATATGTTGCTGCTGCTACGCAGCCATCTTGGCTCCGCCCCCCTCTAATATCAATTTTAAGGTGTAGATATTATTTCTCCCAATGTTCACATAATTTTTACTTCATTATCCAATACTTCCTCGTTGGAATACACTCCCTCCTTAACTTTGTCTTATAGGATCCCTTTCTTTCAAGATGGCTCAAGTGGCATCTTCTCCATGGAACCTCCCCTGATGCCTCCAACCACTGATGCTCTTCCTTCCTAAACTGCATTGTATTCAACTTGTTTTGTATATGTTTGGATTTATTCGCTTTGTATATTTTTGTTGTATAGATTTTTCATATGGACTTCTCATCTTCCTCACTGGAATATAAGTTCTTTGTGAAAAAGGACTTTTATTCTTTGTATTTGAATTCCTAGGTCTCTAGCACAGTGGTTAGCGTGTATTAGGTGCTTAATAAATGCTTGGTGATTGATTATGATTGGTCAGAATCAGATCCAACATGGCAGTTTCTCTTTTTGTTTCTTCCTTGTGAAAGATGAAATGATTTAGTAAGAGAAATTAAGAAATTATTAAGTACTCTGCTTTGGCAGAGAGAGAAGTTTAAGGGATGTTCAGATGATTGAAATCCTTCCACCGTGACTATACAATGGCTCCAAGCTAGACTTGTGATGTTTCCCATATTCCTCATTTTATTCTTCTTCTATCCAGGTGAATTAAAGTATGTTTCCAGAGCAGCATGGCTTTTCTTTCATCTTTTTTTGCTCTTTACTCAAATGCCTTCTGCCATGATACTTTATCTTAAAATATGCTAGTCTTCCTCCCTTCCTTTCCTTATCAATTATGAAATTTAAAAAAAGTCATAGCTCATAGAATCATACACCTAGAGTTGGAAGGGGCTCCTCATTCATTTCAGTCATCTCCAACTATGCATGACCTCATTTGAGGTCTTCATGGCAAAGATACTGGAGTAGTTTGCCATTTCCATCTCCAGCTTATTTTACAGATGGGAAAACTGAGGCAAACAGGATTAAGTGACTTGTCCAGAGTCACACAGCTAGTAAGTATCTGAGGCCAGATTTGAACTTTAGTCTTCCTGACTCTAAGCCTGATGCTCCATCTGTCTGGAAGGGACTCCATATACACTCCATTCCAACTCTTTCATTTTACAGATGAAGACACCAAGACTCCAGGAGGTTATAGCCTGTGGTTTACAGGTAGTGAGTTTCAGAGGTGGGATTCAAATCCAGATTCTTTGACCCCAGAGCCAATGACCTTTCTCTTCCTTTCAAATATGGGATACCCTTCCAAAGCCCTACTAGTTATTTGTCTTGGATCTATCTCTTTACACTAGGATCTCTAGTTAGCCTTGCAGTGAGTCATCCTTCTAGGATTGAGACTTTGAAAGTAAAAGACTAAAGAATAGATATAGAGTTCTGAATATGGGTTAATTGGATAATTTTTAAAAGAAAGTTCTAACAGTTGATAACATTCAGCCCATAGTCCAAGTGAATAGTAAGAAAGGAGTAGTACATTTGTATTAATTCTTACATCTGAACCTACTAACCTCTGCCTCTACCTTTGTCTCCCTCTACTTTATTCTCTCCTTTTTTCTTTCTTTACATTTTGGTCTTTACTCTTCTTTCCTTCCTTCTCCTGTCTTTTTCACTTTCTCTTGGACCCTTTCTCCCTCTCTTTTAGTATTCACTCTTAATTCTGCCCCCTCTCTGTTCTTCTCCTCCAACTACCCAAAATGTGGTTATATTTTAAATCTTGCTTCTTTTCATTACAGTTTTACATTCCCTGTTCTTTGTTAAAAATTGAATTTATTTTTAAAATTAATTTATTTTTAGTTTTCAACATTTATTTCCATAAGTTTTAAATTTTCTCCATCTCTCTCCCCTACCCAAGACAGCGTGTAATCCAATATAGGCTCTACATGTACATTCCTATTAAACGTATTTTCATATTAGTCATATTGTAAAGAAGAATTAGAACGAATGGGAGGAAGCATGAGAAAGAAAAAACAAAACAAAGCAGGAAAAAGTGAGCAAATAGTATATTTCACTCTGCGTTCAGATTCCGTAGTTCTTTCTCTGGATATGAATGGCATTTTCCACCATAAGTCTTTTGGAATTGTTTTAGGTCTTTGCATTGTCAAGAAGAACTAAGTCTGTCAAAGTCAGTCATCATACAGTGCTGACTGTTACTGTGTGCAATGTTCTGGTTTTGCTCACTTCACTCAGAATCAGTTCATATAAGTCTTTCCAGGTTTTTCTGAAGTCCATCTGTTCATCATTTCTCATAGCACAATAGTATTCCATTACATTCATGTACCACAACTTGTTCAGCCATTTCTCAGTTGATGAGCATCCCCTCAATTTCCAGTTCTTGGTCACCACAAAAAGAGCTGCTATAAATAAAAAAAAAATCAAATTTATTTAAGTGTAAATTAAAACAAACACTTCTTACCTGTCAGATAGGCTAATGTGACAGAAAGGAAAATGACAAATGCTGGATAGGATGTAGAAAAGCAGGGACAACTGTTAGTTGAATTGTGAACCGATCCAACCGTTCTGTAGAAAATTTG
This sequence comes from Pseudochirops cupreus, assembly GCA_028627135.1. Classification (NCBI taxonomy): domain Eukaryota; kingdom Metazoa; phylum Chordata; class Mammalia; order Diprotodontia; family Pseudocheiridae; genus Pseudochirops; species Pseudochirops cupreus. Next base: position 556,300,450 of record CM053580.1, read on the forward strand.
GAACTATGTCCAAAAGGCCATAAAACCTTTTGACCCAGCAACACCACAACTAGATCTGTATTCCAAAGATCAAAGAAAAAAGGAAAAGGACCTATATGTACAAAAATATTTATAGCAGCTCTTTTTGTGGTGGCAAGAGATTGGAAATTGAGGAAATTCCTAAAAATTGGAGAATGAATATACAAGTTATGGTATATAAATGTGAATGCATACTGGTATGCTAAAAGAAATGACTAGGGGGATGTTTCAGAAAAACTTGGGAAGACCTCTATGAATTGATGCAGAGTGAAGTGAGCAGAATCAGATCACTGCAATATTGTTGGATCGGTTGATTATCAACTGGACCAATAGCTGCACATTTTATCATAAGTATATATTGAATCAGCTGTCTGTCTGCCTGCCTCTCTCTGTCTCTCTTTCTCTGGACACCCAAAGGAGTTCCAGAAGTTTCATAGATTTAGAGGAGAAAGGAATAGGAGTGATACAAAGTGTTATGAAATTTTAAAAAGGGGGAGAAATCCCTCTTGCATGGGGAAAAGCCTTATAGGAGGTAGAACTCAAATTGGGTCTTATAGGATGGCTAAAATTTCAAGATGCAAATAAAATTGGTGTGGGAGATAATATTCCAGTTAGAATGTACAGTGTGAACAAAGGCATGGAGGTGGGAAAGCATAGCCATATCAAATTGACCAATATGGTTGGAATGGATGGCTTACATTGTTAGATAGAGATGGAAATTTGAAAAGAGGCAAATTTTGACTTCTTATAACGATTTCATTTGAGAGAAGGATTAGACTTGACACGAGGAAAAATTTCTTCCTAATTAGGATTGATCCTATGACCTTGAATGCCAAGCTAAGGTCTGGGTATGAGAGAGTGAGGATTAGAGCTTTGCTTTTGGAAGAGTCACCTGGGAGAAAATACAGAACAGATTAGAGAGAATAGAGATCAGAGGTGGCAAGACCTGTTAGGAGGCTATTTTTAACTCTGTGGGCCTCTCTTTTGAAAGGCAGACGGCTGTTCAAGGAAGTGAAAGGGGCCAGTAACTACCTGTAATTGGTAGTTATCCCACCCCCACCCTCAGTCAAAAATATATTTTTGATGCTGGTGATTATAGTTTGTTCCAGCACTGAGCGTCAGCCCCTGAATGTGTTCACAACTGACCAGAGAGAGGTTTCTGAATAAAGAAAGAAATAGAGGGGTGTGTTTTGGATGAAGTGTTTGAGTGACAAGTTATGCAATTATCTGCAATTAGAGAGATTGTTTGTGATGAGTCAATGAGGAAGAGGGACTGAGGAGGGGTGTAGGTAGTGTAGAAAACAGTCATTTGGGAGGCCCTACTGTAACCCTTCAAACGTTGGCATTATGGGACTAAAAAAAGAGTAGGTACCAGGGTTCATAGGATAATAGCTCTAGTGAAGCAGGTGACCTCAGAGGCCATCTAGTCCAACTACCTTACTTTAGAGATGAGAAAACTGTGTCCCAGAAAGGTTAGGAGGGATTTTATAGATGTATTGTTGACAAGATGAGACTTGAGGACCTTTTGGATGTCTCAGCAAGAGTTGAGAGAGTTGGGAGATGAAGCAGATATTATAGGATTATAGATTTAGAGCCAGAAGGGAATTTAGAGATACTCTTGTCCAACTCTTTCATTTTACAGATGAGGAAACTGAGGCTCATTGAGGTTCAATGACTTGCCCAAGTTACAGAAAATAAAAACACCAATAACTGGAAGTCCAGTGCTGCTATGAATTTCCATTTTTATGGAACTTTTGACAAAGAATTTTTCTTGAAACAATAACCTTTGTGATCATGGGCCAGTCAACCTCTCAGAATCTCAGTTTCTTCATCTTTAAAATGGGAATGAGCACAGAGTTGTTGTGAGGAAAGCACTTTGCAGACTTTAAGCATTATAGATTGTGAGTTATTGTTATCATCATCATCATAATTATCACTGTTATTTCATTCTTCTCATCCCTTTTGGTAAGTTTCAGACAGAAACAATTGGAGGAGAAGACCTGATTCTGCCATTATTCTTTTATACTTAATGATTTGTGGATGAAAAGATTTTTTTTGTATTGGAGTAATGGGATGTAGCACTCTATCTGGACCATTACTCTGACACGTATTCCTATTTGTGGAATGGGTCCCCAGAGGGCAGCAGCTATTCTCAGGGTTTGAGGCTGCTTCTGTGGGATCGTAGTTCTAACACTTATAACTCACAAGCCCCCACTGGTGTATGCTTCCCCTCAGCAATCAGCCAGTAGGCTTAATTAGCTCAAAGCAGCATCATTTACTCAAATGGCTTAGTGAGAGAAATAGCTACAAACATCCCTTTCCTCCACAAACCTGGGGACATAGTCTCCCACAAACCCACACAGTGCCTTTAGGAAGGGTGAGCATAAACTTAGATTTTAAGGGTAGCAAGGTACATGTGTAAGGAACAAATATGTGCCGAGACAAGTCACAACACTGGAACTGTTATTCTTCTTGTGCAATCTTCTCAAAGCTCTGCCTTGAGTTGTTTAGCTTTGCTACCAGGATTTGTCGCTCTCTTGAGTCTATAACTAGCTTTCTTCTCCAATGTCAGAGGTCACATTCCCTGAAACTGCTTCCTCCCTTGAGTGACTGTCTCTCTGTTTCTATGTCTTTCTGTATTTGTGTCTGTTTGAATTCTATGGCTCTGCTTCCTGCTGGATGCAGTATCTCTCTATTGATCAAGCATCTCTGATTTAAAAGCCACATAGCTTATGGGAGAAGGGTCCAAATAGCTTGGAGACTGTGAATATTTGGTATAAAAACATCTATTAAAACTTTGTTTTTATGGGTCAATGTTAATGTCTGAGTGATTGTGTATAACAGTGTGGTATGTAGTAATGCTCTGATATAGAACAATTTATTGATTGAGTACTCAAAGATATGTTGAGGTCTATATTTGTGCTGTGGGAATTTGACATCTTTCAATCTATTAAAGATATCAAGCTTCTGCCAAAAAGTTCTAGCCTCAGGTCATGTCCAACTTTAATAAGTGCTAAAATTTTAGAGCCTGCAGTGATGTAGGGCATAGTATCTCCTATTACTTTGAATAATTGACATTGATCAATAGTTCAAGATCCTCAAGGATGACCCTTCTGTAGTTTGGGGTGGTCGTGATCTGCTCTAGAATTGCCATCATAAGGCCCTCCATTTCTATAAATCTATACAATTTGGTCATTTCTTCAACGTTCAATATTCCTTTGTTGAAACATTGACGGAGTTGATGCAGATGTTGCCCATGGAAGGCTTTTTGATTACACTCTTGGATCTTAGTCACTTCATAGTAGGTCATGCCATAAAGAGGTAACCCACTTTGACTTGTATGTGGCAATTCTTTTAGTGTTTAGCTGTTACTATCCTTTATTATTGCTCAATAAAATGATGTCAGGTTGTTAAAAAAATGTTTCTGTAGGTTTTTGCCCTTTCATTGTATGCTCTGAGAATGTCTATTATTCTTCTTTCCTGTTTTTAATGAGGAAATGTTAAATCTTTCTATTTGAATGTTAGGGTGACAGGTCCTAAGTTTGTTAGTATTGCATGGGTTTTATATGTACAAAAGTATTTATAGCAGCTCTTGTGATCGTAAGGAATTGGAGACTGAAGGAATGATTGGTAGTTTGGGAACGGCTGAACAAATTATAATGTATGAATATAATGGAATACTACTGTGCTGTAAGAAATGATGAAGGGGATGGTGTCAGAGAAAACTGGGAAACTTGTATGAACTGATGCAGAGTGAAGTGAGCAGAACCAGTAGGAAAAAAAATGTCAGAATAACAATAATCCAGGGATGAACAATTTTGAAAGATTTGAGAACTCTGACACAAAGGCTGGGCTTAAGCATAGCTGCAGAGTAATAGTTGAGCTCCCAGTCTCCTCATGGAGAAGGGCTTAGAGTGGACATGGACAATGCAGGAATTGGTTTTGCTTGACTATATATTTGTTACTATGGGCTTGTGATTTTGTATCAGGAGTCTTGTTCTCCTTTCTTTCTAAGTGTTTGTATGTATAGGGATGAGAATGGGGAGACAGGAGGGAGAAAAGGTAGATTTTTTGTTTGAAAGTACAATCTAATTTTAAAATATTGTATGGATCTTTGTTAGGATACTTTCCCAATCTCTAATGGTTCCTTTACATTCCCCAATTGCACATTAAAGGCTGGCATCACATAGAGATTAACTGCTTTAGACGTATTCTTCCCACTCAGCTTTGATTTCAAGATACCAATAAGTTTCAGAGACACCTAGGTGGGAGAGTATATAGAGTGCTAAACTTGAGGTCAGAAAGACTTGAATTCAAATCCAACCTTGGACACTTACTGTGGGCAAGTCACTTAACCTCTGTTGGGCTTGGTTTCCTCATCTCTAAATGGGGATAATAATAGCATCTGCTTCCCAGGGTTGTTGTGAGGATCAAATAAGATAATGTTTGTAAAGTACTTAATACATTCCCAAGTCTGGTATGTAGAAGGGACTTAATAAATGCTTATTTCCTTCCTTCCTCCCTTCCATATTCAGCCATAGCTTAAAGGGATAGGACTAAGATCTGCAGCTTCATTGGTGTAGGGAACTCTTGGATGAGGAAAGTTCTACCAATCCAAGTTTGTACCTTTTCTGCAACACAGGTAGAACCTTAGAGAGTTGCCTCAGGTGACTTGCCCAGGGTCACACAGTCAGTATGTATAAGAAGTGGAACTTAAACGCAAGCTGTCCCAACTCCAAGGTCAGCTTTTTCTTCTCTCAGTCACCCAACATTTCTAAGCGAAGACTTTCAATGACCAAAGGTTCTTCAGCTTACCCTTCTCACAATTTAGTCATTTAATTCCTTTTTTCCTCTAAGCCTAGGGGCTTAGAAAGGAAGTTATTTTTCATAATTACTCTGTTGTGGTCAGCAATGTGTTGTGGGATTTGGAGGTAAGGATGATTGTGACCAAAAAAAAAAAAAGGTGTTGCCTGGAAATGATGAGATCTGTACCTAAAAATGAGAACAGAAACCACGGGAAACATTTAAACATAAAAAACCCACAGGAATATAGGGATAGCTTGGTATCCAAGGAGAAAAGGGAAGAGGTCTTGTGAGACAGAGGAGGGAGGAAATGTGATATGATACCATTTTGGTTCACGCTGAAAGTATTCAAGGCATCAGTCCATCTGGTGCATCCTTGCTCACTTCAGTGGTTAGTGGCATCTGCTCTGTTTTATAGCGGCTCAGGGGGGGGATTGGCATTTCTAATTTGTTCTGGTATATATTTCCTTCTTTTGGCCATCATAACAGAAGGAAAACCTTTCCTTTATCCTCCGCATAAAACTAATCACAAAAGTTTGGGATATGATCAGCCTGCCACTCTGTGCTTCTCCACCTATTTCTTTGAATCTTAGTGGCATTTTTTCACTGACTAAGGTGATAATGCAATCAGTTGGTATATCTTCAGAGCCCAATGTGACAGTATTTCAGAGTTACTTCCAGGCTTTCACAGCTACTATAACACTCTCAGAGCCTACACTGTAGACTGTCCTTATTGGCATTTCTCCGTTTTGCTGTTCCTCTTCTCCCTGGTTCCCAGCAAGGACAAAGGGTTGAATTTTGAGGGGGTAATAATAAAAATATTTTAAAATAGTTGTAATTATACTAAATTCTCAGAATCTCCCAGGTGTTGAAATGAAAAAAAACTTTAACACCAGGCACTAGTAGAAGAAATTAAAGTCATGTGGGATCAGCACGAGACACATTTGACCCTTGTCACTTTCCCTGCCCTTGGAGTTGTACCAAAGACTCATTATTAATATCATCATCATCACCACCATCCTTGTTTCTTTCTTGGTGAGTTGAATGAAGAATAATGATTAGAGGTTACAGGGATGTAGATTTTGGCTTGACACAAAGAAAAATTTCCTAACATTTTCAAAGTGTAGTTGTTTTAGTTGTCTTTGACTCTTGGTGACCCCATTTTGGGTTTTCTTGGCAAAGATACTGGAGCAGTTTGCCATTTCCTTCTCCTGTTCATTTTATAGATGAGGAAACTGAGGCAAGCAGGGTTAAGTGACTTGCTCAGGGTTACACAGCTAGTAAATATCTGAGGCTGGATTTGAACTCAGGAAGATGAGTCTTCCTGACTCCAGGCATTCCTGACTCTGTGCACTAGCTGCCCCTTCCTAATATTTGTCCCTATTCTAAAGCAAAAAGGCCTCTAAAGGTGGTGAATTCAACATACTTGGGGATGTTGATGTGGAAGATAGATGACTGCTTGTCAAGGATGTTGTCAAGGCACTTTCTCATCAGATAAGGGGTGGATATGCCTCCATCTTAGGTTTCTTCTATTGCTGATGGTCTAGGGTTTAACCACAGAGAGATTAGCATAGAGCTGGTCAGGACATGGAGACTAGGTCACTTGAGAATCAGACCCTGGCTCTTCCAGGAGGTTACCACTGTCTAACGCAGCAAGACTTCCAAAGGCTGGTCTTGGCACCATGTCCTCTGCATGTATCTATTATACTCTGGTCTCTGGACTCTTCCCATGGTTATGGCATCATAGTTTTAGAACTAGAAAGGATCTCAAATACCATCTGATCTGACCCCCTTATTTTTACAAATGAGGAAACTGAGTCCCACAGAGGTTAAATGATGTACTCAAAGTCACACAAGTGCTAACTATTAGAGTCAGAGTTTGAACTCAGCTCCTGTGACTCCAGTTCTAACTCTCCATAGTGTCTCTTTCCCTGCCTTTGTGTCAAATGCAGCTCAAAGCTGGTCTAGTAAAGTTGGTCACATGCACGCTGGGCATCCATGATGCTAGGAGTAGGCATGGCTGAGATGGGAAGCAGGCAAAATGGTTTCATGCTGTCTTAAGACAAATCCTGCTAATTTTTGACTGAGTGATGGTAAGGAGTAGTTGAAGAGCTTCCTGATTCCTTATTTTTTTTAATCAAAATATTTCTGACAGCTGATGATAGATGGGCTCAGGCAGCAGCTGGGAAGAAAAAGACTTTTGCTGAATAAACAGTCGTGGAGGGCTGCTTTTATCCAAGGTGGAGTGTGTTGCTCTCAGTTTGTCTTGCAAACTCAAAGATCCTCCCCACTTTTTAATCTTCTAAGAGCAAAACCTGTCACAAACTCTCCCGACAGCCTGCAGATGCTGTCTGTAAAATACGCCAAGCTTCCCAGCAGAGTGATTCAAATGCCCTTTGAGAGCAAAAGAAATTGTGTACAAATAATACATTAAAAACAGGAAAGTGGAAAGATGTGAGAAACGCCAAGAACGTCATTCTATGGCACCTCCAGACAACAATCAACGTAAAATCCTTAACAACGAAATTCTTGGTTGGCATTCAGAATGGAGAAACGATCCCATTTTGAGCTGTATATAGGATTGCCTAGCATCTTTTGGAGACTGCTTCCAGGCTCAGAGAAGCTGTTTCCAAGCTTGAACTAATCAATCATCCCAGTCCATTCCTCCAGTCATCAGGGACTCTACTCCCCATCTGACCACCATGGAGGTGGCTTTGGAACCTGAGAGGTTAAGTGATTTCCCCAAGATGGAGGATGGCATGAAGGTTATAGATAGAATTACAACAAATGAGTTTCTTTGCACTATTAGATAAACCTAATTCCTTCCCACTTAAGTTATGTGACTATGGCAGGTTATTCTACAAGAATGAACTTCGGGCTCTTTTTGGGTGCTGATGGCCACTGTCTAAAGTTTCTGTCTTTCTGTGGAAAAAAATCCCAGCCTGCCTTTGTTTGATATTTAAGCCCCTTTATAGCTTGGCAACAGCCTGTCTTTCCAGAATGATTTCACCTGACTTCTCCTCATATAGTCTACATTCCAGCCAACCTGGCCTGCTTGCTGTTCCTTGCACATGATCATACATCTCTTACCTCTGAACATTTGTATAAGCCATCTGGCATGTCCAGAATTCTCTTCCACCCTCATTTCTGCATCTTGGAATTCCTCATTCCCTCCAAGGATCAGTTCAGTTGCTACCTCCTTAAAGAGTCCCTTCTTATCCCACTCAATTGTGAGGGTGCTCCCCAACCAACCTTCCCTGAAATTGCATTTTGTTGGTGTACTTATCTGTTGTATGTTCAGTGACTATAGAATCATTGTTCTAGACCTGCAAAAGTCCTTAACATCAATCTATTCTGATGCCCTCATTTTGATAAAAGGGAAAATTCAAATACTTCTTTATTCATTCTTCTTTTTTCCCGTTTTTTCCCCCTTAAGATGTTTCTGGCAGTAAATAACAGATATCCTCAAGCAGCAGCCAGAACACTTGCTATTTACATTGGCCCTGACAATAATCCATAAATTTTTGGAACAACCTTTCCTGGGGAGTTTTTTGTGATCACCAGATACAATGATGTCTGGATTCTTTCACGGGAAAAAAATCAGTGCCCGGATCTGATTTAGATACTCTTTGTGAGGCTTCCTCCAGTGGGGTAGAATGAAATTCATTCATGTCTTTTTATCCTGTGTGATTCTTGCCTGATTCCTACTGTAAATTACATCAAGGAGAGAGGTGGTGTGTTGTAGTGGATAGGCAGAAGGATCTGGGTTCAAATCCTGCTTCTGACACACCTTGGCTGTGTGACCCTGGTCAGGTCACTGAACTTCTCTAAGACTATAGGTTGCAGAGAAGATGCCAACCCACAATGGTAAAGGGATTTGTTTCACTGGCTAAGTTTCCTATATTATTGGAATCACGGGTCTGCTATATGTGCACAGTGTCTAGAACATAGCTGACATTTAATAATTGTTCATTGAATGGATTGGAATTGAAATATCCCTACCCCCTAATTGTAGAAGATCTCTCCATGATGCTAGGGGACTTCTTCTGGACCTTACGCTGTCTTCTCTCTTCCCTTTCACCTCATAGCATCTCTGACTTAAATCAGAACACAACTTGGGTACCATATCTGAACAGAAAGTCTTACCCTGAACCCCCAGTTGGTGATCTCTCTATTTTGAAATTACTTGTATCATTTTCTACATTTTACCTCAGATACACACTAATCAGACCTCCTTAAGAAAGTATCTCAATGCTCCAGGACATTCTCTAAGACTAGAGAGTTGAGATGTGAATCATTGGATAGAATTTCCCATGCCAAGAGCTCCCTTTTATTGCTTTTTTTTTTTTTAACAGATTGTCTTTTGGAATGGAGAACTCCCAATGAGGTCCCCTCTCCTTAGACATCTTCAAGTGAAGGCTCGACAGTTACTTGTCTGGTATGTTACAGGACAGATTCCTTTCATATATGGATGGGAGTATATAACTTCTTAAGTTTCTTCTGTTTCTCAAATTTTGTGAAAGTCTGTCTATTAATACAGATCAGCAACTTCTCTGCCATATATAGTCTTCAAATTGCCTAGGGGTCCAAGAAGATAAATGACTTATGCACAGCCCAGAGTTGGTATGTAAGTCTGAGAAACGATTTGAATCCAACTCTCCCTGACGGATAGAGCCCTGACTTTGGAATCAGGAAGAACTGATTTAAAATCTATCCTCAGACACATAAAAGTCGGATGACCTTGGGCAAGTCATTTAATTGCTGTTTTCCTTGGTGTCTTCATCTGTAAAATAGCAATAATAACAATACCTACTGTAGTCCCAATGAAATATTTACAGCACCCACGATCATGATAAAGACTGTGACTATAATTATTAATATTCCCTCATGGCGCTCGGTAGCAAAATATATCAAACTGTCCATATAGAAGACAGAACCAAAGCATTTATTTAGACACCAGAAAACCAAATCTCAGCACCAGGAAACTGAATCCATCAAAGTAACAGAAAAGTTAATGCACCACAATGTAGCAGAGAGCCACAACATCCTTTAGCCTTCCCACAAACCAATACAAGATGAATATTTACTCACAAACGTCTCTATCTCCTTGTCTGAGCTCCTCTCTCTCCCACCATCTCTCTAGCTCTGACTCCCAGCTTCCTGTGGCTCTGCTCCACCCTTTTGCAAACTCCTTCCACCACAGGCTCCATGTTACTACATTCAGCCTATTAGGTGGCAGAGTTTACTTTCAAAGCAGGGAAGGTATTCAAATTCCCCCTAGGCGTATTAAGGGTCAGGGAAGATCTTCAAATTCCCATTCTCATTACACCTACCTCCCAGGATTATTATGAGGAACAAATGAGATAATAAATATGAAGTGCTTAGCACAGTGCCCTGTACATAGTAGGAGCTTAATAAATGTTTATTCCCTTTTCTTCTCTCTTCCCTTACGTATATGATCTCATATTTGACACCAGGACCAAATGCTCTATCTACTGGGTTACCTAGCACATGTTTATATATTGTATGTAGAATGTAAGCTCCTTGAGGGCAGGAATGGTTTCATTTTTTTTCTTTGCAGCACCAATCCCCTAGATAGTAACTTGCCTGTAGGATGTCACTAAGAACTGGATTTGTGATTCAGGGAAATCCAAGGTAAAAAAATTCCCTCTACCAAAGCAGGTAATCACTTTCTCTGCAGCCTAAAGTTATAAGGAGTTGCTTTGAATATTGAGAAATTAAATTACTTTCCCAGGGCTGCTTAGCCATGATGTGTCAGCAGCTGAACTTTCATGTAATAGTGCTAAATAAACAAAGGATGAATTAGATTCTTGGTAGTTTGGCCATCTATCCATTACTCTTGACTCTCACTTACCAAACCACCTGCTTCCACTCTACTATGTCCTTGATAGAACCTTTCATATCACTGCTTTTGGGAACAAGGTGTCATAGTATCATGAAGAACCTACTCCAGTCTTCTCATGCCTTTCCACTGTCGATTAGGTTTCTTGTTCTAATTCTAGGAGGGCAGAATAATTCAGCTAGGAAATTATTCAGGGCATTCCCACCATTGTGCCTTCTCAGGATCTACCACCCCTCCCTTCCTGCTCCTCCCGTGGTCCTTTCCTGAGTTCAGGAGGGCTAGTTGAGGTTAATAGTAAATAGATAAAGCTCCAATTTCCTTTTTAAAAAATTATTTTAGTATTTTGGTTTTTTTAAAATAAATTTTTGTTGTGATCCTTTTTTTATCACTACATTTCCCAATGTACTGTTCTCTTCCTAGTGTCCTTTATAATAAAGAAAAAAAAGAAGAAAAAACAATTCAGCAAAAATGATGAACATACTCAAAAAGTCTGGCATTATATACAGTGTTCTTACACTCATAGTCTTCCACCTCTTCAAAAAAGAGGCAGGGAAGTGCCAGTCATATCCCTTCTTTGGGACCAAGCCTGGTTGGCCATAACTCTACTTTCTCAATATTGTTTCAATTATTTTGTTTTTTATTGTTTTTTCTACTTATGTTGTTGAAGTCATTGTCTAAATTATCTTCCTGACTCTGCCAACCTCATTTTGCAGCAGTTCTGATGTCTTCTCAGGCTTTTCTGTATTCATCATAGCCATCATCTCTTACAGCACAGTCACGTTCAATAATATTCATTTACTATAGCTCTTTTAGCCATTCACTCCCCAATGAATGGGCCTCTCTTCTGTTTCTGCTCCTTTACTGCTACAAAAATTATAGACCTCCACTGGGATGGGGCGTCTATGACTTCAAGGCCACACATGTGGCCTTCTAGGTCCTCAAGTGCATCTCTTTGACCCAATCCAAACTTCAGTTCTATGAAGTTTGGATTCAATCAAAGGGCTGTACTTGAAGACCTAGAGGGCCATGAAGGTTCCCCACCCCTGCTTTAGGCCCTCAGGTCAGTGTTATTTCTAGTACTCCACAAAAAGTCGGCCAATCAGTAAACATTTATTAAGCTCCTATTGTTTGCCAGGCACTGTACTAGACTCTGGGGATACAAAGATAAAATCCAGTCCCTACTCACAGTTTAAAGGGGGAAAAGGACACCTTGCATACAGGCCTCTTAATTCTCCACTGCCCAACATGTCAAAGGTGTTTAATAAATCCTTGTAGGTTTGGACTAGATCGGATCTCTTAAATTTCCTTTCATTTCTGTCATTCTGTAAAGGCTTTTTCTGGAGACCTATTTATTTCATCCTTCATCAGTGATGAAGCTGAAGCTATTGGGCAGGTTTTCTCCAAGACCTAGAATTTAAAATCATGCTGCTGGTGAGTAGGTTTTGTTATAATTAGGGAATTCTTAGGCTGTGAGAGGTCACAGTTGGTCAGTTATCCCATCTCTCTGGCTTTAGTAAGATCAGATTTACTATTCCTCATCCCTTCTCTTCTTCTCTCCCTCCCTTTCTTTCTTCCTTTCTTCTCCTTCTCTCCCTTCCTTTCCTCTCTCCCTCCTTTCCATTCCTCTTTTACTTCTCTCCTTCCTTCCTTCTTCTTTCTTTCTCCCTTCCTTCTTTCTCCCCTCCTTTGCTCTTTCTTCCCTCCCTTCCTCTTCTTCTCCCTTCCTTTCTCCTTTCCATTCTTCTCTCCCTTCTTCCCCCCTTTCCTTTCTTCCCTCCTTTTCCTTCCTTTCTCCCTCCCCCTTCTTTCCTCCCTTCCAGCTTTCCTCCTTGCTTTCCTCCTGCCCTCCTTTCCTCCTTTCCTCCCTCCCTCACTCCCTTCTTCCCTCCCTTCCTTCCTTCCTTCCTTCCTTCCTTCCTTCCTTCCTTTCTTCCTTCCTTCCTTCCATTCACAGTGCTCCTTGTAGTAACTCCTGACAGCCACATTTAGCTATATTGACATTAAGAACAGATTTTTAGTTCACCTAATCCAACCTACTCACTTTATTTTAATTCTATTTTTAATTCTGAATTTAACAAACACCCCAAATGGGAACATATCCATATACCAACTAGAGCAGAAAACAGGATTATACATTAAAAACTCAAGTCTCTATTATGTTCAGCTTGCTTTTTTAAAAAACACTTTAAAGTTTTGAGGTCTAAATTCTATCCCTCTCTTCCTCTCCTCCCCCTTCCCTAAGACAAGCAATCAGCTATAGGTTATACATATGCAGTTATGTAAAACATTTCCATATTAGTCATTTTGTAAAGAAGACTTGAATAAAAGAAACAAAAAGAAAGAAAGGAAGGAAGGAAGGAAGAAAGAGAAAAATAGCATGCTTCAGTCTATATTTAAACAATATCAGTTCTTTCTCTGGAGGCACATAGTATGCTTCACCATTAGTCCCTTGGAATTGTCTTGGATCATCATATTGCTGAGAATAGCTAAGACATTCAAAGTGTTCACTTCATTATGCATCAGTTCATGTAAGTCTTTCCAGGTTTCTCTCAAATCATTCTGTCATTTCTTATGACACAATAATAATCCATTATAAGCATATACCACAGATTGTTTAGCCATTCCCCAATTGATGGACATTCCTTAGATTTTCAATTCTTTGCCACCACAAAAAGAGCTGCTATAAATATTTTTGTACAAACAGGCCCTTTTCCCCATTTTTGGATGTCTTTGGGATATAGACCTAGCAGTGGTATTGCTGGATCAAAGGGTATGTCACAGTTTTATAGCCCTTTGGGTACAGTTCCAAATTGCTTTCCAGAATGGTCAGATCAGTTCTCAACTCCACCAATAGTGCATTAGTGTCCCAGTTTTCCCACATCCCCTCCAAAATCCAACATTTTCCTTTTTTGTCCTCTTAGCCACTCTGATAGGTGTGAGGTGTTACCTCAGAGTTGTTTTAATTTGCATTTCTCTGATTAATAGTTACTTAGAGCATTTTTTCATATGACTATAGATAGATTTGATTTCTTTGTCTGAAAATGGCCTGTTCATATCATTTGACCATTTATCAATAGGGGAATGACTTGTATCTTTATGAACTTGACTCAGTTCTCTACATATTTGAGAAATGAGGGCTTTATCAGAGATACTTGTTGCAATTGCCCCCCCCCCCACCCCGGTTTTCTGCTTTCCTTAAAATTTTGGTTGCATTGGTTTTGTTTCTGCAAAACTTTTATTTTATGTAATCAAAATGGCCTATTTTACATTTTGCAATGTTTTTTATATCTTCTTTGGTCCTAATTCTTCCCTTACCCATAAATCTGATAGATAAACTATTCTATGGTCTCTTAATTTGCTTATGGTTTCCCCCTTTACATGTAAATCATATACCCATTTTCACCTTATCTTGGCATATAGTGTGAGATGTTGGTCTATACCCAGCTTCTGCCATGCTGTTTTCCAGTTTTCCCAGCAATTTTTGCAAACTGTGAGTTTCAAAAGGTTGGATCTTTGGGTTTATCATATACCAGATCACTTTGGTCATTTACTATAAGGTAATTTGTACCTAATCTATTCCACTGACCCACCACTCTATTTCTTAGCCGGTACCAGATTGTTTTCATAATTATCACTTTCAGTAGTTTGAGATATGGTATGGCCAAATCACCTTCTTTGGTATTTTTTTCATTGATTCCTTTGACATTCTTGAGCTTCTGTTCTTCCAGATGAATTTTGCTTTTTTTTTTTTTCTAGCTCTGTAAAATAATTTTTTGACAATTTGATTCTGGTTTTTAGTCCATTCTGTTATCCCCTTTTGTTTAATGGGTGAGTTCATCCTATTCGTATTTATGGTTATTTTAAACAAACCATGTTTTTCTCTCCCTGTTATTTTCCCTTATTTATCTCCCCCCTCTCATCCCCTATTGTTTCCTTACTCACAAGTGTTGTACTTCTGATCACCACCTTCCCCAATCTACCCTCCTTTTTGTCAGTTCTCCTCAGTCTTCTATTATCTCTGTTCCTTTTCACTTCCTTATAGGGTAAGATAGATTTCTGCATCAAACCGAGCCAAATTTCATGAGAGTAGGGTTTAAGTTTTGCTTGCCACTCCCCCATCTTCCCCTTGATTATAATAGCTCCTTCAGTGTGGAATAATTTATGCCATTTGATCTCCCCCCTCCTTCTTCCAGTGCAATGTTATTTCTCACCTCTTCATTTTTTGGGGTGGGGTAGCATCCCAACAAAGTCACCTTATTGCCACACCCTCTGTATAAATATACTCCTTCTGATTGCTCTTAAGAGTTACAAATATTATTTTGCATTATGGAAATACAGTTTAACCTTATTGAATTTATTATGTTATCTCTTTCTCATTTTCTTTCTTACCTTTTTATGTTTCCCTTGAATCTTTTATTCAAAGGACAAATTTTTTATTCAATTCTGGTCTTTTAATTAGGAGTGCTTGAAACTCCTTTATTTCATTAAATATTTATTTTCCCCCTGAAAGATTATATTCAGTTGTGCTGGGTAGATGATTCTTGGTTGTAATCCTAACTCCTTTGCCTTCTGGTATATCATATTCCAAGTCTTGTGGTTCTTTAATGTGGAAGCTGCCAAATCCTGTGTAATCCTGAATGTAGCTCTACAGTGTTTGAATTGTTTCTTTTTGGCTGCTTGCAGTATTTTCTTCTTGATCTGTAAGCTCTGTAATTTGGCTATGATGTTCCTGAGAGCTTTCATTTTGGGATCTCTTCCAATTGGTGATTGGTAGATTCTTTCCATTTCTATTTTGTTCTTTGGTTCTAATACATTAGTGCAGCTTTCTTTGATGATTTCTTGAGAGGTGTTGTTCAGTCTGTTTTTTTTTTTAAATCATGGCTTCCAGGTCTAAAAATCCTTAAATTATCTCTCCTGGATCTATTTTCTAGGTCAGTTGTTTTTCCATGAGAAATTTCACATTTTCTTCTATTTTTTAAACTTTTTTGATTTTGTTTTGTCATTTCTTGATGTCTCAAATAGTCATTTGTTTCCACTCATTCAATTCTAATTTTTAAGGAATTATTTTCTTCAGGTAGCTTATGTACATCTTTTTCCATTTGGCCAATCCTACTTTTTAGGGAGCTATTTTCCTTGGCAAATTTTTGTCTATCTTTCCCTTGCTATTGACTCTTTTTTGTGATTCTTTTGCATCACTCTCCTTTCTTTTCCCAACTGTCTTCTACTTTTCCCATCCCACCCAACCCTTTTAAAAATTATATGTAAGCTATTCCAGGAATTCTGATTTGAGTAGAACCAGGAGAACATTGCACACAGTAACAGCAACATTGTGTGATGATGAACCATGATTGATTTTACTCTTCTCAGCAATACAATGATCCAAAGCAATTCCAAAAGACTTAGGACGGAAAATGCTATTCACATCCAGAGAAAGAACTATGGAGTCTGAATGCAGATAGAAGCATACCATTTCTGCCCCTCCCCCTTTATGGCTTTCCCCTTTTGTTCAGTTTCTTCTTTTCACAGGACTAATGTGGAAATATATTTCCATGATTGCATCCATATAACCTATATCAGATTGCTTGCTGTCTTGGGGAGAGGAAGGGAAAAGGAGGGAGAAAAACTTGTAACTCAAAATCTTATAAAAATGGATGTTATAGGGAAGGGGAGCCAAGATGGCGGCATAACAGCAGCAACATATCGCAGCTCTCACATAGCCACCCCAAAATACCCATAAAATATGACTCTAAACTAATCCTAGAATTCCAAAACACACAGAAATATACCTTCCACTAAAGTCAGCTTGGCTACAAGGAACCATATCAGCACTGCGAACCAAAACCAGCCTGGCCTGAAGCCCTGGCTGAGCCCCGGGGGCTCCTGGATGGGAGGAGCCAAGGAGCCTCTCTGGTGAGTGGATTAGCGGCAGCTGCGAGCAGCGTTCAGAACTAGGTCAGTGGGACTTGTGAAATTGGGGGAGAAAAGCAGTCTGGCAGAAAGGCCTCCAGGGTGGGAAAGTGAAAGGCAGAGGTTTTGCACCCGCCTCCACATTGCAGCTTCTTTGCCCGCAGCCTGCAGACAGCAAGAGGACTAAGTGATCGTTCAGAGGCCAAGTGCTCTCACATTGAGCAGCTTGGATCCAGATTGCAGTCTTGGGCCTCGGTCCTGGAGTCTTCATTATCCAGTGAGCCGGAAGTAAGTAGGAAAGGGACCCAGCACCTTCCTGAGAGCTATGGCAGCCAGGAGGAGCCCAGCGATTTGGGCAGACTTTCCCTTCTGGAAGCAGAGCCCCACAGAAATTAAAAAAAAATCACAGACTGACCAACCATGAGTAAGAATAAGCATAAGAAGCAAAGTAAGAACAGCAACCAAATCCTAGATTCCTTCTTT
>CM053580.1:556318023-556342071 GCA_028627135.1 Pseudochirops cupreus
ACAGTGTTACTTGTAGAAGTGATAGTACTAGTAGTAATAGTGACGGTAGTAGTGATAGTTTTACTTGAAGAAGTGATAGTGCTAATAGTAATAGTGACAGTAGTAGTGATAGAATTACTTGTAGAAGTGATAGTAGTAGTAGTAATGGTGACGGTAGTAGTGATTGTGTTACTTGTAGAAGTGATAGTACTAGTAGTAATAATAAGGGTAGTAGTGATAGTGTTACTTGTAGAATTCATAGTGCTAGTAGTAATAGCGATGGTAGTAGTGATAGTGTTACTTGTAGAAGTGATAGTACTAGTAGTAATAGTGACGGTAGTAGTGATAGTGTTGCTTGTAGAAGTGATAGTACTAGTAGCAATAATAATGGTAGTAGTGATCGTGTTACTTGTAGAAGTGAAAATACTAGTAGTAATAGTGACGGTAGTAGTGATAGTGTTACTTGTAGAAGTGATAGTACTAGTAGCAATAATAATGGTAGTAGTGATAGTGTTACTTGTAGAAGTGATAGTACTAGTAGCAATAATAATGGTAGCAGTGATAGCATTACTTGTAGGAGTGATAGTACTAGTAGTAATAATGGTAATGATAGTAGTAGTCTAGTACTATCCCTACTACCAGTACTACTGTTAGTACTAACTGGTACTAATATTAGTAATAGTAGTAGTAATAATGGTACTAATTCGTGGTAGTGATAGTAGTAGTAAATCAAATGACTTGCCCAGGTCACAAAGCTAGGAAATATCTGAGACTGGATTTAAACTCAGGTCTTCTTGACTACAGGTTGTGTGCTATGGTGCTACCCAGTTCCTCCAGAGGAAGTTAGGTGTTTTGATTCCAAATCTAGCTCTTTCTGTTGCAACATATGCTCAGTACCCCATAGCCATAGCCCCTGACTTGTGCAGAGAATGGATGGAGGCACAATTTCTTGGCTTCTCTCAAAGGCTTAGATTGGTCATTATAATCCCACAGTACCCAAATGTTCCTTTTCTTCTATGTACTTTGTAGTCATTGCATATATGGTTTGCCCCCTGATTCTGTTTTGTTCACTGTGCATCAGTTTACATAAATCTTCTCATGCTTCTCTAAGTCTTCATTTTTTTTGTTCTTACCATGGAATAGTATACCATTACCCCCACAAGCATTTACTAAGGACCTACAATGTGCCTGCTGTTGAGATAAATGGCATCAGAAGGCCCCTGAGGTTCCTTTGGGTTCTGAGTTCTATGTCTCTGTTCCCTCCCACTCTGTAGATTCTGTGACTCTGTCATTTATAAAAACTGGAGACTGGTGATAGTATATCTGGGGGTGGTGGTGGGATGGAGGAGATGTGGGATCAAGTCACCCAGCTCTCAGTAAACATCAGAAAGCACAAGTCCTTCTATGTTGTTATTACTGCTACTGCTGCTGTTTGCTTAATGAGATAATAGGCAGGAGACACTCAAGCCAGGTTGTCTCTGTCCTGTTTTGCTCGGTGCCAGCCCACTCAGATGCAGCGTTCAGCTAGCTGCCTTTAGAGAAATGGGCAGAACCCAAGGGGGGGTGTTTGAAACCTCCACATGCGTCCTCCACCCCGTCCCAGCTCGTTATCTTTGTCTCTGCAGCCGGCACTCACTCTGAGTGAGGCTGGGTCACTGGTTCCAACAGATGTTGGAAAGTTTGCTTGTTCAGAGAGAGACAGGCAGGCTTTTCCCCAGACTCTTTGATCTCACCTAGGAGGAAACTTATAATCTGTCCCTGCGAATCTCCGCAGTTGGGACTTGAAAGCCAGAGAGGAAAACGTGAAAAGAACAGGAAATAACACATAAAATAAAAACAAGCAGTCTTTGAAAGAGGCCAGGGCCCTGCAAGGGCAGGGGCCACTCTGTGTGGAGTTCGGTACCTGGAAAGCCTCCTTGCAGATGTGTTTTTAAGGCAGGGATGTGCTAAAGCAAGGACTTTGGGGGAGTGTGTGTGTGTGTGTGTGTGTGTGTGTGTGTGTGTGTGTGTGTGTGTCTTGGGAGAAGGGAGGAAGTAAAAAAGGGGCAGGAAATTTGAGTTCACTGATGTACCAAAGTGAAGTGGTTTCTTAGCCTTTGGCAATGTGGAAGCCTTGGGGAGGGAGGGGGCGGGCATTATCTTGTGGTTCCTGTTTGTGTCCATGTCCTTTGTTAAACTATAAGCTCTGTGAGGGTGGGAACCCTTTCCTATCCCTGCTCTGATGCTTATTACCTGTAGGACCTTGGACAAATCACCTTCTGATTCAGATGCCTCAGTTACCTCACTTGTGAAATGAAGGGTCCCCATTAGATGACCTCTGACATCCCGTTCAGCTCCGCATTGATGACTTCAGATTTATTACCCGATAAAATTCCAATTACCTAGACTTGGTTTGTCTCCCAACCTAGCACAAGACTCAGTACCTAGTGGGCTCTTAATAAATGTTTATTGAATTAAAAAACAAACAAACAAACAAAACCCTCCACTTTCCTCCTGGGCTGATGTCCTTTTTTTGATCTCCTCTCAGTAGACTCTTGCACAACAAGAAATATGCCTGGTTAGTTACCCAGAGATTTTGTTGTTCAGTTGTTTCAGTCATGTCTGTGAGCTCCTTTGGGGTTTTCTTGGCAAAGATACTGGAGTGGTTTGCCATTTCCTTCTCCAGCTCATTTTACAGATGAGGAAACTGAGGCAAACAGAGTTAAGTGACCTGCCTAGGGTCACAAAACTAGTAAGGGTCTGAGGCCAGATCTGGACCCAGGAACACTAGTCTTCCTGACTCCAGGCCAGGCCCTTTGTGCACTATGGCTTCACCTAGCTGCCCTGCCCAGATCTGAAGCTATCACCCAATCAACAAGCATTTATTAAAGGCCTAGAACACCACTGTGTTCAGTACTGGGCATACGAAGATAAAAAGGGGATACTCCCTTCTCCCCAGGAGTGTATCTTCTAGGGATATACAGTATTTCCCTAGATGAATAAATATTGAATATATTCAAAATAAATATACTGTGGTTTGAGAGGCACCAATAGTTGAAGGAATCAAGGGAGGCCTCTAAAAAGAAGCAGCACTTGAGCTGAACCTTGAAGCAGCCTAGAGGCTCCAAGAAGTGAAGGTGAGGAGAGAGGGCATTTCAGGCATGAGGCACAGCCTATGCAAAGTCCCAGAGGTAGGAACTGAAATTTTGTGAGTGAGGAAAAAAAAGCAAGTAGGTTAGTTTGTGTGGAAGAATGTGTCATCAGGCTAGAAGGAAAGCCCAGAGGCAGATTGTGAATGTCCAGCAGAGCAGACCTAGGAACCAGGAGACCTCTGCCTTGATCCTAGATCTGACATTAACTACTCACATGACCTTGAATGGATCACTTAACCTTAACATATGTCAGTTCCCTCATCATGAAAATGGATCTAACTCATAATTACATTGCTCTTGAAGCTCACAAAGTCCTTGAAATACTGAATTTTATTTGATCCTCAGTACAATCTGTTGAGGTAGGGGAGTCTTAGAGAGGCTGATGGACTTACCTCTAATTAGTATCTGAGTTGGGTCTTCCTGACTCCAGGTATAATAAAATGTAACTTACCCATCTCACTTGGTTGTAATAAGGGTCAATTATATAAGAAAGAACTTGGAAAAGTATGTAAGCTAGGGTGATTTCCTTCTTCTGATTCACCCTTCGCTAAGATGAGGTGAACATTTTGATTCCTTCTAAGAAGGAATTAGTATGAGCTGAGGCTGAAATGTCTATTGGGGAAATTCCTATTTCAACTTGAAAAATGGCACCTGAGGCCAGCTTTTTAGAAGACTGAAATTACTTCACAAACATTGTACTTTCATATCATTATGATTTTTATAAACCCTGGCTATTCCTTTAAACACACACACACACACACACACACACACACACACACACACACACACACACACACACACACACACACACACCCAACAAAATAACTAATCTTAATTCTAAATGACATTATTGGCAGACTTTCATGCCTGCCACTTATATAACTCATAAGTACCCTTAATTATCATTTCAGAAGCTCTTTCTTAATCCAATTTACACAAACCCACAAATCCCCCTCCAGCCCTACTTTCACCCCCTTCCCAGGCTTTTGGATCAGAAAATTAACCATATCCATAAGTTTCCCTTCTTCTACTCATCAGGTGCTCCCCACTGATCAGGTGGTCCCTATTGACCAGGCATGATCCACTGCTGGCCCCTTCCAGTGACCTGATATTCTTTGCAGCTGGTATTCCCTATTTTAAATGCCCCATATTGACTAGGTGCTCCCTGATGTCTAGAAACTCCTCACCTCTGCTACCAGCCAAGACACTCAATTGATCCAGTCTTCCTACTTTCCAGGCAGAGTGGGAAATGAAATGGACGGGGGAGACCCCCATGGGAACTTTGGAAGAAAGAGAAGAGAAGGCAACAAGCATTCATTACATTCCAAGGAACTCCGTTGAGCTCTTTACAAATATTAGCTCATTTGACCTTCACAACTACCCTGGGAGGTAAGTGCTGTTACTTCTCTTACTTTATACAGATGAGGAAAGTGAATCTGAGTGGCTAAGTAACTTGTCCATATTCACACGGCTAGTAAATGTTACAGGTAGGATTTGAACTCACATCTTCTTGATACCAGACCCAGGGATTGATCTGGTTTCAGGCTCTTTGGAGGATCTGAGAATATTGAGTTATTTTAGTTTTAATTGTTATTATAAATAATAATAATTATTATATTCCAATGGCTCTGTGATCTCATCTATATGGATATTCCTTTCAGGGATGCAGATCACAATCATTTCGTGTCTGCCTACCCTGCGTGACTCTTGTCCAAATCATCCCATGGATTCATCACAGGGTCATGGATTCATGACAACATTCTAGAGGCCTTGCTGATATTCTCTTGAGGCTATCAATGGAAGACAAAATCTGCCTATAGGTTTCCCTTGTTTTTGCTATACAACTGGTCTATCTTTTTTTTAATCAAACATTTCACTGACGCCTTCTCTTATGCTACTTTGCCTGTATGATTTCTTGTCTGTAATGTGTCTAATTGTGCCCAACCTAGTTAATATCATGAATACGTTATTTTCTCACATAATTAATGATACAGTCATTACAAAAACTGGCATTTCTATAGCATTTTAAGGCTTACAAAGTGCTTTGCCCACCACAACCTCATGAGGCATCATTATCCTCACTACACAGATGAGGAAACGATGCTTTGAAAAAGGAAGTACCTACAATCACAAGTTCTATGATTCACAAGTGTTCCAGCAGGATTCGTGCCTTGTTTCCCAGGTTCAAGGTGTAAATCTTATAGATTTTATTATCAGTGGATTAAGGTGAGATAGAGTCCCCAGAGGGGGACTAAAAAAGATAAGCCAAAAAAGATAATCACGTTTTCCGAATAATAACCCACTGTTAATCTGGATTTGTGAGAACTCCCAGTCAGAGATGAAAGCAGACAGTAGCTATATTCAGCTCCACTTAGCAACACTGAAGATAGGAGACCAGTGACCTAGAACCTTTAAAAAGCTACTTTTGAAGCTAGTGGCAGAGATGGGATTTCAATACATCAGTCAACGTCCATTTGTTAAGTATCTACTTTGTGCTGAGCACTATGGTAAACATTGGGGATACGAGGACAAAAATGAAAACTTTCCTTGCCCTCAAGAAGTTTACGTTCTATGTACATATGATATGTATGTATTATATATATAAAATTTATACAAAGTGTAGCCCTATGTCAGAATCACCATGTAGATAGACATACTTTCCCAATCTGTATGTATTCTGTGTATTACATAATACAAAGAAATCTATATAAAATTTATACAAGGTGTAACTCTATGTCAGAATCATCATGGAGATAGACATACTTTCCCGATATCCATTAGCCACTGATGTCACAGGATTGGCGGATTTGGGGAAATCACATCCACCTCCATAGTTATGATAATGCCGGGTTACAGAAGTAATTAGAGGGATGAGGCACTACTAATTGGTGGGGAGCAGCAGATATTTTCTGTGGAAGGTGCTGCTTGAGCTGGGTATTGATTGCAGGGACTCAGTGAGGCAGGAGTGAGGAAGGAGGACATATCAATCATGGAGAACGGTCAGTAAAAAGGGATTGTGGATGAAGAACCATAAAAAAGTCAGTTTGACTGACTAGGGAATGAAGAAAAGGATATAAAGTGTAATGAGGCCAGAAAGGTATAGTGGGCCTAGGACATGAATCAAGAAACTTAAATGCCAAATAGGAGAATTTAAAAATTCATTCTACGGGTAAAGTAAGGCGAGGCAAGGCAAGGCAAGGCAAGAAGAGTTCATCAAGAGCTTATGATGTATCAGCCACTGTACTAGGCTCTGGAGATAGAAGCTTACAATCTAATGGGGGCAAGATGACCCCCAAAAGGAGCTAGAAAGTGGGGGTAGGGAAGGGAGCAGGGTGGAGGAGGATAGTATTGAAGGCTAGAAACTCTTCATAGTTAGGAAGGGGAGGCAAGTTGGCAAGGAGAGTGTCTTGGTCAGACTTGTACTTTGGAAATATAAATTTGACAGCTTCTATGGATGATGGACTGGAGAGAGAGGAGGGTGAAGGCAGAAAGACTCATAAGGAGGCTATTATAATAGTCCCCTGGAAGAATGGACCAGCCAGGATTCCTAATTCCCAGAAGGTGGGGGAGGGCAGAGAAGGAAGCAGCTTGGAAAAGCTCTTTGCAACAGTTCATGTAGGGGCATGTTCATGTTTCCTGGGTTACAGGGCCAAGGAGTGGGTGCATGACAGCATCAACCTTGTGCCAGCCACTGCCCTCTACTCTATCACAAACAACCTGTGCTCCCTGAACCCAAAGCTTTGCTCCTACTCTTCTCCCCATGAGAAGTGTCCTCCACTCCCTAGTTCTGCTGCTCCTTCAAAACTGGCTTAAATACCACCTCCTCCACGAAGCCTTTCTTGCTCTCCTTAGAGATTGACCAACTGATTGAACAGAGTCTTGAAGGAAGCCCCTGACCTGAATACTCAAAGATGAGGGGGACAGAACATTGCAAAGTTTTTCAGTCATGGGGGAAGCCAGTTCAGAAGTATGGGGATGGGAGATGGAGCATCTTGTGTGAGAAGAAGCAATTAGTCCAATAATGCTTAGCCTAGTACCTGACACACGAGTTAAGCACTCAATAGAGACTTGTTGGTAAAATGATCTTTAAAGAGGTCCCAGGATTTAGAATTCAAACACTTGAGTTTCAATCTCTAATTTGTTATTTTCCAATTTTGTGACAGCAAGCAAGTTATTGTACCCTCTCTGACTCTGTTTCCCCATCTGTAAAATGGTTATAACATTTTCACTGGCTAACTCAGAGGTAGCTATTATTCATTCTTTCATTCAATCAGCAATGATTGTGTACAGAACTCTTCACAAGGTGCTAGGAAAGAGGAGATATAAATTTCAGATAGGATATAGTTCCTGCCCACATGGAGCTTATAGTCCAGTAGGGGAATGGGAGGCAAACATGCACAATTGGCATATCTAAGTAGCTGAGCAGTTGCTGATCTGCCTTGCTGAAGGGAGCTTCCTTGGCAGGAGTTCCTCATGCTTATTTGGTTTGGATCAAAACAATTTAAGAGTAACAAGAAATGAATGAATGAATGAATGGTTTATTTTTTTCTTTTTTTTTCAATGACTTGTTTATTTACTTTTAGTTTACAAGATTCAGTTCCACAATCACTTGAGTTTCAGATTTTCTCCCCTCCCTCCCCCCCCCCCCCCATGGTGGCATGCAATCATGTGTAGGATCTGCAAATGCTTTCACATTGTACAACAGTCTGGTTGTATAGAAGGGTTGTAACCAGTGAGTGATCACTGGGAAAAAAGAAACAAAATCCAACATGAAAAAGAACGATAGCATGTATTGCTTCAGTCTCCATTTAAACTCTAGTCTTTCTAGATCTTACTCAGAATGTAGATATCTCCTTCCATCCTGAGACTTGTAGGGTTGTCTTTTAGCTGTACGTTGCTGAGAAGAGTCCAGTTCGTCAAGATTGATCATCACACATACGATGTGTCTGTGATTGCGTACAAATTTTTCCTGGTTCTGCTCTTCTCACTTAGCATCAGTCCGTATAAGCCTCTCCAGGTAATTATGAAGTCCATCTCCTTCCCATTTCTTATAGCACAATAGTATTCCATTATATTCATATACCACAACTTGCTCAGCCATTCCCCAATTGATGGGCAACCCTTATATTTCCAGTTTTTTGCCACCACAAAGAGAGCTGCTATAAATATCCTTGTACATATGGGTCCTTTTCCCACTTCTGTGGGAAAGTGGTATTGCTGGGTCAAAGGGTATGCAATTATTTATAGCCCTTTGGGCATAGTTCCAGATTGCTCTCCAGAATGGTTGTATCAATTAGCAACTCCACCAACAGTGCATTAGTGTTCCAATTTTTCCACAACCTCTCCAGCATTTGTCATTTTCCTGTTTTGTCATCTTAGCCAATCTAACTGGTGAGATGTGGTACCTCAAAGTCATTTTGATTTGCATTTCTCAAATTAATAGTGATTTAGAGCATTTTTCCATATCCTTAAAGATATCTTCAGTTTCTGTCTCTGTAAATTGCCTGTTCATATCCTTTGACCATTTATCAATTGGGGAATTACTTGTATTCTTATAAATTTTACTTAATTCTCTGTATATTTTAGAAATGAGGCCTTTATCAGAGACACAAATATTCAAATATCTCAATCTTGGTTACATTGGCTTTGTTTGTACAGAAACTTTTCAATTTGATATAATCTAGGTTATCCATTTTGCATTTTATAATGCTCTCCAACTCTTCAAGTAAGCATTTCTATATGCATAGCATTATGCTAAGTGCTAGGGATACAAATAGAAAAGTGTGATGTCCCTACTCTCAAGGAGCTCATGATCTAAGGAGGGAGACAATATATTTGGAAGATTTCAGTTACAAGTCAGAAGAAAGATCCCATGGTCCTTAGGGTGGGGCAGTAAAATGAATAAATGACTCTTGTAATAACAACCCTCCTATATAAACAAAAAAAATTGTCCTTTATTATTCACTGAAAGGGGCCCTCCAGCCTTGTACCTATAGTGTGGGATGTTTCCTAGGCATAACCTGGACCTTACTCAAAGAACAGCACTGAACAGCACTAATGGAGTGAGAGGGAACATGTGGGAAGGGGAGAAGTAAAGGAGGGGTATAATTGTTACCTGGAACCATGTGTCTTTTAATGACTTTTCATAGGTTCCCAGCCCCTTTTTTCCAATTCTGCCCACTAGAAGAGTTGAATAACATGAGTCTTAGTTGGAGGTGGGAAGTGGGGGGTGTGAAGACACTATGTGATAAGCATCAAACTATAATTGACATCAAGGAGGGATGAGGCTTATTTATGGTGTTCTAAGGAGGCACTATTAGAAGCCACGGGATGAAAGGAAAGGGAATTTTAGGCTGAATTGCAGGATAATTTCCCCACCAGCAAAATCAATTAGACTGTCTAATAGTCTCTGAAGATTTGCATCTTAGCATCAGTTACTTCAAACCAACTTGGCAAAGCTCTGGAGCCCCTGCAGGATGTGTGGGCATGTTTGAGCCCCCAGGAGAAGAGAGGAATAGAATCCTCTGCCGCCTTTTTCTTCTCTTCCTCATTTTCATGTTGCCATGACTTACTGACTGCAACAAAATATGCCTCCCTTTGAATCTCCTGCAATAAAAATGACCTCTCTGTATTTGATCCAGACTGACTCATAAACTAAATGGATATTTGCCAGCAGTATGTGTGCCTTACCTGGAAATAAATGCTTGGGAAGGGAGGGGTGGGGTGGGGTGGGGTTCTGATGGATATCTCCGAATGGTTGACTTGCCCCCATTTTGCCCGGTTTTTTTAAAGTATGTTCTTTAATTGCTGATTTCCTTCTCTCTCTCTCTCTCTCTCTCTCTCTCTCTCTCTCTCTCTCTCTCTCTCTTTCTCTCTTTCTCTCTCTCCTCTCTTTCCCTTCTCTCTCTTTCTCCCTTTCTCTTTCTCTCTCTCTTCCTCTCTTTCCCTTTTTCTCTTTCTCTTTTTGCTTAAACTGATACAAAATGCACTATTCAAAACCCTTCAACTCTATACGGTACAGTTTTATTACAAGAAATTAGCTTCACATGTAGACTCCTGAAAAGCTACTCCATATTCAAGGTATATTGTAGGTCATTATTCACTCAAAAACATAGCTCACAAGCCCCCATTGATGTATTTCTTTTAGCCAATCAACCAAATGACACAGTAGTTTAAAGCAAATGATGTTTAATTAAACTGTATAACAAAACAAGAGACAAGAAACAGTCCTCTCCCCACCCTTCAACTCCGTATGCACAGTTACAACTGTTCCACTGGTTGACATACCACCACCACAGGTAAAAGGGCTCTTACAGGGAATCTGTAAGGCCAGGGCAACTCATAGTTGAAGGGCAAGTACCTCTTCTTCTCTTATGCTACTTTCTACCTTCCTGAAGAAACAGTATCTTTTCACTAGCATTCAAATAGTTAAAGCAAGTTACCAATGCCTTCAAAAGTCTGCTGATACTATCATCAGAGAGCTGCTGAACTGCTACTACTGCTGTGTATGTGTGTGTGTGTGTGTGTGTGGTTTTTTAAATTTCCATAAGGGAAGGTGCTTTCATCTCTTTTAGCACATGGCCTCAGGGGCTATATGTTACACTTTACTCATACTCATCATGCACCTATCCATCCATTGTCCTTTTTTGTAATATTCATTTTTTAGTTCTTTGGGGAAAGTTGTATTTTATATCTCATTGTATTGAAATGGAATTATTTCTATTATGTCCTTCCCTTTTTGGTGTTCAATTACTTGTTTAATTCTGGTTATCTTTCCTTCTTCAGAACCATTTTGCACTTGTTGTATGTATCCCACTCATAGGCTGTTTCAGGTTTTCAAGGAGGACTAGCACCCTTGGTGTGAAGACTTGCTGAGCCCTTTTCAGGCACTCAGCTCTCACCTGTGGCATCACAAAACTGTAGTACGTTCAGTAACCACACCCAGTAAACTGTCTCAGTAGACCTGCTAACCCAGTGTGTGGGTAACTGAGGGGTCTCAAACCTGTTGGTGAGTTAGGGGGTGTCTTAAGGGGTGTGTGACATTTTCCTCCGGTAAAATGGGAAGATGAGAACAATTTTATCCAATAATCATAAAGGCTCAGGGCTTGGTCAGGTGAGACATTGAAGACACCAAGGTCATTCACTGCTTCCTGGGTCATCCCTAGTTGTTTTGTCTTTTATCTTGCCACTGGACTTTGATGACTCTGGAAGAAAGAGTAAGACTGATAACTTTGTACAACTCTGCCTCACTTAAATCTAATTCAGCCACAAGTCAAGACATCACCCCATGATGTCATTGGTCTTCTTAAAAAACAAAGGACAAAAAAACAGTACCACTTCTGCCTGTACTTAATCAATATAGGAGCTGATAGCGTAGGAGGTAACTTCATTTGGTAGGCAGGTCTTATTTGTCCCAGGAAAAAGATTACAGATCATGGTTTTTGAGAAAGGAAAGGACCTTAGAGGACATCATTAGAGGTCCATCCCTCTCCTTGGATAGATGAGAAAACTTTGACCCAGGGAGATTATGATTGCCTAAAGTCGAGCAGTTAGTAAGCATTAGAGGCAGGATTAGAACCCAGCTCTTCTGAATTTAGAGCCAGCCCTCTTTGTATCATTAAAGTCTAGTGTTTAGCATATTAAAGACCTCATTAAATTCTTGTCGAACTGAATTGTTGTCCATTTCCACCGAAAGTGAAAAGTAGAGTGCAAATTTCGGTAAGGGGATAATTCTAGTCCAGCTCTGGAGAAAACCAGTTGCTGTTATCCCATTCTCTAGATTATCAGAATCCCAATAGCCCTAGGGAGACCTGACTAGATAATCACTGGTCAATTTCCATGGGATGGTCTTCAATATAGTCCTCTTTCTCAGCACTTGCTCCAGGAACCTTTACTTCCCTTCAATTTCTCCCATGGGACACTGGTCATTTTGGGAAATCTATTTGAAGGGCTGTCTTTCCCCATTAGATTGTAAGCTCCTTGAAGGTAGACAGTCTTTTTAAAAATTTGTGTATTTGTATCTTCAGGCTTAGCACAGTGCTTGACACATAGTAGGTGTTCAGTTTCAGTTTTGTAGGTACTTAATAAATGTTTATTGACTGACAGACTTGTTATACTTGGTCCCAGGAGGGAGAACTTGAAATGGTGGAAGGTGGTTGTATCTCCGATGCCTGGCACATACATAATAAGCACTTAATAAAATGCTTGTGGAATGGCTGATCTCAGTTAAAGCTTTGGCTCTAACCCTTATTACCCATGGGCTTTGGGCAAATAAATTTCTCAGTTTCTCTCAATCTAGGGGTTTAGATTAGATGGCCTGTCTAGAGGCCTTTCCAGTTCTAAACCTGTGATCCTGACAAGCAAGCTCTCTGGCCATGGGAGCAGTCCAGCAAAGACTGATGACCAGATGTTGGGAGTGTTCTAAAGGAGTTTCTGATTTGGGGAGAGATTGGGTGGGCTGGCTATTGGAGTCCCATCCAATTCTGACATTCTATTATTCTGTGACTGTTTTACCATCCCAATTACTGTCTCCAGAGTGGCCCAGAGGATAGAGTACTGAATTTGGAGTCAGGAATCCTACCACAGACACTTCTTAGCTATTTGACCACAGGTAAATCGCTTAACTTTTCTGAGTCTGTAAAATAAAGATAATGATAACACCTCTGGAAGCTAGGTGGTTCCATAGTGTACAGAGACTGGACTTGGAGTCAAGAAGACTCATCTTCAGGAGTTCAAATCTAGCCTTAGACACTTACTAGTTGTGTGACCCTGGGAAAGTCACTTAACCCTGCTTGCCTCAGTTTCCTCATTTATAAAATGAGCTGGAGAAGGAAATGACAAACCACTCCAGTATCTCTGTCAAGAAAACCCAAATGAAGAGTTAGACATGACTGAGACTACTGTTGTTCTGAGGGTGAAATGAAATAACATATGTAAGGTATTTTGTGAACTTTAAAGTGTTATAAAAATATTAGCTCTTATTATTGTAACACCCAAGCTTGTTGTTAAAGGGCCCATCTGTACCTTGTTCCAACAGAGATCTGTAGGTGAGGATTCCAACAGGCCCAGAAAGTTCCTTCCATCCTGAGCCAATCCCTGGGTGTAACGATTTCCCATCGTGGGAGAGCATACAAGGAGTACATTGTCTTTTTTACAATTGCCTTCTCAGCAATGACAAAGGGCGGGCCTGATTGACGTCTCCTAAGTATTTCCATTGAAATGATGCCCATCCTTCAAGGGGAGATGACTCCAAAGGATGGACAATATGCATTTTGGCAGCGGCAAATCAGCTTTCTAAGATCCCTGCCCTCAATGAGCTTCTACTCTACCAAAAGGAAGTATGATCTGCACACAAATAAATATGACCCAACGTCCAGGGTGATCAAAGTAGAGGAGAGATGCAGGCAAGGGGTTCTGAGGAAAATTTGAAGAAAAGAAAGGACAGATTGCACACTCTTTAGTGTTTAGGGGGATGGGGTGAACTTTTCCATGTTGGATGTTTTCTAGCAATTAACTTTGAGATTTAATTCTATCCTGCTCATCTCGATATGTACCAGAGGCTTAGCTGGGATATTGAAATAAACTGTGTTAGCACTCTGAGGTGAGGCTTACCAGCTTAAACCACGAGAGGGTGGCTCCTTGTTTTGAATTCAATTCCTGGCACAAGTCAGAAGATTCTATCAATTCATCTTTTTGAAGTTTTTCTCTGTTCTTGCTTCCAATTCTATTAGTAAGCTGGCATCTACTGTTAGATTCAATTCAATCCAACAAGCATTTATTAAACACCTACTTTATATCAAACGCTGGGGATCTGAGGACCAGAAAACCAGACCCTGCCTTCAAGGAACTCATATACTTCTGGGGGAAACAACGTGTACCCAAATGAGAACATACAGAATATCTACTATATAATTTTGGGAAGGGGTAGTGTGCATGAACAATTGGAGGAATATGATGAATAAATGGTCAAAGGTTATGAACAGGCAGTTTTCAGATGAAGAAATCAAAGCTACCAATAGTCATATGAAAAAATACTCTAAATCACTATTGATTAGGGAAATGCAAATTAAAACAACTCTGGGGTGCCACTCACACCTGTCAGATTGGCTAATATGTCAGAAAAGGAAAATGACAAATGTTGGAGGGAATGTGGGAAAGTGGGACACTAATGCATTGTTGGTGGAGTTGCAAACTCATTGTAAACCATTCCTGAGAGCAATTTGGAACTATGCCCAAAGGGCGATAAAACTGTGCATATCCTTTGACCCAGCAATATCAGTGCCAGGTCTGTATCCTAAAGAGATCAAAGAAGAAGAAAAAGGATCTATACATACTTAAATATTTATAGTCACTCTTTTTGTGGTGGCAAAGAATAGGAAATCGAGGGGATGCTTATCAATATGGGAATGGCTGAACAAATTGTGATATATAATTGTGATGAATGCTACTGTGCTATAAGAAATGATGAACAGAATGGGTTCAGAAAAACCTGGGAAGACTTATATGAACTGATGCAAAGTGAGGTGAGCAGAACTAGAACACTGTATACAGTAACAACAGTATTGTAAAGACGATCAACCATGAAAGATCCAGCTTCTCTGATCAAGAAAATGATCCAAGACGATTCCAAAGGACCCATGATGAACAATGCTATCCGCCCCAGGGAGAGAAATGATGAACTCTGAATACAAATTAAAACATTCAGTTTTTTTTTTGCTTTCTTTATTTTTCTTGGGGTTTTTTGGGGGGGTTTATTTTCTTTTGCAGTATAGCTAATATGGAAATACATTTTGTGTGACTTCACGTGTATAATCAATATCAAATTGTTTACCTTCTCAAGGAAGGGAAATACGTGGGAGGGAGGGAGAGAGAGTTTGGAACTCAAAATTTAAAAATGTGAATGTTAAAATTCTTTTTACATGTAACTGGGAAATGTTTAGTGAAATGAGTAAAAATATATTTAAAAAAACAATTGGAGGAATTAAGAAGGGCCTCCTGTAGGAGGTAGCATTTGAGAGGAGGGATTCCAAGAGATGCAGGTGAGCAGGGAGCACATTCCTGCTGTGGAGCCCTGAATGACTGCCCAGAAACCACAAGGAAGCTCCCCAGGAAGCCAATTCAAGCTTCTTGAGACAAGCACATCATTCTGTCTTTATATCACTAGAGCCTAGCACAGTGACTGGAGGATAGTAGGTGCTTTAAAATGTCTAGTGATGGGTTGAAGGGGCAGCTTTCCTCATGTTAATATAAAGTTTCCAAGGTACTTTACATGGAATCTTGTTTTTGGTCCTCACAACAACCCTGGGAGGTAAGTGCTAATTATTGTTACTCTCATTTTTATAGACAAAGAAACTAAGGTAGACAGAGGTTTGGTGACTTGGAGCCAGCTGGTGCTGTGGAGAGAGTGTCGGCCTGGAGTCAGAAGGACTTAAGTTCAAATTTGGCCTCAGATACTTTCTAGCCGTGTGACCCTGGGCAAGTCACTTAACCTCTGTCTGCCTCAATTTATTCAATTATAAAATTGAATACCAGCCTCCTAGGGCTGTTGTGAGGGTAAAATGAAATAATATTTGCAAAGTTCTTAGCACAGTGCCTGTTACATAGTAGGAACTTAATATATATTCCTTCCTCCCTTCCTTCCTTCCTCCCTCCCTTCCTTCCTCCCTCCTTTCCTCCTTCCCTCCCTCCCTCCTTTCTTCCTTCCTCCTTCCCTCTCCCTCCCTCTCTACTTCCCTCTCTCCATTCCTTCCTTCCTTCCTTCCTTCCTCCCTCCCTCCTTCCCTCCCTTCCTCCCTTCCTTTCTTCTTTCCTTCTTTCCTTCCTTCCTTCCTTCCTTCCTCCCTCCCTCCCTTCCTTCTTTCCTTCCTTCCTTCCTTCCTTCCTTCCTTCCTTCCTTCCTCCCTCCCTCCCTTCCTTCTTTCCTTCCTTCCTTCCTTCCTCCCTCCCTCCCTCTCTCCCTTCTTTCCTTCCTTCCTTCCTTCCCCACAGTCACACAGCTACTAAGTGTCTGAAACCAGATTTGAACTCTGGTCTTCCTGACTCCAAGCTAAAGTTTCTATACCAGTTATATTTCTCTTACCTCTTCAAATTTGTGGCAGGGATCCCAGCCTCATTAAAGCTGGGATGGGTTCAAGAGAAAGCTGACTGACTTCCTTAGGTCACATTTTTTTTTCAGTTCTCTAAATATGGATTCAGATGTTGTTGGCAAGGGTTTCAACCCTCCTCTCTTCCTCCCTCCCACTTTCCTCCGGGCCCCACAACAAAACAGGCCACAAAATGAGTTTGATAATGAAGCATATTAATGGCCCAAATGCACCCTTGAATTTGGGATTTATTCCCGTAGATCGCATGCTGAAACTTGACTTGCGCTCGTGTGCAGATGTGTGAGAACCCCTGGGCTACTGAGGTTGCTAAGACAAAATGCAGTTACTAACATCAGAATTGATCATTTTTCTGTTGTTATTAAAAATCTCAGCCTTGGAGGGGAGGCATAAAGAAGGAGTGAGGAAGGCTGGAGTGAGGGGTGGGGGAAAAGAAGGTTGGTTTGTTGGAGGGTTGATTTCCTTAGACACATACAAAGGAAAGACTCTCAAACTTAGGCTGTTTTATTCTCCCCTCCAAATCCTCTGTTGAATAACCTTGAGTATCAAGAAAACTATCCCACTTTGAGAATACATCTGATCGACATTAAGCCAATTGTTGGTCATCTAAATGGGAGACTCTTGTCCAAAGACCAACACATAGAATCCCAGACCTAGAGCTAAAAGGGACCGCAGAGGCTAACATTTTACAGGTAGGGAAACTGAGGCCCAAGAACCTGAGGTTTGGAGTCAGAGGACCTGGGTTTAAATCATGCTTCTACTCCATACTAGCTGTGTTCACCTTGGACAAATCATTTCTCTTCTATCTGTACAATAAGTTTGTCTACATAGAATGTAAGCTCCTTGAGGTCAGGGACTAAAATGTTTTGATTCTTGTATCTCCAGGGCCTCAAAAAGTATCTGGCGCACAGTAGGTACTTGTTGATTGAGTGATCTCCAAGTTCTTTTTATAAGCATTTAAGTGTGTACTATGATCCAAGCCCTAGTAGAGGGAAGGGGGTACAACATTTATACAGATGATAATAATAATATTAGCAAGCATTTATAGAGCTCACAAGGTCTGAGAAGTACTTTGCCCGTATTATCTCAATTGAATGGATAATTACTGAATAATAATTTGAGGAGGAAGAGAAAATTCACCATTAGGAACCTGTAAGAGTGGGCAGATGAGCTGAGCCTTGAAGGACGCTAAAGATTCTAAAGGGAAGAAGTGAAAAGGGAATGCATTCCAGGTAGGGGGCACAGCCTGACCAAAGGCATGGCAGTAACTAATGAAATGTTCAGTCCAGGGATTGTGCTTGGTGAGTAGGTAGTCCAGTTTGGCTGGAATGTAGAGCATGTGAAGGGCTGCTAGGTGGTACAATGGATAGAGCATTGGACCTGCAGTCAGGAAGATTCAACTTTGTGAGTTCAAATCTGGCCTCAGCCACTTAGTAGCTGTGTGACCCTGGGTAAGTCATCTAACACTGTCTGCCTCAGTTTCTATAAAATGATCTTGAAGAAGGAAATGGAAAACCACTCCAGTATCTTTGCCACGAAAACCCCAAACAGGGTCATGAAGGGTTGGAAAAATGACTGAAAAGAATATGTAAAATGGGAATATTGTGAGATTAGTCTGGAAAAATTGTCTGGAACTAGACCGTGAGGACTTTAAATGCCAAACTGAGGAGGTGTTTTATCTTAGAGACAAAAGGGAGCCACTGAAGATTCTTGAGTGAGGGAGTGTTTCAGGAGGATTATTTTGGCACTGATTTAGGGGATAGATTAGAGAAAGTGGAGGCTGGAAGCAAAGAGATCTTGATCTTCTTGGAGTCTATTGCAAGACTAGGCAAATTTCGTGAGTGGAGAAATGGGAAAGGATGTGAGATTTACAGTGGAAGGATAATTGATAAGACTTTCAAATTATGGAAGAATGATGGGGTATTTCATAACTAGGAAATATTTCTTCCTCCCCCAAACATTCTTCAGTGTCACTGATTTGATTTAGGACACTGGTCTGGCTGGGCCATTGACTTGACCCAGGATACATTTCTCCCCTTCCTTAGAGTAGAGGAGATTTTCAGAGGGTTTTATGGGAGTTTTTCTCAGTACCAGTATTATCTGTTATTTAGGGCTGGAAGAGAGCTCCGAGGCCACCTACTCCATTCCTCTCATTTTATGCTTGAGGAAACTGAGGCCCAGAGAGATGAAGCCAATTCCCTGGCATCCCACATTGTAAGCAGCAGACCCTCTGATTCCAGAGCCAAGGCTCTTTCCACTGGAATTTGCTGAATGTTTTAACTTCCTTGTAATCTCGCCACTTTATCTTATGAACTACATCATGATAAAAAATAAAACGAGGCTCTCTCCCTCCCTCTTCTCCCATAAAAATAGCTAATAAAATGTAATACAAAAAAAAAGATCCCCAAAGGGCTTTGGGGGAATTTCATGGAAGTGAGTAAGTTGGTTGGATCCCAATGAGAACACAGACATGGAAATCTCAACACTGTAATTGCTTCCCTGTTCACAAGCCCGGCTGTCCCAGAGACACAGTAAGTCTATAACTCTTGTGGGGTCTGCACAGGGTGCCTGGGCCACTGAAGGGAAGCTGCAGAGATGGCTGGGAGGGAAGGAATGGAGAGCTGGTGAGGCATTGCCGTTGGGAGATGTTTACACCCTGGAACCAGGGATGTTCGACAGCTCGGTGGGTGGGGGTTAGCCATGGCAGCCAGAGCCAAAGAAATCCCTTAGTTTAGACAAGTCTCCTTTCCGTGAGGTATGTGGGGTCACCAGCTGGATCCTGCTGGTGCTGAGAATTTTCAGAAAAAGCCCTTCTGAAAAGAAATGCTCTCCTCTCAGCCCTTCTGGTTTCAATCTTAGGTGCTTGGCTAAATGTTTTCTTTATCTTTTCATTCTAGAGGTCGTATCAGCCTGCTTCTGCAGGGAGCTTTCAGAGGAGGCTTTTGACTCAATTAATAGTAATAAAAGCCACCAAATGTTTATATTACTCCATCAACAACATTGGTTAAGCATCTACTATGGGCTAGGTACTTTCTTTCTAAATGGGAAAGCAAGAGTTGCAAATTACATGTACAGACACACAAACAGACACATACACACACGCAGGCATATACACACAGACATATATGAAATGTGAGATGTGCAAATTTAAAGACATCTCTATGCCAAATGTTCCTGTGGACTATTTGTGCCTGACCTGTGCTAGAGCATCCCGAGCTCCAGTTGGTCTGATCAGACTCAGTTGGACACACTGTACCTTGACCCTGACGTAGTGATGTCATTTTGGTTCTCTTTGAGCATGAAGGACAACAGCCACCTGATGTATAAACATATGTATAATACACACACTTATATATCTATCTCTATGTACAGAATTATTCAGTCGAGTCATAGGATCATAGGTGTAGGACTAGGAAGGGCCTTAGAGACCACTTAGTTGGACCCTCCCCCATTTTGTTTTTTATTAATTGTTTTTCGGTTAACACATGTTTATTTTCTCCCCTTTCCCTCTCCATAATGGAAAAAAACAACAACAAAATCTTTATAAAAATATGAGTATTTAAACAAAACAGAATCCTACTTTGGCTACATCCAAAAACACGTGCCTTGTTCTCCATATTGAGTTCATCATCTTCCTGTTACAATATTGGACCCCCTCCCTTTACAGAGACAAAACCAACACCCTGAATATGAAGCCCAAGGTTATATAGGTGGTGAGTAGCCAAGTCAGAACTTGAACTCAAGTCCCTTCACTCTACTGTGCCCTGGGATTACTTATATAGTATAAGTAATAGCTATTCCAAAGGAGAGTGGGTTGCCTCTGAAAGTAGTGAGCTCTCTATCTCTAGAAGTCTTTAAGCTGAGGCTGTATAAATACCCATCTAGAAAGTTTTAAGAACCATCCTTTCCTCAAGATGCCTCTGCCCTGCACTGCTTTTGTATGGGGTGCTCCCTCCCTCCAATGGCTTAACTTGGCAGAAAAACATTTTTCTGCCCAGAGCTTTTAGGCTCCTGCCCCTGCTGCTGTCCTTCCTAATGACTTTGGTGATTTTGTAAACCCACCAACTCAATCCTTTTACCCTTCTGGGCCCTGAGGGGAGGTTACTGAGCCCCAATAAAGCAAGGGGTACAAGGGAGGTAAAACTCCAACAATGAGACCTGTCAAAAGCAGCCGCAGTTGGGGACTCAGCTTCTCATGGACAGAGCCCATGGGCCAATGTGAAATGCCGATCCTTGGCAACCCCAAAGAGTCTCCTGGGAAGGCAAGTAACCAAGGGAAGGAGTGACATTTTCTCTGACCCTGGCTTTCACGAGGCCAGAGGCGGGCAGCTGGCAAAGGCTGGCTTGGAGGGTTGCTAGGAGGGGCTGGCCCCATGGCTCTGAGAATCCTCATCCCTGGGGAACTGAGGTGGGGAGGGCAGGCTGACTACAGGGCAGGAGGGGGCAAACAGAGAGACCCAGGAGAGCTTTTGCATTTTCTCTTGTCTGAATTTTGCAGCCTCGATAAAGCTGTCCAGTGGGATATTGGCCTTGACTAGTTTTTCTCAGTTACTTTGAAACGTTTTGGTGTAAATTGAAGCCTGGGAAGGAAGGAATGTGAATAGAGACTATATATGAATCTGTCAGTCATTCAGCAAGCATTTCTGTCTTCTTACTCTCTTTCTGCCATTATATTCTGTGCTGGGAATGTAAGGACAAAAGACAGAACAGTCCCCATACTCAAGGAACTTAGAGGCTTTCTTACAACATCCCAGAGGAGTGGGCATCTTCCTTCTATTTCAAGTAATACAGTAAAGGGGAAGCTCACCATCTTCAGCGACGACTCAGAATATAAATATGTTGGGGGTTGAGTACTATTCTATTTTTGTATCCCAAGTGCCTAATACATAGTAGGCCCTTAATAAATACTTGTTGACTGATATGTGTACATATAGTTTCTTTCAGGGGCAGCTAGGACATAGAATGCCAGATCTGGAAGGTTCATCTTCCTGAGTTCGAATCTCACCTCAGACAATTACTAGCTGTGTGACCCTGGACAAGTCACTTAACCCAGGTTGTTTCAGTTTCCTCATCTGTAAAATGAACTGGAGAAGGAAATGGGAAACCACTTCTGTATCCTTGCCAAGAAAACTCCACATGGGGTCATGAAGAGTTGGATAGGACTGGAAAATGAGTTAACAGCAAAAGTCGATAAATTGAAGAATATCCAGAGGAAGGCGACCAGGCAGGTAAAGTCTGGAATCTAGGTCCTATGAGGGTCAGGTGAAGAAACGAGGGATGTTTAGCTGGGAGAAGAGACATAGGGAAGAAATGATGGCTGGCTTCAAATGTTTGAAGGGTTTTTGTGGGGA
Organism: Pseudochirops cupreus; assembly: GCA_028627135.1. Lineage (NCBI taxonomy): Eukaryota > Metazoa > Chordata > Mammalia > Diprotodontia > Pseudocheiridae > Pseudochirops > Pseudochirops cupreus. The sequence continues at coordinate 556,339,585 of CM053580.1, forward strand.
AGAAGACAAGCCATTCTGCCTGGCTCCACATGGAGTAGTACGTAGAAGTGGGAAGAAGAGATGCAATTGAGGCACAAGGTCAGGAAAAATGTCCTGGTAACCAGAGGTGTCCAAAACTGGATGGGACTGTCTTGGGAGGGGGGTGAGCTGCCTTTCTTTGGGGGTATTTGGGCGCACCAGAGATAATCCCTTGCTGGGCTTTTAGATTCTGTATTTCTTCATTCTCTTGGTTATTTCCAAAGCTACTATAAGTAGGCCAGGCTGCCACTGAGACCCTGTGTCTCTGAGGAGACCATCCCAAGAATCTTCTGATGTCTATTTTTGGATAAGGGTGAAGCTTCAATGTCCAGTAAGAAGGGTGGGACGAGAAGGGGTGGAGAGAAAGATAGGATCTGAGAATCATAAAGCTGGGGCTCAAAATTCCTCCTCTCCTCAGAATTAGACTTGTTGGGTTTAGCCCAGGGGGCAGAATGGGGACCAGAGACTGGAAGTTGCAAAAAGACCAGTTTAATTTAGCCCTGATGTCAGAAAAGACTTCCTAACACCAAGTAATCCCAAAATGGAATGGGCAGCTTGGGAAAGTAGCAGGATTCCCATCCCCAGAGTTTTCCTGAAAGCAGCTGCTGAATGAGCCACTTGTCATAGATACTCTAGTAGGGGGTGGGATGTGGATTCCTATTTAAGGTCTGGCGAGGATGGGTGACCTCTGCAGTTCCTTTCACCTTTGAAGTTCTGGGCATTGGTCCTTTTCCCCTTCTCTTCTTCTGCCTAGGTAGGGCTCATCTGCGGTAGTCATGCTCTATATTTTGCCACTGGACCCAGATGGCTCCAGATGCGAAAGTGAGGCTGGTAACTTTGCATAGCCCTGCCTCACTTAAATCCAATTCATTTGCATGTCATGCCATCATCTTCCTGATGTCATGGTCCTCTTCAAGAACGAAGGACAAACCACAACAACCTTCTGCCTAGCCTTGTGCCTGCTCCTAGAAGTGTAAGAAGGTGTAAGAGAAGTCAGCCTTCCACATTGCTGAATGTGATCACAGGGAAGATTTAAGGAGCTGGAAATGTTTATCTTGGAAAAGAGAAGACGCGGTCAGCCAGTCAATACGCATTTATTTAGCACCTACTGTGTGCCATTTGGAGAAGGACATTGCAAACCACTCCAGTATCTTTGCTAAGAAAACCCCAAATGGGGTCACGAAGAGTCAGACACTCCTGTAAGGAATGACCAACTACCAACGGGCCAGGTACTGTGCTAGGTGCTGGGGGCAGAAGATTGTATTTAAGCCATGAAGGGTTGTCATACGGAAGAAGTATTTGGCCTGATCTGCTTGTTCCCACAGGGGAAAAAAACCAAAGCAAAACAGGTGTTAGACTTTTGTCTAATTTCATCTCATTTAGTGAAGAAAAATCCCCTAACAATGGGTGGAATGAGCTGCCTCCTAAGGTAATGACTTCCTTCAGCTGGAGGCCTTCAAGCGAAGGTTGGATGACCATGTTGGGGATGGTGGCGAGCAGGCCCGTTTTGAGGGTAGGGATTGGACCAGATGACTGATAAGGTTCCTTCCAAATCCAAAATTCTGTGATTCTCTCACTGAAAAATTGGCTGAGTAGAATTGAAAACAGGCTAACAGGCCCTCATCAGGTTCCTCTCATTCCCACCTCCCCAACTACAGGCCTGCAAATGTGCTGTGAAGCCAAGCCAGCACTGAACAGTCTGCCTGGTGTTTCTCCTTAAACACCCGGAGAACAATAGGATGCGGCCCCTCCTCTCTGCCCTCATCTGCCTCACCTGTTCTGTGCCTAGAAGAACCAAGGCCCTGGACTTTGCAAAGCCAGGGATAGAGGCCAAGAGTCCTTACTTCCAGTGAAAAGAACTTAGATGGAATTCCATTCAATACAATCCATTGCGTGCCATGCATGGTACGAGGCACTGGAGATACAAAGACAAAAATTGGTCTTGCCCTCTAGGTTTTTAGATTCTACTGAGGAAAGAGGGGTGGGAGATAGCATCCACTTACTAGCCATGTGATCCCAGGTAAGTCACTTCAATCACTCTGTGCCTCAGTTTCCTCATCTGTAAAATGGGAACAATAATCACACCAACCATCCATGGTTACGGTGAGGGTCAAATGAGATGACAACGTGTGTACAGTGTCTGATATTATAAACCTTAAAGTGCTATATAAACCCTAACAATTTTATGTATGCACACACATATGTATATATCTATCTACTCCCCCTACATACATGTATGTATTTGTGGAGAGAGAGGAGAGAGATGAGCAGGGGAGGGGGAAGAAACAGAGACGGAGAAACACAGAGAGAGACACAGAGAGAGGGAGGGAGAGAGAGAAAGAGAGAGAGAGAAAGAGAGAGAGAGAGGGAGGGAGAGAGAGAGAGAGAGAGAGAGAGAGAGAGAGAGAGGGGACAGAGACAGTGAGGGAGACAGTGAGAGACAGACAGAGAGACAGAGGGAGAGAGAGA
>CM053580.1:556342571-556358176 GCA_028627135.1 Pseudochirops cupreus
GAGAGAGGGAGAGAGAGGGAGGGAGGGAGAGAGGTGGTGCAGTGGAGTGAGTAGTGAAGTTCTGGATTCAAATCTTGCCTTTAATATTTACCATTTGCATGACCTAAGACAAGTCACAATCTCCCTGGACCTAAAGTGAGGGGGTTAAACTAGACCTTCTCCAATGTCTCTTTGCCTCTTATGATTCATGATCCTAAGTAATGAGTAGAAAGTGTGTATACAGCACTTTAAGGTTTTGCAGAGCACTTTATTAAGTGATTTATTATCTCATTTTGTCCTTATGGGGACTCTGGGAGGTAGGTGTTGTTATTATTCCCATTTTACAGGTGAGGAAATCGAGACAGATGGAATTTAAATTATTCACATAGGATCACCCAGCAAGCAAGTATCTCAAGCCAGATTTGAACTTTTCCCTCCTTCCCTCCTGTTCCTTAGGCAGATAGGTCTGTGTACCTAAGTAGATGCAAATTATATATGTAAGGGAGTAGTATGTGGGGTTGTTATGTTTCACCCACCCAGTCATATACGTACACATAGGTCATCTGGATGTGACTTGCGGGGAAGCAAGAACAGACATCATCTCTAGGTCTCCTCACTCAGCTTTCTCCAAGGGACACTTTGATTCCTGCCAAGAAGGGAAGTGAGAGACTGGAATCAGAGGCTGGCCAATCCTCTCTCTCTCACTGTCTCTCTCTTTCTCTCTCTCTCTCTCTCTCTTTCTCCCTCCCTCTCTGAGTAGAATTACGTCTGTCTGTTCCCTGAAATATTATTAGTCTAGAGGAAGTAATTTTTAGGTTTAAGCTACATTTCCAATAAGTATTTCTTAATGGGAAAGGAGAGTGTGTGTATATGTGTGTAGGTATGTATATGTATGCATATGTGTGTATGTATGTATGTATGTATATCCAAGGCTTGACTCCCTTCCCGCCAGATGCCAGTTCTAAAATGAACATACATAGCACATAGAAAATAAATCTATTTGTCTAAGTCATTAGCAAAACAGAAATAGGAGAAAATATATCCTCTGCTATGATAAAATATATTTGGGAGGTATACCAGATAACACAGAATGAGCTCCCTTTTGGGAATGAGATAACTCAGTTCAACTACGAAAGTGTTTCAGGTCTCACCCAAGGTGAAATTCCCCAACATCGCTAGTTTAGTAAACTGGGAAAAGGACCATGATAGAGATTACCACTCCTCTATACACTGGTTTCTTCTCAGATTCTCTCTCTCCCTTCAGGGACCTGATAAGAGGTTGGAATTGAGCATTTTCTCTGGAGGTAAGACTTGGTACCCAGAACTTGAAACAGGAAGCCAGAAGAAATAGGATTTCTTTTCTCTCCAGTCCAGGGGTGGGCTTAGATTTGATCTATGAAGTTTGGATTCAGGGCCACACTTGAGGACTTAGAGGACCACATGGGACCTCAAGGCTGCAGATTCCCCACCCCTTACCAAATCCATCTGCCCGTGAAGGAACAGGACACTGAATAATCACTCTGCCAATAAGAAGAGAGTCTTACATAACTGACCTTTTGAGCCAAAACTTACATATATAATATAAATTTTAACTAACTTGAGGATAGAGAAAGCACCATAAAGAGTGTTCAGGGAAAATCTCTTGCAGGAGGTAGCATCCAAACTGAGCCTTGAAGGCAGTTAGGATTTCCAAGAGGTGGGAGTGAAGAAGCATTCCAGGCATGGGGGAACCACCTGTGCAAAGACATGGAGGTGGGAGATGAATTTCAAGTACATCTCCCTCCATTTCTCTCTCCTCTACCACTTCATTAGCTCAAAGAGTGACCTTGATGTATGGTACAAGGGGAAGAGAGTTGAATTTAAATCAGAGGACATGAGTTTAAATCCCAGTTTTACCATGTATCTGCATGACTTTAGGCAAGTCACATAACATTTCTTGTGTTTGGTTTTCTCTTCAATAAAGTGAGGGTGTTAAGTTAGATTAAATGACATCTAAGTTCTCCAATACTAAAGCTATGATCCACGACCTGGAGGAAATTTTCTAGTGAGCAGCATCGCTCCTGGAAGATTTATGGAGCATTAATGAGTGTCCTGTCCTCTCCCATGCAAGTGGTAGAGAGAGAAAGCTGCACCCCACCCCCTTTTGAGATTTACACTCTTTCTGTTTGGTAGCTGTGAGGAGTGGGCAGGCCCTCTGAGTTCCTGGGGGGCCCTGGCTGGCCTGCAGAGGTTGCAGGCTAGGACACAGAGAGCAGAGCGCAGCCAAGACAGCTGCACCCTGGGCACAACACGGGAATGGGGAGGAACAGGAGATCGGGCTGCGGGGGTGGCATCAGCCCGACGAATGTTTTAACTGCTGCTCAGGCTGAAGCCAGGGAGCCCACTATTTGCTGCTTCCTGGAGACCTTGGCGTCGCTTCTGAGAACCTCCTCAGGCCCAGAGATAACAGCCCGGGAGGTGAGCTGGGCCAGTTACAACCTTTCCCGGCACATGTTTGTTACCAAACACAGGCGCAGATCTGCACGGGCTGCCGGCTCTGTTTCTGCTTGAAAAGTCTTGGTTCTTCCTGTTATGGAAACAGGTCAGGATCACCACGTGAAATAACACACTGCTGCCAGCAATCAGAATGGCTGTTTTTGGGGTGGGGGGAGGCAACATTCTCTGGTTCCCTGTCGCTAATCAGCCAGACAAAAAGGCATGTGGGTAGACCTGGTTCTTGGCAAATCAGTCTCTTCCCAACCCAAGGAATGGGACTGGACATTTCTGAGAATCAGATATCATCTCATTGGAAGGGAAAATCTTACAATTAAAGGTGTCCAGAAATAGAGTGCCTCTGTGGGTGGGGGGACCCCTGAGCGGTCCTAAAATCAGTGATTCCAGGGAGCTGAGGGATTGAGAAGAATTTCCCAGAGAGAAGAAAAAACAAAACAAGCATCTAGTTGAAGGCTGGGGGGCCATTTGCCAAAGGTCGTGTAGAGGGTGATTCAGGCTTCAGAGAGGGTATTGGTCTAGAACAGGGGACCATAGATTACCACCCAAGTTGGAGGACAGAGTCACCCAGACAGCACCGGAGATAGATCCCTTGACCGGGTGTCAGGAAGATCTGAGTTCAAATCCAGTCTCAGACATTTAGTAGTGATGTGACCCTTAGCAAGCTAAGTGAGTGTTATCTGCCTGAGTTTCCTTATCTGTAGAATGGAGATAAATAATAACAGTACCCACCTTCCAGGGCTGTTATGGTAATCAAGTGAGATTACATTTGTACAATGTTCTGCAAAATGCAAAGTGCTAGAAAGATAAATGTTAGCTGTTATTATTTCAGATGGTCCATGATCTTGGAGGCGTAAAAAAAAGTCCCATCTTTATTTTGACTCACCCCCTTCAATTATTTAAACACACTGTTCTGCAGAGGGGCCCATAGGCTTGGGCAGACCACCAAAGAGGCCCACATCACCACTAAGGTTCAGAAGTGCTGGTCCAGATACTTGCTGAGATTCCTTCTGAGTTGGGAGGGCTCTTCTCTGGAATGGTGGGTTGAAGTAAATGCAGTCTGTGGAACATGATTTATCTCAACTCAAGCTGAGTTCAGCATAATTAGGAAATTAGGGGATCATGACCAGAGCATCCACATCTTAGCACAAAAGGAGAGGGATGGTTGAGAAGTTAGATAAAAGACTTAGAGATTAATCCCCTTATTCTGAAGAAGAAACAGGCCTAGAGAGAGATGAGATGACTTGCATATTGTATTCAGGCTGTGAGTAGCAGAGTCAGGATCTGAACCCAGACCTCTGACTCCTAATCCAGTCCTCTTTCCACTGTACTGTGCTGTTCTCCAGAGCAGTGGTTCCCAAATTTTAGGTTTCAGAGTCCCTTTACACTCTTAAAAATTATTGAGGACCCCTCTTGCAAAGAGCTTTTGTTTATATGGGTTATAACTATTGAGGGCAGTTAGGTGGTTAAGTGGATAGAGCACTGAGCCCAGAGTGAGGAGGACTTGAATTCAAATCTGGCCTCTTACACTTACAAACTGTGTGACCTGGGGCAAGTTACTTCATTCTGTCTCAGTTTCCTCATCTGTCAAATGAGCTGGAGAAAGAAATGGTAAACCATTCCAATATCTTTGCCAAAAAAAACCCTAATGGGTCACAAAACATCAGACACAACTGAACAAAATATATTGATATTAATAATATTAGAAATTAAAATGTCTTAGCATTATTATGAAAATAGCTTTGACCTTGTACACATGGGGTCCCCCAGGCTTTCTAGATTTCCTCAGCTTGACAGACCAGTAGGCAGGGGAAGCTATTTCTGGGTCCTGGACATCATCAATGGTCCTGGTGGGTGGGTCTTGGCTGAACAAGTGTGTCCTGAGTCTCCCCCTACTAACCTTCTCTTAGGTTCAACCTGATCCTAACCATAAAAATCTACATTTCTTTGAGCTCTGACCTTGTGTTTGGCAGTCTCGACTGGCCAAATAATAAAGAAAGCTTATATTTATATGGCACTTTTACACTCTATAAGATACTTCTCCCCACCTCCACCCCAGCTATCCATTATAAGAAAGGGGTGGGGGAACAAGGCAGCAAAATTAAGCAATGTCAAAAAATTCTAATGCTCTATTCAATGTCTAACGCCCATAGCTCTCTACATCTGCAAAGAAGAGAGGGAAAGGTGCTTACTCATCTCTCTCTTTTGAGTCCAACTCTTAAAAACCTATAGTACTTTGCCCAAAGCATTCAGCTATACTCCCTTAAATGTGCTTAGATGGGGGGAAAAGGGAAGGATACCTACGCCTTCCTCAGTAGGATGGACATTGAGAACAAGAGCTAAAGGCTGAAGGAGAAGGACACAGGGAGAAGGAGGAGGAAGAGAAGGAGGATGAAGAAGAGGATGATGAGGAGGAAGAAGAAGAGGAAGAGGAGGAGGATGAAGAGGAGAAGGATAAAGAGAAGTTCCTCTTCCAGTTGGTTCAGGCAATCGTGTTCGTCTTGGAATGCTCTCCCTTTGGAACCATGTTGTTGTTGAGTCACGTCTGACTTCATGACCCCATTTAGGCTTTTCTTGGCAGAGACAATGGAGTGGCTCACCATTCCTTCTCCAGCTCATTTTACAGACAAGGAAACTGAGGCAAACAAGGTTAAATAAATTGTCCATGATCACACAGCTAGTTAGTGTCTGAGGCCAGATTTGTACTCAAGAAGAGGAGTCTTCCTGACTTCCTGAGTCTGGCGCTCTATCCACTTTCCTTGCTTTAAATGATATTTTATGTGCCATGTAAAATGCACAGAGGGGAATTTCACAATTTGTTAAGTGGACAAATAAGTATTGCCCTGTGATTTGGATGTACACGTTAGCCATCCTGCTCTCTAGGATTGGGACCAAGCCAAGTCTGAGGTTTAGAGAAAGTCAGGGCTTGGTATTTATTTAGAGTTCCTAGTCAATGTAATTCACCCCAGAAGGGAAAACAGAAAGCTGCTTTGTCTGCCTTTTTTTTTGAAAGAGAAACTTCAGACCCTGCTGCTTTATGGAGCAGTATTTCTCAAATTGTGTTCCTTTGGATCCTGGAGTTCCATGAAGAAGAAATAGAATTGTAAAGGTGGACAAGAAAAGCCAGTGCATTTACTTTGTGCTTTGCAAAGCTGGAACCATACTCTCATGAGGTAAATGGGACTTTGCCTCAGGGTGCTGACACTGAAGGGTGAGGGGGGCTTCTTCATTCAGGTGCCCACCCTCTCCAGCCTTGTTCCTGGGTCTCTGCTGTCCTATGCTAGCCTGTGCTGGAGCTCCAGTCTCAGCATCCTTTTACCATTCTCCTATCCCACCTTCCCTTCCAAGACCGCCAGGGGAGGCAACAGCGCCCCCCTCCCCTTCTTCCACTTCTGTGATTGATCACATTACCCTGTGTATGGGGGTGGGGGGGGGGCTTGAAAACAGAGACTTGTCTTTTTTTGTATCCCCAGTGCTTAGCACAGGTCCTGGCACCCAGTGGGTGCTTAATAAGTGTTTATTGGCTCATTGATCATACCTGAAGTCAGATTGTTCTCTAGACCACCGTTCTCCTCTCCTATATCCCAAATATTTATGCTTGAGGGACCGTAGCCAGTTTTCTTGACTTTTCTCTTGCCTCTGGACTTCGACAACTCTGGAGGAAAGAGTGAGACTGACGATTTTGTTCAGCTCTGCCCCACTCATGTGAGTCACTGTAGCTTCCTTGAGATGCCAAGAAGAACAAGAACAAAGAACATCAAAACAATTTTTGCTTGAGATGAGAAAATTCCTACTTAGGGCTAGTAATTTCTGAGTTATACTCTGTGTGTGTGTGTGTGTGTGTGTGTGTGTGTATGTGTTCAGGGATGCCAAGAACCATCAGAAATTGGTCAAAATTGCTCACCTGCCAGGTTGGCATCTTACTGGTAATGAATCCATCGAGGGATGTACCTAATTGTGTGTAATAATAACAATAGCTCACTTTTCTATACTTCTTTAATGTTTGCAAAACACCTTACAAATATTATCGATTTTATCTTTACAATAACCCTGGGAGGTAGGTGCTATTGTGATAACCATTTTATAGATGAGAAAACTGAAGCAAACAGAGGCTAAGTGACTTGCCCAGGGTCACATAGCTAGTACAACATAGCTGAGGCTGACTTTGAACTCAGATCTTCTGGACTAAAGTAGCACATTGACTCAGGTTGTATAATTCATTGTTGGTCTGTTGTCAGAAGGTACGTAAAGTTGTCAGTCTTCATTCATACCACTTAATACTTGTGAGGTCTTGGATGAAGTTACTTGTTTCTCTGAGTCTCAATTTCCTCCACTATAAAATAAAGCATTTATTAAGCACCTGCTCTTATCATGTTCTAGTTGGGGATGCAAAAGCAGACAAACCAACGAACCAACCTTTGCCCTCAAGGAGCTTACATTCACCTGGGCAATACAACATGTTATAAATGCAAGATACTTAGAGAAAAGAGAGGTCATTAACTAGGGGAGGGATCATCATAGAAAGCTTTTTAGGGAAGATGGCACCCTGACTTGAGCCTCGAAGAGGAAGATAAAAATTCTGAAAGGCGGTGAGAGGAGGGAGTGCATTCTGGGCACAAGAGATTCTATTCTTTCAACATAGGAAGAATGCTGAGTTCAAGGAACAGTTAGTGGCCATTTTATCTGGAACATAGATTGTATAAAGGGAGTACAACCCATGCTCTGGGATGCCTATCCCAATTCCCATTCTCACTGACAAATTGGGTCCCTAGGGCATAATTCCTGTGTCTCCCCTAAGGGTTAAGGGACTGTGGAGAGGTATTTGTCTAATACTATATTTCATGAGCCCCTACTGGTGAGCTTCCCCCTGTGGTTATCAACTGATATCAGTTGGTCAGCCAGACTTAGCTAGGTTTTAGGAAGGGATATTGACTAACATAATATAGTAACAATATCTACCCCTCACAATCCCATCCCTCAGAAAAGTCTATGATACATTGTCCCACAAGTACATAGAGAATTTGGAGCAAAGTGTGATCAAGCTTACAGAGCACATGTAGCAAAGAGGCAACTTGGAGCTTCTAGGTGATGGAAGTCCTTTTTTCATTATTGGAGAGTACCCATTTCCCTTAGGAATGGTATAACTGGGTCTTATGCTGGGTCTGGAATTTGCCTTTTCTCATCATATGTAATCTGATACTTAGATACTTCCTGCAACTATTGCTTATGTCAGAGATCATGCTAGGATACTGACAAAGGGGAAGAGAGGTCCAAAATCTCCCTGACCTTTCAAAGCTTGACAGTTCCTATTCTGATGAAGAGAGGGGGGAAGGAGGCTGAGGTCAAAGCTGTGGGGCTCTCCTCCCTTCTTACTCCCACCTGATTTCTTCTCAGGGGCATACCTGGAAGACTTCCACTCTGAACTTCCAGACATTTAAATCTCTTGGTATCAAACTAGTTCCATATTTTATAAATGACCCACAGTGTGTGATCAAATCCTTCAACCAATTGAAATAGACTTCTGGTATAACATCACTCCATTTATTGCAATGACTTACAGGGACTTTTTATACTGTTGATTCATTTATTGAATCCTGGTTAAGATATCAGAGCAACTTCATTTTATTGTTTACTTTAAGTGAGGCAGGAAAATTGGTCTTAACTCAATGGCTGCTTCCTCTTACAGGATTAATATTAAATAAGACTGGAAACAAGATAGGAGTCATATTTCAATTGTTATTTTTGTTTTTATATCGTCTACCTTTCCAACATAGCTCTCTTTCCCCTTCCAGAGATCCATACTTCACAGCAAAAACATAAAAGAGGGGAAAGGCAGTTTATATAAACTAACCAACATTAGTCAAATCCAACACTGTATGCAGTGTGCCACACTGATAAACCCCCTCCCTCCCCAACCTCTACAAAGAAAGGAAACAGAGAGCATTCCTGTATCTCTTCTTTGGGATTGAGCTTGGTTATATGATTTTACATTATTCCATTCTCGTTTTTGTTATTCTTGTCTTTTCTGTTGGCATCACTGGCATCCCCATGGGCATGGTTTTCTTGTTTCTCTCTTTCCTTTAAATCTATTGAAGCACATGAGAAATCACAAAAGGAGAGAGTATAGAGAAAAAAGACAAGAGGACTGGGAGAGGAGGCACGTGATGTGGTGAAGGAAACCAAGCAGGAATGGTCAGAGAGTCAGAAGAAGAACTAAGACAGAACGTGGCCATTGAAGGAGAAGCTGTGTTTGGTGCAGAATGGGGAATTCTGAGCTCTTCTATTAATTTTTTCTAGTCCTTGGACAAGCTCCTTCCTTTCTCTGGACCTCACACAACCACAAAATTGTGGACTTCAGAGATAATCCATCCTAATGAATGCTGGTATAGGAAGCCCTTTCTCCCATCTCTCATAAGCAGTTATCCACCTTTTTCTTGAAAACCTTCAATACCAGGAGACTTCTAGCAGGCATCGAGGGGCTGCAGTGGATAAAGTACCTGGATTTGGAATCAGGAAGGCCCAAGTTCAAATTCTGCCTCAATACACTTATTAACTATGTGACCCTAGGCAAGTCACTTTGCCACTCATCTGTACAAAGAGGATAATAATGGTATGAGTTGTTGTGAGGATAAAATGAGATAATATAAAGTGGTTCACAAACCTTAAAGTGCTATATAAACACTAGATGTTACTATGAAATAGCTCTAATTGTTTGTGTAATGGAGGTGCTCAGGGAAACCCCTGATGCGTTGGATAGATGGGGCTTGGGGGTACCTTCTATGGAGCCGAACATACAAACCAGGGGTTGTTTTCATCACCCTCAATACATTAGGAGGTTTTTTTTTCCTTTCCCTAACTGCAAACTTATATTTATTTGGGTAGCTAGGTGATGCAGTAGATAGGGAGCCAAGCCTGGAATCAGAAAGACTCCTTTTCCTGAATACAAGTCTAGCTTCAGACACTTACTATTTGATCCTGGGTAAGTCACTTAACCTTTTTTTGCCTCAGTTTCCTCATCTGTAAAATGAATTGGAGAAGGAAATGGCAAACCACTCCAGTATCTCTGCCAAAAAATCCCCAAATGGGGTCATGAAGAGTCAGAATCAAATGAGAAACTATTGAACAGCAACAAAAACCTTAAATTTATCTTTTTTCCCTTTCCACCCAATGCAGTTTCTATCTACTTTTGTCTGTCTCTTGTTTCTACCCAGTTACTTATATATTTTCTCCCCCTTTGATTCCCCCCCCACCGAGGGCATGGATTGTCTTTGCTTTTCTCAGTATCCCCAGAAATTAGCATACTTACTGGCACACAGTAAACTTTAAGAAGTAAGCTTATGAACTGACTGACTCCTAGTTTGATCTTTTGGTTGAAAAACAAACAAACAAACCTAAACCAATAGAATCCTCTTTTTTATTAATTGCCTTTCAAATATCTGAAGACATGGTTTTCTGGTGTCAGAATAAATGTTTTGCTTCTGTCTTCTATTTGTAGATTCTGTAATATTTTGTGATTGAGCACTATGCCAGAATATATTTATAGTGACTGTTGGCACTGTGAATATCGCATTGGTGCTACACATGGCTGTGAAGGTCAAATGGTATGGTATGAGTAGTATTTTACAAACTTTAGAGCATTAATATGTAGGAATTATTCTTATTATTACCTTTAGAGATAGCATGGTATAATTTAGAGGTCCAACCTTTGAAACTAAGACCTGGGTTCAAGTTCTGCATCTGAAGCATTCTGACCATGAGATTCTGGGGAAGTCCTACCCTCTCAGCACTGCAGGTGATTCTCTAAGATAGGGGTTCTTAACCTGGGCTCCATAGACACACCCCCCCCAAGGAGTCCATGGGTTAATTTCAGGGGGTCCATTAATTTGGATGGGAAAAACACATCTGTCTTTCAATATAATTGGTTTCCTTAGTAATCCTACGTATTTAAAGATATTATTCTAAGACTTCACCAGAGTGCCCAAGGGGTCTCCAAGACAAAAAAATGGTTAAGAAACTCTGCTCTAGGACAATTGACTGACCTATATCAGAGGATAGAGTTTTCCTATCCAGACATTCCCTAAACCAATGGAATCACAGGTCGATAAATATCTAGTTATTATTAGTCCACCTCTGCTGTCACCATACTGGGTGATGTTACCCTCTCTGGGTCACAATTTTTCCACCTATAAAATTTGGGCCTGGCATAGGATGGTGTCAAAACTTCCTTGTGTCTTATTGTCTATGTATCTGCTTCCTGTGAGGTTCACATAGGGAAACGTGCTGCCAGTCAGGCTGCTGCTCCTCTCTGGATGAGGGCGGCCAAGGTCCTAGGGATAGAGAAGGGAATGGGAGCTGTCCTTCCTACTTCTGTTCCAAACAGGAGGTTTCTATCACTGGAGTTGTGTGTGTGTGTGTGTGTGTGTGTGTGTGTGTGTGTGTGTGTATGAGAGTATGTGAATATGTGTGTATGTGAATGTGTGTGATTGTGTATGAGAGTATGTCAATGTGTGTACGCGTGTGAATGTGTCAGTGTGTGTGTCAGTGTGTATGAGAGTGTGTGAATGTTTGTGTGTGTGTGTGTGTGTATGAGAGTATGTGAATATGTGTGTGTGTGAATGTGTGTGATTGTGTATGAGAGTGTGTGAATGTGTGTGTGTGAATGTGTGTGTGTGTCAGTGTGTATGAGAGTGTGTGAATGTGTGTGTGTGTGTGTGAATGTGTGTGTATGAGAGTGTGTCAATGTGTGTGTGTGTTTGTATGAGAGTATGTGAATACGTGTATGTGAATGTGTGTGATTGTGTATGAGAGTGTGTCAACGTGTGTGTGTGTGAATGTGTGAGTGTGTGTGTGTGTGTGTGTGCGCGCACATGTGATTCCACCTGAAATCCAACTCCCTGCTCTAAGAGGGCTAGAAGGGAGTTGATTGTGTAGAGATTAATGACCCCAGACCAGGGCCTCTTCCACTTTCCACTCAAGAGTTTTTGTATTTTTTTTCTTTTTAAGTGAGAGGTTGGAGGTAAAAGTTACAAGACCAACAAATTCCCAAAGAAGGCGGGGCTGGAGTCAGTTTCCTCTTCCATCTGCCCCAGGCTCTCCCTCTAACTGCATGGCCTGGCTTTTTTGTGGGAAAGGTGGAGCGGATCACCCTCCTTAGGCCAGAACTCACATCTTTCCCTGCCTTCCCTCCCCCCACCCCCACCTAAAGTTCAGTCTCTTTTGGGGCCCCTTGTCTTTACTCCCTCATCTCACTGCGTAAGAGGTGACTGGCCAAGAAACAGCCTTCTAGGGAGGGCTCCTGTTACCATCCCAGCAACGGGACATTGTACATTCCAGAGTCACCCAAAAAAAGACCTCAGAGACACTGGGTCTCATACTTTTATTTTATGTTAGAGAAAATTGTGGCTCAGGCAGAAGAGTTAGCTTAAAATCTGGAAATTTAGAGCTAGAAGGACCCTCAGGGACTATCTGGTCCCAACCCTTCATTTTACAGGTAGGGAAACTGAGGCCCAGGAAAGGCAAATGTAAGATCACAGAGTGTCAGAGGTGGGACTTGAATCCAGGTCCTTTCACTTTAGAGGTAACACCATTCAGCTGGAAGGGACCTTAGCAGCCAACCTGTCCATTCTGAAGCTGAATAAGAATCCACCCTATAACATAACTTCCTTTCAAAGCTTAGCTCAGGTACCAATTCTTGGCCCCATCTGATCAATTCTTACCATTTCTATCTCTCTTCTCTAAAAGTACTTTTTATTTACTTATTTATAGACAAAGGATCCTAGGTTGAGAGCCCGACGGGTTGGACAGGTCATGGAATCCAAGCACCTCTTTACAGATGAGCAAACTTGAAGCTGACTCAGGTTAATTGATTTGTCCTGAGTCACAATGCTTGAGTCTGAAACAGAATTTGAACCCAGGCCTCTTCCTCCTTCTTCCTCTTTCTCCTCCTCCTCCTCTTCCTCATCCCCCACTCCTGCTTCTCCTCCCCCTCTTCTTTCCACCCCTTGCACAGAGTCACACAGCTAGTAAATGTCTGAGGCAGGATTTGAACTTAGATCCTCCTGACTTTAGGGTCATTGCTGTATCCTAGCTGCCCTGAACTCAGGTCTTCTTGATTTCAAATCCGGTACTCTATTCACCATACCAGCTAGCCACATTTAAGGTCTGATACTCCACTGACTGAACTGTTCATATCATATCTATTTCTGCTTCTTCCCTGCCCCCAGGAGAATGTAAGCTTTTTGAGGGCAGGGCTGGTTTCATTTTTATCTTGTAGATACTTAATAAATATTTGTGGGGCTATGGTAAATGATTGTAATAGAATATTATTGTGCTATAAGAAATGATGAGCAGGATGACCAGAAAAACCTGAAAAGACTTAGATGAACTGATGCATAGTGAAGTGAACAGAACCAGGAGAATGTTGTACTCAGCGACAGCAATACTGAACAGTGAAAAACTGTGAATGATTTAGCGATTCTCAGCAAAGCAATGATCCAAGACAATCCCAAAGGACTAATGATGAAGTATATTATCCACTTCCAGAGAAAGAACTGATGTTGACTGAATACAGACTGACGCATGCTGTTTTCACTTTTTCATTTTTTTCTTTTGTTTGAGTCTTCTTGTACAAATTGCCTAATATGGAAATTTTCATAATTGCACATGTATAATCTATATCTGATTGCTTACTATCTTAGGAAGGGGGGAGAGAGAGAATTTGGAACTCAAAACTTTAAATAAAAATGTTTTTAAAAATTGAAAAAAATACTTGTGGAGTTTTTGCATTGAATACCGACTAATGGTCATCCAGCCTCTGCCTGAAGCTCTCCAGCAAGGAGGTCCCCGCTGCCTTCCAGGGCAGTTTATTCCACCTTTGGAAACCTCTAATGATTAAGAAGTTTGTTTTATTTTATTTTATTTTCCTTCCTGTCATCAAACTGAAATCCATCACTTTGAACCTTCCTCCCTGTTTGGTACCCTGGCCCGGACAGAAGAATGGAGTAAGGAGGAATGTATAGGGCCTGGGAGGCCTGAGCCCTGCTTCTGCCCTGCTGCCCCTTCTTTCTGCAGGGGGGAAATCAAATAGACCCCCAAGGTCAGAACATTTCAAAGGATGGGGAATTCATTGCCATGTGTGTGGTTTGGGAACTTGGTGGAAGGAAGGCCCTTCTGTTGAGAACAATCCAATGCCGTGCTAACAGCTCTCAGGAAAGCTGAAAAGCAAAGCCAGCTCTATGTGTATAAAGGTCAAGTGTAGGCCTGAGTCTCAAATTCAGCCACAGAGGTGGGATTGTTGACAGATGCCTTCCATCCTGGATTCTCTCTCTTCCCCCTCTCTGGAAGCCTCTGCGGGCTTTCAGAAAGGATGAGCATGAATACCTTGCTCTGACCTCCCTCTCCTCTGAGCTCTTCCTGCTGCTGCTTGGAGCACCCCTCGTGGGGTTCTTAGCAGAGGCTGTCTTGTGTTGTTAATTAATTTTTGCGATGTGTTAGTTGTTTCTTCCCTACCACATTGCAAATGTCTTGATGACAGGGCTCAGGGGATCATGAGGATCATGGGATCCCATGTCCTAAGGCTGAGAAAGAGTTCAAGGGTCAGATAGTCTCACCCTGACCAGAAATATGAATCCCCTGCACTCCCCCAAGACAAGAGGTTACCCAGACTGTTTGAGTACCTGTACTGACAGGGAGCTAACTGTTCCCCAGGCAACCCTTCCCACATCTGGATAGCTGTCATCATTAGGAAGTTCTTCCCTGATGTTAAGCTGAAATCTGCCTCTCTGTGACACAGGTCATAGGATATGACTGAGCTGAAATCTGCCTTCCCAGAACTTTTACCCAGGTGGTCTTTTTTATGCTCTAGAGGCCAAGAAGAACAAGTGTAATTCCATATTTGACTTTAGTGTATTCATCAGCTTACATTATCATAGAATCATGGATATCGAGATGGAAGGGCTTCTTGTCCAACACCTCTCATTTTACAGTTGAGGAGACTGAAACCTAGAGAGGGGGAGTCAAGTGCCTAAAGTCATAGAATCATAGATCTAGAACTGACTCAGAAGCCAACTAATCCAACCTCCCCATTTAATGGACGAGGAAGGCCAATGGGACTGAAGTGACTTGTCCATTGTCACATAAGGAGTAAATGGCAGTGCTAGAATTTAATCCCAGCTCTTATGACTCCAAATACACAGCTTTCTTCCTGCCAGACCATTCATTTTCATCTCTGTATCCCCATAGGACCTTAAAGGAAATAGTATTTATGAGAAGCAACATAGAATAGTGGATAGCATGCTAGGCATGAATTGGAGACCTGGATTCAAATCCTATCTTTGATACTTGCTAATTGCATGATCTCATATATCATTTAGCCTCCTTGATTCTATTTCCTGCTATGTAGAATAGTACTTGTCTCCCAGGGTTATTGTGAGGGAACAAATGAGAATGTATGTAAATAATTTTGTAAATGGTAAAGTTCTATGTACTATTGATTAACTAATATCTGATTGATTGATATTATTTATATGGTGAGTCCATATATGGAACCCATCATCTTGCTTAGCCAATACTACCTCTCTATGAATGAGGAGAGTCTTATGCAAATGTACTGTGCTTGAACCACAGGTTACATTCCTCCCCTGGATCAAAACCTTTTGCAGTCCCTTTGTACAACTGGTGGATAATCTCTTTTTCTCAGCCTCTAGGAAGGTGTGTCCATTAGTTCTCTCCCATTACTTTATATTTCCCAACAGGATCACCTCTGTACAACATGCTATCTCCTACCATCTTCTAGTATTCTTTAAAAATTTTTTTATTTTTATTTTTTAGATATCCCTTCATATTCAATTCATCCTGTGCCCTCCGTCTATGTATACATGAACACACATATGTCCACACTCACATATATATTTATATACACATACACCCTCCTTGACATACATATATTTGTATGTATACATACATACATACATATATGTCCATATATATTCCCTTCAACTATTCTCATACTGAGAAAAGTCTCATGAGTTACAATTATCATTTTTCCATGTAGGAATGTAAATAGTTCAACTTTAATAAGTTCCTTATGATTTCTTTTTCCTGTTTACCTTCTCATGCTTCTCTTGCTTCTTGTATTT
>CM053580.1:556358676-556377877 GCA_028627135.1 Pseudochirops cupreus
CATGCTTCTCTTGCTTCTTGTATTTGAAAGTCAAATTTTCTGTTCAGCTCTGGTTTTTTCAGCAAGAATGCCTGAAAATCCTGTATTTCATTGAATGACCATCTTTTGCCCTGAAACATTATATTCAGTTTTGCTGGGTAGGTAATTCTTGGTTTTAGTCCTAGCTCCTTTGACCTTCAGAATATCATATTCCAAGCTCTTCAGTCCCTTAATGTAGAAGCTGCTAGGCCTTATGTTATCCTGATTGTGTTTTTACAATACTCAAATTGTTTGTTCCTGACTGCTTGCAGCATTTTCTCCTTGACCTAGGAACTCTGGAATTTGGCTATAATATTCCTAGGAGTTTTCTTTTTGGGATCTTCTTCAAGAGGCGATGGGTGAATCCTTTCAATTCCTATTTTGCCCTCTGGTTCTAGAATATCAGGGCAGTTTTGCTTGATAATTTCTTGAAAGATGGTGTCTAGGCTCTTTTTTTGGTCATAGCTTTCAGGTAGTCAGATAATTTTCAAATTATCTCTCCTGAAATCTACTTTCCAGGTCAGTGGTTTTTCCAATGAGATATTTCACATTGCCTTCTATTTTTTCATTTGTTTGGATCTGTTTTATAATATCTTGATTTCTCATAAAGTCGTTAGCTTCCAATTGCTCCAGTCTAATTTTGAAAGAGTTATTCTCTTCAGTGAGTTTTTGCAATTCCTTTTCCATCTGCAAATTAGGCTTTTTAAGGCATTCTTCTCCTCACTGGCTTTTTGGGCCTCTTTTGCCATTTGAGTTAGTCTATTTTTTAAGGTGTTATTTTCTTCAGTGTATTTTGGGTCTCCTTTAGCAGGTTGTTGACATGCTTTTTATGATTTTCTTGCATCATTCTCATTTTTCTTCCCAATTTTTCCTCCACTTCTCTTACTTGATTTTCAAAATCCTTCTTGAGCTTCTACATAGCCTGTAACCAGTTCATATTTTTCTTGGAGGCTTTTGATGCGGGAGTTCTGACTTTGCTGTCTTTCTCCCACTCCATGCTTTGATACCTTTTGTCCCCAAAAAAGGATTCTATGGTCTGTTTGTGCTTCCTCTGCTTGCTCATCTTGCTAGCCAATTACTTGACTCTTGAGCTCTTTGCCACAGTAGAACTCTGCTTCTAGAATGGAGAGAGCTTTGTCCCAAATCACTGGGGTTTTCACAACTGCCAGAGCTATTAGGAAAGTGCCCTCTCTGCAGCCCCCACAAGCTCTGGCTCACCGGCCACACACCTGAGGGCCACCACCCAAGACCATAATCCAGATCCAAGCAGGTTAAAGCAAGAGCAAATACCCTCTGAATGGTCACTTGGTTCCCCTATGATCTGTAGGCCAGGAGCTCTGGAAGCAGTTATGTGGTGGCAACTGCACAGCTGCCATGCCTCCTCCACTTCTCATCTGGGAGGCAGGGGCCAGACCATGCTCCTCTGTTCCCCTTTATTCCAACAGAGTTCCCCACTGACCTTTTACATTGTCTTTGGTGTTTATGGGTTGAAAAGTCTAGAAACCACCACAGTTGCTGGTAATTCACTTTCCTGAAGTCTGCTCTGGCAGCCACTGGTTGGGGTCACCCTGGGACCAGACCTACTTGGCTCATGCAGGAGTGAGCTTGGCTACCAGCTCAGTGTGATAGACCCTTCCTGTAGGCCTACCAGGCTGCCTTTGGGATAGGGGGCAATTTGTTTCTCTCTGTCACTTTAATGTAGCTCCAAAATTTGTGTAGAGTCATTTTTTTTACATGTATTGGAAGTGATTGGAATGGGAGCCCATGCCAAGTTTGTGCTTCTACTCTGCCATCTTGGCTCCACCCCCTCTAGTATCCTTTTAACTAAAAATTTTCTCCTTCCTCATTCTCAACTAGTCCAACCTATGCGCAAAGTCACAGAATTACATGGTTGAAAAGGACCTCAAAGTCATCTAGACAACCTATACCTGACCAGAAATCCTTTCTCCAACATACTTAACAAATGATCATCCAGCCTCTGCTTAAACACCTCCTATGAGAGTGACCCCATTGTCTCCTTAAATAGAATTCTTCTACCTTTGGATAAATCTTAATAACCTAGATCAGTTTCTGCACTTTTTACCAGCTCTTCCTAGTTCTTCCTCCTGTGGCTAAGCAATACAAATCAGATCCTTCTTCCATGTGACAATTTTTCAAATACTTCAAGATGGCACTCCTGGCTTCCTTAAATTTTTCTCTTCTTAAGGCTAAACATCCCAAGTCTCTACACAACATGTGAGTATTGAGGGATCAAGTCCCTGGCTCAGTTGGTATTCCTTTCTGTAAGAATAACATCAAATCAGACTCCTGATTTAAGTCATCCTGCATTGGAGTAGATTTTGTAAGCCAACTTTCTAAATGGTTGTGTGGCTGTGTGTGTGTGTGTGTGTGTGTGTGTGTGTCTGTGTTGTAAGTTAAAAAGCAAGGCATCTAAATGTGGGATATTTTAAATAAGTGTGTTAGTCCAAAGAGAGAGATACATAGAGGTGTTACAGAGAGAGAGAGAAAGAGAGAGACAGAGAGAGAGAGAGAGAGAAAGAAAGAAAGAAAGAAAGAAAGAAAGAAAGAAAGAAAGAAAGAAAAAGAAAGAAAGAAGGAAGGAAGGAAGGAAGGAAAGAAAGAAAGAAAGAAAAGAAAGAAAGAAAGAAAAAGAAAGAAAGAAAGAAAAGAAATAAGGAAGGAAGAAAGGAAGGAAAGAAAGGAAGAAGGAAAGGAAGGAGGGAAAGAAAAAAGGAAGGAAGGAAGAAAAAAAGATTATCTAGCATCAAGGAGACAGACATTTAGACAAGAAACACAGAGTGGGGATGTCAGCTGCCTACCTACTCTGCCAGGGGAAAGTTAATGCAGGTAACTTCATAGATAGGTTCAACTTCTGGCTGGAGAATCACTCAGAATGGACTGAGAATTTCAGCTAGTCTTCATTAGTGACAGAAAGAGAATGGAAACTCTTTGAGGGGAGGGAACATTTCATTTTTTTCTTTGTATTCACAGAACCAACACAGTAGCTGACTCTTCCTAGATGGCAAGGATGAGGGGGAAAGAAAGGGAAGAGAGATTACTTTTGAACTTCATATGCAGATGACTAAGAGTTAATTTTATACTCAGATGGTTGCTGGTCTTTGACCAGGCAAAGATTAAGAAAAAGAAGCCACTTCCTGACTCCAAGGAGCTTATACTTGTATGGTGTTTCTCCAAAGCAGCCAAGGGCATCCTGGTGGGAGGGTTGGATGGGATGGGTATTTTCTGTCAGTGACTGATGAAAATTCCTCCCCATACTTTTCAATATAGCTAATCCTTATTTACCTTCAAGGAAGAACAATTGTTTAAAAAAAAAGACAAGGGGAGGTGACAGAGGGAGGCAGAGAGAGTTGGGGATTATACAGCTCTGATGTCAGATGTCATGGGGATTGTAGGGAGAAACCCAACTTTCTGAGATACTTGGTCCCCTTGACTCTGCCTACAGCATGCTTTCTTTTCTCTCTCAATTTTCCTACATGTCAGGAGAAAATGAAACTATAGTTGTCTGGAATGGTTTATTCTTTGCCAGAATGGGGATCTCTCTCTCACTTTTCTCATTTGTTTTATTCATAGAGTATGCAGAGCCCAAGGGAAGATTACTCAATCCTACCCCCTTTACCACCTGCTTCACCAGAACCTTTGATGTCTCATCTCCTTATCCAATTCCA
This sequence comes from Pseudochirops cupreus, assembly GCA_028627135.1. Classification (NCBI taxonomy): domain Eukaryota; kingdom Metazoa; phylum Chordata; class Mammalia; order Diprotodontia; family Pseudocheiridae; genus Pseudochirops; species Pseudochirops cupreus. The sequence continues at coordinate 556,362,381 of CM053580.1, forward strand.
AATTTTTTCCTCCTACTTTGGGATTTTCTTGTATTTTTTTCTAAACAGCTTCTATTTATCTAATGCAAATGAGAAATAACTACAGTATATTTTGTAATTCCTGAATTGGCCATGGTGGCTTTTTTTCTTCTTCAAAAAAACCACACCAGGATTATCTAGCATCAAGGAAACACACATTTATATAAGAAATACAGGGTAGAGGTGTCAGCTGCCCACCCACGCTGCCAGGGGAAAGTTCACGCAGTTAATTTCATAGGTAAGTGTCAACTTCTTACTGGAGAATCACTCAGAATGGAGTGAAAATTTCAGCCACTCTTCCATTGATGACAATAAGAGAATGTAAACTCATTGAGGATAGGTACTGCTCCATTTTTTTCTTTGTGTTCACAGAATCAGTACAGTAACTGGCTCTTCCTAGATGCTTAATTTGTTGAATTGAACTGAATCAGCATGGAAGTGCTTCCTTATCCAATGGATGCCTTGGTCAACCAATCAAGAGCTCAGGTTCTTTCTTTCAACAACTGTTGTTAATAGCATCAACTATAGTCATTCATAAACTTATAGCATATTACATTTGGAAAAGACGCTAGAAGCCAACCTTATCCAGATGTTAATTGCTTCTACTTAATCCCCAACAAATAGTTATCCAGTCTTTTCTAGAAGACCTTCAATGATGGGGAACACACTATTTCTCTTGGTAGCCCATTACACTTTAGGACGCCTCTAATTGTTAGGAAGTTAAGTTTGCTTCTCTTTAATTTCTACCCATTGCTCCTGCTTCTGCCTTTTGGACAGAACAAGTCTGACCCTTCCTCCATGTGACAGTCCTTAAAAGAAAGTTCTAATGACTCCCCTAAACTTTCTCTTCTCCAGGGTGGTCACTTTCAGTTTCTTCAACCAACCTTCATTTGGCATGACCTCAAGGCCCTTCCTCTAACTGATTACCTTCTGAACACTCTCCAACTTGTCAGTGTCTTTGATGAGGGGTGCCAGGAACTGACCACAGCACTCCAGATGTGGTCTGAGCAGGGAAAAGTACAGTTGCAATTGATCTGTGTTAATTCCTCAGACAGAAATCCTGTCTGTTGTTCTATATTGGTTTCTCAGACAGAAAGTCAATTGAGATGATAACACTGATAATGTGTGTGAATATTGTTGTAGCCCTGTTAAGTTTTGTTTTCCTAGAAACAGAAACTGTGAAGAGCTTGGAGTGGAGCAGTCCCTGTGAGTTGATTTGTGGAATAGGAGCAGAGAGCTACCTTTGTATGAATCCAGGTGAGAACTGAGAGCAGTCAGCCTGTAGAGGAGGAGCCACGGGGTTTGAAAGCTGGCCTCAAGTTAAGATGAAAGAAGACACTAAACCTCTCTCAACTGTCTACCCAAAAACTCATTAAATTTCCTTGATTGCTCTGACTTATATGTAGCTTATAGTTCTCTTTAAAAAAAATCATATCTTTTTTCAATTGAACTATTCTCTGGGTATGCCTCTTCTTCTTATACTTGTGAACTTGATTTTTTGAATGCAAGTTCAACATTTCTATTTATCCCTACTCTTTTTCAGTTTTTTTTTTAAGTTTGTCCCAAGGATCTTCTCTGCCAAGATCTTTTTAATTCCTGACTTTTATACAGCTTGTTAACCAAGTCTCCCAGCATTGGGCTATTCACAATTTGATGATCAGACCAGGTCTATAATGTTGTCTTTTTGTATATAAATTACTGTTAGTAATAGTTATGGCTTTCTCACTCCCACTTTGCTTCTTTCCATTCCCCTTTGAGTCACCCGTGATTTTGATTCTTCTTACATCATGGTGGCTTTTGATGGAGATATGGTACCACCAGGAGAATGATAACTATGAAATGGCTAAATGTCTTTATGGTATTTTGTGTCAAAATTAGTCTGACCCTTTAAAAGGCATCTTGACTGGGCTTCAGTGTTGAATAGTTTCATTGAAACCAGATTAACCTAGCACCATATACCTCTTAGGATAAAAAGTCCACTCCAAATAGACCAGCCATCAAAGGAGAACCAGAGTAGGTCCAAGGCAAAGATGAGATAGAGAAGCAACTTCAAGCTGGACGACTAGATGACCCTGGCTCTCAAGCAGATTAAAAAACAAAAAATAATGACTTTATTAGCCCAAGATTTAACTCGACTTTGTTTAAAATTACAGTTGACATGTGCTCCAACCTCTAAATCTCTACAATTTTTCTAATAATAATAGCTAGCACTTATATAGAATTTTAAGGTTTGAAAAGTGTTTTACAAATATTATATCATTTAATCTTTCCAACAACCCTGTCAGAAGGGTTGTTTCCCCATTTTACAAGACGGGTAAAATGAGGCTAGGAGAGGTTAAGTTACTTGTCCAGGGTTATATAGCTAGTAGGTGTCTGAAGTGGGACTTGAACTCTAGCCTTTCTGACTACAAGTCATATGACCTCTGCCTGAATACTTTGAATGATAGGAGACTCTCTAACTCCAAAGATATCACTGTGATTTTTTTTTTTTAGAAAACTCTTGCTTAAATGGAATTGAATGGGCTCAGTATAGGAGAGTACATGTCAAAGTACAATAGTTATAAATTAGTTAGTGAAAGTAGGATCCTGGTTGGGCTTTTGTTTGTGAGTTTAAAAAAAATCTTATTTTAAAAATCACTTTTTCAAAATTTTTATTTTTTAATTTTTCAGCAATTTTACTTTCAGATAACAAAGCATTGGCTTGGTGAGTTTCTTGCCTATAGTCTTGGAGTCTGACTATACTTTGGCTTGCTTTTGGCAACCTCCCACTAACTACTGATGAGGGGAATTGGAAAGGTATCTAACAAGTCAAGGGATACATGGCCCAACTCCCTAAAAGGTGCTTTGCACACAGGATGCTCTCAGTAAAGAAACATTCATTGAATGAATTTGTTGAGTAGAGGTCATACCTATTAAATTTGTAGTGGAGGAATTGTCATGAGGAAAAATATCTTAGACCCAGGTATGTAACAGGGGAGGGAAAGGAAATTCAGAAGGGAGGACAGTAATCAGAGAAGTGACAGAAGGAGTTAGAGGAAGAGGGAGGAGCGAAGAACTGATTTGGATATCAGGAGCCTGAAAGTCTGGAGACTGCTGGGAAGTCCTGGGGCTCCGAAACTCAAGAGCACTGGGGTGAGGGTAGGACCTATGTTCCAGATCCTGGAATAGAGGTTGGAGGGCAGAGCTGGTGCAAGCTGTTTCTCCAGGGAATGGAGTGGTAGAAATAGAAAAAAGAAAAAAATACACTTAGCTGGAACCATGGGAGTACATACAGTCAGAGAAGGGTAAGGAAGTTTACATGGACTTCTTGAGAGCCAGACCAAGGAAGAACAGACCTTTGACAGGTAGGTAGGTGATCCTATTACACAGATTTGAGTGGACCCACCTGTTCAGTAAGGCAGCTCCTGAATGTCTTATGGGAGGCAAGGTGGAATAGTGGGAAAATTGTGGGACTCAAGAATAAGGAGAGACCAAGGTGTAATTCTCATCTATAGCTATGTAAGCAAGACTCTGCTTGGCCAAGTTTCAGTTTTCTCTTCTGTAAAACATTTGACACTATATTATGAGGTTGAACCAAATGAAATAATTCAAGTGAAGTACTTTGTAATCTATAAAGTGCTACCAAAATGCCAGTGATGATGATGGTGGTGGTGATATTTTTTTCTGAGCTAGACAAGGCCAGATTCTCTGTGTAATGTGTACATGCAATTTGCACATCTGTATATAGATAACTCCCCAGTATTTCTCATGGGAAGGTGAATTAAGAGCATTTATTAATTACTTATTATATTTTAAGCATTGTGTTAGATTTGGAAGATACAGACAGAAAAGTGAGACCATCTCTGCTCTCAACACTTCTGTATAGACTTAGAGCTAGAAGGGCTTATCATGTCCAACATCTTTATTTTGCAGATGGGGAAACTGAGGCACAGAGAGGTTTAAGTGACATGCAAACTTTAAAATGTTAGAGAAATGGTCATTGTTAGCATTACTTTCTGCCAGGCATTGTGCTGGGTACCAAGAATACAAAGGCAAAAATAAAAGTGGGGATGGAGTGGGAGGAAGAACTGACCTCTATTGGCAGGGAAATGATCAGGGAACTCTCCCTAAGAGCTCTCTGTTGCCTTCACATTACACCCTTGCCCCCGGCTTGCTCCAGTACTGACCAAGAACAGACTAAGCATATTCCTGGATCACCCGATTTCTGGAGGAGAGTTGGGCTTGGTAACCTGAGCCTCCCGAGTTGTAGAACCAGCTTCAAACAAACTTGCCCTCAGCTGTCAGGGTCTTCATATATGGAGCAGGGAAAGGGAGAACACACACACGCACACACGAAGGTCGTTGAGCCAATACCTGTGCCTGGAGAGGTAGCTTTGTCCCAATTAACTGGTACCTGTCACAGGCCAACGTTCCCTTACAGTAGCATGAAGGAAAGCAGGCCAGGGAATTATTTTAGATATCTCCTTTATTTAAAAAAAATGGCAAGGCTTTCTACTAAGTCAGGCTGTCTCTTGGAGATTTCCTCTGTTTGAATTAGAGGCTGCTCCTGAGCCCTCCCGACAGCGGGAGGTAAGCACTTATCCTGGCTTCGCTGCTCTCTCGCCCTCCGTCTGTTCTGCTCACAAAGCGGCCTCTGATTTTAATCAAGGTAACCTCGGAGTGACTTCTAAATGGACAGTATATAATAAGGGGAGGAATCAAAAGGAGAGCGGGGCTTCCTGCCTGCCGGCGAGGTCAGCTCTCACATTACAGCCGCCCGGCGCTGAATGGCAGCGAGGGGAAGGTGACAGACCATCTGCTTTCCTTCAGGTTTCGGGTGCTGATTTTCGAAGCTGGCCCAGCCTCCTCTCTCGTGCGCGCGTTCCCTCGGAGACTTTCTCTTATGTATTTGAATTCATTTGATCTCCAGCATATTTTTCTCTGCTCATCGAATCTGAAATGAGACCTGGGCAACTTTGAAGCAGCTTTCGCTTTCCTAACCCATCCCTAATTAATTATTTTTCTGTCTTCGGGAGCAGCTTGGCAACAGCTCGGACAACAGTCTGGAGCAGAGCTAAGTTGGCAAAATGCTGCGCCTGGTATTGGGGGAACGTGGGGCTGGATAAAGTTCAGCTCTGTCGCTGAACTTTAAAAGACAGGACTTTGCTGTAGAGCAAAGTTGGGATTTGAACACAGGATCCTATAATGCCCAAACCTCTGTAAAATGAAGGGAATTAACTTTAAGCCCCTCCCATCTTGAGGCTCTTAATCTTACGACAAGTTAACCTCTCTGAGCCTCAGTTTCCTCATCTGTCAAATTAAGGGGTGCTCTAAAGTAGACTCCTATCAGGTCAAGAAGGATAATCTTACAAGTACTAACGAGTACTCGTTATACTCCTTCTCCTCTCTAAATCTTGAAGGAATTCTAGAGAATGCTTCATTTGACAGATGAAGAAATTGAGGCCCAGAGAGGGTAACTTTGTAGTAACATTATCCATCTTGACCTTGATAGGAATCTATCTATTCCAACCTCTTAATTTGACAGATGAGGAAACTGAGGCTTGGAGAGATTAATTTGTCAAAAGATTATAGACTTCAAGGTGGAAGGAACTTAAAGTTCAATTCCTCCATTTTACAGAGAGGGAGACTGAGGCCAAGAAAGCCGAATTAATTTGTTCAAGATTAAACTAGGATTTGGATCCAGGTCCACAATCAGAGTTCCTTTCACTCTTATACTTTCTGTTTTAGGTCCAATATCCTTAAAATGTCAGCTTACCCAGGCAAAAAGCAAAAAGTAGGAGATCCTAGGTCTCCAAACACTAACATTTCAGAACAGATATAAACCCTCAGTGATTTCCTCTTATGTAGTATGTATATAGGCATAGTGGGTAGAGATCTAGACTTGGAGTCAGAAGGACCTGTGTTAAAATCGTGCCTCATTCAATGGTTGTGTGACCCTGGGCCAGGCATGTAACCTTTGTGCCTCAGTTTACTGTAAGATGAGGAGATTGGACTAATGGCCTCTAAGGTTTCTCCCAGCTAGGACCTTAGGATAAGTTGTTTGAACTCCCTGGGGTCCAGTTTCCTTATTAATAAAATGAAAGTATCGGATCATATAAACTTAAAGGTCCTTTCCAGATCTATATCTATTACACTATTTTACTATCTTTCTACACTAAGGCAGTGGAGCAGGGGTGTCCATTATCCAGAATGGGTGGCCACTGCCAGGGATCCCCCTTGGTGGGATGACGTGAAAGGAATAAGGGAAGAAAGATGTTATCCTTGATTGTCTTAAAACAGAAAGTCAGACCACTCCAATTTTCTTAAAGGAAGAAAACATGCTATAGAGTTAGCTTGTTGAAGAATTCATCAGGACTGATGATTTCCCCAAGGATGATTATCCCACAGGGCAGAGGAGGCAGATCAGTAGGCAGAATCTGAAAGTACTTGGATCGCAAGCAACACCCCCATCCTCCCGGTTTGTAGGAAGGATAATGAGGCAGCCCTAAAAGATGTAGAAGGCAAAGTTCAAGTGGGGAGTAAAGGACGGAATCTCAGAGGTGGAAGGGGCCTCTTTGGCCAACCTTCAAACCACTAGGAATCCCCTCTATGTCTCATCCCCAAAGAGTCATCCAGTCTCTACATGAAGACCTCTGCTTCTCATGGACTTTGTTACATCCCAAGGGCATCTCATCCACTTTGGGACAGCTCTCCTTGGTAGTAAATTTTTTCTGACATCAAATTTACATATTTGAAGCTTTCACCCATTCCTTCTCATCCTCCTTTCTGGGACCAAGAAGAACAAGATTAATCTCTCTCCTCCCCCTCATTTTTAAAAAAAACAACCCTCTGATTTAATTGTCAAGGCCGCTCCCTCTGCCAATGCCCACCATTGTCCCTTCTCTGCAACTTATAGTCATAATGAATTGCCTCTTTTTCACTGAGAAGTTGAGTGATTTGCTCAAATTTTCATAAGTAGTATGTCTTCACAGGCAGGTTTGTTGAAGTCAGCTGTTTCTCCATTAAACCACACTGCCTTCTCTGTTATAGCCCCTGCAGTACTCTAAGACAGGTAGTATGGTTCCCCTCAGTCTTTCTAAACCTCATTTCTTTCTTGTTGTTCTTCAGTTACGGCCAACTCTTTGTGACTCCATTTGGCATTTTCTTGGCAAAGATACTTGAGTGTCTTGGCATTTCCTTCTCTAACTCATTTTACAAATGAGAAAACTGAGGCAAGCAGGATTAAGTGACTTGCTCAGGGTCACATAGCTAATAAGTATCTGAGGCCAGATTTGAACTCATGAAGTTGAGTCTTACTGATTCCAAGGCCAGTGCTCTATTCACTGAGTCACCTAGTTGCATTTCTTTCAAGTGATATTTATTTGACGTAGTTTAGAGACAGTTTACCATCCCACTTGCCTTTTAGCAAGGTCTTTTGTAAACTGTACCACCTAGGGCTGACTGATTATAGAAAGAGCATATTCCAGATACGATGTGATGAGAGTAGAATACAGCAGAGCTATAACCTTCCTTCCCCTCACTTGCACCCCATTCTAAATACTATACCTCTCCTAGAGCCTAGATTTAGAGGTGGAAGGGCCCATAGAGGCCATCTGATCCAACTCTCTCATTTTACAGATGAGGAAACTGGGGTAAGGGAAGTGACTTCCCAAAGGTTACCCAGGTATTAAGCTGAGATTCAAAGCCAAGTTGTCTGACTCCCAATCCAGCAACCTTTCCACTACTAGGGTCAACAGTGAATAGATCTCTGGACCTGGAGTCAGGAAGACCTGAATTCAAATCCGACCTCAGACATTTACTAGCTGTGTGACCTTGGACAAGTCACTTAACCCCTGTTTGCCTCAGTTTCTTCACTTGTAAAATGGGATAATAAAAGAATCTACCTCCCAGGGTTGTTGTGAGGATCAATTAAGATAACAATTATAAACCATTTAGCACAGTGTCTGGTATATAATAGGTTGTATAGAAGTGTTAGTTGCTTTCTGTCACTGGAAAATTCAGAGAACAAAAAACTTGAAGGCTCATTTGGAGAAGACCATGGGATCAAAATGCCCTAGAAGGAGTTCCTTTTCAGGTTTGAATGGTCTCTGAGTTCCCTTCCAACTCTCATATCTGTGAGTCTGTGAAGACAAAGAGAAGGGTGGTTGGGGAGGAGACCCATGAGGAGATCACTGTTAGACTTTTTGTCATCATTCTAGTTTTGTTAGACTCCAGAAGACAGAAGCTAGAGAAAGAGAATGACTAAGCAGAGAGCTGGTTAGGGCAGCAGATTTCAATTCTGGCTCCCAGACTCATGTCCCTGTAGACACATGCCTTCTACTTCACAGGAAGGGGTATCGGAAGCCTTCCATGGAGGCATTTCCAGATTCCTCATTACTACGTAATGTACTCAGGCAATCTTTTATTCCCCAATGGATCTCCCCTCACAGAAACCTTCATTCTCAGAAATAAGATACATCCAAGTTAAAAGTCACTTTGAAAATAAAATAAGGCTTTGATAGCATCAACTTACTCCCTATTCTAGCTTCAGTGTTTGCAGGCTGTCACTCAGGGAAATTACAGATGCTGCAATGTATTAGGAGGAACGCATTATAGAACATGTCCGAGAGGTACTCTAAGAGTCTGGTGAGTCAGAGCTGCTAGACTCTCCTTACTGCCGAAACTGAACTCTGGAGATATCATTTGGGAGGGCTACAGAGAATCCCCTTAGGAAGCTGCAGCTAGTTATCATTTGGTTTCAAATGTACTGTCTCTACATGAAAATGCTTGTTATCTTTAGTCATGTTAAAAAGCTAATTTTTAATTTTAACTGTGTTATAATGCAGATTCTTAGCTTTATTTTCCCCCAACTTAATAGTATTTTACTTTTTCAATCAAATGTAAAGATAGTTTTCGACATCCATTTTTATAAGATTTTGAGTTCCAAATTTTTCTCCCTCCCTCCCTTCTCTCCTCCCCAACACAGCAAGCAATCTAATGTTATATATATACAATTATACTAATCATATTTCCACATTAGTCATGTTGTGAAAGACATGATTCTTTACTTTAACCTCATTATAATGCTGATTCTAGATGTTAACCATGTTTATAATGCTGATTCTTTACTTTAACCATGTTATAATACTGATTCTTTTTTTTTCTTTTTGGGAAGGGGAAAGGCAGGGCAATTGGGGTTAAGTGACTTGCCCAAGGTCATACAGCTAGTAAGTGTTAAGTGTTTGAGGTCACATTTGAACTCAGGTCCCCCTGACTTCAGGGCTGATGCTCTATTCACTGGGCCACCTAGCCGCCCCCTATAATGCTGTTTCTTTAACCATGTTATAATGCTAACTCTGTACTTTAGCCATGTTATAACTCTGATTCTTTATTTTAACCATGTTATAATGCTGATTCTTTACTTTAACGATGTTATTATAATGCTGATTCTTTAACCAATTTTTAAAACTGATTCTTAATTATCTTACAAAGGAAATGCCTTCACTTTAACTGCACTTGTTCCCTTCTATCTCTCAGAAGGTAGGAAGTGATCCTTCTGAGGGGACTACTTTTTTTTTCCAATAAACTAGGGAATCTGTGGTCACTGGAAGAATTTGTATAGGTCATCTGGCCCAGCAGTGTCAGAGACAGGAATTATTAAAGCTCCCTTTTCATTGCAGTGCCTTGCGGTTTACAAAGCAATTTCCTTGGACTGTTGGGATCTCTGTGAGAAGAGACCTCATGTCATCTACTTCAATCTGTCCCTGAATAAAAATCCCATCTATAATATGACCACCAAGTTGTCAGTTGGCCTTTTCTTGAAGGCTCGTCAAGAGAAAGAGGCCACCAGCTCCCTATTTCTGTTGAGGGCAACTCTACACTTTCAGCTTTGTAATGTCAAGGATAATTCTTAACTTCTTCCAGTCCCTTGCCCTCAAAATCCAATTTGTTGCTACATATTTTATGCCATAATTTATAGTCAGGTAGATATCCCAATGAATAGAGTTCTAGGCTTGGAATCAAGAAGACCTGAGTTCAAATCCAATCTCATTTACTATGTGACCCTAAGAAAGTTTCTTCACATCTACCTGCCTCAATTTTTTTTCCACTGTAAAATGGGTATTAACATCTACCTCCCACGGTTGTTATGAAGATTAAATGAGAGAATATTTATAAAGCACTAAGCACAGAGTTTAAAAAATGCTTGTTTCCTTCCCTAAAGTACATTATAAAATCTTACAGTGCTATAGGAATGTTAGCTCTTATGATCATTAAATCTTGTTGGAACCACTTGCACAATATTTCTCACCTCTGTCCCTTGCTTTCCACTTAAATGGCCACCATGTTAATTCAGGTCCTTTCACCAGCACTATTTTGACTGCCTCGTTATTGGTCTCTATGTTTTCCCTCTCCAATCCGTTCTCCATATCGTCACCAATGTTGTTGTGATTCAGTCATTTCAGGCTGTCTGACTCTTCATGACTCCATTTTGGAGTTTTCTTGGCAAAGATCCTGGAGTGGTTTGCCGTTTCCTTCTTAGTTCTAGATTTGAATCCAATCTTTCTGAAATCAATTGAGTACCATTTCCACTAAGCCTTGTCATTCAGAGCATGCCAGATCAAAGGGTATAGATGATACAATTAGATCTGTTCCATGATCACAAGCATGACTAAAATGGAATAGATTGTAAGAAATTCACACTTCTGAGCTTCAGTTTCCTCATCCATAAGATGGTGGCAATCACTGTAGGGTCTGATAGGGTTATTCTAAGAAAAAGTTTCCTCAACATTAATTCTACATTAAAGTGGAATGAGCTATCTCTAGATAGAAGGTTAGGGAGCCTCTAAAGTCTTTTAAGCCGAAGAGGGATGTGGCCAGATGGTAGGAAGACAGTACTGGCTGCAAGATGGTGCCATACTGGACTTAGAATCAAGAAGAATGATCTTTTAGAATTCAAATCTGGCCTTAGACAATTACTAGCTGTGTGACCCTAGGCAAGTCATTTGACCCTGTTTGACTCAGTTCCTCATTTATAAAATTAGCTGGAGAAGAACATGGCACACTGCTCCAGTATCTTTGCCAAAAAAAATCCCAAAATGAGGTCATGGAGAGTCTGACTGAACAACAGAAAAATATAGTATTTCTCATTGATTTCCTTTCCTAAAATGGGTTGTAATACCCAAATGGAGAGGAGATCCTTGACAAGGGCTATAGCCAAGTTTTATTTTTGAGGTTTTCCCATTTACTGTGGATTAAAAACCAAGACAAACAAACAACAAACAAGAGAGAACATGAGAAAGCCTTACATATCTCTTTTGGGTCAGATGAGATGAATCCAGGCCCACCTGAGCCCAGAGTACAGTTGAGTTAGGGGGCCCTTTGCCCCATGAATCCCCCTTACTTGTTCCTCACAGTAACCCTGTGCTGTTAGTACTGAGGGTTTAATAGATTCCTTCCAGCTCTTAGATCTATGAACCTATGAATCTAAAAACATCATTTGACCAATGACGAAATTGGGGCTTATAGAGATTAGATGATTTGCCCAAGTTGCAGAAGGGGCAAAAGCAGAATATGAACTCATGGATCAACCCTTCTTCAGGTCAAATTCAAGTTAATTCAATTTAATCAGCATTTATTAAATACCTACTGGGCAATAATAACAACTAGCATTTATAAAGGGTTTACAGTTTGGCAAAGTACTTTACATATGTTGTCTTCACTTTATCCTCATGACAACCCCATGAAGTAGGTGCAAATACTATACCCATTTTACAGATGGAGAAAATGAATGTGAGAAGGTAAGTAATTTGCTCTGGGTAGCACAGCTAAGTATCTGAGATCTTATGTGAACTTTGTTCTTCTTGACTCCTAATCAACAGTCTGTCTACTGCAGCGGTTCTCAACCTGTGGGTTGCAACCCCTTTGGGGACTGAACAACCCTTTCACAGGGGTCACAGGGGTCGCCTAAGACCATCAGAGAACACATATTTCCAATGGTCTTAGGAACCGAGACACGGCTCCTCTGTCTCCAGGTGGGTCCGTCCACATACAGATACACCCACATACCAGTATTAAAGGGTCCTGGCATTAGGAAGGTTGAGAACCACTGCCTTAGGCTGTGGAAGGGTTCCACATGATGATAAGTATATTCAAGACTGGTTGTTGTCCTTCATTCTTGAAGAGGATCAATGCTAGAGTCAAGTTACCATGTGGCTGATGAGAGCAATACAAGCTCGAATGTTCTACCACAGGTCGCACACAAACAGTCCGTGTGGACATTTGGGGTGCATTCTCTAAATTTGCCCATCTTGAGTTTCCTTTGAGCTATTTCAGAAACTTTGCTTTGCTCATAGAGCACAGCACCTTCTCTAATGAGGGCACACCACACTGAGAGGTCCTGTGCCAGTGTCTCCCATGTATATTCAAGATAATTTGTAGAGGGAGGATAGGAGGAGGAAGGAGATGCAGTCCAGGCACCAGTGAATGGCCTATACAAAGGCATGGAGGTAGGAGATTGAATACTATGATAAAGTCACAGCAAATGGGCCAGTTTGGTTGGGATGCAGTGTGTGAGGGGATACAATAGGAAAATTGAAAAAAGCCTGGAAAGGCAGGAAGATTGTGAAATTGAAGCTCTTTAAAGCCAAGTTAAACTGCTACCATTTTACCCTAGAGGTAATAGGGAGCTAAGGTTCTTAAGCAATGGTCAGACACAGGTCTTCTTGACTCCAAGTTCGGCTTTGGATGCCTCCACTGCAACCTCCCTCCCCAGACACTCTCCAGGCATAGATCTGCTGGGCCCCTCAGAGAGAACAGGGGTGCACTGGTTGGGGGAGAGTCAGAGCCATTCCCTTAACCTTACTCTCACTTCGGAGACAAATGCCTCCTGGGATTTAAGTTCAAAAACAAGTTTGGGGAAGATCTGTAGGCAATTGTGTTTTGTTTAGGGATTTAAAAGGATTAACCTCAGAACAGTTGTTTGGTCCCTGCCAAGGTGGCTGGGGCCTCAGGTGTGAAAAGGCCTTTAATAAAGGGAACTGTCAAAGACCCATACAAATTGCCCACAAAACAACAAGGCTGAAAGGAAGAGGGCGGGATGGGGGGCCTATTGACTAACTTCCACAAGTTTTAGGAAAACAAATGATTTACATTCAAAAGGCGAAGTGAACACTCCGGGAGTCTGGAAATTTCTGCTCTTCTCTTAGCTTTCTCTCTCCCCAATTCACTAGGGGCTGGATGTCAAGGAACCCAGGTGCTTGAAGAAGTGTGGTCTCCTGGACTTTCTACAACCTTTCTGCCTACTATTCCCTCTTACTCGGTCCAGACCCTGCCTTTCTAGCTAACAGAGTGCTAGGCCTAGGGTCCAGAAGACCCAGGTTCAAATCCCACCTCAAATACTTACTGAAACCCATTAATATTTCTAGATTTCACTCTTCTATATAAAACAAGGAGTAAGAATCCATAAGCATTTGTTAAATTCCAGCAGTGTGCCAGACTCTGAATTATTTGATGGAGATACACAATGACAAAATCAAAACAGTTCTTGCCCTCAAGGGTCTTGCATGAGATGGAAAGGGGGAACATGCATATGCATAAATATATAGAACAAGTGTGTGGGAACATTGAATAGTGCTACTTCCTTCTCTCCTTCCAACACCAGTCTCAAGGAGCAGGGATTCACAGATTGCACATATGGATGATTGGATTCAATTCAATAGCGTTTATTAATTACCTACTGTGGGCTGGGCTGGGTCATAGAAGAAGGGGCACATTTGATCTGCCTCAGTGGAGGGACACAGAGCTCGCCAATGCTTCCTAGAAGGCAAAAATCCCCTTTGGGTACCCTGAATGCAGACACAAAAGGAAACAGTCCCAGGTAGGTGACCTACTTTGAAAAATAAAAGGTCACTTGCAGAAATGAAAGGAATAAGCAAAAAAAAAAAACACACAAAGTAGTTTAGGGAGGGAGGTCATTAACTGGAGGGATGAGGAAAAGTCTCATTTGTGTGTGTAGGAGATGATCCTTGAGCTGATTCTTGAAGGATGTAAAAGATGCTCTGAGGTGGAGGTATGGGCAGGGTGTTTTCTAGGCATGAGGGGTGGCCATTACAAAGACTTGGAGATGGAGATGGACCGTCCTGTGTAAGGAACAGTGAGAAGGCCAGTTTTGCTGGACCATAAAGGACAGGATGGGAGTAACGTGTAATACCTTAGCAAAGTGAGTTGGGGCCATGTTGGGAAGAGTTTTTAAAGCTGGAGCACACATCCTTGCTCTGTGGCTCTGGGCAAGTCACAACCCCTAAGTGCTTCTGGAGAATTCTTTCATATTATCAGTTGTTGTTTATGACTCATTTTGGGCTGTGTCTTACACTTTGTGACTCCATTTGGGGTTTTCTTGGCAGAGACACTGGAGTGGTTTGCCATTTCCTTCTTCAGCTAATTTTACAGCTGAGGAAACTGAGGCAAACAGGGTAAAGTCACTTGCCATTTCATTCTCCAGTTTATTTTACAGATTAGGCAAACAGAGTTAAGTGACTTGCTCAGGGTCACACAACTAGTACGTGTCTGAGGCTGGATTCGAATTCAAGTCTTCCTGACTCAAGACCCATCATTCTGTACCATCTAGATGAAGTAATATTTGGTAGACCCCAGCTGTTCCTGAAACCTTTCCTGATTCTGTGAAGTCCCCAGTGCTTAGAATGGACTCCTTCCACACCTTTGCCGGTTGAAATCCTTCCCTTCCTTTAGTAATACTAGCTAACACTGACTTTACGTACTTATTTACCGTGTGCTGTATACTTTCCAATTATTATCTCATTGGATCCTTGACAAGGATCCCGGGCGGTGGATGATATTATTATCCCCATTTTACAGATGAGGAAATTAAAGTTGAGTGACTTGCCCAGCATCCCACAGCTTGGACGCATCTGAGGCTAGATTTGAACTTGGGTCTTCCTTGATTCCAGGACCAGCACTCTATTGTAACACGCAGCTGCCTCCACAGCTTAGGCGCCTCTTCCTCCTGGAAACCTTTGGTTTCCCCCAACTAGAGGTCAATTTACCTCCCTAATCTCTCATTCCCCTCTGGCTCTTTCTAGGTACCTAAGTAAATTTTATTTCCTATTAAAGTTATTCATGAGTGTGCTTTATAGTCCAAATAATAATTATAACAGCTGAGAGTTATGGAGGATTGTAAGGATCTCTCATCTCATTCTTACAACCACTTCACGAGGTAAGTGTTACTGAAAAATTAAGTGACTTTACCCAAGATCACGTGTCAGAGGTGGAATTTGAACTCAGATCTCTCCTGAGTCCAACACTCTTTGAACTATATTATACTCCTATGAAATTGTAAACTCTGAGGTATGTCAATGAAATAAATCAAGCCTTTACTAAATGTGTAAGACAAAAATGAATCAGACTCTGCCCTCAGGGAGCATCCATTTTAATGGAGGAGAAAGCATGTCCATACATAAGTATATCCAAAAATAGGAGATTAA
>CM053580.1:556388072-556400263 GCA_028627135.1 Pseudochirops cupreus
TGTGTGTGTGGGGGTGTGTGTGTGTGTGTGTGTGTGTGTGTGTATATGGGTGTGTATGGTGTGTGTATATGGGTGTGTATGAGTGTGTATACGGGTTTGTGTGTGTGTGTGGGGGGGGTGACTGTATTTTCTCCTTTGAATAGTACTATCCTAGAACAGTAGACTGATGAATTTCTTCCAGGATAATCCAAGAGTTACTACCTTGGGTTAGCTGGCCCTACCCTGACTGCCTTCTTGGGATGAGCACTGACTCTGGAGTCAGAAGATCTGGGTTCAAATTCTGGATCTGAAACTACCTATGTAACAACAACAGCAACACTAAAAATCATGATAATACTTGCTAAAAATTTACACGATGCCTTAAGATTCACAAATAATTTGCGACGTTTCTCTCTTGATTTTTACAATAACATGATTGTGAGGCAGCCATAACAGTCTAGCGCAATCCTACCTATTTGATAACTATGATAATAGTAATAATAATAAATAATAACAATCGTGATGGTTATCCCAGAAGTCTTAGTGCAGGATTGAGCTTATTAAAACTTATTAATGCTTAAATCTGCACTCACACTTTTGTGACATCCTAGATATGACAACCACCCTGTGAGGGGGATACTATAAGGATTATTATTCCCATTTTATAGATGAAAGAACTGACTTTGAGAGGGATTACCCAGCCAGTAAATGCCAGAGGCAAGGTTTGAACACAGTTCTTCCTGATCCTAGTTCTCTTTCCACTAAGCCTATCAGTAGTACCGCCTCTGAAGATATTGTCAACCTGGAGAAAATGGTCCCTGCATTTCTTTTTTCTGGGCACAGAAAGAAAAATGAGCCATTAATTGGCCTTCCTGGTAGGCGTTGGGGGCTTTCCCTTAATGTGGAGTCTCTTTCAAAGTGATCACTGGATGACCTCTGCCCCTCTCCATGACATATATCATTTACCTACCTCTCACAAGGGGAAATGGAATGAGCAGAGACAATGTCTGTGAGAGGATGTTAGCTTCTTTTGACTTCACCTTTGATCATCTTCCTTTCAGAGCCGAGTTCCCCTTGAACATTACCGGGGCCCCATGGTGCTATGTTGGGGTGGGCGGGTTCTGCCTACTGTTTGAATAACTTAGAATTGGATGGAGAGAGGGGTTTAACTAGGACCTAGCCCATCAGATTTCCATCCCTGTCAGTCTCCAGGGGAGAAGTTTCACAAGGTTTTCTTACTATTCCTTTCCAAAGATTTTCTTGGAATTAAAACCTAGCCCTACCCATTAACTGGTGGGCAAATGAGGGCTTTTTCAGGTATTTGCCAGAAGGAAAACTCACACAGTTCATGGTTATTTTTTTTACAAATGGGGATTGATTGTGTGGGGCCTCCTCGGTCAGAAATGTACATTGTTGTTCCATAATTTTTCAGTTGCATTTAACTCTTTGTGACCCCATTTGGGGTTTTCTTGGGAAATATACTGGAGTGCTTTGTCATTTCCTTCTCTAGTTCATTTTACAGATGTGGAAACTGAGGCAAAGAGAGTTAAGTGACTTTCCCAGGGTCACACAGCTGTTAAGTGTCTGAGGCCACATTTGAACTCAGATCTTCCTGACTCTAGGCCTGTGTGCTTTATCCACTGAACCACCTAGATGCTCTAGAAATGTAAATATCTGAGTGCTTAGTCCTAGGAAATATATCTGGCTCACTTATGTAGAATCCAATAGGGAAAATGGATTTCTTAAATCTGAGAGAATGTGGAATATTGTGGCAAATTTGTTATGGTTTTAGATTTATATTCATGACCCTGAATTACGAGATTACTATTTGCATCCAAATAGCAGAGAGGTAGCCCAATGAGGCAGATAGACTCAAAGCCGAGGATGATTTGAGTTCAAATCCTTCCTTTGATATATACTGGTTGTATAACCCCAAATAAGTTACTTAGCCCTCTGTCCTCTGTTGTTGTTCAGTTGTATTCAGTTGTGTCTGGCTCTTCCTGACCCCATTTGATGTTTTCTTGGCAGAGACGCTGGAGTGGCTTGCCATTCCTTCTCCAGCTCATTTTACAGAAGGCGAAACTGAGGCAGAGTTAAGTGACTTGTCCAGGGTTGCACAGCTAGGAAGTGTCTAAGGATAGATTTGAACTCAGGTCTTCCTAACTGCAGGTCTGGCACGCTATCCATTGTACTACCTAGCTGCCCTAGCTGGCCTGTATGCCAGAGGTATCAAACATGCTACCTGCAGCACTTCAGAGTATGGCCTGAACCATCTTAAAACTGGGAAATATTTAGTAGAATTAAAAAGAATGCAATTGAACTTAGGTTATGTTAGCATGTGGTTTTCTAAGTCAACATGCTGCCTGTGGGGACCCTTATGTAAAGTTTAGTGACCTGGGTTTCTTATTTGAGTTGTCACCTCTGCTCTGGGCAATTCTCTGAGACCATGAGTTATAGAGAAGGTGGTGACTTGCTTTAGTGGAGGTAGTTTCCTTACCTGGGAGTTCTCTAAGACCAGTAAAATCGGAGGTACAATCCCTATCACTATCACAATAGAGAAGATGAAAGTAATAAATCAGAAAACCAGAAAAGAAAGAAATGGGATTTTTGTCATAGGTAATTGGTCCATAAACGATAAGGACCTGCTCTGTATGAACCCTTGTGCAAGGTTATAGGATCACAGACTTAGGAGCTGAGAGGGATTGTAATGGCCATCAAGTCCAACCTCTTTATTTTACAGAGGAGGTAACTGAGCCTGAGAGAGATTAAGTGACTTGTCCAGGATTACGTAGCTAGTTGGTATCTAAGGTGGGATTTGAACCCAGGTCTTCCCAACTCAAATTCTATCACTTTATCCTTTATATACAATTAGTTCAGTGTTTCTGGGGATAAAAAGACAAAAATGAAGCTATCTCTGCCCTCAAGGAATTTACATTTCATTAACCTTAATTTCCTAGAAAAAAAAATCTTAGCATTGTCCTAGAGGTGTCTCTGTTGTTGATTGGACTGGAAATGACCGGGTTTCCTGTATCACTCCTTTCCAAGCATCTTTTAAAATTAATGAAGACGAATAACAGTTTGCAGCTTCCTAACACATATTTATTCCCTCCCTTTCCCTTCTTTCCTTTCTCAGTGTTTCCAAAACACTGAACTCCACAGTCACAGTATAAGGACCACACTATTGTTCAACCTTTGTTTTCAAAGACCATTAAAAATGGAGTCCGAATGCAATTGTTTTTACTTTTTTCATGGTTTTTTTCTTTTGGTCTGTTTCTTTTTTCACAACATGATTAATATGGGAATCTGTTTTGCATAGTTGCACGTATATAACTTATAGCAAATTGCTTACTATTTGAGGAAGGGGGAAGGAAAGGGATGAAGGGAAGAAAATTTAGAACTCAAAATTTTTTTAAAAAATGAATGTTAAAAATTGTCTTTATGTATAATTGGAAAAATACTATTTAAAAAAGTTTATAAGAAAAAATTAAATTTTAATTAAAAAAAGATAAATGACAACATGAATGAGTGATGCCTTGATTTGCACAGAAATTGGGTTTAAGTGAGGTAGACTTGTGCAAATAATCAGCCTCACTCTCTCTTCCAGAGTCATTGAAGTGCAATGTCAAGGCAAAAATCAGGATGACTGGGGACAGTCCAGGACACAGTGATGACCTTGACACCTTCAATCTCTCACCAAGCTCTAAGCACTCCACCGCACCTTCTTTAGCCGCCTTCATGGCTGTTGGAAGAAGCTGTTCTCATCTGAATGTTCCACCTGGGGAAGTCTTCACATGCTTGCACATCCCCCTAATTCACTGATGAGCTTGAGGTCTGGTGGTTACCCTCAACCTGGCTTAGCCCATCTGCCAGGGATACAAAAAGAGACCCTGCCCTCAAGGATTTTACAATCTAAGGAGGGAAAGAAGGAAGGAGAGAAAGCAAGAGAACCAGGTGAAACCTTTTATCCAAGAGACTGATCGCATGCTAGATTTGGAATCAAGACCTGTGTTCACATCCTGCCATATATCCATGGCAAGCCATTCCAATTCTATGAATCTCAGTTTTTTCCTCTAGAAAGTGGAGAGAGCAAAACCTGTCACCCCTACCTCATAGGGTTGTTATGAAGTTCCAACAAGGTAAAGTGTGTTAAGTGTTTTGTAAACTTTAGAGTGCTACAGGAAACAACAGTTATTGCATTTGGGTGGCTGGCCTGGTGTTCCCCTGTGTCATGTTTGCTCCTGAGCAGAGTCTCCTATTGGTCTATGGTGGAAGTTTGGGGCACTGCCTATAGCAAAGGTCTGGGCAACTGTGACTTCTGTGTCCTGGACCATACCTTCTGAGTTCTCCCCTCCTCTCTTGGGTGTGTCCTGGCCAGAAGGCCAGACAGCCTAATTACTTGCCTCCTTAATTACCTGTTATCACATACAACAGCCAAATTTATGGGCTATTGGGTTTTTTCCCTGGAGTATTTCCTATAATTGAGGATCTAATTTTCTTCGGTGGCCATTCTCATTTTCATAAACTCTTTGGGTAGGAGGGGACATCACCTTTGCCTCCACAGAAAGAGAATGCTCACTCCCCCCAGATAAGTGAGCTAAGACATTTCAAGCCCTCAGTAAATATCCTCTGAGGTGGCAGTGTCCCCCATTCTGTGATCTGACGTAAACTGTTTCTTTATTTTCTGTGATTTGTAAAGACGCAGTTCAATACATGGAAATTACTCCAAATACTCCTCCTAGTAGAGAGCCACTGGAGTTCATTGAGTTTCTAGAGGGGTTGTGACATGGATAGACCTATTTTAGGAAAATTTCTTTGACAGCTGAGTTGTGGATGGATTGCTGAGGGGAGAGCTATGAAGCAGAAAGACCAATGAGGAGATTACAACAATAGTCCAGGTGAGAAGAGATGTGGACCTGTACTGAAGTGGTAGCTGAGTGAGTGGAAAGAAGAGCACAGATTCAAGAGATATTTTGAAGATAGAAATGACAAAGATAGGGCCATTGAATGGATGTGGGGAGAGAGATTCAGGAATAGAGGAAGAAACTTAGTTTTCACCTGGATGGCTTGGAGGACAGTGGTATTTTTGAGAGTTAAGTCTGGAGGAAGAGAGTGTTTAGAAGAGAAGGAGGAAGGATAATGAGTTCTCTTTTGGATATGTCCAGCATGAGATGCCTAGGATATCCAATTTGCAATGGTAATATGGAACAGGAAAGCAAAAGAAAGATTAGGACTGGATAAATACATCTGGGAGTCATCTGGATAGAGATGAAACTTTGTACTCATGGGAGCTGATGGGTCCAGTCTGGTATTCTATGTCTTGTGCCCATGACCTCTCCAAACTGGTTGAGAATGGCTCCCCACCAGTGCATAGGCTAGTATAGAGGCAAACTTTGCCAGAATCCATTCCTCTAATCTCTGAGCTTCACTTTTCTCACACTCCCATCAGCCCCCCTTTTTAATCAAAGGATAACCACAGAAGAAACCCTTA
Organism: Pseudochirops cupreus; assembly: GCA_028627135.1. Taxonomy (NCBI): domain Eukaryota; kingdom Metazoa; phylum Chordata; class Mammalia; order Diprotodontia; family Pseudocheiridae; genus Pseudochirops; species Pseudochirops cupreus. The sequence goes on from CM053580.1 coordinate 556,393,540, forward strand.
GCATGCCAGCTCTCAACTGGAGCAGTATGGGACAGTCTTGAATTCTGAAAGTTCCTCACAACCTGACTCCATCCTATCTTGCCAGTTTATTACACATGCTACAATCCAGTCAAAGCATCCATGTTGTTTTACCTCATACCCAATATTCCATCTCCCAACTATGTGCCTTTGCACTAGATTTCCTTGGTTCCTGGATTAGCTCCATAGTTTCAATGATCATCTCTATGGAGCTGATTCTCAGATCTGTTTTTTCCAGTCCTAACCTCTCTCCTGACCTAGAGTCTCACCTCTCTACCTGTCTATTGGCCATCTTTAACTGGATATCTCATAAACTCATCATATCCAAAACGGAACTCATTTTCTTCCCCCATAAATTCCCCCCTTTTTCTAACTTCCTTCAATGTTGAGGGCACCACCATCCTCCCAGTCACCCAGGCTCTCTGTGTAGGTGTACCATCTCCCACCTATGTGTCAATTGCCAAGCCTGTCCTTTCTACCTTCACGACATTCCTGATATATGCCTCTTCCCTCCCTCTGGCATTATCACCACCCCAGTGCAGATCCTTAGCACCACTTATCTGTATTATTGAAATGTCATTCTGGCTAGTTTCCCTGCCTCCAGTCTCTCCTGACTCCATCTTCTACTCAGCTGTCAAACAGAATTTTCTTTTCTTTTTTTGCCTTTTTTTTTTCCAAGGGGGGAAGGCAGGACAATTGGGGCTAAGTGACTTGCCCAAGGTCACATGGCTAGTGAATGTTAAGTGTCTGAAGCTGAATTTGAACTTGGGTCCTCCTGACTCCAGGGCTGGTCCTCTATTCACTGCGCCACCTAGCTACACCCAAAGAGAATTTTCTAAGGGGCAGTTCTGCCCATTTCCTGGCTAGGGGCATTTTTGATGGTAATCCCTCATGGTTGGGATCTTCTCCCTTCTTACTGCCATCTCCTGGCTTCCCTCCAGCGCCAGATTAAATCTCATCTCTACAAAAATGGAACCTCCTTAATTCTAAGGCCTTCCCTCCGTTGATTACTTCAAGTGCTTTCTGTCTATAGCTTGTTTATACATAGTTGTTGGCACATTGTCTCCCCCGTTAGGCTGTGAGATCCTTGAGGGCAGGGCTGTCTTTTGCCTACCTTTTATGTCCCCACTGCTTTGTACACTACACTGGCACATGGAGTTGTTTGTCTTACCAATGAGATCAAGATGTTGGGGTCAGGGTACAGTGTGTTCAGCTGTGGCTGATCAGTCCAATGAGTTCAGAAGACTCTAGCACAGATTGGGCACAAGTAATCCATTAGAACATTTGGGATGGAAATGTTTCTGGATCTGCACAATTCATGTTTCCTTTGTGCTATTGTGATTCTGCTTTGCTCATAGAGCACAGCACCTTCTTTGATGCAGGCACACCAAGCTAGGCATTTCCTGTGTCAGTGTCTCCCATATCTCACAACTGATACTGAAGCTCTTCAGAGAGACCTTGAGAGTGTCCTTGTATTGTTTCTTCTGGCCTCCCTGTGAGTGCTTGCCTCTTGTGAGTTCTCTGTAAAATAGTTTTTTAGATAAGTGTTCAGGCTATGTGGCCAGCACGTTGGAATTGTGCTCTCTGCAGTAGAATTTGAATGCTCGGCAGTTCAGTTGAAGAGAAGACCTCAGTGTCTGGCACCTTATCCTGCCAGGTGATTTTCAGAATCTTCCTAAAGCAATTCAAATGGAATCAATTCAGTTTCTTGGCATGGTGCTGGTCTACTGTCCAGGTTTCACAGGAATACAACAATGAGATCAGTAGCTCTGCAGACCTTCAGTTTGGTAGGCAGCCTGATACTTCTCCTCTCCCCCACTTTCCTTTGGAATCTCCCAAACACTGAGTTTGCTCTGGTAACACATGCATCAATCTCATCATTTATGTGGACATCCCTAGAAAGTATAATGCCAAGGTAAGTGAATTTAGTCACAGCATTCAAAATTTCTCCATTCACTGTGACCAATTGTTCCCCATATGGATGGTGTGGTGCTGACTGGTGGAAATCCTCTGTTTTCTTGTTAACTGTTATGCCAAAATTAGCACAGGCATCGGAGAATCAATCCTTCACTTTTGCACCTCAGTGCTACTCAGTCTCTGAAGCTGCATTGAGTGCACAATCATCTATGAACAAAAGTCATGCCCTAATTCTCCCTCCACTTTAGTCTTAGCTTGTAGCCTTTTCAAATTAAATAATTTACCATCAATGTGGTAGTTGACCTTGATGCCATTTTTGTCCTTATTAAATGAGCCTGACAACATCAAGGAAAATATGGTGCTAAAAATCATAGAAGCAAGCACAGAAGAACCCTGCTTCACTTCACTGGTGACTGGGAAAGTGTGGGAGTATCATCCATTGTCCAGAACCTGGGCAAGCACACTGTCATGAAACTGATGTACAATAGTGATGGACTTCTCTGGACAACCACATTTTGCCATGATTTTCCATTAGCCTTCCTGACTGACAGAATCAAAGGCCTTGGTCAGATTGACAACGTTGTGTGCAGATCTCTGTTCTACTCCTGGCATTTCTCCGGGGGTTGTCAGGCAGTAAATACCATTTTGACCGTTCCTCAGCCCTTTCTGGAGTCACACCGGCTCTTGGGTACATGACCATCTTCTAGGTGAAGGATCAGCCAATTAAGAAGGACTCTGGCAAGAATATTACTGGCAATGACTAAGAGAAATACCCTTCTGTGATTGGCACAGGACAAACTATTTCCTTTTCTTTTACAATGAATAATGGAGGCATCTTTGATCTCCTGGGGGATAACTTCCTCTAGCCTATAATGCAGAAGATTTTAGTCAGCTTTTGAATGAGCAGTGGATCCCCTCCCTTGTAAATCTGGGTTAGAATAGAATAAGCCCTAGGTGCTTTGCCACATGGCAGGAGCCTAATGGCATTCAAAACCTCTTCTTCAGTTGGAGGTTTGGCTAGAGAAGGACTTCAACCTAACATATATGGTTAATACCGCATTGGTTGATGATGGTCTGTTAAGAACATCATGGAAGTGTGGAAGTGTTCAGCCCATCTCTCCAGGACCACGTTGTTATTGCTGATCAGTGTGGCTCCATCAGCCAGTGGGACTTTGATAAATGCTTGATAGATGGACTGACTGTAGTGGTCTTGGGAGTGAACCAAGAAAGAGCTCTCTTTGTAAGGGTGGCTTGGGCTTCCCAGAGGCCACAGGTACTTGGCTTGAAAAGCACTCATACAAGCTTCTGATGTCATTTAATTGCCGCCTTTGATCACAGGGATAATTTTCTGCAGCCCTCAAATGCTTATTACAGCTGAACCAGGAAACCTGTCACTTCCTGTTTCCATCTTCATGCGCTGAATATGAAGCAACCCCAGGAAAGATGGCAGAGGCAAGGGAGTAGTTGAGGGACATTTTGTATTCCACCTTCTTCCTTCCCTGTCTCTGCTAAGAATCAGCCTGGACACTAGTGGTATAGCAGATCCCACTGGGCTTGGGGAATATAAATGGAATTTGAATGACCATCGGACTGCAATACAACAAGCAGGACAAAGTAGAAGGTCACACTCTGGGTGAAAGCAAGTTCTTGTGATCATAGATTTACAGCTACTCAGTCTTCAGGGGCCATCATGCTCCTCCCCACCCCCTTCATTTTCCAGAGGAAGAAACTGAGTCCCAGGGAGATGGAGTGACTTTCCCAAAGTCACACAGGCGGTAAACGTCAGAGGTGGATCCTCTGATTCCAGAAGGGAAGAGGAAGAGCGGAAAGCCAGCCCCTACTATGTGCCAGGCACTGTGCTAAACACTTTATAAATATCTCATGATCTCATTTACAAACCGCATCTCACCTACAAATATTATCTCATTTACAAAGATAATCTCATCCTCACAACAACCTTAGAAGGTAGGTGCTTTTATGATCCCCATTTTGCAGATGAAGAAACTGAGGCAGGCAGTAGTTAAGTGAAGTTAAGCCACATGGACAACGAGTGAGTGTTGGATTTGGAGTCAGGAAAATTCCAAGTTCAAATCCTACTGGGTCTAGTTGTAGGACCCTGGTCAAGTCATTTAATATCTCTTAGTGTCAGTTTCATCATCAGTAACATAAGAATAACAATAGTAACTATTTCAAAGGGTTGTTGTAAGATTCCTGTGAGAAACTTGCAAGGTGCTCTGGATTGTAGACTCGGAGATTGTAGCATCGAGGTCCACTGCCTCGCTGATGGTAAATTAGGAATGAAAATTTAGAGGCAGTCAAGTCCAACCCCCTCATTTTACAGATGAGAAAACTGAGATACAAAGCATTTAAGGGACTTATCCAAGGTCACACAGCTGGTGAATGTCTGAGGCAGGTCCTCCTGGTCTCACTGACTCCAAATCCATTGTCCTACCCACCATGCCACAGTTGTTAGGATGCCAGGCATTAGACTTTCTCCAAATGTGCCCAGAAGAAAGAACTAGGCAAAATGATTAAAAGTCGCAATTTGCCCAATGGGAAGAGTATTGACTTCAGAGTCAGGACTGGATGACCCCTAAGGTCCCTTCCAGAGGCAGTTATGAATGGTATGAAAGGAAAAGCCCCTCAATAATTAGAGCTATAACTAAAATGGAAGGGGCCCCCTGGTAGGTGGTACAGGGGATGGAGGGCTGAGCCTTGAGTCAGAAAGACCTGAGTCCAAATGTGGCCACAGATACTTACTGATTGTGTGACCCTGCACCAGCCACTTAACCCTGTTTACTCAGTTTCCTTGTCTGTCAAGTGAGCTTGAGAAGGAAATGGCAAACCACCCTAATATCTATGCCAAGAAAACCCTAAATGGGGTCACTAAGAGTCAGACACAACCAAAGTGACTGATCAACAGTAACAACTCCCTGACTCTAAGTCAATCACAGTTCTCTATAGCACCTAGCTGGGCAAGGTTGCAGGAATTACCCTAAGAGATGAACAAGGTGTCTTCTGGCTGATACCCACCGACACTGACAGAGACAGTGTGGAATAGTGAGAAGTATTGGACCTGGATTGAGTAAGACCCGAATTCAAATCCATCCTCATGCTTTTTGACTCTGGGTGATTTTAATTTAATTTAATTTTTTTCAGCCTCAGTTTCCTTATCCATAAAGTGGGAATAATAATGGCACTTATTTCAGAGGGTTGTTAGGGATGGGGAATGGACCTGGGGTTTCACTGGGATGGAGAATTGAGGAATACCCCTTTAGCAATACAAATCAGCACCTTCTCGGTAACTTGACATTGCTAAGAGTTGCTTAGAGCTCTGAGAATTGAAGTGACTTTTCTATTGTCACAAATCCAATAAATGCCAATGGTAAGGCTTGAACACAATTTTCTAGGCTCCATGATGAGCAGTTTATACATTTCACCATACTGTTTCTCAATAAGGGCTGTTGGGAGATTCAAATAATTCAAATCATATATGTTGTTGTTCAGTCTTTCCAGTTGCGTCTGACTCTTCATGAACCCATTTTTGGCAAAGATACTGCAATAGTTTGCCATTTTCTTCTCCAGGCTCATTTTACAGATGAGGAAACTGAGGCAAAGCAGGGTTAAGTGGCTTGCCCAGGTTCACACAGCTAGTAAGTGTCTGAGGTCGGATTTGAATTTAGGAAGAGGAGTCTTTCTGACTCCAGACCTGGCAGTCTATCCACTGCACCTAAGTGCTTCTCCTTAACTTCACCACCTAGCAGCCCCTTAACTTCATGCTCCCTTGGAAACAGGTGGAGCCTGTGCAAAGATATGGAGATGGCAGATGGAATGTCTTGGGTGGGGACCCCCAAGGACAGCTGGACTAGAGCAAAGAGCTTGTGAAGGGGAGTGTCGCAGAAGAACCAAAATGACATCCTCCTGAGTTAGAAAGACTAACATCTATCCCTAGGCATCTTTGATGTTTTTCTTAGTCGGTTCCATATTAAAAGGGTTCCTGCCTTGATAACCTGCCCTAGAACACCAGCCCTTCCTCTCCAGGTAGAAAGATCCATGTTCTTTGCCTCCTAACCCAGCACAAATGCAGATGGCCCCTGCCCTCTGGTGGCCACTTCTTTAGAAACACATATACCACAATTAATTCAGCTATTCCTCAATGGAGAGGCATCCCTTTAGTTTCCAGCTTTTTTGTCACCATGAAAAGAGCTGCTACAAATAGCTTTGTACACATAAGACAGTTTCACTGTCCTTTGGGTTCTTCTGAGTATAGGCCTAGCAATAGTTGCCACTGGGTCAAAGGGCATATACTGTTTAATAACTTTTTGGGTGTAATTCCAAATTGTTGTCCAGAATAGCTGCAGCCCCTCACAGGTCTGCTAACAGTGCATTGACATGTCCGTCTTCCCACAGTCATCCCAACCTTTGTCATCTTCCTTTTGTCATTTTTGTCACTCTGATGGCTGTTCCGTGGGATTTCAGACGTGCTTTAATCTGTATTTCTTTAATTAGCAGTGACTGGGAGCAGTTTTTTTGCATAATTATAAAACGTATTCCCTTGAGAAGTACCTGTTCATATCCTCAGTCCATTCCAATTGAGAAATAACTCTTACTCTGACAAATCTAGATCAGTTCCATGTATAGACATATATATACACACATGCATATATGTACATATATACATGTATATCTGTATACATATCTATATCTATATTTATATCTATCATCTATCTATCTTCTATCTATCTGTCATCTATCTCCATCTATCTTCTATCATCTATCTCCATCTTCT
>CM053580.1:556400763-556419453 GCA_028627135.1 Pseudochirops cupreus
TCTATCTCTATCTATCTATCTCTATCTTCTTTCTATCTATCTATCTTCTATCTATCTGTCATCTGTCTCTATCTATCTATCTATCTATCATCTATCTCTATCTATCTGTCATCTATCTCTCTCTATCTATCATCTATCTGTATCTTCTATCTATCTATCTATCTATCTATCTATCTATTTATCTATCTATCTATCCTTTGTTCTTGAAGAGGATCATGACATCAGGGAGATGATGACATGACTTGCAGTTGACTTGGATTTGACTGAGGGAGGGCTGTGCAAAGCCATCAGCCTCATTTTCACTTCCAGAGCTCTCTGGGTCCAATGGCCAGATATTCATCAGGACACTGGAGATGGCCCAGGATGCACTGGGAGACCCTGGCTCTTGTAGGCTAAGGTTGTAAATACTAAATAGTAACTTTTTCTTTTGGCTAAGAAGCCTGAGGGTTCTCCCCTTCCAAGTTGGATTTTTTTTTCCTTTCTTGATTAAAGGGGCCATTTCCCTAATTAACTTCTTAAAGAGGCCTATTCATTGAATGGACTTTACCTCACTCAAGTGAGAACCTGAAAAAAAAAAAATATATATATATATATGTGTGTGTGTGTGTGTGTGTGTGTGTGTGTGTGTGTGTGTGTACATACATATGAAATGAGATCTTTATCAGAGAAACTTGCTGTAAAGATTTTTTCCAGTTATTTTTCCCCCTTTCATCTTTATCAAATTTCTTTGTGCAAAAACTTTTTAATTTTTATGTAATCAAAATTATCCATTTTATCATCTGTTAAACTCTCTCTTCTTTGTTAGGCCATGGACTTTTCTTCTATCCATAGATTTGATAAGTATTTTCACCATGTTTTTCTCATTTGTTTTTTAATTTCGTCGTATATCCATTTGGAGCTAATCTTAGTATAAGATGTGAGATATTAGATTAAATTTAATTTCTTCCATATCGTGGTTCAGTTTTCCCAGAAGTTTTTTGATCACATAGGGAATCATTATCAACAGGTAGCTGGAGTCCTTGTGCTTGCTGTGGTATAAGTATGGCATGCAATACTACTGCAAGAAATGATGACAGGGATGATTTCAGAGAAACCTGGGAAGACTTATATGAACTGATGCAGAGTGAAGTGAGTAGAAGCAGGAGAACAATTTGTACAATAACAATATTATAAAAATGAATAGTTTTAAAGACTTATTATAACCTGATAAAGAACGAAATGAGTGGAATCGGGAGAATAGTTCATACAATAGCAACAACATTGTAAGGACAAACAACTTTGAAAGCTGTAAGAACTATTATCTTCCTGGCTCTGAGTACAGCTTTTTATCTATCACTACACATTACCTAGTCATAAGGTCATACGACCATAGATCTAGGGTTGGGTGGGAACTTACGGGGTCATCTAATCCAACGTCTTCACTGCACAGCTAGGTGCTACAAAAGGTGTGTTGGACTTGAACTCAAGAAGACCTGAATTTTAATCCTACCTCAGATACCTACTAACTGTGAGACCCTGGAGAACTTACTAAAAATCTCTCAGTCTCTGCAAAATTAGGGGAAATAATAGTACCTCCCAGCGTTTCTGTGATGATCCAATGCTATAACATATGTAAATTACCTTGTAAATTGTAAAATACTAATTATTAAAAGCTAATTACTATCACCACTACCACTACTACTACCAGCACCAGCACCTTTACTCTCACCACCAATACCAACTTTAATGCAGGGATCTTTAATCTCCTTGACTCAGAGTTTCTTGGTACCCTCAGTCTGAGGACTTATTTCTGAGGTTCTGAAATAATCAGCCTTGGGGGAAATCTTCCTTAGTCCCGGAGTGTGTTGGTATGATGGGCTGACTCTGGCAAGAGCTGAAACTAAGAATTTTTATACTTGGGACAAATGAAACACTGTCTTTTTGGGGAGAGACGGAGTCCCTGGGATGATGGTTTGACGTTGATTGTGGAGAGGTCATGGGGTGAAGTAGAGTAGGAAGAAGTCAACCCAGATAGTTTCGTATTTAAATTAATTATTCTTGCTAACTAGGTACTAAACTCTGGTTTCTATGCTATCAAAGGACTAAAAGTACCCTTAATACCCTCAAATTCAACCCCTTAGAGAAAATCCCCAATGATCCCACCTTAGTTACTCCACTGGTATGGGTCCCAGGTAATTTGAGGCTTTGACTTCTTTGAAGGACACCCTCGTTTACCCTATTATGTTGCCAGAAGTTCAAGCAAGAGTATGCTCTTTGCATAATAAGCCCTTAATGTAGACTATAAATGTTCTTGTTTCTCTATGTATGATTTTAAAAACTCTACTCATGGAGCAAATGATCCTAGCAGTTATTCCAATTTCCTTACACTTTATGGTGGGGTTGGGTCCATTGTAAAACAGATTGGCAGATCCAGAGAAAACAAAATCCCATATTTTATAAGTTCCCAACATTAGTTCACATCACTCTAGCATTATGTGCTGATGAACATCCCTGGCATTTCTGAACTTAACAATTCAACTCAGCTTCAGATATGAAGTATTGCTGGAGCTATGATAAGTGTCCAGAGCCTGGCCCATTTAATCTCCTGAAATTACTCCCCATTCATTTATCTTTCTACTTGGGTTTTTAATGAAGGCTGTATTTCTAGGCATCAGGCTGAATAATGACATAGAGGCAATTGCCTCTATGGCAAGGTGCTGGATAGGCTGCTAAAAGTCCCTCATGAAGTGGAAATCTGGGAGAAGAATTTAAATCCCAACTCATTATGAGGCCCTTTCTGAAGTTCAGTCACCTAGAGACCCTCTACATGTCATCTGAGCCTCCTGAAATCCCCAGTTCTGGTCAAGGGACAAGTCAGATGCCATCTTTCCTGATATCCCCCAGCCTTAGTGTGCCTTTCTACCAATTATCTTGTAGGGTGTGCATATGTGTACACATTTATTCATTCATTCATCTATTCATTCATTCATTCATTCATTTTGTTTATTTATTCATTCATCTATCTGTTTTTGTCATTCATTTATTCATTTGCTTGTTTATTCATCTATCTATCCATCCATCCATCCGTCCGTCCGTCCGTCCATCCATCTGTCTGTCTGTCTATCTGTCTGTCTGTCCCTCTGTCCGTCTATCCATCTGTCCATCTGTCCATCCACCTATCCCTCTATCTATCTATCTGTCTATCTATCTATCTATCTATCTCTACCCATCCTTCCATCCATTTGGTTCATTCATTTGTCTATGTATGTGTGTATGTATGTATGTGTGCATATATGTGTGTACTGTATTCTCGTCATACAAGCTGATTCTCCCCAGTGGCATGTGAGCTAGTTGAGGGCAGGACTGTTTTGTTTTCTGCTTCTGTTTATGTCAGCATTGGAACTGAGAAGATCTGGGTTCAAGTCCTACCTGTCACAAGCCACTTCATCCCTCAGTGTTCTAAGCTATTTTAAGACTTGAAGCTGCAAGAAGGCAAGCAAGCACTTGCATTGAGAGAGGGAGACACTCACCAGGATATTCGATGTACCTAGCAATCACATCAGAGATTCCATCCCTATCTCTCTCTCTCTCTTAATCCCAATGCATGGTGTGGTGCCTAGGACAATAGCAGTATTCTGCTTGTTGGACTGGATTGGATGGAATCCACCTTCAGTAGTTAGGGGGCAGGGTGGATAGAATGCTGAACTTGAAGACAGGGAGACCTGAGTTCAAATTTGGCCTCAGACATTTACTAACTTTGTGACTCTTGCCAAGTCACTTATCCTTTTGTTTAGTTGTTTCCAGATCTTCATGACCCCATTTGGGGTTTTCTTAAGCAAAGATACTAGAGTGGTTTATTTCTCCAGCTCATTTTACAAATGAAGACACTGAGGCAAACAGGGTTAAGTGACTTGCCTAGGATCACGCAGCTACTAAGTATGTAAGGTCAGATTTGAATTCAGAAAGATGAGTCTTCCTAACTCCAGACTTGGCCCTCTGTTCACTGTGCCACCTAGCTGCCCACACTTATTCTTGGTCTACCTCAGTTTCCTCATCTGTAAAATGGATATAATGATGTCACTTATCTGCCAGGGTTGTTAGGATAAAATGGTTTGCCTTCCTGTGACCCTGCTGAGCAATTCTGGATTACCCTAGAGGAGAGGGGGAAGGCAGGGCAATTGGGGTTAAGTGACTTGCCCAAGATCACACAGCTAGTAAGTGTTAAGTGTCTGAGGCCAGACTTGAACTCAGGTCCTCCTGACTCCAGGGCTAGTGCTCTATTCACTGCACCACATAGTCACCCCTTGGATTTGCTTTTGAAGTAGGTTATGTGACTCTGGGGACAGGAGATGGAGGCAGCGCATTAGGATGTAAGTAAATAGTGCTGAGTTAGGAGTTGGAGGACCCGAGTTCAAGTCTCAGCCCTGCTACTCTGGGTAGCTTTGTAGCAAGTCACTACCTTCTCTGGGCCTCAGTTTCCTCACCTGCTTAATAGGCACTACATGATAGCTGTTTTTAGATTATTCAGCATTTCACAATTTGCAGAATGCTTTACAAATGTCATCTCATTTTATTCTCACAGCGGCCCTGGGAGGTGGGCGATGTTATTATATCTACCTTACAGGCAAGGATGAATGACTTGTCCAGGGTCACATAGCTAAGTGAGAGTCTGAGGCTGGATTTGAACTCAGGTCTTCTGGACCCTAGGCCTAGCATTCTACCCACTGCTCCAGAACTGTCAGTCCTACTCATGTCTCCTTTCTCTTCCTTTCAATCCACTCAGATGCCACCAGCATGTGATAATCTTTTGCCTGGACTGTTATAATGGCATAACTGGTCTCCCTGTCTCCATGTTTCCTCTCTCAATTCTAATCACCTACATTGATCTTTCCTTTCTTTGTTTTCTTTCTTATTTGGTGGTGGCGGTTTGATTTGATGTGTTTTCACTGGTTTAGGAAACTCACAGTTGTTGCTCAGTAGGCAGCTAGGTGGCACAGTGCCTAGAGAACTTGGCCTGGAGTCAGTAAGACCTGAGTTAAAATCTAACCTCAGGCACTTTCTAGCTGTGTGACCACGGGCAAGTCATTTAATGTGTTTGCCTCAGTTTCCTCAACTGTGAAATGGAGATGAGAACAGCACCTACCTCCAAGGATTATTGTGAGGATCAAGTGAGATGTTTGTAAAAGCACTTAGTACAGTGCCCGGAATACAATAGGAGCTTAATAAATGCTTGTCTCTCCCCCCCCAATTGTTAAAAAATTCTGCTTTATTTTCTATTTTTCTCTCCTATTTCTTACATTGTCTGATGCCCGATAAAATCTGGCTTTCTTCTGGAGATGCCAGTCTCTTCGAGGTTGGCTAGTCCTTCCCTCACTCCCTCTGACACAGAGGGCCAGGAAGGATAACTGATGTACTCTTTGCTACCTAATGCCACTTTCCTACCTTCCCTCTGCCAACATTACTTGGCAAACCTCCTCTCCTCCTTGAAAGTTCACCCCATCCTGACCAGATCCCCTGTTGTTACTGCATGTTTATAGTTGTCTGCATGCTATCCCTTCATCTCCCAATAGACTGTAAGCTCCTTGAGGGCAGGGACCATGTTTTTGCCTTTCTGTGTATCCCCCCAGCATTTATCACAATGCCCAGTATGTTAGTAAGTGCCTAATAAATGCATGAAGATTGATTGATGGACTATGAACTTGCAGACCACTCCCTCCTTTCTAGCAACAAATGAATGAATAACTGAGCATTTATTAAAGGTATACTATGAGTACCAGGTACTTTTCAGTACATGGTCACAGGCTTCTCTCCACTAGCTCCCTCCCCTCATTGAAAGCCCTAGCTTTTAATCGGAGTCTCAGCCTCCAAGCAAAGCACTGAAGTTTCCTTAGGCTTATTCTATTCTACCACCAGCTCAGATGAATTTGCTCCAGGTACTAGAATTTGTGGTTACAGCTCTCCTTCCAGACAGTGCTTAAGTAATTATATTATATTATGGTATGTTACATTTCGTTATATCATATCACATTATATCATGGAATATTATATTAGTACATTTATTGTGTCATAAATCATAGCATCTTATTTGTATCACATTATAACATATCATACATTATATCACATTATATTGAATTATACTATACAGTGTTATGTTATGTCAGGTGATATTCATAATCTGGACCTTTGATTTCATTAGTGTAGGGAATGCCAAGTGAGAAAACTCCCTTGAGTTTTCTCATATCAGCATATCAGCAACTTCTCTGTACTTTATACTCTTAGAAATTTGTCTGGGAGGATTAAGAGATTAAGTATTAGGTAACAAGTGACTTGCCCAGGGCCACATAACCAGCATGTTAGAGACTTGGACCCATGTCTTCCTGACATTGAGGCCAGCATCATTATACTATGCTACATTGCACATACTGTTAATAAGGGTAATGATACCAATTTTACAATGCATTAAAGTTCACAAAATGGTTTCCTTGCATCACCATACCCATTGTACAGCTGTGGAAACTGAGTAGGTTAAATAAGGTCACATAATCAGTGAGTATTGAAACCCAGGTCTCCCAATTCTAGACCAAGCCCTCTTTTCAGTACTCCAAACTCCTGTGGACTAGAACCATGATGGAGAGCTCATTTAGTCTTTAGAGATTTGTAGATTGTTTAAAATCAATCCTGTTCCATCTCTGTGACTTGTCTACAGCCATTCAGTCCACAAACTGATTCCGTCTCAGCTGGAAACAGAAGCCGAAAGTGAATATGTTATAATGCATAGACTGTTGGTCTTGAAATCAGGAAGATCTGAGTTCAATTTTAGTCTCTGATTTCTTCTAGCTGTGTTGTCCCAGGCAAGTCACATAACCTCTATGAGCCTCAGTTTCCCCATTTGTAGGATGAGAGGGTCAGATAGATGGTCTCTTACAACCCCTTCCAGCTCTAAGTCTATGAGACATTTCTTTAGGATTATACTTCAATTAAAAGCAAATCCCTTATGTAGGAATTCATTTCAATTGTTCTCACTTGGGGCGGGATTTGATCTCCTGAAATTAATGACATTGACTGTAACATTTTAATCAGGGAGCTGATGAAGTTTTCCCCCATTTCTTTCCCCCAGTAAAGCTTCAGTAATGGAGCTGTGGTCAATGGTCCCCCATCCTCTTGGTTCCCAGGGAGAAGGATAAAATGAGTAAGACGCTTAGCAGGCGCAGAAGCTGGGGATGTCCTCCCCTGGGGATCATGCTCTTTGATCACCTGGTTAATTGCTAAGACCCAACCAGTGCCCTGTTCTCCCTGAGTTCCTGAGCTGACACCCTCTTTCCTCCCTTAGAGACAATGGCGCTTCATGATAAAGGGTTTTGGGGAAGGAGTGTGGACAGTCCAATTATGGCAGGTTAATAAAGAGCTGAAAAGGCCAAGAAAAAACCATCTTCCCAATGTCTTAGATGTCCTGGGAAATTCATGCAAGTTCATGACCAAAGGGGCAATGCGTACAGGCTGAGCAAAAGATAAAACTGGATGGAAATTGCATCATTTTTTAGTGTGACTTTAGGAAATTGTTTGAAAGTGGATCACTTTGACTAAATGTTTCTGGTAAGCTCTGCTTGATTATTAGGTGCTCTCTGGATGGGAGGGGCTTGAGTCATGGGGACAGGCTCCCCACATAGTGGAAGGCCCCTTCTACTTCTAAATTCTATGAACCTGGGATCTTTATTACAGCTCTTTGAGGTTTTCAGGGTAGGCATTATTTTTGTTTTACAGATGAAGGAATGGAGACCTGAATCATAGGGTTATATGAAAGAGACCTTGACGTTGGAGAACATCAAGTCCAACTCTTTGGTTTTAACAGATGGAGAAACTGAGGCACAGAGGTCAAGCAGCTAGTAAGTGTGTGAGGCAAGATTTGAAGTTGGGTCTTTCTGACTCCAAGTCCAGCACTCTGTCCAACTGGAAATGCCTTTCCCAATGTTGCATAATGGAGAAACTACTTGTTGTTCAGTTGTTTCAATCATGTCCAACCCTTTGTGATCCCACTTAGAGTTTTTTTGGCAAAGATACTAGACTGGTTTGCCATTTTCTTCTCTGGCGGATCCTTTTTGTCAGGCAGTCAGAGGTTAAGTGACTTGTCCAGGGTCACACAGCTAGGATGTGTCTGAGGCTGGATTTGAACTCAGGTCTTCCTGACTCCAGATCCAGCATTATATCCAATGAGCTGCCAACTGTGTTGGTGGAGGTACTAGGTCTTAGCAAATATACTTGATGGCTCTTTGTATATACCCCTGCCTCACTTCATGTTTGAATTTTTGAAATAGCCTCCTGAAGGATCTTCCTGTTCTTTGCTTCTCTTCTTCCTTCAATCACATTGATGGAATCCTAATAAAGCTGCCCCTAGCCCCAGTATTCTATCTTTCTTATAGGCCCCACTGAACAGCAGAGCCATTGCTCCAAGCTAACCACTGCCCTCAGATCCAGTTCACATATTTGAACAGGTGTGTTTTTGTACTCGGCTACAATCACATCATCTATTTAGCTCAAGACAGGACCACAATACATAACTATCTATATTGACCAGACAGGACCACAATACCTAGCCAATTGGAGGACAGCACGACCAGAATGTTTGACCACTGAACCATAGAGGGGACCCCTCCTCTATTACCTAATCCTTTGACAAACTCTTCCTGCCTTTTTAATATTCATAACTTATGTTATGTAATTGCATCTTTACCCTATAAAAGTCCATCTTGTGTTCTCTGAAGTTGCTGGTTCCATCTTGGAACTTAGTCTACTCCATGAAAGACATCAATCTCAATAAATGCCCGTACTTGGGTTAGAGGTGGTCTGACTCTGAATTCTCTGAGATGGTTCTACCCCAACACATCATGAAACCGCAACAACATGACCATAGGATTTAGAACTAAAAGGATCTATGAGACCCTCCCCCCTTCATTTTATCAATGAGCAAACTGTAGCTTAGAAAGATTAAATCAATCAATTAATAAACATTTATTAAGTACCTACTAGGTACTAGGCAGTGTGCTAAGTCACATAGATAGTAAGTAATGGAAGCAGGATTCAAACCCAGGTCTTCTGACTTTAGATCAAATCAACAAACACTTTGTAAGTACCTATAATGTGCCAAGTACTGTGCAGAGCACTGGGAAGACAAAGAAGGAAAAATATTTAGGATTCTTTCCCCTAAGACATTCAATTCTTCACTTTTCTCCTACTTCAATGGTTCCTAAATAGTCTTCCTATGATGTGGATAGGAAATCTGTAGGATAATATGGTTGTTAGCAATCTTTTCTTCTCTAAAATATTTTTTTTTGGAGGGGGGAAGGCAGGGCAATTAGGGTTAAGTGACTTGTCCAAGGTCACACAAAAAGTGTGTCAAATGTCTGAGGCCAGATTTGAACTCAGGTCCTCCTGTCTTCAGGACCAGTGCTCTATTCTCTGTGCCACCTAGCTGCTCCCTCTCCTCTAAAATATCAAATAATGTGTGTAACAAATATATTTTTTACATATCATATTTTGTCAGTATGAAAACGGGCTTAGGGATGGTTTTAGAAAAACCTGGGAAGACTTATATGAACTGATGAAAAGTGAAATGAGCAGAACCAGGAGAACGTTGTACACAACAACAGCAATATTATACAATGATCAACTGTGAATGACTTTGCTATTCTCAGTAATACAATGATCCAAGAAAATTCTGAAGGATTTATGATGAAAAATTCTATCCATTCCCAGAGGAAGAACTGATGGAGTATGAATGCAGATTGAAGTACACTTTTTCTTTACTTTCTTTTTTTTTTGTCTGTGTTTTATTTCACAATGTGACTAACTTGGAAATATGTTTTGTGTGACTGCATACGTATAATCTATTCCAAATTGCTTACCTTCGCAATTCAGGGGAGAGAATTTGGAACTCAAAATTTTAAAGAGCAAATGTTAAAAATTGTTTTTGCAAGTAATTGGGGGAAAATAAAATATTAAATTAAAAAAAATTGAAGAGGAAGGAGACACCTTCCCCCCAAATTGGCTTAACTCCTTCTATTTTGGCTGATATTTTCCTATGAACACCAAGAGTCACAATATCTCAGTGGTAGAAGAGATCACAGTGGCCAGAGAATACATCCTGTATGTTCCATTGTATCCCCAGCAAGGGACCATCCTGCTTTCCCTCAAAATTGTGGGAAATGCACTTTCCAAAGCAGCCCATCCCATTCCTTTCTGGTGACTCTAATTGCTTGGATGCTTTTCTTTACAATGAGTCTAGGTTTGACCCTTTGTTTCTTCCACTGTTTCAAATTCTCTTCTCTGGGGCCACAGAAAACAATATTAATCCTTCTTTCATTCAAGGGTCTTTCAAATACCAGAATATGTATATCCTGAGTCAGTAAGTCAACAAATTTATTAAGAGCTTTCTCCATGCTAGCACTGTGCTAAGTTCTAGGGATACAAAAAAAGGCAAAAACAGTCCCTGCCCTCAAGAAGCTTACATTCTAAGTGTAAACAACGTGCAAACAACTATGTATGAACATTATATAAGTATATGTATACATATGTATATGTGTATATGAATATCTATATTTGTGTATATACATATACACACAAAGTGGATGGAATGGAATGCCAGAGGGAAGGCACTAACATTAAGGAGAACGTGGAAAGGCTTTTCTGGTGGGTGGCGGAGTTTTAGATGAGACTAGAGGAAAGCCAGAGAAGCTAGGAGGCAGAGATGAGGAGGGAGGACATTCTGGAATGGGGCACAGCAAATGGAAAGGCACAAGACCCAGAGATGGAGTGTCTTATGGGAGGAACAGAAAGAGGCAGGTGTTGTTGAATTATATAGTATGTCAAGGGAGTATAGTGTAAGAACATTGGAAAGGTAGGAAGGGGTCAAGTTGTGAAAAGCTTTAAAAAATCATGCCAAAGTTTTCATATTTGATCCTGGAGTTATGGGAGCCATTGGAGTTCATTGAGTAGAGGAATGATGTGCACTTTAGAAAGATCACTTGTGCAGCTGAGTAGAAGATGGATCAGAAGGAGGAGGGACTTAGGGTAGGGTGCCCAAGCAGGAGGCTTTTGCAATAGAACAGGCATGAGGAGATGAGAGGCTGTTTCAGGGTGGTGCTAGTGTCAGAGGAGAGAAGACCAGAGATGATGGAAAGGTAGACGCAAGATTTGACAACAGATTGATTTGGGGGTGGGGCATTGAGAAAGAGCAAAGATAAGATGATCCTGAGTGGTCAGCCTGGATGACAGGGCAGTCAGAAAAGTTGGAAGCCTCTTCACTTCTCCAGATTAAAAATCCCCAGTTCCTTCTTATGCCCCCCCCTCCAACTACTTCAAGATGAC
Source organism: Pseudochirops cupreus (assembly GCA_028627135.1). Taxonomy (NCBI): domain Eukaryota; kingdom Metazoa; phylum Chordata; class Mammalia; order Diprotodontia; family Pseudocheiridae; genus Pseudochirops; species Pseudochirops cupreus. The sequence continues at coordinate 556,412,104 of CM053580.1, forward strand.
ATGGACCTTTACCACCCTGATTACTTTTCTCTGGACAATCTCTAACTTGTCAACATTGTACCCAGAACTAAACAACTCCCTGTTTGTGGTCTAACAAAAACAGTGGGATTATTACCTCCCCAGTCTTGGCCTTTCTCTTTACGCAGCCCAAGACTGCATCCATGCCCTCTTCTCCTCAAGTTGCCTCTATGGCACACCTTGACATAACCATATCCTAGGCAGCTATGTGGTGCAATGAATAGAACACTGGGCTTGGAATGAGGAACACTCATCTTCATGAGTTCAAATCTGACATTAGACACTTACTAGCTGTATGACCCTGGACAAGTTACTTAATGCTGTTTGCCTCAGTTTCCCCATATGTAAAATTAACTGGAGGAGGAAATGGTCAACCACTCTGGTCCTTGGCCAAGAAAACCCCAAACAGGGTCACAAAGAGTCAGACATGATTGAAATGACACAACATCAGCAACAGGCCCAACTTTGCTTGCTGGTAGCCTCATTCCTTTAGGGGACAGGCATCTGAGAGACCTTACTGAGTACATGTTATTTCTCTCAATAGACTTCTAAGCTCCTTGAATATTGGGACTATTTAATTTTTATCTATCTCCAGCACTTAGCACAACGGCTGGCACTTAGTAGGTACTGAAGAATTGCTTGTTGATTGGCTCATATTGGTCCCCTATCTATGAAGGAGAGGCAGGGCAGTGAAACTGAAACTGAACTGGCCTTAAAATCAAGAAGAGTTGGGGTCAGGTACCACTTCTGGCAGATGCTGGATGTATGACTTACGGCAAGCCATTACCTTAGTGCTCTAGGCCGCTCTCTGTGACTACAGGTTGCTAAGAAGTTGCCAACCTGCTTTGGTAGAAAGTTGCCTCACCTGGGAGTTTCCTAGCGCAGTGAAATCACAGGTCCATACTAGCGGTGTGACCCTGGGCAAGTCACTTAACCCCAATTGCCTCACCAGAAACAAAAAACAAAACAAAACAAAAAGAAAAAGCAAAGAAATCACAGGTCCAGGTCCTATCCCTTATACTTGACCTGCTTGTACCTTGATCTTAACATGACATTGGTTAGAAAGTTATGTATAAACATCCAAAAAAGGCAGAGAGCAGCCTTCCAGCAGGTTCCACCACCTGGCCTGGTCCAGTTACAGCTGCCATGGTATCACTTGTGTCCTCAAATGCCTTCATCAAGATTTTCTGGTTTATGGAAAGATAATTAACTGGGAGACAGAGTTCATTGCAAAGTCAAGATGATGGAACTACGAAGAAGGGTTTTTTTGTGTACGTGCTTGTTTTTAAAGAACAAAACCCTCCAAATGACCCAAACTCAAACCAGGAATGTGCCAGTAAGTAAATCTAGCATAGGAATATTAAAAGGAATAGAGAGTCTTCCCATCTGGACTTGAAAGAAAAATACTTGAGTTTACAAAAACCAAAAAAAACCCTCAAATTCAGAGCTAAAACATTCATTGCCTTCTGTCCTTTATTATTTTTTTAAATGGTACATCCGGGGGACATTTATTTGGCATTGCTTGATAGGATCAAGACCAAAGTCTTGAGTCTTGGCATTCAAGGTTCTCTATAATCTGGATTCCCCCCTTCATTCCCCAATTATCTTTCCCTGAATCATAGTGACCTTTGTAAAGTCCTGCTTTGATACTGTCACACCCTGGTCAAAAGTCTTCAGGCGGCTCCCCATTAACATATGATAAAACCCAAACTCCTTAGCCATGGCATTCAGGGCTCTTTAAAATCTGGACACCCTCCCTACTTCTGCTCCCCATTTACACTCCCAACATCCCTTTATGAAGCCAATATAATCTTTCTAAAACTCTGCTTTGGCTATGTTACACTCTGGTCAAGCATCTTGAGATTCATTCCTCCTTCCTCTCCCCAGAATGAAGGTTAAGTTCACCTTGCCAATCAAGGCCATATACAAGTGTGAGATTGTACATTTTGATCTGGAAGGTAGAACTTTAGTGGTTATTTAAGTCCAACTCCCTCATTTTACAAATGAAGAAGTTGGGGATCAGAGAGGGAAATGACTTCCCCAAGGTCACTCAGCTAATAAGTGGTAGAACTGAGCTTCAGATCCAGATGTATTCCTGGCATATAGGAAACAATTAATACATAATTCCTGCCTCAACTGTGACTTCCAATCCAGTTACTTTCCCTTGTACCATATAGACCCCAGATACCTGCCCATCTCGTTTCAAAAACTGCTCCTCTCTGTCTGAACTGGTTGATTTATTGACCCTTAGGGAGCTCTTCTACAACTCTTTTCTTGTCTGGCATGAGCCATGTCTCTGACAAGTCCAACTGGCTGCACACCCCAACCCTAATCCAAACTATTCCTGCATGACAGAGCCCAAGTCCTGTCCAGACTAGACTGTCCTCAGACTAGGCTAGGGCAACTGTGGACTCTTCCCCTTTCTGATGGCAAAGCTCTTGGAGAGCCTGCTGCTTAATCCTTAGACAGCCATGCTTGTATCAATCCCCAGACATTTATGGGAAGAAGAAAGACAGCTCAGGAATAATAACAGTGGGGTCCAACCACCTGGAATGAGTGCTTGGACCCTGAGTTAGGAGAGCTGGGTTTGAAGCTTCCCCCAGACACTCAGTGCTGTATGATTATGAGTCAGTCACTTCTACACTGAGCATCATATAATGGAGAGTGGTAGATTTGGAGACAAGAAGACCTGAATTCAAATCTGACCTCAAATATTTACTAACTGTATGACCCCAGTCAAGTCATTTAACTTCTGTTTGACTCAGTTTCCTCATAAGTGTAATAGAAAAGTTGAACTCTGTGGAATTGAAGATCCTTAGCTGTAATACTCTGATTTCTCAGACCCTTAGTTTCCTCATTTTAATACAATCTCTCTTGGCCAACTTTTTTTCCTTTCCAACAATAATAACACTAGTAAGAATAATAATAGAAGCTAACATTTACATGGCACTTTAAGGTTTGCAAAATGCTTCACAAATGTCTCATTCTATCCTCTCAATAACTGCGGGAAACGGGTGCTGTTATTATCCCCATTTTACAGATGAAGAAACTCAGGCAGACTTAAGTGACTTGTCCAGGGTCACACAGCTAGTATCTGAGGTCACATTTGAACTCAGGTCTTCCTGACTCGAGATCCAGTACTACCTCATCTGTCTGCCATTCTGTTCCCATCTTAATGGAAAATGGTGCATCCCTATCCTTTGAGAGAGGGGTTCTTAATATTTTTTGTGCAAATGGTACCTTTGACAGGCCGGTGAAACCTACGGACCCCTTGATCTAAATAACATTTTAAAATTCATAATGAATAATAATATTAAATGTGTAATGAATAATATGAATGCCCCAACCAATTCTCAGGGAGAGCTAGATGGCTCAGTGGATAGAGCATCAGGGCTGGAAGCAACAAGACTCATCTTTTTAAGTTCAAATCTGGCCTCAGACACTTACTAGCTGTGTTACCCTGGGTGAGTCACTCAACCCTGCCTGCCTCAGTTTCCTCATCTGTAAAGTGAGCTGGAGAAGGAAACAGCAAACCGGTATCTCTGCCAAGAAAACTCTAAATAGGGCCACAAACAGTCAGACACAACTGAAACGATTGAAGAACAAAACAGAAACAATTTCCATCATCCACAGAATGAACACTTGAAGACTCTTCCTTTTTTAATGTTTATTGACTATCAACGTAAGATCTTGAATTGCCCTGGTCACAAATGTTGTTGTTGTTCTTTTGCTTTTTGCAGGGGGGAAAGCAGGGTTATTGGGGTTAAGTGACTTATCCAAGGTCACACGGCTTCTAAATGTTGAGTGTATGAGGTCTGATTTGAACTCAGGTCCTCCCAACTCCGGCGCCAGTGCTCTATTTGCTGCACCACCTAGCTGCCCCAAAGAATCTTCTTAACAGAATTGTTCCTAGAAGAATGTTCAAAAACAATCCTCTACGATGTCATATAAATGTGTGCTTTTATAAATAAAAAACATCAGAACCCTGGTAAGAACAGACTAGGTGTTCTGTGGGCACCCTAGATCTTCAGCAAAGCATTGGGCCATGCATCCCCAAACTTGACTTTTAATCTCCCATCTCTGTTTTTTCCCAAACTATTCTCCAAACCTGAAATGAACTTTTTCCTTATCTTGACTTTTCAGCCAATTACTAACTTCTCGCCCCCTCCCTTTTTTGGGAGGCAATTGGGTTAAGTGACTTGCCTAGGGTCACACAGCTAGTAAGTGTCTGAGGCTAGATTTGAACTCAGATGCTACTGACTCCAAGGTCAGCCCTCTATCCATTGTGCTGCCTAGCCGCCCCAATCACCTCCCTTTCAAGGTTCGGTACAGCCTTCTTCATGTGGTTCTTAGAGTTATTAGTGTTTTCTCTCTTCCCAGTTTTCCTGGTGCTATAATTTATTTGTTTAATTATTAAATAATAATAAACTAATAAGCATTTATCAACTGTGTACTATGTTCCAGGCATTGTGCTTGGTGATGAAAATGCAGAACCAGTCCCTGCTTCAAGCTTGAATTCTTTCTGTTTTGGTCTTTGGGCCTTTGGTGCCCAACACAGTAGGCCTTTAATAACTAGATCATTGTTGAATTGGGTTGAATTCATAGTGGTGATCTTGAGCTGTTAAGTCTGGGTTGGAAGCTTAGAATTAGAACTAGGAGGGACTTTAGATGTCGTCTCTTTATGGATCATGGACTGAGAGCTGGAAGGGACCTTCCATCCCAACTGGTCCAATCCCTTTGTTTTAAAGAAGAGTGCACTGAGGCCCAGAGGGGTTGTAACTTGTCCAAGGTGAACAGAAGGGCCATAGGACCATAGAGTCAGAAGGGATTTAAGAGACCATCCAATCCAACCGTCTAATTTTACACGCTAGGAAACTGAGGCTCAGAGGGATGGTGACTTGCCCAATAGTTAATAAGAAAGGTCACAGGACCTCACAGAAGGGATTTTAGAGGTAAACTCATCCAGCCCTCTAATTTTACAGATGAGGAAACCAAGGCTCAGACAGGTTGTGACTTCGCCCAACATCACACAAGTTATTAAGCATCAGAAATGGGGTTCACACCCAGGTTCTCCAACTCCACACCTGACTCTCTTTCTTCAAGTCTGTGCTGATCATACAGCAATGGGCATCCTCTTTGGTAGAAGGCATATGAGTGGGAAGTGTTTCAGAAAACATTCTATCCACAATCTTAAAATGACAATATGTTGGCATGCCGCAGGGTGGGCCTTGGTTCTCTGGAAACTTCTCTGTCCTGTATTTGTCTTATTTGTGCATATGATTTACATGTTGGCTCCCCCAATAGACTGGAGAAGAAGGATTTACGTTTTTGCCTCTTTTTGTGCCCTTAGAACTTAGTGTCACACCTGAACAATAGGTAGGTGTCTAATAAATGCTCGTTGACTTTGCTTTCACAGGGTCATAGGTTTAGAGCTGGAAGGGACCCATTTTTCAGATGAGGAAACCAAGGCACAAGTTACTTAAGACCTTTCAGAGCCTCTCCTTCCGCCATAAATAGTGCCGGATAAAGGAGACACCTTCTTACTGGTTACCAGTGACTTCTCTGGAACTGTTGTTTAACAACTGGCTCTCCATGGGGAAATGTATATACAGCACATCTTAAAGTTTAATTTGCAGTGTTAACACTTTCTCCATCACTTTATAGTATATAGACAGTCATCACAATAAAAAATCAAGCCCTGGTTTATAACTGTTGCTGATTTCCTATGTGTAAATGCTCACACTGAATATTTAAAGACTGGCTGTCTCGAGCTGTTCAGAGCTGGCTCCAGCACACCCCACAGTGCTAGGAAGGTAGCAGGCACTCACTCAATAAATTTACTAACTTGTCACAGAGGAAAAGAAAAAATATTCTGGCCTCAATGCTAGCAATGAACACCAGGTGGTGCCATTGGATCAGAGTTCAGCCCTGGCGCGCCAGCATCCAGAACAGCACTTTTCAGAGCTAAAAAGTCATTTAAGGCTGTAGAATGTAGGAGATTTCAAGGGTTTTTAGAACATAGAATGTCAGAGATGGGAGGAACGTTAGACAAGAAAGTTTCAGAGCTCAGAGGGGTCTTTAGAACATAGAATGTCAGAGCTGAAAAGGAGTTTAGAACAGGGGATGTCAGAGCTGAGAATGGGTTTAGAACAGGGGATGTCAGAGCTAGAAGGATTCTTTTTTTTTTTTTGAAGGATTCTTAGAACAGAGAGTGTCAGAACTGAGAAGGAGCTTAGAACAAGGAATGGCAGAGCTGAGAGGGACCTTAGAACAGAAAATATCAGAGCTGGTTGGGGTCTTTAGAACAAAGAATGTCAGAACTTGAACAGGGAATGTCAAAGTTGGGAGGGGCTTTAGAAGAGAGAATCTTACAGGTAAAACATGGAATATCAGAACTAGTAGGGACCTTAGAGCATGCCAGAACAAGCTCCCTTAACATCAAAGCTACCAAGACTTTTAGTACCTAGAAAAGCTAGAGTAGGGAAGAATTATAGAATGGCAAATGTTAGAGATGGGAAGGCACTTAGGGTCTACAATGTTAGAGCTCCAGGGATCACCCAGTCACATGGAAGTGCTGTGATGTGGGCAACGATGCCGAGTGCCTTGCATACAGCAGCACTTAATAAATTCTCATTGGGTTAGATTGAATCAAGTCTTTGCTTGGAGGGTTTAAATTGTTTAACCCACAAGGACCCTCTTCAGACTCTGTTCCAGCCAACTGGCTTTTTAATAAGCTAACCTCTTTCTTTTCTACCACCTCCACTCCCCTTGAAATGAAATATTCATTGATTGTCTAGATGACTTCATTTGTGGCAAATAATCATACAGTCTGCTGCTCTTTCTCCCCTCCTGCAGGGCAGATACAGTGGAGAAAATCAGAAATCACCATGTGTTAGTGCACAGGTTATTTGTCCCGAAGCAGACGTCTCTGCTTGCATTCTATTTCCATTTTACTGGTAGGGAAACTGAGATTGGAGGGATTCTCCCCTGAGCTCATTATCTCTGGATTGGTTTTTGGCAGAGTTGAGTCAAGACTATCTGCCCTGATATTAAGCAGGGAAGGCTTTGCTTCCCTGAAGCCACTTCTTTTTTTTTTTTAAATTTTATTATAGTTTGCGTCATTCATTTCCACAAGATTTTGAGTTACATATTTTCTCCCCGTCTTTCCCCCGCCCACCACCCCAAAACAACCATCTCAGTGTGTCCCCCCTCCCCCAGTCTATTCTCTCCAATGGCACTTTTTGGTAGGGCAGGATGGATCTCCCAACTGCAGTGCCTGTGTATCTCAAGTTCCAGTTGGATGTAGTCAATAATAATAATAATAATAATAAT
>CM053580.1:556419953-556459194 GCA_028627135.1 Pseudochirops cupreus
TTTATACCTAGATCATGCACACATTTAGACTTGATTTTGGTGTACGGTGTTAGATGATGGTTTATGCCCAGTTTCTGCCATACTATATTCCAATTTTCCCAGCAGTTTTTGTCAAATAGTGAGTTCTTATCCCAAAAACTGGGATCTTTGGGCTTATCGAACAGTAGATTACTATAATCATTGACTACTGAGTCTTTTGTACCCAGTCTATTCCATTGATCCACTACTCTATCCCTTAGCCAGTACCAAGTAGTTTTGATGACTGCTGCTTTGTAATACAGATTAAAATCTGGTAAGGCTAGGCCACCTTCCCCAGCATTTCTTTTCATTAATTGCCTTGATATTCTGGACCTTTTGTTCTTCCAAATGAATTTTGTCACTATTTTTTCTAGTTCTATAAAGTAATTTTTGGGTAGATTGATTGGTATGTCTTTTAAGATTTCTTGAAATATTATGTTTAGGCTTTAAAAAAATTTGTTTGCCATGGCATTCAAGTAGTCCAATGATTTTTCAGTTTTTCTCCTTAATATATTTTTCAGGTCATTTGCATTTTGTATGAGATACCTTAATATTTTCTTCAATTTTCATCCTTTTGACTGCTTTAATATTTCTTGTTGTCTCATGGTATCACTGACTTCTATTTGGTTCATTCTAACATGCAGAGAATTGATTACTTGGGCAAGGCTTTGTGCCATTTGTCCCAAACTGCTGATTCCCTTTCCAATTCTTTCTTCCATGGCTATCATTTCTTTTTTATTTTTTCCCTCTAGTACTATTTCATTGATGATGAATTCTTGACTCTTTTAAAACAGCTTCCTTCCTCTCTCCCAGTATTTCTAAAATTTACCCCCACACTGTTTTGTTTTGTTTTTAAGGCTTTTCTTGGAGATATATTGTCATCTTTCCTTCTGGGTTTGTATCTTGGATAGCCCTGTCATCATAATTATTTTATAGTGGGATTCTTTTTGTTGTTATCATTTGTTTATTCTTCCAGAATACCTTCTGACTTTGGACTTTAATTTGAGGGTTCAGTTCCACTGACTTTTAGGCAAGTCCTGTTGCTATTTTCTTGGGAGTACTAAGTATTGTATTAATTAATTAAGCAACTAGTTAATTGAGTATTGGATCTCAGGGACAGGGCCAAGCACCCAAAGGCTTTCAGCACTCCTAAAGTAGTCTGATCCAAGGAAAAATCTTATCACTGCTCCCCTGTCCTGAGCTCTGCAAGTTTTGAACCTGGGTAGTCATTTTAGCCAGCTGGAAAGTTCTGCTGGCTCAGAGCTGCAGAATTATAGGTTCCTCTTTGGATCACACAATTTATTTGATTATATAGCACTTAGTATGTGCCAGGAACTGTGCCAAGAACTTTATAAATATTATCTCATTTGATCCTTACAACAACCCTGGGTTATTGTTGAATCATTTTTCAGTTGTGTCCGGCTCTTCGTGACCCCATTTGGGGTTTTCTTGCAGAGATACTAGAATAGTTTGCCACTTCCTTCTCCAACATATTTGTCAGAAGAGGAAACTGAGGCAAACAGGGTTATGTGACTTGCCCAGGGTCACATACCTAGTAAGTGTCTGAGGCCAAATTTGACCTCAGGGAGATGAGTCTTCCTGACTCCAGACCCAGAACTCTGTTCACTACGGTGTCACCTAGCTGCCCATAACTCTGGAAGGTAGGTGTTGTTACCTGGGCAGCTAAGTGGTGCAGTGGAGAGAGTTCCAGTCTTGGAGTCAGGAGGATCTGAGTTCAAATCCAGTCTCAGATATTAGCTGTGTGATTCTGGGAAAGTCATTGAACCTCTGTTTGTCTCAGTTGCCTCATCTGTAAAATAAAGATAATAATAGTACCTATTGTTCCAAGGTTGTTAGGAAGATCAAATGAGGTAATCATAAAGTGCTTTGCCCAGTGCCTGGTACATAACAAGCATTATGTAAATGTTAGTTATTATTATATCCATTTTACAGGTGAGGAAAATGAGGTAAAAGGCTAATGTTAAGTGACTCGCCCAAAGTCACACAGCTAGTCAATGTCTGAAGTGGGATTTGAACTCAGTCCCTTTCTGATTCCAGGTCCATCATTCCACCTAGATGCTACAAAGAAAGACCCACAGCATGTCATCTAGAACTTGTATGGGGGGGGGGGGACTTATCAACACATCATAGACAAGCATTGCATAGGGCTAGAAGGCGTGGATGGCTTGCAATCTCACAATGCAGATCATGGATTGATTCACTGAAGGACCAACACGTTAAAGTATAAAATCTGACATTTAATGGAACTGTAGCATGTACATAGTGGTTTATATTCCCCAGCTCTGGTATTTCTGAGAACTCTAGACTAATTAGTTCTTAATTGTAAAATTTAATGAGCAGAAAATGTGAAAGAAAAGGACCAATATTTTTAAGGAAAGGGAAAAAAGAAAGTACTGGGTCAATATCAAATTCACATGTTCCTTTCTGATTCTACACAACCCCTGTTACTCATTTTATTACCCTTTTTTTCAATCCAAGTGCCTTTTTATGAGGCAAGATACAATATGAAAGTACTCGATGTATTTTACAGAACAAGGCACTATTGACATTCCAATATATTAGATGCTGAGAGAGAAATGCATATTGATGATAGTGGAGCTGGTAGAAGGGAATGAGGGAGAAGAATCCATTTAAGATTTTATAAGATATATTCAGGATATTGGTTTACCCTGTTCAAATGAGGGCATAAGGATTCTATGCGACAGTCCGTGACCAAGAGAAGAATGCAGATGGTGGGTCTATGCTAGGCATAACATGAGACTATCATAATATCAATAATGATGATTATAGCTCACACCTTGATGATGTTTTAGGGTTTGTAAAATGATTTAGTTATTACAGTCCTGTGAAATAGGTTGTCCAACTATTATTTAAAGGTTATGGAAGGGAAGGGAAAAAATTATTAAGGACCTACTGTGTGTCAGGCACTGGGTTAAATTCTTTACAAATATTACCATGTCTCGAGAAGGAGAAAGAAAGTGGAAAAAAGGATATTTGGTAAGTCAAGGGCTAGTAAGAACAAATTAATGAGAGTTTGCTCTTTCAAAGTGATAAGGAGTTGATAAAGAGGGAAGGTGACAATTCTGAAGGTGAAGACACCCACAGGCACTTTGCCACAACTATTCCATGGGGAAGCTACCAGTAAAAGTGACCAATTCTGGGGATCTCACTTTTGGAAAGTGTGGAGATCAGAAAGACTATATGCCATGGTCAAGTGACTACTTTCTTTGCTTAATGTTCAGGCTGATCTGTCCTCTGAAAGACTGAGTAAAGAGATTCAAGGAGAAATTCTGCTCCAAGTGGAGGCTTTCAATTTGAAAACAATCAGGAGAGAGCCAGAGCCAGAGAATATGTGAAGGAGAAGAAAGGAGAAGAGAAGAAAGGAAAGGAGAGAGGAGACTTAGGACTGTTTCTGCTCTATTGTCCACCAGAAAGAAAGATAAAGAAGAAAGCAAGCCAATAGCTTCTGGTCTCCTGACCATGCACAAGGCAAGAGAGTAGAGTTGGGAAAGAGAACCCTGAAAAAAAAATCATCTTTTGAGTGCCTCCTACTATTATTTTGGTGAAAACCAAGATCCATTCATTCCTATGATCATATATTTAGAGCTGGAAGAGACTTTAGAGACCACTGAGTCCAACCCCCTAACTTTATGATCAAGGAAACAAAGGCACAGAGGTTAAGCACTTGTCCAGGGTCCTGCCACTAGTAGGCATCTAAGGTCAAATTTAAACCCAAGTTTTCCCAGTCCAGTACTCTATCTGTTCCTCTCACAGCTGTCTTAAATTCTCAAGGGTGACTGTGTCTTTCAGAATAAAAGTAGCTGGAATTTACATAGCATATTGTGCATATTATAGTATATTATTCTGCATAAATGATCTCATTTGATACTCACAACAGTCCTGTGAGCTGATTATGGGCATTTTTATCCCCATTTAGCAGCTGCTAAAACTGAGGTTCAGAAAGGCTAATGACTTGCTTATCTATGGTCATTGAGTCAGCATCTGAGGTGGGATTAAAACTCAGCTGTTTCCCAGTCCCTTCCTTACACTGATCCCCTAGACCAGCCCCCTTTCTCAGTACACCAGACTTACCCCGGTGGCAGTGGCTTTTTCTTTTGTTGATCATCTTAATCAGAAGGGAAATATTCAGGTCCAACAGAGTTCCCAGACCGTGACGGTGTAAATGCCAGGTCTGACAAATTGTCCCATGTTCTTCACTTAAGCAAGAGCAACTGTCAGGATGTGGTTACATTTATCGCACAGCCATGAGTATTAATCTCTTTGAGTCAAGGGGTAATCCTTCTAGGCCATGAATGATCAAAAGTGACAGTTTTCTCCAGTGGACCCATCATTTCATGGCATGACAGACACAGGATCATGGCTGACTAATTTTAGAAAACAAACAAGACACCAGAAGCATCCCCATCAGTCAATTTTGTTCTAGGTTGGCCCCTGGGAAAAGACGCTAAATGCTTATCTCTGAGCTCCTTTATTTCCCTCACTGCCCTCCCCCCTGAGTCTCAAAGGACCCTAGGGACATAGGGGGCTGTTGGTATCCAGGCTTGGGTCTGCCCAGAGTTGCACAGGATGAATGCATTATGGTGATAATTAGTACAAGATGTCTGTATTTAGTGCAAGGATTTGCATCTTGAGGTATTCTTTGAGAAAACAATTTAGCAATGTATAAAGCAATATCAGAACATTATTGGAGAACTCATTATGGTTGCTGTTCCTAAATCTTTCTCCCTCCATGGGCCTTACTGACAATTAATACCAGTTTTAAACCCCATTGAAGGAGTTTAGGCAACTCCCAATTGGCTGAACTGATGGAGATATGAAGGTATGGAGGATCCCAAAGCACAGAAAATCTAGAGACCCTTTGTACTAGACTTTGGAATGAGTCCTTTGACCTCCTTTGGAAGCAGAAATAATTCCCTAGACATGTTTTGTATGAGGTCACATTCAAAATAAATTTACTTGGCTGGGACACAAGACCAGTGACACACAGGACAAGCAGACAGCCTAGGGATCTACTTGGTGACATGATCATGGTGTGACCAAAAAGAGAATTTCTGGTTTGGGGACCAGCCCTTCTTGCAGTGAACTGCCTATGCTGTAGATGTCTCCCCCACCCCCATTCTTTTTCTGGAATTCTCCAATGCTAGAAACTTCCATGCTAGAAATTTCCTTGACCCGTGTTTCAAGTTAATCATAACAATGGAATTACATTTATAGAGCATTTTAATGTTTAAAAAGGGCTTTACATGCAATATCTCATTGGATCCTTATAACAACCCTCTGAGGTAAGTGCAATTATTATCTCTATTTTACATACAGGGATATACAACTAGTATGTGTCAGAGGTGGGATTTATTTTTTTTATTTTTTTGAGGCAATCAGGGTTAAGTCACTTGCCCAGGGTCACTCAGCTAGTAAGTGGATTTGAACTCAGATCCTCCTGACTCCAGAGTCAGTGCTGCTCCAAGAGGTGAGATTTAAACTGTGACTCTGAGGCTATATCTCAGTCCGTTATGCCACACAGTTCCTCAGTATAGCAAGTAATCAAGAAAAATATGTTCGATTTAGATTAGCTACTAATGCCTCCCCTTTCCCATGACCTTCATTTACTTTCTATGTACCTAGTGACCAAAAACGCAAGCTGCCCGAGGGCAGGGAGTGTGTTTTTGCCCTTCTTTGTATCCCTAGTGCTTAGCAAAGTAACTAGGACGTCTTCATAAATGCTTGTTGATTGAGTGCTGAGCTAATGAGCCAATAAGTGAATGAACAAATGAAGTGAATGAGTGAATGAATGAATGAAAGGATGGTTACATGACTTAGTTTTCCTCTCAGGGGAAGCTGCCCTTCCTATATTTATCTATCTCTGTCCAGATTTACCTTGTATCTTCTGAATTACCAGCTGATGTTCCTTTGAGCTCCAAAATCAGAAAGGGCATCCCCATCACTCTCTGGTTGTTGTTTTGTTGCTGTTCAGTCAATTTTCAGTCCTGTCTGACTCTTTGTGATGCCTTTTGAGGTTTTCTTAGCAAAGATACTGGAGTGGCTTGCCATTTCCTTCTCCAACTCATTTTGTAGATGAGGAAACTGAGGTAAACAAGGTTAAGTGACTTGACAAAGGTCACACAGTTAGTGTGTTAGGTCACATTTGAATTCTGGTTCGGGCCTGGCACTCTATCCACTGAGCCTCCCAGCTGTCTGTGTCTAGTCCACAGCAAGTGCTTAATAAATGCTCATAGATTGATTGGTCAGTGGAAGGAGTTCTGTATTTGAAATTCAAACCTGGGCTTGGTTGTCAGCATTTTCACTTACTACTTTCCCCCATGAGTGTGGACAAAGAATCTTGCCTCTCTGATTACATTTGACACACATTCCCAATAATTCACCTTGCTAGAGCACTTTAAAGTTTACAACAGACATGATAATCCTTGTAATTCCTACCTCATAGGGTTTCACGCTGTGGAAAATACTTTGTAAGCTATAGAAATGTGAGTTATGATTACCCCAAGCTCTGGAAACAGAGCACATCAAAGAAGGCATTTGATGTGTGTCTGATTGGTTCTGAGAGTTGCATATCTAACCTTTTATTCCCAACTTAATTGCAATCTCAACACAAGGGACATCCAGCAAGTCAGAGAGGCATCAAGACACAAGATTTTCCAGCCACACTTATCATATTCCATTTTACTCTTACTCTCCTTCAAAAAGTGGCTTCCAAAAAACATTTTTAAAGTGCCTAGTGTATGCAGAGCACTATCTATCCGGCCTTAAACAGAGCTTGGATAGCTCCATTGGGAGAGCCTTGTTGCTGTCCTTCTGTCTTAAAAAGGACCATGACCTCAGGGAGGTAATGCCATGACTTGCAAGTGAATTGGACTTAAGTGAGGGAGGGCTGTGCAAGGTCACCAGCCTCACTTTCTCCTCTGGAGCCGTCTGGGTCCAGTGGCAAGATCTAGATCAGGACAACTAGACATGGCCCAGGATGCAACGGGAGACCTTGATCTTTTCAAGTTAAGATCTTTAACAGGTCTCAGGTTGACTGAAGCAATGCCCATTCAGTGATTAGGGATTGATAAGAAATGAGGCAAAGAATGGTCTCTTTACCTAGTCAAAAGAAAATTGATCCTGGACTTAGACTTTTATTCTAAGGGTCCGGGGTTCAAGTAGGGGTAAGTTTATTAGAAGCAACATGGCTTAATCCTGCCCCTGCCCCCTCACTATCCTGTTGACCTTGGGCAAGGCACTTTCACTTTCTGAACAGTTTTTCCATGTCTATAAAAGGAGGGAAATGGGTTAGATCAGTGGTATCACACTCAAATAGAAAAAGGTCTAATGATCTCTGTAGGTCTCATAGTGACTATTTTAAAATAATGATGTTATCTGTGTTTGATTTTATTCTTATTTACTTGGATTGATATTCCTCAATTACATTTTAATCTGGTTTGGGTCAAACACGAGTGTTTTGAGGTTGGCTATGTCTTTAACAGCTCTAGATTAGATGACCTTTAAGGTCACTTCTGGTACTAAATCTGTAATCCTATAAAACTTTCTTCCTCCACCCTCCCAACCCAGACACAACCGTCACAGCTATCACTGGGGGAAGCACCTGTTGTGGAGAATGGGCTAGCCATCCCTACCAAATGTCAACTGAATGCCATTTACATGACAGGCAAAGTGGCCCAGCTAAAATAGCAAGGTGCCGTCAGGGAGAGAGATGAGACAGCCTGTGCCAGGCAAGTCAAATCCTCACCACCATCTTGACTATCATGACCCCTAAGACCCATGACAGTCCAGGACTCTGAACCAAAGCATCTTGGGAATAGTCTTGCTTCCAGTTCTGTGCCCTCAGACATGATCTTGGGAGACAATCTCTGTGGATACATAGTCAGGAAACTGCTCCTGATGGTGCTATTAGCCATACTCCTGCTGGCTTAGAAAAGAAGGCTCTTACTACCAAACACCTTGAAATTTTCAAATGGCTCAGCATTAGAAATAGATGTTATTTTATCCATCAAAATGACATTAAAGAAGAGGCATTTCCATTGGTTTTGCTGCAAACTACCATGGGAATTTTCCATCTGAATTGCAACTGAAATCCTTTCATATGTGTTGTCTCTGCCGTTAGAATGGGAGCTCCTTGAAAACAGGGATAATCTTACTTTCCTATTTATATGCTCAATCCTTAATCCTTAGCACAATGCTTTGTACCCAGTAAGTTCTTAATAAATGTCCAGGACAACTGGACATGGCCCAGGATGCAATGGGAGTCCTTGGCCTTTTGAAGTTAAGGTCTTCAACAGATCTCAGGTTGACTGAGGCAATGCCCATTCATTGATTAAAGCTTCATTTTTTAAAAAATGAGGCAAATCATGACCTTAAAAAATAGATCTGGGAGGGGAAGACCCTCGGGGTTTCTGGCCAAAACAGAAACAACTGTTATTTACATTCATTCTGAGCCAATCAGGGTCCAAACAGTGACCAAATAGGGCTTGGTCTGGGACCAGAGTGGTTTGGGGTTAAGGCTGGTCTTTAAGAGAAAAAAGAAAAAAAAAAGTTCAGAGATTAAAGTTTATGTTCCCTTTGGGCAGAGCACCAGCAGGTAAGGGTATGGTACCCTATGTGGAGAGAGAAGAAAGAAAAGAAAGAAAAGAGAAAAAAAGAAAGGAGAGAAAGAAAGAAAGAAAGAAAACCAAGCCACGTTGCCCAGTTGGAAGCTTGGTCCCAAGAGGGCAGCTACTTCTGTACTCACAAAGGTCGCTGTCTGTCCTCCATTCTCAAAGAGGACCAGGACATCAGGGAGGTGATGCCACAACATGCAGGTGAGTTGAATTGAAGTGAGAGTGGGCTAAGACTTTCAATAGCATGAAAAACCCAAGAGGGAATTCTGTTGTTCTCTGTGCAGAAGGATTATTCTCATGTGACTGACAGCAGCTTTAGAAATAGGCAAAAACATTCCAGTGCAAGGTTATGCTTCAATCTTTTGTTTTTTGAGGCTTAACTTTGCAAAACTTCACAGTAAGAGTAAAGTGGAGGAAGGACCTTTTAAGATGCTGTGGAAGTTGCTTGGAAGCATCTTTGGACCCTTCTGTCCAGGGGTCAATGTGCTTAACACTTTTGAGCCGAGGGGATGCTGGGCTTTTGTCAGTCTTTCTTTGAAATTAATGGACCTATGCTTTTATTTCTGATTTTAAATGAATAAACATTGATTTATTTTAGTAACTAGATAAATTTATTCATTCTTTTTTTTCTAGTTCACAAATTTTGACAAAGAAATGGATTCCCTGGTCCCTGAAGTTCCACCATCTCAGTTTATAGATGAGGAAGCCAAGACTCAGAGTAGTTAAGTGACTTACCCAAAGTCATACAGATACTTTCAGAGACTTGATTGAAACCCATGTCCTCTGATCCCATGCCAGTGCTCTTTCTTAGGGCTTACTTTTTTCCTTCTACATTGGCAAGAATGGCTTCCTGGATGAGTAGAGATGATTCTTTTGGCTTGACACCATCACCCACCTCTCTTTGCCTCGGTTTCCTCAAATGAGTGGGCAGATGGGCCTAGATGATCTTTAAAGTCCCTTATAGCTCTAACTCCTATGATCATAATAAGAATAGCCAACATTTATGCGGCACCTTAAGGTTTTCAGAGTACATCTGCAAACATTATCTCATTTGTTCCTCACAATGACCCTGGGTGGTAGGTGCCATTATCATCTAAATTTTACAGATGAGGAAACAGAGGCAGGCTGTGGTTAAATGACTTGCTGAGAGTCACAAAGCTAAGAAGTGTCTGAAGGGAGATTTGAATTCTAGACTTCCTCACTCCAAACCCATTTGCACCACCTAGACCTTTCTTGTTGTCTGGGTTATATCTAATAAGGGGGAGAGCTTGCCTTGGTTGTCTTTCTGAATTCACATCTGGACTTAGATACTTCCTAGCTATGTGACCCTGGGCAAGTCACTTAGCCCTGTTTGCCTCAGTTTTCCTCATCTGTAAAATGAACTGGAGAACAACCTGGCAAACCACTCCAGTGTCTTTGCCAAGAAAACCACATATGGGGTCAGAGATGAGCATGACTGAAAAATGACTAAGATACAGAAACACACCTTATGCCTCAGACTTAGTTTCAGAGGCAGAACACTATAGGGGAAAGGGCATTGATATTGGGATCCAAAGATGGAGATACAGTTTTTGGGTCCCATAATTCTTAGCCACTTGTCTATAGTTCCTTACAATCTGATCTTCTCTTGTCTCTGAAATCTGGACAGAATCACTTGTATTATACCCATGACGAAAGGGCTTTATGAATTACTATGTAAATATGAGTTGCCTTCATTATGTCCTGCCTCCTCTTCTTGATCATTCTTTCCTTCATATTCTACCAGATGACTTTTTTCTTTGGATTAGACCTGTGATTTCATTAGTGAGGAAAGCTGCCAGTGAGGAAACACCCTCTACCAGGGAAGATCATTACCTATTCTACAAGTTATAGTCTTATACAATGGCCTGGGGCACTGAGAGGTAGCTTCCTTTCTCTAGATCCTCATGTGTTCAAAAATACACAATAGCCCATCTAGGGGCTTCTGGAAGGCCCTAGCCAGGGCTCATAATAATTGGACTGACTTTCCCTTTCCCCTGGTTGTGCTGTAGCCCATTGGGATACCTGAAGGACCCCAGCTGGATCTGATGGCAAGCAGAGTTTCTCTCTCTCACCCCAGACCACCTAGAACTCACCAAGGAGAGGAGAGGAGAGGAATCTACATTATTCTCACAGCAAATAGGCTGGAAAGTGAAGTCTCAGGCTGTCAGTAATTGGCTAATTTGATCCTTCCAGGAGTGAGATACCTGTTCGATGGGTGACTGATAAAGTCTAGCCTTTCCTGGATCTCTGTGATTCTTGCAGGATTTTTGACAAGGAAACTTCCTAATGTTCCTTCTTAAGAAGATGATTAGGGTGAAGTTGGGGTTGGAGAATGGTTTACATCTCCCATCATGGTTATAAGGATAGAAGGCCTTTCCTTGGAAGAAGAGGAAAGGACAGACACTCTGTGTAAATGGTCAATTTGCAGTGGGCATCAGTTTACTCCTCATTAGGCAAGACAGTGAATCCATTATCTCTGCTTTTCTTGCTACAATGATAAATAGAAAATTAGCAATGGGAGCTGGTTAATGATTTTCATCATTTAGAACCTGTGTATTGCCTATGGGGGGTAATTAGGGGGGCACATTGGATGGAGCACTGGGTCTGGAGTCAGGAAGACTCCTCTGCCCAAGTTAGAATCTGACCTCAGATACTTATTAGCTGCGTGACCCTGGAAAAGTCACTTTACCCTATGTACCTCAGTTTTCTCATATATAAAATGAACTGGAGAAAGAAATAGCAATCCACTCCAGTATCTTTGCCAAGAAAACCCCAAATGAGGTTATGAAGTCAGATGCAACTAAAAAGTGACTGACCAGCAAAAACATGACAACAACAACATTTCCTGTGGAATAAAGGTTAAATCCTTTTCTCTGCTATAGGGGGAACAACATCTTAACCTCTGGCCCTGTGTCAGTTAGGCTAATTTTTCCTTAAAAGGTATTGAAATAATCCATGATACTTTGTTTGGTTTAGAGGAACATAGGTGGTACATTGGATAGAATGCTGAGCCTGAAGTCAAGAAGCTCTGAGTTCAAATTTGACCTAAGACACTTACTTGTATGACCTTGGGCAAGTCACTTAACTTCTCTCAAGTTCAGTGTCCTTATTTTTCCAATGGGGAAAAAAAGCAGTTATTTCCTAGGGTTGTTATGAAGACCAAATCAGTTACTATTTATGAAGGGTTCAACACAATGTCTGGCACATTGTAAGTAACTAATAATAGGTGCCACTCTGCTCTGCTCAGAGAGAGGGAGTCCTGGAAAAAAGGAAAGAAATAAGTATTTATTAAACATTAAGTGTTAGGCACTGGCTAAGTAAGCTCCTACAATTATTATCTCACTTGATCCTCGCAACTCTGGGAGGTAGGTGCTATTGTCTATTACATTAATATGAACTTGTTTCCTTTCCTTTCTTCTGGGGACTAAGGATCAGTCAACTGATATAATTTCCTAATCACTTTAATAGGAACAAGTCACAACAAACTCCAGACCATGATGACCAACTCAGGAAAGGAAGCTTATTCAGCTGAATCAATTCTGCATGTCTTCAATGCATATCCTTCTTAACTACCCTCCTCCTGTTATGATTAAGTAATTACCTTTCATTAACTGTTTTTTATTAGTCTATTTTATTTTTATTTCAGAATTCTCTTCCAAACACAAAATAAATCAGCAAAACACCAATACCAATTGTACAGTTAAGTAAAACAAGTTCCCACATTGGCCATGTCTAAAAAATGTGCTTCAGTCTGCACTCGGAGTTCATCATCTCTCTGTCTGGAGGAGCTTAGTAAGTTTCACCAAGAGTCCTCTGGGACCACGGTTGATTCCATTGTGTTGATCAGAGTTCACAGAGTTGCTTGTTTTTAAGAGTGTTATTGTTCCTTTATAAATTGTTCTTCTGATTCTGCTTGCTTCACTTTGAATCAGTTTATACAAGTCTTCCCAGGTTTTTCTGAAACCATCCCCTGCATCATTTCTTACACCAAAATGGTATTCCATCACATACATGTACCATAAATTGTTCAACGATTCTCCATTTGATGGGCATCCCCTCAGTTTCCAATTCTTTGCCACCACAAAAAGAACTGTCACAAATAATTTTGTACATATGGGTAATTTTCATCTTTCTTTGATCTCTTTGTGGTGAACATGTGGTAATTTCAACAGTTTTTTGGGCACAGTTCCACATTGCTTTTCAGAATGACTGGATGAGTTTCTACCAGCGGTGGTATTAATGCACCTGCATTCCCATAGCTCCTCTAACATTTGTCATTTTCCTTTTTTTAGTCAATTTTGCCAATCTAACAGGTGTGAAGTGATACCTCAGAGCTGTTTTAATTTCTGTTTTTCCAATTATTACCAATGTAGAGTATTTTTCGTACAGTTAGTGATAGCTTGGATTTCTTCTTTTCAAAACTGCCTATTTATATCCTTTGACAGTTTATCAATTGGGGAATGGTTCTTATTCCTATAAATTTGACTCAGTTTCCTCTACATCTTAGAAATTAAATCTTTATCAGAGAAACTTTCCCCTGCTTCTTTTCTATTTTTAGCTGCACTGGTTTTATTTGTGCAAAAACTTTTTAATTTTATGTATTCAGAGTAGTCTGTTTTCCCTCCCCCCTCTCTCTCTCTCGTGTGATCATGACCTCTTCCAACATCCAGAGATAAGATAAGGCAATTTCTTTCATGTTCCTCTAACTTGTTTATAATGTTACTAATTATGTCTAAATCATATCCTCATTTGGAGCTTGTCTTGGTATATAGTGTGAGATACTGATCTATATCTAGTTTCTACCGGCCTGCTTACTAGTTGTCCCAAAAGTGTTTGATAGATATTGAGTTCTTGTCCCAATAGCTGGGATATCTGGGCTCATCGAACACTTGGTTAATGTACTTGTTTGTCTCCCTTTGACCTATGAATGTCTCCTATCTCTCCAATATTGAACAGGTCAGGGGATTGGCCCAAGTCAGGCCAAAGCCAAAATGCTTAGTATTGAGGGTCCTTCCCAATATATTTCCAGTCTGATCTCATAGTATTCCCATTACTTACTCTATGCCAAGTCAAAGGATACAATTCTTTATCTCCTGTAGGATCCTACACTCTAGCTTCTGTGTTATTCCCAGTTGCCTTATCTCTATAATTTTATCTAATACAAAATGTGAGTTAGAAGGGAACCCAACAGACAATTATTCAAACCCTCACAGGAAAGAGCTCCCCACTATAACATAAATGATGTCTTCTTTATTCTTAACCTGGAGCATCCATTATTCCCTATGGACTTCTCACCCTGGAGTACCCCTCTACTATTTTGTCCCCTTTCTTCCTTTTCCCGTCGGTGAGTTTCTTCCAGAATCTCCATTACAAAGAGGAGTCCAGTCAGGTCAGCCTTCACTCTCTTCCTGGCTATACTTCTGACTTCCATGAGTGCAATACCACGCCTCCCTATCAGACACCTTCAACTCCCAACTTTTAAAAAATGCCTATTATATATTGTCTTTCCTCATTATAATGTAAGCTCCTTGCGGCAGGGACTGTATTTCTTTTTGCTTGTATTTTGTGTCCCTTGTCCTTAGAACAGAACCAGTAAATACTTAATCAATGTCTGTTGCCTTGCCTTAAACAATTAACCAATCAGTAAACATTTATTAAGCACCGTCCTTTACAATCCAACTCAAATGCCCCCATGTCCAGGAAACTTTCTCTGACACCCCCTGTGAGTGACAGGCTAATGCCTTTTACCTTTGTTTCTTTGTTCCTACCTCTCTGACACATTTGTTTTGTGATATTGTGGATTGAAGTTGTATGTATTTGTGCCTTCTGTCCCTCCCGGACAGTAAACTACAGAAGATAAGTTTTAGCTAAATTTATATAGTATGTAAGTACCCCAGTACCAAGTACTGATGTGCTCCATTCATGGTAGTCACTTAATTAGCACTTACCAAAAGCAATTTGCGGAAGGAAACTAAGAATAAAATGGAATAGTATATGTGTACAAAGAGAAAGTCACATTCTGATCATTTCAGCTCTCAGGTTAAATCTGTGACATACCCCATCCCTGCTCAACCCCCCACCTCTTTTTGATGCACCTGGCACCATACTGGTTTGTTGTTGTTTAGTCATTTTCAGTTCTGTCCAATTCTTTGTGACTCCATTTATGGTTTTCTTGGCAAAGATACTGGCGCAATTTGACATTTGCTTCTCTAGATCATTTTATAGATGAGGAAACTAAGGCAAACAGGGTTAATTGACTTTCCCAGGGTCACAAAGCTAGTAAGTGCCTGAAGCTGGATTTGAATGCGTGAAGATGTCTTCCTTCCTCCATCCATGGTGTTCTATGCACTATGGCACCACCTAGCGGTGCATAGCCAAACAGGTCCCACTGTACATATACCAAGCTTTGAAGCAATCTTAGCTCATATTTCTAGAGCATATCACAGCTTACAAAGTGCTCTCTGTTTCACAAAACATTGGGAAAGGAAAGAAGATGGACACATTGAGAAATACAGATGATGTAAAAATAAAAAAAATCAATAAAATTTTCTTTTGGAGGGAGGAAAATCCTATGTACCAAAGAGTACAAGGATGTAGTGCTCATTGTAAACCCCAAAGTGATACAGAAAATTGAATGATTATTTTGAAATATGAGGAAATTGCCTAGAAAGGTGAAATAGATTGTCCTTTTCATGGCAGAAATTTTGGAGTGGTTTGTGATTTCCTTCCTTATAGATGAAGAAACTGCAGCAAACAGGGTCATGCAGTTAGTGAGTGTCTGAGGCCAGATTTGAACTCACAAAGATGAGTCTTCCTGATTCCAAGCCTTTTGCTCTATCCACTGCACCATCTAGCTGTCTTTATCCTATATTTAACAAAAATAGATAGCATTTATGTAGTGCTTGAAGATCTGCAAAGCACTTTTATAGCTATTGTCTCATTTTATCCTCACAACAACCCTGAGAGGAAGATAATATTTATTACCCCCATTTTTGCAGTTGAGAAAATTGAGGCACAGAAGTTAAGTGACTTACCCAGGGTCACACAAGCTAGTGTCTCAGTTATTTTTGAACTCAGTTCTTCCTTACTCCATGTCTAGTGAACTATTCAATTGCCACATATACATTGTAGATAGGAGGTAATCTCAGAGAAAAGACACCAGCTGGGGGGTTGGGGGGAGAAAGGGAAGAGGAAAGGCCTCCTCTGCAAGGTGAGATCTCAGCTAAGTCTTGAAAATAGGCAATAAGGGGTGTCTAGGTGGTGCAGTGAATAGAGCACCGGTCCTGGAGTCAGGAGGACCTGAATTCAAATTCGGCCTCAGACACTTAACACTTATTAACTGTGTGATCTTGGGCAAGTCACTTAACCCCTCCAAAAAAAAAGCAAAAGAAAAGAAAAGAGGCTGTAAGCTGGAGAATTGACAGGGAGGCTAGCTGCACTGACTTCAAGAGCAGTATTTGTATCACTAAGCACGTAAACATGGAATTAGGATACTCTTAAAACTGGATCCAGTCAAAGCTTTTTTGACTTTCTGGAACTTGGCCAACCAGAATTTTAGAATGTTAGAACTGGTAAGGGCCTTACACATCACTTAGAACAGGGACTCTTAAATCTCATTTTGTGTGTGTGTGTGTGTGTGTGTGTGTGTATGTGTGTGTGTGTATGTGTATGTGTGTGTGTGTATGTGTGTGTGTGTGTGTGTGTATGTGTGTGTGTGTGTGAGTGATGGGCCTCCCTGGCAGGTGTGAAGCCTATAGGGACCTTCCCAGAATCATGTTTTTAAATACACATGACTACAAAGGAAACCAATTATTTTAAAATATAGTTATTGAAACTGATCAAATTAAATTTATTGACATTAAAATTGAAATTGAAAACAAGTTAAAACAAGTTAAACCCAGTTTAAGAAGTCCTTTAAAAAAGAAAACACTCTTAATTTCACAGAGAAGGAAACTGAGAGCAATCAAGGGGAAAACAGATGGTTGAGAGACAATAAGGTGGTACCATAATACCTGATTGTGGACCCACACAGACCCCTGAGGAATACAGACTCATGGGATCCTCACCACCTCTTTCAGCCCATTGGCAGCCAAGTGTCAAGTACCACCTGGTGAAATAGAAGGAGATCTAAGGGATGCTTGGACTCCTGAAGAGACTCTGTTGCTGCTCCATTCCTTCTAACCTTCTCTGTATATTTGCTATCTTCTTTCCCACACACCCATATAGTGCACAGTAAAACACATCAAAAAGTGTCTGATCTGATGCCCCCCACACCAGTACAGTAAAGTGGGAAAAGTGTTGGGCTGGAATTCAGAAGATTTGAATTCTTCTGTTTTTGACACTCACCAGCTGGGTGACCTCAATTCCTCACTTATACAATGAGATTAGAATAGATCTCCAAGGATATTTCCACCTCCAACAGTCTGTGAGTCTGTTAGTCAACTGGGATTTATGTAAAGCTTTGCACATGGGTACAAACAATTGTTTATTGTGGATAGACAATAGTTTTTCTAAAAAAAGGTCTGGGGTTTCAATAAAAGTCAGCAGTGTGACACAGCTGCTGTTGCTGTTTGTCCTTCATTCTCAAAGAGGACCATGATATCAGGGAGGTGCTGCCATGCTTTACAAATGAATTGGATTTAAGTGAGGCAGTGCTGTGCAAAGTCACCAGCCTCACTTTCTTCTCCAGAGCCATCAGGGTCCAGTGACCAGATATAGATCAGGATGATTTGAGATGGCTTTCTGACATGACTGCTTAAAAATTTTTTTAAAAAGCTAATGCAGCCTTGGGTTGCATTCAGAAGAGAATATCGTTTAGGAATAGGGAGGTGAGAGTCCCATTGAACTCTGCCATCATCAGAAGTAATTATGAGCATCATATTCAGCTCTGGGTACCAGCATATAAGAGAGACAATGATTAGATGGAGATAGACCAGAGGAGGACAAGGAGGAGGGTGAAAGTCCTGGAATCCATGTCACATGAAAATTAGTTGAAAGAACTGTACATTCTTAGCCAGGAGAAGATAAGAGTTCAGAGGACATGACAGTCATGTGCAAATATTTGAAGGGATGCCATGTTGAGGAAAGACTAGATTTGTCCTCTTTGACCCCAGGCAGCAGAGAACCACGAATGATAGGTAGAAGTTGCAGAGTCAAATTTAGACTAACCTTCAGGAAAAACTTCCTAACAATGAGAGCTGTCCCAAAGTGGAATGTACATTCCTAGAATGGGTAATGGGTTCCTTCTTCATGGAGATTTCCAAGCAGAGTCGGGACAATAATCATTTCGTGTAAGAATTGGTCTAGATGATCATGGAAATCCTGACTGACTCAAATTCTATGATTCTCTAACTATGCTCAGAACCCTGGAGAGCTACAGAATTGCTTATAAGGATTGATACTTCCAATCTACCAATTCCATTTCCATCATCCAATTTCACTCAGTTGTTTCCAATCCAGGGAGTTCTCTGATGTGCTTTTGCTCTCAACACCCTCTGCATACACTTCTGCCCCTAAATACTCCCTCAATTTTTCTCCAAAGGAGAGCTGTATTTTAGTATTGTTCAGCACAAACAATATTCCTTTATTGATTGATTGGTTCCTTTATTCCTCTATTTGGTAAGTTGGTTGTCAATCTATTCATGCAATTCATTTTCCAAATAATTTCTGACATTTTTAAAGGACTGTTGCACAATTCTAGCATGATGAAAAAGAAAATGCTCTCAGATTGTACAGTGAACACCTAGGCAGTCCTCATACTAGGCCATGCTCTCCTCAATGTAGATTGTCTTGCTCACAGATTTCAACAAGGCTCTAGCTCTCAACATTATATTTGAGCATCTATTACAGCAAATCCAGTGAGAGAAACAGTGACACCTACATAGACTTCTTAATGGAAACTCAACTTCTATTTCAAGGCTGCTGGTGTGATTAAGAAAAGTACCCTTTCGGATCAGTGTGCCTCCTACTAGATATCAGGATAGACTAGAAATTTCTTTAATTATTATTAATTAATTAATTGCTTTTTAGTTTTCAACATTTACTTTCATAAAATGTTGAGTTCCAAATTTTCTCCCCTTCTCTCCACCTCCCCCTCCCCAAGACAATGTGCAATCTGACATACGCTCTACTTATACATTCATATTAAACATATTTTCACACTATAGACTAGAAATTTCTAAGAAATTTTCAGTTATAAGCAAAGCCTATAGACCTGCATGAAGTAAGAGGGGACCTCATATATACATCATCCAGTCACAGAATTAGAGAATCTCAGTAAGTCTCATTATCTGAAGGCATCACAGAGTTCCTATATCTATTTCTGAATAGAAATTTGCTCTACAATATACCACCTCAGGGGTCATACAGTCTCTGCCTTAAGATCTCCGGGGAGGAGAAACCCACTCTGTCCTGGACCAGTCCTTTCCACTCTCAGGCAACTCTGATTGTTATCAAATCTCTCCACATTACATTTAAGTTTTGCCCTCAGGGGTTAAGGAGAACAAATCTGATCCCCATTCCATATGACAAGGCTTCAAATATTTGATAATATTTCTCATTCTTAGCCAGAGTCTGAATAGCTCAGGGAGCTGGTAGCAGAACAATCATTTAATCTAAGGCCTTATTCAGGTGGGGATATACTTTGATCAGAGACAATGTGGTCCAGTCCTGGCTGTGCCACTAATTAACCTGTGTGCCCTTGAGTAAGACATATCCTCTTTCTAGGTCTTAGTTTTCTCATCTATTAAATGAGGGGGTTGGACCAGATAGCCTCCAATGGCCATTTTAGCTCCAAAGTTATGATCCTATGGAGTCTTCTCTCTCCATCTGAATTGTAGTCCAACTGCCTCATATTACTAATGGGGAAATTAAAGACCAGAGAGGAAAATGGACATATTAAAGCTAGATCAGGGCACAACTAGAACTGGAAATTTGGTCTATGGAACCCTACCCTAGTCCAATATTCTTTTCTTTGTTAGGTGTTACGTGGATAATTATTTCATGTGAATTGTGGAGGGGGAACACATAAGGAGAGGCTATTTCTAAGACTACAGTAAGATACAAGAGTCATAGATTTAGAGGCAGAAGGAATGTTAGAGATCATCTAGAGAAACTCAGTTTACACATGAGGAAATGGACAGTCAGAAAAACAAAGTTACTTATCTAGGGTCATATATTTAATAAGTTGCAGAATCAGGATAAAGCTCATATTCTCTGAGTCCAAATATAATACTCTTCAGAGGCAGATAGGTGATATAGTGGATAGAGCACTGATCTTGGACTCAGCAAGACCTTAGTCCAAATTTTGCCTCAGACACTAATTAGCTTTGTGAACCTAGGCAATCAATCAATCAATGAACATTTAAATACCTCCTTTGTATTAGGCATCATACTAAGCACTGGAGATTCAGAAAGAGACAAAAGACAGTCCCAGGCTCAAATTGCTTACAATCTGAATGAGGGAGACAACATGCAAACAGATACATACAAAGCAAGCTATGTGTGGGATAAATAAGAAATACTTAGCAGTGAAGCACTGGAATTAAAAGGGGTTAGGAAAGATTTCCTGTAAAAGATGAGATTTTATTTGGGACTTAACAGAAGCCAGAGAAGTCAGCAAGAAGAATTGAGAAGGAAGAACATTTTAGGAAATGGGGGAAAGTCAGAAAAATGCCTGGAGCTGAGAGCTTGAGTATTTTGTTCATAGAACCGGCAAGAGGCCAGTGTCACTGGTTTGAAGAGTACATGTTGGCAGATGAGGTGTAAGAAAACTGGAAAGGTAGGAGAGGACCAGGTTATGAAGGACTTTGAATGCCAAAGAGGGCATTTTGTATGTGATCCTGGAGGCAATAGAGAATCACTAGACTTTATAGAGTAGAGGTGTGTGTGTGGTGGAGTGACATGATTGGACTTGTACTTTAGGAAAATCACTTTAGTGGCTGAATGGAGGATGGATTGGAGTGGAGAAAGGCTTGAGGCAGTGTAGCACCAATGTGATATTCACAGCACCAATGGCAACTATGAATATGCTGGCATAGTTCTGAATTGCACAATATAACAGACTCTCCATACAGAAGACAGAAGCAAAACATTTTTTCAGATGCCAGAAAGTCAAATCCCAACACCAGAAAACTGAATTCATCATAGCAACAAAGAAATCTATACACAAGACCACTGCAGAGAGCAACAAAGCAAAGCCTTCCCACAAATACACACAAGTCTAGCTGTCTCCTTGCCTGTGTCCTCTCTCTGACTCCCAGCTTCCTCTCAGCTCTGTTCCACCCTTCCTGTTCCACCTATTCAGCAAATTCGTCCCACCACAGGCTCCATATGATTACATTCAGCCTACTAAGTGGCAGGAAAGATCTTCAAATTCCCATTACTATTACAGGCAGGCTGACCCACAATCAGGCATTGCAATAGTCTCAGCATGACATGATAAGGGTCTATACTAGAGGAATGGCAATGTCAGGGAACAGAAGAGTGTATTCGAAAGATGTTGCAGTTGACAGGCCTTGACAACATCTTAGATGTGAGGGATGAGAGATAATGAAGAGTCTAGGAAGATTCTTGTGGTGAGACCCTGCGGGATTAGGAGGATGGTATTGCCTTCTATAGTAATAAACTAGATAAAAGTGGGGAATGTTTAGGGGGGAGAGAAAATAAGTTCTGTTTTGGCTATGTTTAGTTTAAGATATCTACTGGATGTCCAGTTTGAGATGTCTGACAGGCAGTTGGAGACGTGAGACTGGAAGTCAGTAAAGAGGTTAGAGTAGGATAGGGCAAATCACTTAACCTTTGTTTCTTTATTTTTCACAACTGTGAAATGGGTTTAATGACAGCACCTACCTCCCAGGGCTGTTGTGAGGATCAAATGAGATCATTATTGCAAACCTTAAAGAACAAGAAAAATGCCAGCTATTATATCTAGTGTACAATGTTGTCCTGGATCCTATATAGAACAATCTGAATGTTCAGGTAAGGGACAGAATCCCCAGCTGGAGCTTTCCTTAACTAGATTTGGGAGTCTTTTGGAGCATGAAACCCCATCACTGCTTCTGCAGGACAGGAAAGTTGTGTTGCCAGGATGAATTCCCCATCTATACATCACAACTTCCTGCATTTCATATTGAGCCCAAACCCACTGAAATGGAGGCTAGGGTTGGGACCTGCACAAAGTTGGGTAACCAGATATCCTATTTTATCATGTAATTCTTAGGACCTCTGTAGCCAGAGAGCTGCCTACTTTGGGACAACTGCAACGTTGAACTCATCTGCTTAGATGGAGTGATTTCAACAATCACTGTTTGGTGACCTGCCTATTGACCTCGTATCTCTGATCCAAGTTACTCAATAAACTCTACCAGAAAGAACCCTGGAGGAAGTAATTCAATCCAATTCAATTCTGAGGCAACAATGTGTAATATATAGGGCACTGGACTTGGAGTCACTGCTAGGTTCAAATTCTGATATGTGGCTTACTTAACCTCTCTGTGCCTATTTGCTCGTCTATAAAGTGAAAGCATTGGATTCCATGACCTCTAACGTCCTCTTCTGCTCTAAATCTATGGTCTTATGAATTCAATCAACAGGCATTTATTGGTTGGTTGGTTGCTGTCCTTTGTTCATGAAGAGGAGTAAAATAACATCACTATGTTGGAGTCAAGTTATAGTGTTTCTGACTGTGGCTGGTCAGATCAATATGGGCTCAGAATCTTCTATCACAGGTCAGACACAAATAGTCTATGCTAACATTTTGGGTGGATCCTCTAAATTTGTATCTCCCATTTCTTTTGGGTCACTTCAATTCTGCTTTGCTTCTCTGATGAGGGCAAGCCATGTGTACAAACCTATGTGCTTTGTGGATACAAAGACAATATGAAAAACAAACAAAGAAGATAAAACCAGTGGTTGACCTAGACGCAGCGGTTCTCAACCTTCCCAATGCTGCGACCCTTTAATACTCATATGTGGGCATATCTGCATGTGGGCAGACCTGCCTGGAGATGGATAGAGGAGTGGGATCTCGGTTCCTAAGACTATTGGAAACATGTGTTTTCTGATGGTCTTAGGTGACCCCGTTTAACCCCTAAAGGGGTCGTGACCCACAGGTTGAGAACCACTGACCTAGAGGAACAGATATTCTCTTGGGTTCATATAACAAGTACATAGGTACATAGACAAGTAAATATTTTACACACACACACACACACACACACACACACATACATACACACACATACATAGACCATGGGTTCAGTATCTATCCTATCTATGCGATACATACACATATGTATATATGTATGTGTGTACATGTATATAATAACCTATATGCATAGGATCTTATTATATCCAGTATGCACAGGATAGGAAATGGGTCTGAATCTATGGTTTCATTGATATAGGGGATTCCCACATGAGGAAACCCCTTTTAGCAATAAAGGTTGGCATCTCCTCTACCTCTTATATTCTTAAGAGAATTAATTGCCTAGAGCAGGGAGCTGTGACTTGCTTGGGGTCAATCACCTGCAAACAGCCAGTAGGTGTCAGTAATACTAAGTAAAATGAATTCATTTCAAGAGGGAGAGAATGCTGATGACTGAAAGACTTGGGAAAGGTCTTTTTTTTTTTAAATAAGGAGACACAAATTGTGCTTTAAAGGATGCTAAGAGATTTAATGAGGCAGAGAGGAAAAGGGAATATATTCCGTTAGACTGTGAGTTCCCTGAAGGCAAGGACTGTCTTGTCTGATTGCCATTTCTTTCTCCAGTGGATTAAGACAGAGGTTAAGTGACTTGTCTAGGGTCACATAGCTAGTAAGTGTCTGGGGCTACATTTGAATTCAGGTCTTCCTGACTCCATGCCCAGCACTCTATCCACTGAGTCACGTAACTGCCTCCTAGGCAAACAGAGATTAAGTGACTTGTCTAGGGTCACACAGCTAGTAAGTGTCTGGGGCTACATTTGAACTTAGGTCTTCCTGACTCCATGCCCAGCACTCTTATCCACTGAGCCACCTAATGACCTCCTAGACAAAAAGAGGTTAAGTGATTTGCTTAATAAATTTTTTTAGATAGATTGATTGATTTCAGACATGGGAAATAATTTATGCAAAGGCATGGAGGCTGTAGATAGGATGTCTTGCATGGGGACAGCTAACAGGTCATTTTGACTGGAATAGATAGGAAAGAATAAAAATGTGAAATTAAATTGAGAAAAGGAGAGATAGAACAGGATAAATTATCTCACAGAAAAGAGGCAAGAGAAAGCCGTTACAATGGAGGGGAAGAGTAGGGAGATGAAAGGGAATGGGTCAGCTTTACTCTCATCGGATTTGGCTTAAGGAGGGAATAACATACACAATCAATTAGGTATCTTACCCTACAGTAAAGTAGGGGGAAAGGAGATAAGGGGTGGATGATAGAAGGGAGGACAGACTGGGGGAGAGGGTAGTTAGAAGCAAGCACTTTTGAAAAAGGACAGGGTCAAAGGAGAAAATACAATAAGTGGGGGGTGGGATAGGATGGAGGGAAATATAGTTATTCTTTTACAACATGACTACTATGGAAACATTTTGTATAACTACAACATGTACAGCCTATATTGAATTGCTTGTCTTCCCAGTGGGGGTGGGTGAGGAGGGAAGCAGGGAAATAATATGGAACTCACAGTTTTAAAAACAAATGTTAAAAATTGTTTTTATATGCAACTGGGAAATAAGATATGCAGGCAATGGGGTATAGAAATCCATCTTGCTCTACAAGAAAGTAAGGAGAGGGATGGGAGAGGAAGGGGTATTCAGTATGCTTGCCATCTTGGGGTGGGGAGTAGAGGAGAGATGGGGAGAAAACTTGTAATTCAAAATCTTGTGGAAATGAATGTTGAAAACTAAAAATAAATAAATGGAGTAGCTAGGTGGCACAGTGAATAGAGCACCAGCCTTGGAGTCAGGAGGACCTGAGTTCAAATCTGACCTCAGACACTTAACACTTACTAGCCATGTGACCTTGAGCAAGTCACTTAACGCTAATTGCCCTGCTTTCCCCCCTCCAAAAAGCAATAAATAAATAAATATACACACAAACAAACAAATTTAAAAGTGAAATTAAGACTGGAAAAGAAAGGGGAGATCTGGAATATAGTGGACTTTAAATGTGAGTCTGGGGATTTGGTATTTGATCCTAGGAGCAGATAAGCTAAATAGTGATATGAATGCATTTTCTAGGCTACTATTCAGTTGACTGTTCTTTCCTACATTTATGACTATTTTATCTGAGATCATGATTGCTAACCCTATTTCTTGAGTTCATTTGAAACATAGTCAGTTTTGCTCTGATTTCTTATTTTATTTTAAAGGCAAAAGGGAACCACTGAAGGTTTTTGAGTAAGATGAGGATGCGACATGGTCAGATCTGTGTTTTGGGAATGTCACTTTGGTGGCTGCATAGAAGATGGATTGGACAAAGGAAAGGGTAGTGTGATATATGAAAAGCCTGAGAGACTAGTATCTGGGTGATTAATAATTTTATTATTAGCAGATAGTTAATAAAATGGTCATTGACTTTGTCTTGTAAACCAAAGACCCCCAATTTACTGGAGAATATAGAATGATTAGATGCTTAAAGAGATTTGAAAAAGGGGGTGTCCTTGAGGGTAGAAATCAATTCTGATTGGTTAACAATCACTTGGGGGTGGACATACTAATGAGGATGTAGGCAAAAGTCTTCAGCTCCTTCTGCAGAGAATGTGACCTGATCATGAAACTCCCACCTCCAGCAATCAGGGTAGAACTTGTTATTTTCCCTTTCCTAAGCTGGGTCACCATAAATTCTAATGGAAGGTCCCAGGGATAGACAGGGTTTATTTCCTAACGGCAAGATCTTGCTTAGACTAGATTCTGTTTGTAAGGTCTCCTAGCTGGGTAAAGTATATATCCTGAGGCTTTGGGCAATCTCATCTATCAGCGATGTCCTTCAGAGGCTGGTGGAATAACCTAAAGGGGCTGATTTCTGAATGAGGAAATAGAAAGGGAAAGCCTTAATCCTAATTTGTTAATTGGTTATTAATGTGAGAGAAATAATGATTTCTCTCAGTAGCAAATAGGTTATTACAGCAAATTAAGTGAATGGTGATTGGGATCTGGAGTATGGTAGAGGCTGCATAAATGGTGTTGTTCTTCATTCTCAAAGAGGACCAAAATGATATCACCACGCTAGGGTCAAGGTACGGT
This sequence comes from Pseudochirops cupreus, assembly GCA_028627135.1. Classification (NCBI taxonomy): domain Eukaryota; kingdom Metazoa; phylum Chordata; class Mammalia; order Diprotodontia; family Pseudocheiridae; genus Pseudochirops; species Pseudochirops cupreus. Next base: position 556,445,877 of record CM053580.1, read on the forward strand.
GTGTCCAACTGTGGCTGATCAGACCAATATGAGCTTGGAATGCTCTACCACAGGTTGAGCACAAGTAGTCCATGTGAACATTTGGGGTGGATTCTCTAAATTTGCCCATCTCATGTTTCTTTTTAGCTATTTCAATTCTGCTTGTTTATGGAGCACAGCACCTTCTCTGACATGGGGTATGCCATGCTGAGCGGTCCTGAGTCACTGTCTCCCATATCATACAATCAGTTCCAAAGTCTTAAGAGAGACCTCGAGAGTGTCCTTGTATGGCTTTTTTTGACCACTGTGTGAGCACTTGCCCTGTGTGAGTTCTCCATAAAATAGACTTTTTGGCAAGTGAACGTTTGGCATTCAAACAATGTGGCTAGCCCATAATAGTTGCACTCTATGCAGTAGAGTTTGAACTCTTGGCAGTTTAATTTGAGAAAGGACCTCAATGTCTGGTATCTTATCTCACCAAGTGATCTTCAGAATCTTCCTAAAACAATTCAGAAGAAAGTGATTCAGTTTCCTGGCATGGCACTGATATAAACAAAGATAAAGAAATTGATGTAAGAGATACTGCATTGATAGAACTGATAAGACTTGACACCTGACTGGAGATGGGGGTGGGAGGAAAAGGAGGAAGCATAGATGGCTATGGTTTGGACTCTGGATGACTGGATAGTGGTGCCTTCAACAGAAATTGGGATATTTGGAGGAGGGATTTTTTTCTTGTTCCTTTTTTGGAATATTTTAAACGCCTTGAATTTGAGATCCCTATGATATACCCAAGAAAGATATATCTAACAGATATTTGGTAATGCAGGAAAGGGATTAGATACTGGACTTAGAGTCAAAAGATCTAGATTTGGTCCCATCTCTTTTCTTGCTGTGGTATCTTGGGTAAGTCACTTCTGCTCTCCAGGTTTTAAAATCTGATCTGTGAAATGATTGGATTGGAATAGATCTAAGTCCCTCCATGAGCAATCCTGTGATTCTTTCTTTTTGCATTTTATTCCTAATCCATTCTGAATTCTCTTGGTGCTGTCATGAGGCTGGGAGAACATAATTAGTTAAGGCTGCTAATATTTTTCTCCCTCTTCAGTCCCAACTTTCAAAGCAGTTGCCTGGTGCACTGAAATGGCAGAAAATTGACTGTGATTTATTTATAATCAGAACCCCATCTCCAAGGGCTGGGCTCATAGTAACACTACTCCATTATCTAAGGATGTCAACATTGAGCTCATTAAGCAATTATTTGGTTCTATCCCTGGCTGAGCCTTTTGTTAGTTCTTCTTTCTTTATACTCCAGTCTATGTATTTCTTTGAAGAATAAAAACTCCACTTCCTCCTGGCTCCACTCCATCCTTTAAGCTCTCTCTGATGTACCCAGGCACTTAATGACATTATGCAGTACCTTCAAGGTCTCCACCAGGTAAGTACATTGATTTTACTGCTTTGATGCTGTTTCCATTTAAAGGATGATGAAAGAGCCTCAGGTGAGAATTGAGCCTACAGCTTCCTAATCTGACTATGCTTCATAAGCAGTTGCTAACTCTACCCTTTCCCCACAGCCGGCCTCATCTGACATTTATCATTGTCAACTCTCAATAGACTGACTTTCTACTCCCACCCCCATTCTTCCATGGCTTCAGACCTTGCCTGTTCTTTCACACATACATTGTTTTCCTGTAAGACCCTTCTGTGGATAATTGGCAACTACACAACTTCCAGCCACCATTAAAGCCAATTTGCCATCATCAGTCAGCAAGTTCTCCCGGAGGGAGATTCCTTAATAGGTTTTAAGACTTTTGGAGTAAGCACATTAACAAAAAAATGTCTACTGGTCTGGCTTAGAGATGCAATCATCCTGTTGGTGATCAATAAAGACTTTCCATTTGTTACTTTTAAAAGAAAAAGTATTCTGGACTAGACAACTAAAGCATAATTAAGGGCTAGAACATTCTAGAACTTATTGATATATACTCATCTACAGCCTTAACCTTATTATTCATAGTGGAGAATTCAGTTAATGTTTTCATTCAATTTGTCAGCTCATCAAGAGTATGATAAACACTGATATTATAACTTATATAAACTAAAGCTTTTTTTCAGGGGAGGTAAAAGGTTTAAGAGTGTAAAGGGAGCTTGAGACCAAAAAGTTTGAGAACTGCTGCTGGTAGGGAAGATAAAAGGCTTCCATGTGACAGGGATGGGATCTGAACCCCCAAAGGGAAAAGACCATGTCTTTGGGATCTGGATCCCAAAAAAGGAAAGCCCCTGGACTTTCCCATGTTCACCCAGATCCCTGGTGTTCTCTTTGGGCAATTTGCCCTTCCCAGTTAATTAATAGCCCTTTCATTGTCTGCACCTGGCCCCACCCTTGACCACCACTCCCTTAATTCCATCTAGAGGCCATCTCTGGTCCCACTGTCTTCTTTATAAAAGAGCCCTCTAGCCTCTATGAAAGCACTAAAATTCCTTAAGAGTCTAGCCAATGCTCAGATTCCTTAAGACTCTATCTAGCCAAAGCTCAGATTCCTTAAGAGTCTGGCCAAAATGGTGGATTTTTAGAATCATGCCTACCTTTTAGTGGTGTTCCAATAAACTTTGTCTTTGACTGAAAGAAGTCTTGGGTCGGGACGGAGTCAAGATGGTGGTGTAGAAACGACAAAACTCCGCAGCTCTCCCCTTAACCACCTCAAATACTTATAAAATATGACTCTAAACAAATTTTAAAGTTCTGGAACTCACAAAATGACAGAGTAGCAAAGCTCCCACTGAAGGCAGCCTGGCAGGCAGATGGGAAGGGGTTCATTGCAGCTTGCTGGGAGCCCAAATCAGCACTGCAGGAACCCGCAGCTGGAGCCCTGGGGCTGCCAGAACAAGCCGTGGCTGGCGCACGAATCACCGGCAGCTGTAGCATTTTCCAGAATTACAAACCCATAAGAAACAAGGACTAAGTGAAAGGTCAGTGGAAATTGAATAAATTTGGGGGACAGGGTCTGGCCAACTGCCTGAGAGCTAGAAGTGGCTGAAGCAGGGGCCCGACAGCTGCTTCCCCGTGGCTGCTTCAGAAGCTCCCAGCCTGAAGATTGCAGGGCAGCCATGCAATCATTCAGAGGCTAAGTGCTCTTTCCTCGAGCTGCCTGGATTGGATCAAGGTCTTTGGTGGTGGTCCTGAGGTGCGTTTTTAGTGAGCCAAAACTGGTGGGGGCTGCAGAAACGGTTGCCTCCTAATAGCTCCAGCAGCTGCAAAAACCCCAGCAATTTGGGATAGAGATCTCCCCTCGGAAAGCAGAGTTCTACTGAACCTAAAAGTCAAGTAATTGACTGGCAACATGAGTAGGCAAAGGAAGCAAAGCAAACCCAGCAATGCAACTTTACTTCCTTTTTTGGGGACATAAAAGATCAAAGCATGGGATGGGAGGAAGATCACACAGTCAGAACTCCCACACCAAAAGCTTCCAAGAAAAATGTAGACTTGTTACAAGCCATAGAGCAGCTTAAGAAGGATTTTGAAAACCAAATAAGAGAAGTGGAGGAAAAATTGGGAAGAGAAATGAGAATGATGCAAGAAAATTATGAAAAGAGAGTCAAAAACCTAACTGAAGAAAATAACACCTTAAAAAAATAGATTAACTCAAATGGCAAAAGAGGCCCAAAAAGCCAATGAGGAGAAGAACGCCTTAAAAAGTCAAATTTGCCAGATGGAAAAAGAATCTCAAAAGCTTTCTGAAGAGAATAATTCCTTCAGAACTAGAGTGGAGCAAATGGAAGCAAATGACTTAATGAGAAATCAAGGTACTATTAAACAGATCCAAAAAAATGAAAAAATAGAAGGCAATGTGGAATATCTCCTTGAAAAAACCACTGACCTGGGAAATAGATCCAGGAGAGACAATTTAAAAATGACTGGACTGCCTGAAAGCCATGATCAAAAAAAAAAACTTTGAAAGCACCCTTCAAGAAATTCTTAAGGAAAATTGCCCTGATATTTTAGAACCAGAGGGCAAAATAGAACTTGAAAGAATTCACCGATCACCTCTTGAAAAAGATCCCCAAACGAAAACTCCTAGGAGTGTCATAGCCAGGTTCTGGAGTTCCCAGATCAAGGAGAAAATATTACAAGCTGCCAAGAAGAAACAATTTGACTACTGTGGAAACACAAAAGGATAATACAGGATCTAGCAGCTTCTACATTAAGAGATCGAAGGGCCTGTAATATGATATTCCGGAGATCAAGGGAGCTAGGATTAAAAAAAAGAATCACCTACCCAGCAAAATTGAGTATAATGTTCCAGGGGAAAATATGGTCATTCAGTGAGGTGGAGGACATCCAAGCATTCTTGATGAAAAAACCAGAACTGAATAGAAAATTTGACATTCAAATACAAGAAGCATGAGAAGGTAAACATGGAAAAGAATTCATAAGGAATTTATCGAAGTTGAACTATTTACATGCCAACATGGAAAAATGATAATTGTAACTGATGAAACTTTTCTTAGTATGAGAATAGTTGAAGGGAATATAAATGTATTTATATATGTATACATACACATATGTCTATATAGGAGGGTATATATATGCATATGAATACATATGTGAATGTATGTATGTATGTGTACATAGACAGAGGGTGCAGGATCAATTGAATAGGGTGGGATAATATTTTAAAGGGTGAAATTGAGAGATGGGAGAGGAATAGAATGAGAGGAGACAGAGAGAGACAGAATGGGGTTAATCCTCTTATATAGAAGAGGCAAGGGATAATTGTTATGATCGATGGGAAGAACTGGAAGGCAAAAGGGAATGGGTCAACCTTACTCTCATTGAAGTTGGCTTAGGAAAGCAATGACATACACTCTAAATTGGATATCTTGGCCTACAGGAGAGTAGGGGAGAAGGGGATGAAAGGGGGGAGGATGGAGGGGAGGGCAGGTTGGGGGGGAAGGTTGTTAGAAGCACATGCTTTTGTAAAGGGACAGGGACAAAGTAGAGAATAGAACAAGAGGGGGGTGGAATGGGAAGGAGGGAAATATACAGGTACTGGGGTAGGGAGATCCATCTTGCCCTACCAGAAAGTCAGAGGGGTGATGGGAGAGGATATAGGAGAGAGCTGATTAAGGGAGGGGGTATACAGTGGGATCACTGTATTGGGGTGGTGGGTAGGGGAAAGACAGGGAGAAAATCTGTAAATCAATATCTCATGGAAATGAATGTGTAAACTAAAAATAAACAAAAGTTTAAAAAAATGTCTTGGTCGAATTCATTTGGGCAGGATCCAGCTGTAGCTATTTTGGGGACCCAGCACCCCTAAACCTCAACACATGGGTGTCTGGAAGACACGAGTTCAGGTTTGACTTCTGACACATGGTGGCTGTGTGGCCCTGGGCAAATCACCTAACTCCAGTCACTGTTTAAGACTCTGAGTTAGAAAAAGGGTCAGCTTGCTTTGGAGGAGGGAGTTTCCTTCATCGGAATTCCCTGACGTCACAGGTCTAGTCCAAAAACAACTTTAAAAACTCCAACCAAACCATTAATACTTTTATGTGAGATTACTGTGAGATTTATGAGATACTGTCAGATTATGTGAGATTTTCACAAACCCCTTTCCGGGAAGATATAAACACATTGAAATCATCCTTCTTTGTTGTGCCAGAGTGAATGCTCATAAGGAAGAAAAGGACAAAGAAATTCTGTTCTTCTCCTTTTCCCCTTCAAACCAAAAAGGCATTTATGAACCTTACTTCTCTCTCTGAATTTTATCTAAGTTTGAATTCCTGGGAAATCCTGGTGATTGTAAATCTCTCCTCTCCTCTCCCTCCTTCTCCTCCTCCTCCTCCTCCTCTTCTCTCTTTCTTCTCCTCTCTCTCTTCTCACCCCCTCTCACTCACTCTTTTCTCCTCACCCCCACTTCTCTCCCCCCTTCTCCGTCTCTCTCTATTTCTCTGTCTTTCACTGTCTCTTTCTTTCCCTCCTCTCTCTCTTCTCTCTCTCTCCCCCCTCTCTTTTTCTCTCTTTCTCTTCCTCCCCCCTCCTCTCTTTTTTTCTCTCTTTCTCTCCTCCCCACTCTTTGTGGGTTCACTTTTTAAAAGGCTATTGTGAAAGCATGTGCCCCTTAACCCTCCACTAAGTACAGCTAAAAGCTCAAGCTAGATATTTTCCCCTTTCTTTGGTCCTTCTAAGTAGACATTAAATCAGCATTTACAGAGCACATTGAGGTTCACGAAGGATTTTGCAAATATCTCATTTGATTCTCACAACCATCCTGGGAGATAGGAGCTATTATTATCTTCATTTTACAGGTGAGGAGGCTTTGTAGCATTTTTACTTGCTTTGTATATTTTCTGTATCCTTATCTGGGCATGTGTTGTGTTCCCTCTAGTTCAATGCAAGCTCGTTGAGGGCAGCAATTTCATTCCACCTTTGTCTTTTCATCCTTAGCTTCAAGCACAGTGTCTGGTGCAAAGCAGGTGCTTCCAATGCTTATTAAATTGGGTTGATTTGGCTTTGGAAAAGGCCTGGCATTCTAAGAGGCCAAAGTGCTGAAGAAATATATTGCTGTTTCCGTTTTGATTTCCACAGATGCAAAACTCCTTGCAGTGATTTGGTTTTCTTGGTGCGCTTCTTCTGTAATGGGCACTGGCTGACTGCTTCCAAAGGCCAGTTTTGCAAATCAGGCAGGACAAGGGATGTCAGAGTGCTTTCCTCCCCAATACCTTTGGCCTTCGCTGAACATATAAGATACTCATAACAGATAACACACCTCAGCTTGTGGACTTTCATGAGCTTGACAGCAAGGTCTTGTTTTGCTGCAGAAGACCAGGTGAGAAGGGTGCTTTTAAAATCTTTTCTCCCTCATACATACAAAAGCTAAATGGCATCAGAAGGGGGAAGGAGGTCAGATGACTGTAGGGGAATTTTATAAAAAAAAGCTTTATTAGTGCTCCCTCCTATCTTCCTTCCTTCCTTCCTTCTTTCTTTCCTTCTCTTTTTCTTTTCTTCCTTCCTTCCTTCCTTTCTTTCTTTCTCTTTCTTTCTTTCCTTCTCTTTCCTCTTTCTTTTCTCTTTTCCTTCCTTTTTCCTTCCTTCCTTCCTTCTTTCCTTCCTTCCTTCCTTCCATCCTTTCTTCCCATCATTTTTGCTTTTTGGTATTACTCCAAAAGAACAATTCCTTGCAACAAATAAGTATATTAAAATAAAACAAATCAATACATTGGCCATGTCTGAAAGTTTATGCATCGTTCTCCATTCCTGACGTGTGGGGCTTTCTTCTCATCCTGGACATGCTGCTATCCCTATGGCATCCTCTTCCTGTTGGTGGATTTGAGGAAGAATCAAATTCTGCCAAACTCACTTGTCTCCAGTCCACCACCTTTCTGCCAATGTTGTCAAGGCGGGGGAGCCAACTTCACCCTATGTCATCTAAGTCCTAATTTTTCACTACATTAATTAGTCCTGAAGCTTTTCAATGTTGTTTTCCTTTACATAATTGTAGTCACTGTATAAATTGTTCTCTTAATGCTATTCCTTTCTCTCTTCATCAGTTCTTATTAATTGTCCCAAGTTTCTTTGAATTCTTGATGAAGATTCTTGTCCTTTTTTACAGCAGAATATCCCATGACACTCATATAATGTAATTTGTTCAGTCATTCCCCTGGCTATAGGTGTGACTATTTTGTTTTTAGTTTGCTGCTGCCACAAAAAGTGTTGAGAGTATCTCTGTGTGTGTATTCTATGTATGTATATATGTGTGTGTGTGTGTGTGTGTGTATGTATATGTGTATGTATGTATATGTATATGTATATGTATACATGTGTATATATATATACACACATATATATATTGTGAACCTAAAAGTCTGGTTAAAGGAGACAAACAGACTAGGTGATATACATTTGTATCAATTATTCTCTTAAAGCTAGCAGATACACCCAGCATAGAGCCAACACATAAGTTCTGACTGTCTGATACAATAATGACAAAGTTTTTATATGTTTTAGGACAATCCCAGGATGTCTGTGTCCCTCAGATTTATGGTCTCCATATGTTTTCTATCCAACCCATGAGAAAGGAAGTTTCTTAGTTGTAGATACAGATTGCAGTTGGAATTTACAATTTCAGGATGTCTCTTTCTCCCAGCCCCTGCCCCCTCCCCGCTATGGAATAGGCCCCCAAGATAAGAGAAATTCCGCTATTCTGAATTTCTAGGCATCCTGTCACACACAGGGAGAATACCCATTGTTGTTGACCTTATCTGGTCTTTCAAGTTACAGACACAGGAAAGGGCATTTTTAAAGCAAAGCAAAGCAGTCTGATTGCTTAGCTCAGGTTTTGGTCCAAAAAATGATATTTAGTGATTATCTATCTATGTATCTATGTATCTGTCTGTCTGTCTATCTATATTTGTATATATAAGAGCTCTCTCTCTCTCTCTCTCTCTCTGTCTCTGTCTCTCTCTCTCTCTCTCTCTCTCTCTCTCCCTCCCTCTCTCTCTCTGTCTCCCTCCTTCTCTCTTCTCTTTCTCTCTCTCTCTGACCTCCTTTATTATCTCTATGCACAGATGGTTTTCTTTTTATTTAGGTCGAATTTTTCCTCCAGTTTTTGGTATATTTCTCATTTAATTGATTGCCTCCCTAAAGTCTGGGGGACTTTCTTTGTCAGGGTTAGATCCCTGGGCCAACTACTTTGCCTTACAATGGTAGAAAACTCAACTGAGAAACTGAGCAAAATAGCCTGGGGAAGGAAGGAAGAACTGAATTTGGTCACAGTTGGCTGCTAGAGATGCTCCCCTTTCACTGCAGGGAACTGCCCCCAGCCTGAGGAGTCATTTCCCCAGCTGCTGGGAGTACTTCTAATTAGCCACCCCTTGTTCAGGAATGACCTCAATTCCAGCTCACCTGAAAAGATGAATGATTCCCCTCCTGGCCCTGAGCTGATAACTTTGCGTGCATGATGGAGAGAGGGCCTGCCAGAGGGCAAGGAACTGAGGAGCTGCTGACCTGGGAAAGTACCCAAAAGGAATTCCCTTTCATATTTGGGACAGAAGCAAAGCAGTTGGTGCCAGACCTACCTTTTCCTAACATTCTGAAATACATTGAAAGCAAACACTGAAGCTGCCTTCTGTTAATCACCTTCTGCTAATTAAGTGTTTAAGTCAAGCTACAAGAGAAGAATTAGGTTTCTTTCCTTTGGAAAACCCAAGGCAGCTGTAGTTTGGCTGTGGGTGGACGTCACCTAAACTTGCACCCTAAATTGGACTTTAATAGACCTGTTGCTATCCCTACTATGATGAGAATTGAAATTTCAGAAACTTTGGAGAGGAGTCTATAATAAGAAGTATGAAATTTAAGGGAGAAGGCACTTAATTTAATTCATTCAAGTCAACAGGCATTTATTAAGAACCTACTGTGTGCCAGGAACTGTGAATAAAGGCAAAAGCATTTATTAAATGCTTATTTATGTTCCAAGAACTGTGTTGAACATTGAGATTACAAAGAGAAAAAACTCAGCCCCTGCCCTCAAGGAACTCTCATATTAATGGTCCAGTATGAGGACTGCCTAGGTGTTCACTGTACAGTTTGAAAACACATTCTAAATCAGAGAGGGAGAGAGACTCAAAATAGTCTTAAGAATTAGTGATATGGGAAACTCAGGTTTTAAGTATGAATAAGATGCTCTACCCTTTATGGGATAGCATGCTGGAAGATAGTGTTGACATCAAAAAGGAAAGTAAGATGAACAAATATTAGAATGCTGGTCAATGCAGGGAGTAGTCATGACTTTGGAGGACAGCAGTGGAGTGTTTCACAAATAACACACAAGAGGCACTGGAGTTTTTGGACTCCAGCCTCTAACAGGTTCACTCTTGATCTGGGCAGACAGGAAGGACAGGAAGACAGCTGGGAGGGGTTAATAATCTTGCCTTATTCCAGTCTAGTCTCCTCAATGGGTTCCTGGTAATGGGAGCACTAACTCCTACAAGATCCCCTAATCACCCTTCTTGCAAGGGTGGGCAAGAAGGGCAGCAACTACCATTACATCTTGATGGGATTAATAGAGACAGGCATAGCATTCCAGCTTGTGCACTCTCCTAAATCCCCTCAAGCCTCAAGGGGGGCCATTAAAGGCACACAAAGTATTACACTGTCATACTTCCCTATGAGTTCTCCCTAAACCTTGATGGAGGCTGATCAAGGCAGGTAAATGCATTCTTCTATGCATTACCCTAATCCCAAATGACCATGGGTTGGTTCCCCCTTACTGACCAGTGCCCACTTGCTTTATAGGATAATAGACAAAGAAGGCATATTGCCAAAAAAAGCTTCACAAGTTTACATTGTCTCACCATTTTATCTCACTGTACACTCACAGTGGATATTTACAATTTTAAGCACAAATGTTTATATTCTTTATCATTATATAACACTGCATGATCATGGTAGAGACGTTTACAAATTATGAGCCTGGGAAGTGGAAATTATTATGGCCATGGTTCCTGAGAAATATTATCCAAAAAAGAATAACAAAATCCACCTTACACACACTAAAATCCACCTTACTTACATGCAGGCAATACCTCACTACTCAGAGAAGACACATGGGACTCTAGTACGGGATGGTGCTTACTATGATTGGACATGGCCAACATGCTGGTTTATCTTCCTGTTCTCTTCCTCTTGCTTACAAAGTGGATGGAGGTGGGGTGTGGAGAGAGGAATAATAATAGTTACAATAATAGTTACCATTAATTTAGCATTTTAAGGTTTGCAAACTACTTTAAAAATATCACATTTTACCTTCAAAACAACCCTAGAGGCAAGTGCTATTATTATTCCCATTTTTCATATGAGGAATATGAGGTAGTCAGAGGTTAAGTGACTTCTCCAGGATCACACAGCTAGTAAGTGACTGAGACAGTATCTGAACTCAGTATTTCCTGATTCCAGGTCTAATGTTCTACCCAATTTGACAACAGAGTTTGAAAAGGCATTAATAAAACATTTGTATTATTTTAAAATACAATTTTGTTTTTTTCATCACCTGTGTTTCCTAATGCATAATTCACCTTCTCTTCTCACTTCTCCTCCTCCCAAAGAATCATCTTTTCTACAAAGGAAAAATAACAAAAAACCACCAGTTCAGCAACACTACCAACACATTTAAAAAGTCTATCACTGTGGTGTAAGAAACAATGAACATGATGATTCAGAGAAACGTGGGAACTATGTGAAGACTTTTTCTTTATTGAAAGAGGGTCCTGCATATGTAATTGTGATTATAGTTTTTTTGTTTTTGTATATTTTTTATCTATATATTTTTGTTATCATTATTCTATTACTATCATGATACTGTCCCAAGGTCCTATGGCAACATCCTTCCCACCCCTATTTCCATTGAATCTTTTTCTAAACCAGGAATGAGGAGCTCAGGTATCCTCAAGTCACATACACAGAACAAGACAGAAATGGTTCTCAGAACTTTTTCATCTCAGCTTGCTCCCTATTGCCATCAGTGCTGAGGGGGGAAGATGGGATTCTAGTAGTTGGATCATATCTTAATCCCCTGTACACAGACCTTCTTATTCCCCAACCTGGTTTGCAACTGGGTTCCCAAATTTCAAGTTCCCCTGCAAAGTACAACCTTATTCCCTCCCACTTTTTCACTGAGCCATTTGAATCCACCCTTCCCAATCAACTCTCTAATCTCACTAGGAATATGCTGTCTCTGACAGCAACGTATACATTCTCATAATTCTTTCTAGGTCTTGATTGCCACCATCAGGAGAATCTCTCAGCATTTCAGTTCATACCAGCAGCCTTTTGGACCTGCGGAATTTCAGACACCTGTATCTATCACCTTGGTACTTGGGGTGGGGGAAACAACTCTGTCTCTCTTTCCTGCTTTGGCACCACAGCCTTCCAAACTCCTCCTAAGCATTATCATACTCACATGTGTATAAGGATATAAGAGGAGAAGGTAAAGAGGAATCATTTCAGGCATAGGGCACAGCCTGAGCAAAGGCATGGAGATGGGAAATGCAACATCATATATTTTTTCTTGGAATACAGAGTACATGAAAGAACATAACCTAAAGCCCCCAAATCCAGCTATGAATTTGAAAAATACTATGAATATGAAAAATGGGGATAATAGTGTTATTTTAGAAAGGGCTTGATTTCATGAAATCTCATGATTCATTTCATCTGATCTACACAACTACCCTATGGAGCAGGGCTGACCTTCTTATTTACCTGCTCAAAAAGGTCCTGTGGCTCCCTATCACCTCTAGGACAAAACACGAACTGTTTTATCTGGAAGGAAAAATATAAGAATTTAATAAGTACCTACTATGTACCAGGAACTGTGTTAAACACTTCATAAATGTTGTCTAATTTGATCCTTGCAACAATCCTGGCAGGTAGATGCTATGATTATCTTCATTTTACAGATTAGGAAACTGAGGCAAATAGAGGTTAAATGACTTGGCCCAGGGTCACGCAGCAATTAGGTGTCTGAAGCTGGATTTGAACTCGTGTCTTCTTGCCTCTCGGCCCAGCACTTTAGCCAGGGTGCAGTATGCTACTTAGCTATATTTAAAGCCCTTTCCAAAATATCACCATAATCCCCATTTTTCATATTCATAGCATTTTTCAAATTCATAGCTGAATTTGGGAGCTTAGGTTATGTTCTTTCATGTACTCTGTATTTCAAGAAAAAAATACATGATGTTGCATTTTTCATCTCCATGCCTTTGCTCAGGCTGTGCCCCATGCCTGAAATATGTTTCCTCTTCACCTTCTCTTAGAATCCCTAGCTTCCTTCAAGGCTCAACACAGGTATTGGCTCCTACATGAGGCCTTTTCTGAATCCCCCAAGTGCTGAGGCCCTCCCTCTGAAATTACTTTGTATGCCCTTTGCATATATTCTATATTTGCTCATTAGTGTCCATGCTATTCCTCCCATCAGAATGTAAGGTCCTAGAGGTCGGGTGGTATTTTGCTTTCATAATTATGTCCCCAGCACTTTGAACAACACCTGGTACATGGTGAATACTTAATAACTGGTTTTTAAAATTGAATTGAGTGAAGACATCTCTGGTACAATCTGTTGTTGATTAATGTCTATTTAACTTATTTTTTCACCACTGATTAAATCAGTAGGCATTTGTTAAGCACCTGCTTTGTGTTACAAACACTGCTAAGTTAAATGAGATAAGATCAAATGAAATAGTATCTGGAAAAGAAGAAGGAGGAGGAGAAAAAGGAGAGAAGAAGAAGAAGAAGAAGAAGAAGAAGAAGAAGAAGAAGAAGAAGAAGAAGAAGAAGAAG
>CM053580.1:556459694-556478283 GCA_028627135.1 Pseudochirops cupreus
AGTAGAAGAAGAAGAAGAAGAAGAAGAAGAAGAAGAAGAGTTTTGGCTTTTATTTGTGTCTCTAGGACTTTGTAATAATAATAACAATCACTATTATTATTATATAATTACATGCTAATAACATAATTGCGGTTGGTTTTTCGTTTGTTCAGTTGCTTTTCAATTGTGTCCGACTCTTTCTGACCCCACTAGGAGTTTTCTTGGCAGAGATACTGGAGTCATTTGCCATTTCCTTCTCCAGTTCATTTTACAGAAAAGGAAACTAAGGCAAACAGGGAGAAGTGACTTGTCCAGAGTCACCCAACTGGTAAGTTTCTGAGGCCAGATTTGCCCTCAGGACGATGAGGCTTCCTGACTCAGGGCCCAGTGCTCTGTGCACTATGGCACCCCCTAGCTACACTTATATCATCATCATCATAATGATAATAATTGTTATTCTTCTTCTTACATGTTGGCAATACAAAGAGCAGTAAAAACCCCGTTTGTGCCCTCAGGGAGCTCACATCCTAATGGTGGAGAGAGTGCACAAACAACCGAGTACATACAAGATGCTTATGGGGTAAATGGAAGATAATCCCAAAGGGAAGAAGATGGGGAGGGAGGGGAAGGAAGGCTGGGAAAGGCCTCATGTAGATGTGAAGGTTTAGCTCAGTTCTGAAAGAATCAGGAAACTGGGAAGCCTAAGTGAGGAGGGAGAGCCTCTAGGCACAGGAGGACTGTCAGAGAAAAGACTGGAGGCTGAGAGATGAACCGTCATCTATGAGGAAATGGCCAGGTTGTGAAGAGCTTAGAGTCAAGTAGAGGATTTTATATTTGATCCTAGAAGTCACATGGAGCTTCCTGTATTTATTGAGGAGAGAGAACCTGGGTTATCATGAATCCGATTTCTAGGATGGGTCAGTTACAGGGTTGGCAGAGGCATTCGAGCAAAGGCACCATTCCAGAAAGAATGAGAGGCAGGGGGGAGGCAGAGGCAGCCAGCCTGGGTCTGCTGAACTGTATACACTGAACACAGGCCCTGTCTTTCTTTTAGCACTGAGCTGATGAGGACACAAGAACTCAGGCTGTAAATGGGATCCCTGCAGGAGGTCATAAAGGAGGCAAAGCCTGGGAATGGGAGAGGAAATTGAATCTATCAGGCACTCTTGTGGAGGGAAAGATGGGGAGGGCAAGCCGAGACAAAGAATCTAGGAGCTGGAAGGCACTTCAGAAGTTAGCTAACCCTGAATAAGAACATCCTCTGTGGTGTCCTTAACCAATGCACATCCATCCTTTTCTTTAAAGATGTCCAGTGTGGAGAGACTTAACCAGCTGGTTTGACTTTTCAGTCACTCTACCTAGTAGGTAGTCTTCTCTCCCCTCCCCTCTCCTTCCCTCCCCTTATTGGGTCCAGCCCCTCATTGTAATATTCATTCTCTCATTTATTGTTAACCAATCAGAGTTGATTGCCACCCTGGGACCACTCCTCTTCCAAAAGAGTATATAAGCCATGAGCCACAGCCATGGCCAAATGACCATCTAACTATTAAAATACTGTCATTATTAATAAAATGATTACATTACCCAGAAACTTTGTCTCTCTCTCTTTTTTTTTTGTTTTTGCTTTTTCTTTGGAGGGGGGAAGGTAGGGCAGTTGGGGTTAAGTGACTTGCCCAAGGTCACATGGCTAGCTTTTTGTGTTAAGTGTCTGAGGCCAGATTTGAACTCGAGTCCTCCTGATTCTAGGACTGGTGCTCTATTCACTGTGCCACCTAGCCACCCCAGAAATTATGTTTTTCAAATCTTAAGCATCACATTGTGTTCTTATGGGCAAGACAATATGCAAACAACTATACACAAATTATATCAATCCATCCATCTATCTATCTATCTATCTATCTATCTATCTATCTATCATCTATTCATCCACCCACCAATCCATCCATCCACCAATCCATCTATCCATCCACCAAATCCATCCATCTATCTATCTATCTATCTATCTATCTATCTATCTATCTATCTATCTATCTATCTATCGTAAATATAAGGAAGGCCCTAGCAGTAAGAGGAACAGGGAAAAGCCTCATGCAGAAGTTAAGATCTGAGCAATCTTGAAGGCAACCAGGGAAGCTGAGACATAGTTGAGGAGGAAGAGGAGTTTCCTGGGCACGAAACACAAACAGTGCAAAGGCACCGAGATAGGAGATGTGGTGTCCTAGAGAGAAATGGAACTTTGGATTTCTCACAACACTGACACCCAGCAGTGTTCTGGGCTCAATAGGAGTTTTAAAAATGTTTGCTTTGTTGTATTTTATTGATTTGAGTTAAATTGAATCAAATTGAAGGTGAAAAAGACTGTCCACAGAAGAGATGCCTTGGGGGTGGTTAGAGATGGAGAATACATTTTTAGCTTTAAAAGCTTATTATATGAAGGGAAATGAGTGGCTGGCTTTCTCTTGGCTTTTCTCCAGTTCTTTGGGGGATGAAATGAGAAGAAATGGCTTGAATCTCACATGAATCATAGAATTTCAGAATCCAAAAGATCTCAGTCTATCTGGTCTGACCTATGCCTGAAAAACAATCCCCCTGAGAATTCACACAACAAATCTGGTGTTTGCATAAAGACCTCCAGCGAAGGAACTTGTAGAAATGATTAATTTCCCTTTTGGATAGCTCAAATTGTTCAGAAGTTTTCTAAGATTTTATCTCAGCAGGAGGAAACTTTTACCCCAATATTGGCAATCACCCAACACTAACCCAGGTTACTCCCTAGGTGGACTCTATGTTCTCCTTCCCAGATTTAAAAAAAAATGGTTTAGTGACCCACCTTCCCTGAGGGTTAGAATGGAGGTCTGGACAGTGCCTCCCTCATTATTGAGCAGGATCTAGAGGCCATAGTGATTGCAACCTCCATCTCTGCAGGCCTTTGGGTGGACCCTGAGAAGACAAGAAGTCACAGGCTATCTCATAGGATTTTTACCTCTTGATTCTCTGGGATACCCCACTTCCTAACATGCTCCAGCCAGGGTGGGACCTGCCAAATTATTCCTCCTCTCCTGGTCCTTTCCTGACTGCGTGTAGTATTTCTGAGTTCCTTGGGAAGAAGAAAACAGAAGTTTAAAAAAAAAACATGCACCACAAAGAAACACATAGGATTTTAAAATAAACTTTGTCAACTAGAGAAGCTTCAAGTGAGGTCTGTAGCTAGAGGCCTTTCAACAATACATGGGACACCTTTTCCACGCAAACCCGAGAGACACCAGACAGATGCTACTGATGTTTCCAGTCTTTCAAACTCCAGAGGGAGCTTTGACTGGCAGCCTCTCTGTGGCTCAGAAGGAAAACAGAATGCAAAGATGTAACTAGGGTAGGGTGAGCAGGCCTATGTCCAAGGAGACTGATACCAAGTTAAGTTGATAAGCATTTATGATGCATTATATACTATGCTAAGCATAAAAGGCTCTTCTTTCCTAATGTTCACCATATCCCCACTACTAGCTGACTCCCTTCCCCCTTCACTCCTCTGAGGGATTGAGGGATACAGGAGCACAAGCTAGATTATCCTGGGGGTGGGACACCTCCTTCTCTGGGCAGCCATACTCCTCAACTGAATTTTCCCCAGGCAGACACATTCCTAGTTCCATAGTTGCCCCAGGACTGTACTCTTTGACTCTCTACTGTCTATGGAATTTCACCTGAAAAACAAATCTAAAATGAGCTGGCTTCTTGTTTTTCTTACTTGTTCTGTCTCTTTTCCTGGGATCCCTACTCTGAGAGTTCTCCTTTCCCTTTTTCTTTCTCTCACATCAATCAGACATTTTTCTCCACTCATCTCCTCCTTCATTTAAATTTTCCATGTAGAAGTGTCCCTTCTCTTTGTCAAGGCCAACAGCTCTGCTAGCACTTTGATCGCATATCTTCTCAATTCCTCCAGCAAAATGACCTATCAAATCCACTCTCTTATTTTCAGTGTCTCTCTGTCTACTAGCTTCTTCCCTTTTGCCCACGAACATTCTATATTTCCTCCATCATTACTAAACAAAACAATACAATACAAAAAAAGTCTTCATTTGACCCAACTATCACAACTAGCTACTGTTCTAACTTTTCTTTTCTTTGATAAATTTTTCCAGAAAGCTATCTACATGAAGTCCCTCTACTTTTCCCACTCCTAAGCACTCTCCAGTCCAACTTCTGACTTCATCATTCAAATGAAACTGCTCTCTCCAAAGGCAACAATGATTCAATCACTGAATCTCATATCCTTTTTTCAGTCCTCATACTTCCTGATCTCTCTGCAACATTTGACATTGTTAATCACTTTCTTCTTTTTGAGGGAGGATTGAAGGGGAAAGAAGGAAGGAAAAAGAAATAATGGTGAAGAAAATATATGGATTAAATTTTAAAAACTGGATCCTGGCTTAATTCATTTGTCTTAAAACTATTTCTTTCAAGTTTCAAGGAGTACCTTTCCTATTTGGGTACTTTGATGGATATCAGGTGAGTACCTGTGAGCATATGAGACCTGGCAGTCGAGTAAGGAAGCCAATATTTACCTTTCCATCTTTTGCATAAATCCATAGAATACAACCTCCTTGGGGCTAGGGACAATTTCATTTCTGTCTTTCTAATGTCCTCACTACGAGGGTGCCTAGCCTACTTGTTAGACAGTCATTCAGTCCTGTCTGACTTTTGACGACCCCGTGGACCAGAGCACACCAACCCCGTCCATGGGATTTTCTTTGTCAAAGATATGGGAGTGGGTTGCCATTTTCTCCTCCAGTGGATTAAGGCAAATAAAGGTTAAATGACTTAGCCAGGGTCACACAGCTAGGCAGTGTCTGAGGCTGGATTTGAACTCAGTTCTTCTTGACTCCAGGCCCAGAGCTTTATGTACCAAGCCACCTTCCTGCCTCCAATCACAGCCTTTGCCTGGCCCATATTAGGTGGTAAATAAATGATTACTGAATTGTATTGCATTGAATCATACCTCCTCTTTCTTTAACTTGGGCAGACTAAATTAGTCTTATTTATTTGAGTCCATTTTTATGCAGAAATCGTAGGGATCATTAGAGCTAGAAGGGACCTCAGAAACCATTTAGTCTAACCCTTTCATTTTGAAGATGAGAAAACTGAAGCCCATGGAGGACAAATTGTCCAAAGTCACACAGTCAAAGCAGAGTTGGGATTTGAAACCAGACCCTCTGACTTCAGAATCTTCTTTCCACTGGGCTACTTTTATCCCAACTGTGTAAGAATCCCCTCTATACAAGGTTATCCAACCACTGGTTAGACTTCCAGTGACAGGAGACCTACTTTCTTCCCAGGTAGGCTAGTCCACTTTTCAGAAGGTCAACACATGGGACAGCTATGTGGTACAGTGGGCAGAACACCAGGCCTGGAGTCAGGAAGACCTGAGTTCAAATCCAGCCTCAGATTCTTACTAAATGTGTCACTCTTAGCAAGTCTTTTTACCTCTTTTTGCCTCAACTTCCTCATCTATAAAATGGGGACAGTGATAGCACCTACTTCCCAGGGTTGTTGTGAAGATCTTTGGGGTAGTAATTGTAAAGTGCTTAGCACAGTGCTTGGCAAATAGTAATCAGTATACATTGCTGTTCATTCATTTCAGTTGTGTCCAACTTTTTGTGAGTTCATTTGGGATTTTCTTGGCAAAGACACCAGACATTTCCTTCTCTAGCTCATTTTATAGCTATGGAACTGGAGCACCAATGCAATATATATAGCATCCACAATCACCATAAATAAATCTGCATGATGTTCGATTGCAAAATATAACAGACTCTCCATACAGAAGACAAAAACAAAATATTTATTCTAAGACCAGAAAACCAAACCAGTAAACTGATTCCATCATAGTATCAAAGAAGTTAATAAGCAACAATAGCACAGAGAGCCACAGCATCCTTTAGCCTGTCCAAAAACCAACAAAAAAACCCATTTACTCACAAACCTAAATGACTCCCTCAGATGAGATTTTTCCTCCTCCCAGTCTAACTAGCTCTGACTGACCTTTCTGTGGGCTCTGTTCCATCTTCAGCAAACTCTTTCCACCACATACTCTATGTGATTAAATTCATCCTATTAGGGGGAAAATTTTATTTTCAAAGCAGGGAAGGTCTTCAAATTCCTCTAGGCCTGTTGAGGGGAAGGGAAGATCTTCAGATCCCATTACTGTTGCAGGAACTGAGGCAACAAGGTTAAGAAGTCTTCCTGATTCCAAGTCCAGTGTTCTATCCACTGTACCACCTACCTGCCCTGTAAACAACACATATATATTAGCTATTTACCATTAATATCACCATCATCATCATCATCATCATCATCATCACCATCAAATTATGTCTTCTCTTTGTTTCTAAAATGCTTCCTTACAAATCCCAGCTCTTCGTCATCCACTTGGGCTGAAACATGACATTGGACTTATATCTTATGTCAAAGACACTGTATTATTTTTATCTCCAAAGCTCACTTTTATCTCTATTTCTAGAACAATCCAGAAAATGCCTGCCAAGATTTTGGAAGCCCCGTTACCTTGAATTTATCCATTGTTGGCAGTATCTATACTTCAAAAAAAAAAGGTCACTGTCTATATGAATGAAGTTCAGTATTTGAAATTGTTATCTTGCAATGAATAAAATCCAAGATTCAAAGCCAATTTAGCCTTTCCATTCCCTGCTGTCTGGCCAAGGCAATTAAAATGCAGCATTCAGATTTAAGTTGAATTTGCCCTAATTGAATGAATTTCTTTCCAAGCTGCCTTGGTATGATGTTACCTCAGTGTTCAATTTTCTATTATATTAATGTGGACTCAATCTCCCTCTCCTAATAAAAAGAAAATTTCAGGCCCATTTCCAAGACAAGCTGCCCTGGGCATAATAATCTGACTTGGAGAAGAAGGGGTGATTCAGAAGAATTCCATTCTGCTGACACAGGAGAAAAACCCAGTTAATGGCGAAAGTTTTTTTTTTTAATACTGAATTTACTCAGGACATTGTCTCCAATCCATACCACTCCCTCTAGGGATTAAATACCAATCTTCCAAGGCTCCAGTCCATCCTTCATACCTGCAAGAATCATCTTCCTTATGCATAACAATATTCTTATCATTCAAAAATATTCAGTGGTTCCTCATTGTTTATTAAGTGAGTAGAGAAGGGGAAGCAGATTGGACAGCTTTAATAATTTGATTTTCTCCAATTCTAATTGGTGGAATTACATAAGGTAAAGGGCAGGGAACAAAACAATAAAATGTTAAGTGTTAAGATCTTAAGCTAAGCCAAGAAGTATGGAAATTGTGTTTTCTCTATAAAGTGAGAAATTCTATAGTTAAACTTGATGGAATTAAAGGCTATCCACCGGATAGCAGAAAAAAGAGTCAAGACCCTGCTGTTGTTGTTGTTCAGTCATGTCTGACTCTTCATGACACCATTTAGTGTTTTCTTGGTAAAGATACTGGAGTGGTTTGCCATTTCCTTATCCAGTTCATTTGACAGACATGGAAACTGAGTTGAATGACTTGCCCAGAGTCACACAGCTAGTAAGTGTCAAAGACTGGATTTGAACTTAGATCTTCCTGACCTCAGGCCCAGCACTCTATCCACTGCCCCTCAAGACCCTACTATTGTTTATAAAACAAAGTAAATTTCCTAGGGATTTAGTCAAGGCAAGAGGTAGTTCCAAGGGTGTGAACTCTATGAGTTGAGAAGAGAGCCAGCTATGCAACTATGGAAGAATCCAGCCCTTGGGAGAGACTAATTCTTTGCTGAGGGAAGGGACCCTCTTTTCTTTCCCTCTTCCCATTTCCCCTTCTCACATTAGTAATGATGACTTACTACAAAGTGAAAGGGAAAGGAAAGGAAGAAACATTTCTTTTTCCCCCCATTCATAAAACTTTTATTTCACTTACATCAACTTAATGCACATGTTCTTAACAATTGTGCTTGGATTGTTCATGAAAATTTGATAAGACATTAAACAAAGCTAGCCATCATCTCAAGTTATTTCTCTGTTAACAATTTTTACAACACAAGGATGTTAGGTAAATGCAAAAGAAGCAAAAAAATAAAAAAAAAAGTTAAATACATGCGTTGTTTTTATTTTACTGCATTGCTTGATATATAGTGACTTTATGAATATCAAGCAATTAATTTTTACTACATGTTTACTCATACATTGGAACAAGCATTTATTAAGCACCTACTATGTGCCAATAAATAGGCCAAGTTCTTTATAGATGCAATCTCATTTGATAATAAACCAAGCAAGGAACAAATTTTCCTAGTAGGAGACCTAACCTCCAGCAGGGAGCAGACCAGTCAGTGGAGGCAGGAGACTGGAAAAGATTTGTGAGTTGAAAGGTAACCCTGGCAGTTGAAAATAAAGCTGGGGGAACCAAGCCCAGGAAGCTCAGATGAGTAACCTTCCCAGAAGAGATGCTATACCCAGAGAATAAAACATAAAGACATCTTAAGAAACAGAGAACATTAAGACCCTACATTTCTAGACAATGTGTCTTTCCTACACTTGTGCCTATTTACTGGTGGTTTCTATGTGTATGTTCACTCTTTCTGCTTATGTGTATTTGTGGGGATGCATACCCCGGGTTTATGAGAGGGAGGTATTTTGTAGCTACTGTTCTTATAATGCCACCTCAATAAATGCCTTATTTTTAGCTAATTGTGTCCTCTGGGTGACTATTTAGCAGTGTGTTGTAGTGAGCACCAATTGGGGCTCATGAGAGATATTCTAAGGCAGCAGTTCTCAACCTGTGGATTACGACTGCTTTGGGGGTCGAATGACCCCTTCACAGGGGTCACAGGGGTCGCCTAAGACCATTGGAAAACACATATTTCTGATGGTCTTAGGAACCAAGACACCACTCCTCTATCTGTCTCCAGGCGGGTCTACCCACATGCAGATACACCCACATACAAGTATTAAAGGGTCATGGCATTAGGAAGGCTGAGAAGCACTGTTCTAAGGCATATAGACCCACAGAGTAACTAAGGTTAGGATACTTTTATGAATGTACATTGAGGTGGTCATCCAGAGAGTAGGTTATATTAGCAAAATTCAAACTCCCTAATTTCACAGTTTAAGTCTCCACAGTCTGACACTTTTCTAGCTTTAGCCCCATCTTCTCCAGGTGCCCACTGTTCTAATCAAAATGAACTACTCACCATCCATGTATACACAATCAGTTCAAGTCAATGAAAAAAAAATATTAAGCAGATATGATTTTTGTTGCAACATGCTAGTAACTGGTCAGTGAGTGAATATTAAATACCTACTATTGCTGCAGTTTAAATCCAGGGACACCAAAAAGCTGTTGAGGTGGGGGCTCTGCCCACCCCAAAACTGTTGTGGTTTCATGATGTGTTGTGGTGGAACCGTCTCAAAGAATTCAGAGTCAGACCACCTCTAATCCAAGTATAGGCATTTATTGAGATTGATGCCTCTCATAAAGTGGGCTAAGTCCCAAGAGGAACCAGCAAGTTTAGAGAAAAGCAAGATGGATTTTTATAGGGTAAAGATGCAATTACATAACAGAAATTTACATAGAATAGGGGAATATCATTAATATTAAAAAGGCAGGAGGAGTTTGCTAAGGGATTAGGTAATGGAAGAGAGGTCCCATCTATGGTTCAGTGGTTAAACATTCTGGTCATTCTGCCCTCCAACTGGCTAGCTATTGTGGTCCTGTCTGGTTAAGATAGATAGTTAGGTATTGTGGTCCTGTCTTGGGCTAGAATCAGTGGTTCTGAACCTTTCTAATGTTAATACTCATATGTGGGCGTATCTGCATGTGGGTGGACCCGCCTGGAGATGGATAGAGGAGCGGTGTCTTGGTTCCTAAGACCATCGGAAATATGTGTTTTCCGATGGTCTTAGGCGACCCTCTTCAACCCCGAAAGGGGTTGCGACTCACAAGTTGAGAACTGCTAGATGGATGATGTGATTGTAATTGAATACAATAACACACCTGTTTCTGTGGGAATGGCTCTGGGGGCAGTGACCAGGCAGAGGCAGTAGCTGGGTTCCCATCACATGGACACATTTGCTGTTTCTGTGGGAACCAAGAGTTCAGGGGCACATCTGTTATTCCAATGAGCAGTGAGGCATATACGAAGAAGTTAGGATAATGGAGGGGGGAGTTAGGTAGGTACAGTGGGCCTGTTGTTCAGTGGGGCCAGGCCTATAACACAGTCAGAATATTGTGGCCAGGGCAACTTTATTAGGATTCCATCACTAAATGTCAGAGAGGATATCTAGGTGGAGCAGTAGATAGATTGCTGGGTCTGGAGTTAGAAACACGCATCTCCCTGACTTCAAATCTGATCTCAGACACTTACTAGCTGGATGACCCTGAGCAAGTCATTTAATTCTGTTTGCCTTAGTTTCTTCATCTGTAAAGAGAGCTAGAGAAGGAAATAGCAAATCACTCCAGTTTCTTTAAAAAGAAAACCCCAAATAGGATCATGAAGAGCCCCAATGTGTAAGCTATCCATCATAGACATTTTCCAGAGCTCTCTCTGTGCCAAAAGGAAGACGAAGTTTCTTGACTTATCTTACTGATAATTTCATCCTTCAAAAGGCAAAGAAAACAGCCAAAGGAAATTCGATTTTGAATGTGATTCTCACCAAGTAGGAGGAACTCACTGCTTTATCGGAAATGGTGGAAACCCTGGGGAGAAGTACCCCAAAGATCCCAAAAGACATTGACAGCCTGGACATTGGGATTGGTAAACTAAGACCAAACTTAGTAGGAATAAATGTAAAATCTTGCATTTGTGTACAAAAAATGACTTCATGGAATTATGGAGGCATGTTTCTTCTGAAAATAATCTGGAAGTTTTTAATGGGTTTTAAACTCAATACAAACCATTAATATATTGTGGCAGCTAGGTAGAAGGTGGTGACGATACTGCTGGATTCCTTCTTAGTCTAACCACATATGTTCTAAGTACTCTCACATCTCTGTAGGTATATACAGCTCTCCATCATTCCTTATAGTTAAAGTGTGGGATTGCTACAGACCATCGATGTCTCCAATATGACAGCTTCTTGAGGTAGGAGAGATAATAGACTTTTTTTGGAGGGGGCTGGGTAAAGAGGTGCTCACTCAGGTGTGTCTTTGTTTTCCCAACTCTGATATTACAAACAGCAAGATTATGAGGGACTGCTCCAAGGAAAACTGGAAACAAATGGGAAGGGCAAGCTGGAAAGTGGAGGGATGTGGAAATATCTAGAAATGATAGAAAAAAAAGATGCTATCCAAAGCAGGAGCAACTTGCTCCACATGAGCCTTATGGGTCTCAGAGAGCCCCCTCCCCAGCCCCAAATCCGATGTGCTACTTGTATATGTGTGTTTTTACTATCATACTCTTTGTAACAGCCACATGTGGAAATGAGGTGGGAGCAGGAAAAATATAGCTTCTCTTTCTCCGTGGAAGGCAGGAGAAAAGATTGGCTGTGTGTGTGTTGGGGATGGGGAGAAGGCTCAGGACAGGGTAGGGAGCTCTGCCTCTGAGGTAATTGCTTGCTAGCTTGTAAATAATAAATGGATATAGCACTACCCATGTGAATCTCTCCATTGTGGTAAATTTCTCAGGATGGTTCAGACAGTCAAGTATTTTCACTTTATAATTGGATTCTGTAACAGTGTCCATCAAGGTCCAGAATCCTAAAGCCTGCTTCATTTGCCTTCTCTTCTCTGTGGTAAGACCTCAAGAGCTGTGAGTTAACAGGAGCACAGGGCTACTACCCCACTATACTCTTTCTAAAGCAAGGTTATGTCACTGAGTAACACCTGTCCTTCTAACATCTTCATGGAAACTCAGAGTAGCAAAGAGTGGGTCTTTTGATTGTCATTTCTGTTCCAATGTTTCTCAAATGCCCAGGGAGAGCAAAAAACAAGTTCTAGGCAATTCATAAAATGAAGGCTAATTAGAATTGGTCTCCAGCATAGTCTCAGAAAGGGGGCAGTTAGGTGGTTCAACGGATAGAGTGCTGGGCCTGGGGTCAGAAACACTTGAGTTCAAATATGACCTCAGACACTTACTAGCTGTGGGACCCCAGGAAAGCCACTTAACCCTGTTTGCCTCAGTTTCCTCATCCATAAAAGAAACTGGAGAAGGAAATGGTAAACCACTCCAGTATCCTTGACAGGAAACCCCAAATGTGGTTATGAAGAATCAGACATAACTAAAAAAATGACTGAACAACAACAAATAGTCTCAGAGACGTGAAATGGAAAAAGTACCACTGAGAAATGAAAAGAGGCAAGAGGAGATTCAGATGACCAACTTCTAGTATGTAAATTCTTGTATATAAATTTCTTGGATGTAAATTCTTGATGGCAAAAATGGATAAATAGTTGAAATGATATAGGGGACAGTTATAGGGGACAGTCTTTTGGAGAACAATTTGTTCTTTATCTGCTTTCCAGAATAATAAAGATATAGTTGCCTCCGAGTCCTCCATGAGGGAGATTTTGTTCTTTTGGTTTCATTGAAAGTCTCAGACATTCAAAAATTTTCTTTAAAATGCCTCCAAGATACCTGCCCCTCCCCCAGTCTCCTCTTCTGCAATACATTTTTCTTCTAAACACATACTTGTCATGCTGTGTTTCCTAAAGGACTATTTATTCTTTATCTCCCTGTTCCAACTATCTCTCTAAAAAAGAGACATCAGCACATTTTTTTTGATCAACCTGAGTGTATCATGTGGATACACAAATAAGGCTTCCTATCTCCCTGCCCCCAATGGCCCTTTTCTCTGTCAGGGTGGGGGGACTGAAAGTAGTGTCAACACAGGGTCACTGTATCAAGGATTAATGTGTGGCCCACTTTCTGCTGACATTGCATTCCTAGGGGATAATTTGTTACAAATGAGATTTCAAGATTATTTGTAGTCCACCTTCACTTTAAAGAGCATTTCAAGTTACGACTGTCATCTCTAAAATAAGTTTGAGTGTCCTAAATGAACCATATTATAAATCAATGAAGCAAACTCTTAAATATACTTGGGTAATTTATGGGTGTTAGGTAAGGGAACAGAATTTCTTGTGCAAGTTCATCCTTAATATACGATTCTGTCTCTGAGTAAGAACTCTCATACTTTCTCTCGTTTGATGTGTGGGAGACCAAACATCATGAGATCTTAGATTTAGGGCCAGAAAGGACCTCCTCACTTGACAAATGAAACAACTGAGGCTAACAGGGAGGGTAAGTCACTTGCCCAAGGTCACACAGATAGTGGTAGAGGATTCTTTGGGAGCTAACCCATTCTGGTGTCCTCTTCCCTTTGAAAGACTAAAGAAATCTCTAGGAAGGATTGTGACAGTCATCATCAAAATGAATCTATCTGATGGAAAGATGCTATTTGGTCATGCTTCAGCCCAGGGATAAATTCTTTGGAGACTCTGAAATTAAAATGCATCAATGATATAAATAGGATGAAATGCATTTTGAAGAGAAGAGCATCCCATGTAAAGCTATATCACTTATCATTTTACATGAGAAGCAGATATTGGACAGAGCTTATCTTTGCCTGGGGCTAAGGACTGTGCAAAATTTCTTGGAAAAGGTAAAAAAAAAATACTGTCATATGAAACATTCACTGTAACATTTGCCTGATCTCCATGCTGGTTGAAATTTTTGGCCACCTCCCTCCTTTCTAAACTGGTTTTTTATATCTTACAGTTATACCCTTCTAAAGACTTCTGAACCCTATTACCACATCTTAATAACTAGACAGCCAAACCCAAATTAGTTTCTTTAGTCTCCATAGCTCCACTAGCCCTACTCTACCTCCCTCTCACTCTTATCAATCTCCTGTTTCAGGAGCTTGCCTCACCTTCTAACCTTATCCACCAATTTGCTTTACCAGCCAATTTGTTCCACTTTCCTTACTTATTTGAATTTTTGCTTCTCGTTTCCTTTTGTCTGAGCCCTTCCCATCAGGTTCTTGCACCTTAGTCTTGCTTAATCTTCCTTCATCCTGCTCCTTCTCCTTCAACTTTCTTTTACAGAAGTGAGGCAAAGAAACTGGATCTGGAGATTTTTCATCATGTTTTCCTCAATTTCTCCCCAAATTCAACAGTCTATCTATCTTTGGCTTTCTCAAGTCCAAGGTTATCCAAATAATCCAGGTGATTTCTTTCTCCTTATTATTCAGCTCATGTCTCTCACTCTTCTCCCACTTTGGAGTTTCCAGGGGAGAATCACTAGGATGAAGAGCGTAGAGTTCATGCCAGAAGAGGTTTGGTTGAAGAAATCAGAGATGCTTAGCCAGGAGAAGAGAAGACTCAGGGGAAACATGGTAGTTATTTTGTAGCATTTAAAGGGATGTCATGGAACATGGATTAAATTCATTCTATTTAGTTCTAGAGAGCAGAAAAATGGGCAATCATTTAATGTTGCCCATGGGTAAATTGTGACTCAGTGTCCTAACAATTAATACTGTTCAAAAATGAAATGGGCTTCTCTTGGGAGTGGTGAGTTAGCCCTCAATTGCAGTCTTCCAGCAGATGCTGAATGATCATTTTGAGGATATGTTATGGGGTAGATTCCTTTTAGGTGTGAATTGATCCTCAGGAGGATCTTTTCAATTTTGAAATTTTGTGATTATGTGATATCAAGTGCTTAGCACAAAGAGATGGATGGGAATGTTCTTTGATTCTCTCAGAGCAACAGTTTACTTCAGGGAAGAAAACGTGGGAAATTTTGGCTTACTTTTCAAGTTCCTGGGCCCAAGTGGAGGAAAATTAAAATTACAGACTTGGCAGCATCATCAATTCAGTCTCAAACATTTATTAGGCATGATATCTCAACTGCCTTATCATCCAAAAATTTCTCTAAGTGCCTGGATACTTCTCTCCCTGGAACATTACCTGCAACATTGGTCTCCTTCTCCCTTTGCTGAGTTCTCCCATTTTTAGGAAGGGTCAAGGCTGACCATGATTCATTCCCTTTCTGGTTCTGTTTGTGACTTTTGGGAATTCACCACCATGCTCCCCACCAAGAGTATCCCCTTTTGCTTTTCAGCTCCCTTTCATATTGCCTTCCTCCATTAGGAAGTAAGCTCTTTGATGGCAGGGGCTATCTTTTTCTTACATTTGCACCCCCAGTGCTTAACATAGTACTTGTACACAACAAGAATTTAATAAATTCTTGCTGCTTGCCCTGTCTGTCTGCCAAACACTGAGCTAGTTGGAAAAAAAAAAGACAAAATAATGAAACATCCCCTGCCCTTGAGAAGCTGACATTTTACTTTGAGGGATAGAACCCACATACAAACATGGTAGTACTTAGAGGAAAAGAGAACTAACATCTGGTAGGGACCAGACTGCTGGGGGGTATGATACCTGAACTAAGTCCCAAAGGAAGATGATTCTGAGAGGCAAGAGTCAGGAGGGAATACATGCCATATACAATGTACTATCTCTTTAAAGTATGTTGTGGAGTTAAGCCTGCTCATTCATAAGAGAAATAGTATCTCTGAGTGATAGGCTAAGGGTTAGGGCTGACTGAGAATTCTGAGACAGGCAGTTACTCAATTTTAAATGTTAAATATGTGGACACTAGAACTGTAGTATTATTTGGGGACAGAAGTAATATTCTTGTTTATAGAAAGAAGATGAAATTTTTATTACTAAATACCATCTAAGGTGCAACTGTTTTCAGAGAGGGGCCACAGTCTGAACCTAGAAAGAAAAGACGAGTGAGAGAGAGATAAAAAGACAGATTTTAGATTTGTGTCAGTAAGTGTGAAGCTGGAAGTGATGGATACTATATTTCCTTTTGAGGAGTAATTCTACCTGAGCTGAGAAACAGTTTGAAAGGAGAGAACTAGAAAAATCATTCAGTAGATTGATTAATTTAACTGAGACATAAATCACATTATGGATTAACAGCTTAAAAGTGGAAGTATCTATTCAATACAGAAGCTTCATTAATTAAGCAACTTTTATGGACAGTTCTGTTGCAATCAAAATCAAGGTAAATAGAGGAACAAATTTCTGAGCATAATCAATTTATTGCCAGTGTGAATTTGCCAATAAACAGGCCCTAAGACCCCCCAGAAAAGCTGAAAAACCTGAATGAGGGGGACAGCTCTCTTTTAGAGACAAAAGAAGGAGCATCCAGAATAGAAGGCAGGCTCACATAGGGGGAAAGAATATAATTGGTTACAAAGCTTGTAGCATCATAGACATGAGGAACAATATGATTGTCCAGAAATTGGGAAGGAGGGGCTAGCAACGACCCCTCCTTCCATCCTGTCACTAAGAAATGTTCATTGTTTGAATTCACCTGCAATGACAATTTAGTGATAGTGTTCCAAACTGCTTGGATAACAGGCCAGATTCCTTGGCATTCACCTGCATCCTTCAAGGATAACAGATTTCCTTGAGGCAAGAATACAGCAGTGATTAGCAGGAGAACTGAGCTTCTAAACTTAACTCAGAGACAATGAGCAATCGACAGGGAAGCTAAATTTCCAAACTCAACTCTGAGACAATGAAACATGACTTAGGCAGTTACAAAAATGTTGCCAGCGATACAAAATGTAATCAATAACAAAATAGAATCAATCTGATTTTCCCGATTTTCCATTCCCCTCTTTGATCAATGAGAGATATGCCTCCCATGGATCTCTTAGCTATAAGCTAATTCAATAATATTTTTAACATAGTTGTAAATTCTAGCTCAAGTTCAAAATTGGCTTTAACAACAGCAACTAATGCAAAGTCTAAAAAGAATAATTAGGCAAGGAGCAAGGAGGGTCTATTTACCAAGCGTAACAGACTGTTTTCCTGCGGCCAAGTGAACCAAGAAAAGGGATTCCACCAGGGGTCACTGGATTGGGTAATTGTGTTTCTGCTATAACTTGCTGGATTTTACAAAGGTTGATTATAATTTCCCTGAACAGTTAATATAGGAACAATGATATTGATTAATCATAACACAAGCTTCCCTCACCCCCAGGTGCAGTAAGAATATCTAGGATCATCTGATTTTCCAAGGCCATTCAGGCTACTGAATCTATCTCAATTTGGAGGGAGGAGACGGATTCACTTGTGACCTGAGCCCAGTTGTCATTCTCAAGGGGGATATTTCTAGTTGCTTATTCTAGTGAATCAAGTTCTAAAAATGGAAATGGAAACCAAAAGAATTCAATTTCCAAGTTCTTTAACAGTGTTTGGGACTAAAACTACATCCTCATTTGGTAAAGTCTCTTCTCTCCTTTGACATTCATGCATTAAATTTCAGGTAGACTTTTAAATTAAATTTCTACCACACAATTAAATTTCAGGTAGACTTTTAATAAATTTTCACAACACAGTTAAATTTCAGGAACATTTTTAAATTACATTTCTACCACACATTTAAATTTTAGGTAGAGTTGCCCCTGTGATATAATTAAAGACTGAAATTGATGGGGCCAAATAGACAAGTCCACAGATATCAAATCAATTTGGAGGCAAGGAGGAACAGGCTTTATCTTTACCAATAAAAAAAACTGGCTTGGGGTCACAAAGCCCCATGGAACTTTAGAAGGGGAAAGTTTATGTCCACTTTAGGGCTTTGCCAAAAAGGTCACCTTTCATAACACCAGTCTCTGATTTCATCCACCTGAATCCAGTTAGACCCGCTGTATGTAAGGTTAATTAGGTAAACATCTAGAGGTGTGTGGCCATTTGTATCATTATAGAGAATAGCTTTAATTGGATGAGTGGATCCCTTTATGAATATTAGGTAAAGGAAGGGTCTTGATGCAGTTATTTATTTTTCCTAAGCCTAGAATAGTGCTGGAGGCTTTTTCTTTCTTTACACAGGAACGGAAACTTGGGAGGGAGTAACAACTTTTAATGAAGAGCCTCTGACCTTCATAATGCCATGAGACTCATTGAATTTGAGAATGATTTGGTTTTTCCTGAGGGATGTTAAAGGAAATGGCCTTTGGACCTTTTGGTACTTTTTTCCTTTTTAAAAGGGAAATATTATAAATATTAAATATCAATACAACCAATTAAACTTGCTTTACAATCACTTAATTTTTTTATACACATTTGTTTTTAAAACTTGGAGTTTCAGATTTTTATTTCCCTTCTTTCTTCCTCACCCACACCCACTGGGAAGACAAGCAATTCAATATAGGTTGTACATGTGTAGTTACACAACACATTTCCATAGTAGGTATATTGTGAAAGACTAGCTATATTTCCCTCCCTCCTGTCCAGCCCCCCCACTTATTCTATTTTTCCTTTGACCCTGTCCCTTTTCAAAAGTGTTTGCTTCTGACTACCCTCTCCCCCAATCTGCCCTCCCTCCTATCATCTTCCCTCTCATGCCTTTCCCCTCTATTTTCCTGTAGGGTAAGACACCCAATTGAGTGTGTATATTATTCCCTCCTTAAGCCAAATTCAATGAGAATAAGGTTGACCCATTCCCTTTTACCTTCCTGCTCTTCCCCTCCATTGTAACAGTTTTCTCTTGCCTCTTTTATATGAGATAATTTACTCTATTCTACCTCTCCCTTTTTCCTTCTCCCAATATATTCCTCTCTCACCTCTTATTTT
>CM053580.1:556478783-556521919 GCA_028627135.1 Pseudochirops cupreus
TATACAGATATACCCTCCTACACACACATATATATGTATATATAGAGATACATACATATATGTATGTATGTATACACACACACACACACACACACACACACACACACACACACATATATATATTCCCTTCAACTATCCTCATACTGAGAAAAGTTTCATGAGTTACAATTATTGTTTTTCCATGTAGGAATATAAATAGTTCAACTTTAATAAGTTCCTTATGATTTCTTTTCCCTGTTTACCTATTTCCATGTAGGAATGTAAATAGTTCAACTTTAATAAGTTCCTTATGATTTCTTTTCCCTGTTTACCTTCTCATGTTTCTTGTTAAATTTTCTATTCAGTTCTGTTTTTTTCATCAAGAATGCTTGAAAAGCCTCCATTTCATTGAATGACCATATTTTCCCCTGAAGAATTATACACAGTTTTGTTAGGAGGGTGATTCTTCGTTTTAACCCTAGTTCCTTTGACCTCCAGAATATCATATTCCAAGCCCTTCAATCCCTTAATGTAGAAACTTCTAGATTTTGTGTTATCATGATTGTGTTTCCACAATACTCAAATTATTTCTTTTTGAATGCTTGCAGTATTTTCTCCTTGACCTGGGAACTCTGCAATTTGGCTATAATATTCCTAGGAGTTTTCTTTTGGGGATCTTTTTCTAGGGGCAATTGGTGAATTCTTTCAATTTCTATTTTGCCTTCTGGTTATAGAATATCAGGGCAATTTTGCTTGATAATTTCTTGAAAGATGGTGTCTAGGCTCTTTTTTTGATCATGGCTTTCAGGTAATCCAATAATTTTTAAACAATCTCTCCTGGATCCATTTTCCAGATCAGTGGTTTTTCCAATGAGATATTTCACATTGCCTTCTATTCTTTCATTTGTTTGGATCTGTTTTATAGTACCTTGATTTCTCATAAAGTCATTAGCTTCCATTTGCTCCACTCTAATTCTGAAGGAATTATTTTCTTCAGTGAGTTTTTGAAATTCTTTTTCCATCTGGAAAATTTGGCTTTTTAAGGCATTCTTCTCCTCATTGGCTTTTTGGGCCTCTTTTGCCATCTGAGTTAGTCTATTTTTTAAGGTGTTATTTTCTTCAGTCAGGCTGTTGACTCACTTTTCTTGATTTTCTTGCATCATTCTCATTTCTCTTCCCAATTTTTCCTTTACTTCTCTTATTTGGTTTTCAAAATCCTTCTTGAGCTCCTCCATGGCCTGTAGCCATTTCATATTTTTCTTGGGAGCTTTTGATGCAGGAGTTCTGACTTTGTTGTCTTCATACCATTCCATTTTTTGATCTTTTTTGTCCCCAAAAAAGGAATCTATGGTAGGCTTGCATTTCCTCTGCTTGCTCATGTTGCCAGTCAATTCCTTGACTTTTGAACTCTTTGCCATGGTAGAACTCTGCTTTTAGAATGGAGAGAGCTTTGTCCCAAATTGCTGAGGTTTTCACAGCTCCTGGAGCAATTAGGAGGGTGCCTTTTCTGCAGCCTGCACAGGCTCTGGCACTTGGTCACACACCCCAGGTCCTCCAACCAAGACCATGATCCAGATCCAAGCAGGTCAGAGCAAGAGTGATTACCCTCTGAATAATTGCTTGGTCCCCCTACAATCTGCAGTCCAGGAGCTCCTGAGGCAGCCACACAGCACAGCCACTAAGCCTCTGCTGCTTCTCACCCCAGGAGCAGGGGCCGGACCATCCTCTTCCATCCACCCTGTTCCAACAGAGTTCCACACTGACCTTTTACTTTGTCTTTGGTGTTAGTCTAGAAACCACCACAGCTGCTGGTGCTTCATTCTCCTGAAGTCTACTCTGGTCGCTGCTGGTTGGCGCTGCCCTGGGGCCAAAACTTCTCAAGCTGGGCTGGGCTTTGGTTCCAGCTCCATGCAACAGACCCTTGTTTCAGCCTGCTGAGCTACCTTCAGTGAGAGATATGTTTTTCCCTGTCACTTTGTGTGTTCTGTAGCTCCAAAATTTGTTTAGAGTCATATTTTACATGTATTGGAGGAGGTGGAAGCCAGAGCTGTGGGGAAGTCCTGTTGCTACTCTGCTGTCTTGGCTTCACCCCCTTTTGGTACTTTCTTATCAAAGATATTAAAAATATGAGTGGCTAAAGCAAAAGGTATAATAGTCCAATTTAAAAGTGGGAGGAGTGTCATTTTCCGTAATGGAAAAGATTTCTCATGGGTCAGGTTTCTCTGGTGGATATAATAACAAACTTATTATCTATGAAGTTCAATAGGATTGAGGCAATACAAAGTATATTCCATTTTCCTGTGAAAGTTGCTAATAACATTAAACCTTTTCCAATATTCCTGTGAGGAATGGGCAGGAGAGGAGAGGACTATGAATACAGAAACATTATGAAACTATGAGAAACAACATGAGCCAGCAGGTCAACATGGGGAATTTTTTCATTTTGGAGAACTTTAGCAACAAATTTAGTTGCTTCTTGAGAGCTAGACAATTTCTCCACATACCAGATGAATTGGTCAAGCATGAAAAGACAGATCTTGTAGTGGCCAGTCTTAGGCAAACCAGTTCACAAAAAGCCTATAAGCTAGAGGACACCTGCCATCGGTAACAGCGTGAAAGATATGTTGATTATATGCCAGGCTAGTAGTGAAAGAGGTGCACACATGGGCAGCTACATAGGTAATGCCTGGGGCAACCCAAATCTTCCTAATTGAATCATTAATTCCTTGAATGTCAAAATTCACCCCCCCACACACACTTATGAACAGACACACTTGGTTATAGAAACTTAGGGGAAGAGTGACTTGTCCTTCACAATCACCCAGACCCAAGCAACTTGTCCAGCCTTAAGCTGTTATATCTACTTCTCAGTTTCAGAGTCATCATAGTAAAGAGAGATATTTTCATCACAAGAAGGTGAAAGATCAGAAAAATGTTAGGAGTCTTTCAGGGTATCATTTTGTTACCACGTCAGCATAGTTATTTCCTTAGGATCAATTCCACCAGGGTGGTGAGAGCAATGGACAACGACCAGAGCAGTGGGGAGTTTCAGAGTAGATGAGAGATCTTTAATGAAATCCACATTTATAACGACATTACCAGCAGAAGCTTTTAAAAAAAATCCCTTTGTAATTGCAGAATTCCAACAGCATGACAGACACTAAATGCATATTGTGAGTCAGTATAAATTGTGGCACTTTTTTCCTTTAATAAGGTGATATACCTGGGTAAGGGCTATGAGCTCAGCAGCCTGGGCACGGAGACTTCTAGAAAGAAATGACGATGTCATCATCAGAAAGGACAGAAGTGCTGGTGTGACAAGCACCATCTCTGATAAAAGGAGACCCATCAGTATACAAAATTTAATCATGGTTGTATGAAGGGGTATGCAAAAGGTCATTATGGTGTTTTCAGCCATGTCCACCATGGAGGTAGCGTAATGTTGTAGTTCTCCAGAGCGTGGCAGATTGGAAAGCAATGTGGTAGAATTTAGAATGTCATGATGCTACAGAGTGATATTTTCTTTGCCAAGCAAGATCACGTCATATTTGGCAAGCCTCTGATCCAAAAAGGCCTGAGATCAGTGGTGAAGTAAGAGAGCCTCATCTTCATGGGGACACTGTACTATTTAGAGGGGGCCCCCAAAACCAAATCATAAGCCTTCTCTATCAAACAGGCCATGGCAGCTACATAGGCAAGGAGGTGCTCCAGCAACCACAGAATCAAAGTGGACAAAATAATAAGCCACTGGGCACAGAGTGGGTTTGAGTGTATGGGTTAGAAGACCAGAAGACATGCTGTTTTGCTGGTATATAAAAAAGAGAGAAGTAATTTGCTGTAATCTGGGAGGCCCAGTGCAAATGCTAATAACAGGGTGTTTTTGAGAGTTGCAAGGACAGAGCGATGTTGAATGTCAAGCTGCAAAAGTTCCAAATAGAGTCTTTTGACAGAGAGACAAGGGGCTTAGTAATCTCACTGAATAAAGGAATCTACTACCTGCAGTAACTAGTCACTACAAGGAGGGCATGCAATTACTGCTTTGTGATGGGTGCAGAGAATAAATGGATAGCTTGAATGCATTTAGGAGAGACAGAAGGTGTCCCAGTGGCTAAAATAAACCCCAGATATTTCACTTGTGGAAGGTACCACTGGACTGTTGACTTTGAGACTTCATGGCCCCTTTGGTGATGCTCAAATAATGAATGATGACAGTCCCCCCCAACAAACCTCAGAATCTGGAGCAGCTAAAAGCTGGTCATCCATGTACTGGGCTGAGGTGGGGTCCTTAAAAGTGATGGGAGTCAAATCAGGACCTAGCTTTGGTTTCTTAACAGAGAGAATTGGTATGTTGTATGGAGATTTGCAGGGCACAATAATATCTTGATCTCTTAAAGAGTCAATGATTGGTGAAATGCCGTCAGTAGCTTCCCTGGAGAAAGGGTACTGGGTGACAGATGATGGAGAGTCTCTCTGAACTTCAATGGTAATAGGAACAGCAGATTTTAGAAGTCCCACATCTGAGGAACAAAGATCTATAGGGAGCTGGGAATGTCAGGAAGGCTAAAAGGATCCCTGACAGTCTCTTGAACATTCTGAATGCAAACAAGGAATAAGGAAAAGTAATCCTCGGGCAGTTGCAGGGACAGAGAATCACTGGGGGAACAGAATATAGTAGCCTTAAGTTTACATAAAAGGTCATGTCCCAATAGGTTCACAGGAGGGAGTGTCAAACAGAAGGGGGAGCAATTAATTTGTGATGAGACAACCTTGGAATATTTAGAGGCTTTCCTGATTCCCAGCTCAATTTAAAGATTCAATAGAGGCACATTCAGAATCAGTTAGATTTATTAGGATTCAATTAGAGGCACCAGTATCTGGTAAGCAATCATAGATTATATCCCCAAATTTAAGGGTGACTTGAGGTTCACCATCATGAGAAGGGGAATGGACTGGAATGACTGAAGCCAGAACCTCAGGTTCAGGGAAGCACTCTCCCAAATTCACAACTCCTTCCTCTTCCCTTTCATTCAGCAGTGTTCCCCTGGGAACCTCTGGGGCCACTTTCCCCAGTTTTTCTTTCTATAGTCTTGAGCAAAATGACTCCTCCTTTGGCAGTAAAAACATTCGCACAGCTCATGAGGCCTGCATGATTATGGGAGATCTGAAGCAGTTTGTACAGGAGTAAAGATGATTTGCACTGGAACCTGTACAGGAGCAAAGGTGATTTGTTCTGTAGGTTTCTCTTTCCCATCTTTTCCTTTTGCCTAATCCTTTTCTTCTTAAATATATGGAGCAATACTCTGAAGTTGGCCCATAGGCATTTCATGCTATTCAGGACATATGTCATGGAGATGTTTTTGTATTTCAGGCAGGGATTGATTAATAAAATGTGTACTAATGATACATGTATCTCATGGGTTGAGTGGGTCTAATATTGCATACCACTTAGCACTTAACGCACAATCTTATAAAAAAGCAACAACAGAGGGGGTTTCTTTTTCTTCTTGTAACACCTTGGGATTAACCCAGTTTTCTGGTTTGATGGCGCAAGCTTCCATGCCAGCAATTAAAGTATGACTAGTATAATGGGCCTGGACATTGGGAATTCAATGGGAATCTTGCAGTGGCCAATTAGGAAGAACTATAGGGCCTGAAGGGCCTCTTCCAAAAGAGGCAATCTGTTAGCTGCCTCTATGATGGTAGGTTTTTCTCCAGGGGAAATAAGTCTGTATAACATCAGGGACATCTCCTCAAGTGGATTATAACCCCTAAAATGGGTTATAACAGCCCTAGGGACTTTGTCAAATTTTGGGGGTCCCTCCTCTAAATGAAGAGATCTGAGGTACTAAAAGTCTGATGGTGCCTATGAATAAGTATGTTTCTCCCAGGGTTATAACTAAGCCTTTCTTGAAGAGGGAAAATATCAGCGGTCTCTTCCTCTCTTTCAAAAGAAACTAAATCTCTAGCCTTTATAAGAGAAGAATAATATGGAGGCACAGAGGGTGATAGGGGAGGGGAGGGAAGAGGAAGAGGAAGAAGAGAGGTGTGTTGATGAGGAATGCAAGGTGATAGCAACAAGAGAATAAATAACCCAAAGCGTATGCAAAGCAATGGGAGAGGATGCAGGCAAGGCAGGATGGTTGGACATATGCCCCTTGCCAGGGCTGCACAGCAGAAACAGAAATCCATCTCACTTGGATGTTTATTTTTAGCTAGCCTTAAGTCCTTCAATTTACAATCCTCAGAGGTACCATTCTGAGGCCAAAACAAATTATCGGCCAGATCTCTAATGGATTTAAACCAGATTTTACATAACTTAATTTTGTACTTCTTTGTCATTTTTGGCTCTACTGGGAGCTCTCCCCTTGTTCCATGCTATAAGAAATTTTTTCAAGGAGGTTTCTTTTGGCACACTATAATCTAGCTTACTATTATTAGTTCCCATTATTCTAGGTCAGGCCCCAGAGAAGGAAAACACAGCTTATAAGGTACAAAACCACAGACACATTGAAACACAGATAAACAGGTACAAGGCTGATGGATTTCTGTGGAGCATTCCCAGTGGGTCAGCCAAAGCAACAAAGGCAAGAGTCCTCTCCTGATAACTGTGTGAGGCCAAATTTACTTCTTCTTTTAGGCAATGCACCCTTTCAGCAATGCACTTTCTAACGAAAAGATTTGTGTAGCTAATTGTATAGACACAGCTTCTGGAATTAACCTGCTAAGGGTTTTTCTTGTTGCTCAGGAATCCTTGATAAAGGTAGCCTAGTTACAGATCTGGTCTTCAGTTCAGTGATCTAGAAGAAGCCCAAGAAATTCTAACAGGAAATCCCTCCTGACAGTTCCAATAGGCAGCCCTTGTTTTCAAGATAGCTATCACAGCACCACGCTCAAGACTGTCATAGTGCCAGGACTGGGAGTCAGTTTATATCTAAGGAAAAGCTCCTGGGTGTTAAAAAGACCCTCCTAGGAGGATACAGGGTTCCTCTATGGACCTTTGCTTTCTACAACTTGGTTCACAGTACCATCCTCCCTCAGTGTTGGTGCAGCTGCCAATGGATTAAGTCCTTTTCTGGATACTCAGTTTAAGACTAAGATAGGATAGTATAAGGGCAAAACCTAGAGACTGAATTTCTTTTTCTAGAAATTAAGTATAGTGAAATGAAGGATTATCAATATAAGATATGAAACCTCAGTAATGATCAGTAAAAGTTTAGTATGCACAGAGGAAAGTCCCTTTAGAGCCAAATTTGGAACTCTTCTGTCTTTTATCTTTTAGACTAATAATTTTGGTTTTTCCCTTTTGACTGGGAAGAACCTACCACTGATTTATTAGTCACTCACCAATGATGGTTATTTGTGACTGTCAGCTACGCTACTTGTCAAGATAATGGTTACTTCTGACGTGATGCTTCCTCAGTCCCTCCTTGAACAAGGAGTACTTCTGTGTCTTTGGGGCCCCTTCAGTTTCCTGGAATGGAAGCAAGCAAGTTCCCTAAGGAGTATACCAATTCTTCAGCACTTTCTTGAAGGGGTGTTGATTGGTGCACAGTTTTTAAGTAATGGGAGCCCTCTATGATGAAAATTTATCCAAGGGTCTTAGTCTCTAATTCTAATTCCTGAGTTTTATACTGCCAATTGTTACCGAACAGTCACACTTAAACACAGACAGGACACCAAGACAAATGAGAAAAGTTGCATCTTCTCCAACAGAGTTGGGGCTTACTCTGGCTCAAAAGAGTTGTGACTAAAGGGAGAATCAGATCTCTGGTGTAATCCTCCATGGAGAAATCCCTCAGGGAAAACTTTCCTTGGAGTTCTCAAAGGTTTTCTCTAGGAAGATGCTCTTAGAACTAGCCTCCCTCCCTCAGTCCCTTAATGGTTGCCAAATTATTGCAATCAAAATCAAAGTAAACTGAAGCAAAAAGTTCTGAGCGTGATTAAATATTTATAAAGTGTGAATTTGCCAATAAACAGGATCTCAGTCTCCTCAGAAAAGCTAAAAATCTAAATGAGGAAGACCCCTCTCTTTTATAGACAAATGGAGGCACATCCAGTATAATAGGCAGGTTCATATATGGGGAAATGGTATGATTGGTTATAAAGTTTGTAGCATCATAGACATGAGGAACAATATGATTGACTGGAAATTGGGAATGAGGGGCTAGCAGCAACCACTCCTTCCATTCTGTCACTAAGAAATGTTTATCGTTTGAGTTCACTCACAAGGATAGCCTAGCAGTAGTGTACCAGACTACCTTGGATAACAGACCAGACTCCTTGGCATCCACCTGCTTCCTTCAAAGATAACAGATTTTCTTGAGGCAGGAATAGAACAGTGATTAGCAGGAGAACTGGGCTTATAAACTTAACTCAGAGATAATGAGTGATCGACAGGGAAGCTAAATTTCCAAACTTTATTCTGAGACAAATGAAACATGACTTTGGCAGTCATAAAAATGTTGGCAGTGAAACTAATGAAATCAATAACAAAATAGAATCAATTTGATTTTCCCCATTTTCAGTTCCTAACAGAAAAAGAACACTGAAATGTACAGTTCCAGAGTTACTCAAAACATATGGATTTTCTTTACTTGTGTGCCTCCTTGACAAGCTTCTTTAAGTGTGTGTTTACTTTCCCACACAGATGCTAACTTCAGTGTGTAAGTATAATCTAAATGTATGCGTGGATTATGATATATTTATTCCTTATGCATTTGGTTTATGAATACCTGTGATATTATTATTTCTTTTGCTGTATTGATAAACAAATGGTTATATTTAAGATCCAAAAATGTCATTATTATGAGTCACTGATGTTATAAATAGAAACTTATTTGTGAGGATTCAAGAGGTAGTGTGGTGAGTAGGGGGAATATACTCTTTTGCAACAGCATTGCCCCTAGGACCTTGAGAAAATTTTAGTGTAACTATGCAGTGCTGGTTTCTATTTGGGAGCCTAGACTTGCTATACTGAGAGCAAGGTTTAGTGCATGAGCCAACCCAGAGAGTAAGCAAGTATCCATATGGCCTTGTGAAAATTGTAAACTGTGATCGTGTGGGTTTCCACCCCACATGTCTGGCATGAAGGACAGCCAATAGAAAGACATAAAGGTGGGAAATGGAATGTGGAGTTGTAGGTTAGTTTGTCTGTAACGACAGAAACCATGGGATATTAAGGAAGGATATCAAGTGTAATGCCAATGCAATATTCACAGTGCTGACAGTCACTATAAATGTGCTGGCATAGTGCTTGATCACAAAATATAACAGATTCTCTATATAGAAGACAGAAGCAAAACATGCATTCAGACACTAGAAAACCAAATCCCAAAATCAGTAAGTTGATTCCATCATAGTAGCAAAGAAGTTAATAAGCCATAACAGCACAGAGAGCCACAGCATCCTTTAGCCTTCCCATAAACCAACATTTACTCACAAGTCTAACTGTTTCCCTTGGATGCATTCTCTCCTCCCTCCAGTCTTCCATATGGAAGGAGACATCAAGGAGGCATGCTATTCCAATCTTTTCCTTTGAGTGTGTGAATGTTGTACCACTTAGGATATTAGAATGGATATGTTGTTGTTGTTAAGACTCCAGAAATTTCCCCTGGTTGTGATGTTTGATCACATTAACAGTCAAGAGGATCTGATTTTGCCCAAAGTTATTCTCGTTTTCTCTTCTTACTTTAAGCAGAAAACAACTCCTTAAAGAGGCCTAAAATTGGGATCAGCTGAGACATGGAGTGTCTACTATTTCTCTGCAAAATCTCCATTGATTTATAATTCCAGGTTCCCTAAGGAGAACCTTTTTGTAACATCTCTTGGCAATGACTGCTAGTAAAAATAATAATGATAATAAGATTAGTCTTATTCTAGAGAGTTCAAATAGAAATGTTTCTAAAACATGCCATATATGACTATTATTCCTTTATATTTATTGCTCTGGAGACTATTTGCATAGCTGGATAAAATCATTCTTTGTAGTTAACCGAAGGTGTTGGAATGTAAGCTCACCTTCTAGAGATACTCTGAAGGCATCCTTGCTGTGTCTCCAGTAGTAGAGAGGATGATAGGGATGAAAGGTGCCTCATTCTCTTCTCATATGATTTTGGTTCCTTTTGCCAGGTCTCTATATTAAAAAAAATTTATTTTTTGGAGGGGGTAAGGCAAGGCAATTAGGGCTAAGTGACTTACCCAAAGTCATACAACTTGTTAAGTGTCAAGTATCTGAGGCTGGATTTGAACTCAGATCCTCCTGACTTCAGGGAGGTATATCAGCAAGCACACTAGCATGCCCAGGAGGGCTGCTAGCACAGGTTCTTAGATCTGCTTTTCTAAAGGAAAGCAACTCAAAATGGGTTAACAATCTCACTTTAATCAATCAAACATATATCATTTACTTAGTTGAGGGGGGAAAGTCACCACCCTGAACTTCAGAGAATACAAACAGAAGTTTCAAGCAGAAGTTACAAGCAGACAAAGAAACCGATCAGCAGACGGGCTTCCAATCGTCTGACTATTATATCCATACCTAGTTAGTTACCAGAGAAGGAAACACCAACATCTGGGTTTTTCAAAGCCAGGGGGCTGAACGTCTGCTCAGAGTCTCGTCTGGCCAAATCACACAGCTCTTTCCACAGTGAGCCCCAAAGCAAAAACTCACATCAGGGTACACATAGCCTTCTCCTGGCTCAGAGAATGTCACAGCCCCCTAGACCCACTGCCCAATCACAGAGCTACAAGGCGGGGCATTCCCGAAGAACAAGCCTCCCACCACAGGCTCCACGTGACCACGTTCAGCCTATCAGGGGGCAGAGTGTACTTCCAAATCAGGGAAGGTTCTCAGAGCCACTTAAGCCTGTCAAAGAGCCTGGGGCAGGGAAGCCCTTCAGATGCCCATAACAGGAGGTCTCTATATTTTTAAAGCTCTTTTTGTTTCATGCAGCTTGGAGCTTTTGAGTACTAGATATGGTGCTATCCATTAAAAATATTGTTTTAATGGCTTTTTTTGGTGGGGGAGAGGACCAATGTTATGTTTAGGTGACTGTGGGTGACAGTTCGGTCTATGGTAGCGCTCTAATTATAGGAAATTTTATTGATCGAATTCTCCAGGGTATTTTGGGGTCCATATTTGTTGTAAGGGGATTTATGACCTGCTAGACCGTGAAAGATAGCTTGTTTCTGATATATAATTATATCCACCAAATTACGTGAGTTTGCCCCAAAGTCTTAGCGCATTTTTTAGTTTATTAATTGCCTGATGTTTAGAAGAGGCTAAATTTATACGTTCTCCTGTGATGAGTTACACAGTTACTATTGTTTTCTCGCATTATCTCCATTGATGACAAGATCTGAATTCATTAAGGGTAACCCTTCTGTAGCTTCTGGTGGCAATTACCTCAT
Organism: Pseudochirops cupreus; assembly: GCA_028627135.1. NCBI lineage: Eukaryota > Metazoa > Chordata > Mammalia > Diprotodontia > Pseudocheiridae > Pseudochirops > Pseudochirops cupreus. The sequence continues at coordinate 556,490,169 of CM053580.1, forward strand.
ACTCAGTTGTCAGCATCGTGACTATTGTTGTTTTCATCTTAATCATGATTATGAAAATAATTCTTTCGTCCTTTTTGGGGTGTTCAACGGAAATGGTCTAAGGACAAACTAGCCCTGTGTGGAATGTCTTATTTCATTGTGAATTAGAGCATGGTTGTTTTACAAATAAAAATATGGGAGCTTATGGTGAGAATACGTCCATATGGATTTTGTAAAATATGAGACATAAACTTAAATATTTTAAAACATGGGGAAAAATTCCAGGTTGAGGCGGATATTCTTATTCTGTTGTCCTATTATCTTCTATATTTAAAGTCTTACAGACAACTGCACTGGTGGATAAAATGATGACTTTTGTCATTGAATAAAAGTATTGTCTTTTTTTGCTCCCAATGAAAAAAACTTTTTAAAATTTTCACTGAAATAAAGCATTTTCTTATTGTTGATTTCTCATTTGGAGTGGAAATGTGTATCGTTGAATGAAATCCTGCAAGAACTTTTCATTTCCCGAATAGCCCTGAATTTCTAAGGTTAAAACTCTTATGAATAGTGAGTAAAGTCTTGACATCAACAATTAAATACATGCAGCCCCCGCCTCTTAGGGAAGAGGCGCGAAACCACGGGCACTGAACGAGACGCGCCTGCCAGACGCGGTCTTCTGTTGGCTTGTTCTGTTTATCTTTGGCACAAGTGTGAGCTCTGTTATCGACGATAGCGTGGTTGTTTGAAGAAACAGGAATCTTACTGCTACTACTACTACTACTACTACCATCACTGCCACCACCACCCCTACCACTACTGCTACCACCACCACCACCACTACTAGTAGTACTACTACCACCACTACTATTACTACAATCACTACCACCACTACCACCACCACCACCACCACTACTACTACTGCTACTACTACTACTACCACCACCACTACTACTACTACCATCACTACCACCACTACCACCACCACCACCCCTACTACTACTAGTACTACTACTACTACCACCACTACTACTACCATCACTACCACTACTACCACCACCACCACCACCACCACTACTACTACTAGTACTACTACTACTACTACCACCACTACTACTATCATCACTATCACTACCACCACCACTACTATCTCTACTACTACCACCACCACTACTACTATTATCATCACTACCACCACCACCACCACTACTACTACTACCATCACTACCACCACCACCTCTACCACCACTATCACAACCACCACCATTACTACTACTACTGCTGCTGCTGCTGCTGCTGCTGCTGCTGCTATTTCTACTACATAGGCAACATATAGCTATTCCCTGGGTTCTGTGCTAGACACTTCACGAATATTAACTTTGATTCTCACAACAGCTCTGTGAGGCAGGTAATATTATTATCCCCATTTTACAGATGGGGAAACTAAGACAGAGTCTGAGTGACTTATTCCTGGTCACATAGCTAGGGCATCTCTGAGGCCTTATTTGAACTCTGATCTTCCCAATCCAGCACTCTATCCACTGTAACACCTAGCTACCTCACATAGGTGACTCACCTGTGTATGAATGAATGAATGAATGGAGGGATGGTTGAATGAATTAATGAAAAAAAACATTTCTTAAGTACTTACTATGAGCTGTACAAGGATCAAATGAGATAAAATATCTAGACAAGCACCTAGAATAGAGCTCGGCACAGAGTAGGTACTATAGGAATGCTGATCATGTCCCTTTCCCTACTATGTTCCGGGCACTACATTAAGTGCTGGAGATATATATGTAATAAAGCGAGGTAGTTTTTGCCTTCATTCTACATTTTCATGGGAAAGGAAAACATACAGGAAGGGGAGCGGGGACGGAAATGGCCAGGTGTGAAGTGGAGGCCTGACTGTAGGTAAGATAAAGGGGAAGGGAATGAGTATTTTATATAATATGCACTGTGTGCCAGGCACTGTGCTGCTTTCCAATTATCTTGAGTGATCCTCACAGCAACCCTGGAACATAGGTGCTATTTTTATCTCTATTTTAAGATGAAGAAACTGAGGCAAACAGGGCTAAGTGACTTGCCGAAGGTCACACAGCCAGTAAGTGTCTGAGACTACATTTGAACTCAGGCCTGGCTCTCTATCCAATACAGCCGTTTTGCTGTCTCTATGGGGGTGATCTCTAAGTTGGGTGAATTTTTTTCTAAACCTAAAACTTAGAAAACAGCAGTGTCAATGTGAAGTCTTAAAAACTCCACCAGTAATTCCGATGTTTAACTTTTGAGCTGAGCTTGACGCACTCGATTTCCAAAACACAGTAGATGCCTGGAGGCTTTCATCAAATTTTTACCCAGCCCAAGCTGCCACAACTTCCTCTTGCTCTTACACAGTTCACATCTGAAGTCACTTACGTGGAATATTTCCTGGGAGAAATGCGGAGAGAGAAACACTTTCTGCAAAGGTACCAGACTCAAAGATGGAATCAGAGACTGAGGGGTGGGGGGTGAGGGTGGTAGGAGGTGGAGAAGCTTTGCATTCTGTTCCTATCATGTTTTCTGGCTAGTTACCCTAGAAACTCCGAGTAGCCAGTCAGGAGATTTAACAATGCAGCAGAAATCAGGAGCCCCTCTCTCAGTAGTGAATTAGCTTTCCACTCCCAGAAATAGAATCCTCACTCTTGCCCCCTGAAATCTGCTCAGGCTGAGGCAAGACATTCAATGAGGTCTTGGATAATTCAGGCTTCTTTGGCGATATCAAACTTGAGTGATGCCAGCTGAGTAATTCAACACTTCCAAGATGATAGTAGCCTCAGCCAGACTCTAAAAGTTATTTCATTTTTATGAAATGTTTATTGACTGATGTATTATACTAAGGAAGGGTTGAATGTAAGAGCTGCTGTGTATCTGAAGGTTTGCTGCTCAATGGTGGTATTTTCAGGTTGCCGCAGGGCTCCTGGGGTTTGGGGGGAGGGGCGATAGAAGGGAGGAAGCTGGAGTCACTTTTGGTTGCATCAGAGACAAGAGGCAGTAGTAAACAACCCACCCTTGGGAGAATCATCGGAAGAAAGAAGAATAAAGTTGGTTGTTGGTTGTCTCAGCTTAGATCTCTCCAGGAGGGTCCACTCTCATCTTTACATAAAGTTTATGTAATCTTTGTCTATTCAATAAGCATTTACTGAACACCTACTATGTGCCAGTATTGCAGTAGCTTCAAAGAAATGTGAGAGGTGCAAATTTAGAACCATCTCCACTCCAAATATTCATTCATTTATGCCCGACCTGTGTTAGAGCCTTCCGAGCTCTGGTCTGATCAGTCATGGTCAGAAACGCTGTACCTTGACTCCAACATAGTGATGCTATTTTGGTCCACTTTGAGCATGAAGGCTAACAACCAACCAACCAACCAGCCATGTGCAAGGCACTGTGATAGCTTCTGGGAATACAAAGAAAAAAAATGACCTCAAGGAGATAACATTCTCCTGGGTTGGGAATGAGAAACTGGTCCACAGAAAAATAAGAGAAAAACATAGACAAAGGAACAATTGCCAGGAGATCCGGAAGAGCCTCCTGTAAGAATTGGTACTTGAGCTAAGCTTTGAAGGAATTTATGGACTTTCAAAGTTAGCGATGAGGAGAGAATGCATGCTAGGCATGAGGAACAGCCTGAGCAAAGGCACAGAGGCAAGAGAATGCCTTGGATAGTATGTGGCAAGTAGGTCACTTTGACTAGAATGAACATAGTCTAAGGAATGCTCTCAAGCTTCCTATGTTCAGAAACTCAGCTGTGCTCTTTCCCCCAGGGGTAATCATGCTGTTCTAATTTAAAGGAATCACTTCTCAGAGGTGAAAGAAACCCCAGAGCTAACCACTCTAACCTACACCTGGTCAACATCCCTAACAAGTGGCCATCTATTCTTTTCTTGAAATAAGGAGTCCATTTTCTCTTGGGGCAGCACCCCCGTCCTCTTGAGATTAGAAGGGTGGCGGCTACCACGGGCTCAATCCCACTGATGATCAGCAAGAAAACTTTCTTTTAACCTGTTTTGTTTTTCTGACCTGGGGTCCTCCTTAGGCAGCCTGGTGGCCTCTGGATTTAGCAGTGACATGCAATTAAATTGGTTGTTATGTTGTTTTATCAGTTGTGTCTAATTCTCCATGACCCCATTTGGGATTTTTCTTGACAGAGATACCATAGTGATTTGCCATTTCCTTCTCCAGCTGATTTTACACACAAGGAAATTGAGACAAACAGGGTTAAGTGATTTGGCCAGAGTCACATAGCTAGAGTCTGAGTCCTGACGAGAACACAGAAAGACAAGTCTTTCTGGTTCCCAGCCCAGTGTTCTATCTGATGTACCACTTAGCCCCACTCAGACTCCTGAAGTTAAGCATTCAACCAACCTCAGCCTCCCCAGTAGCAGGAACTACAGGCTTGAAACTCCACACCTGGCTCTGTTCCACTTTTCTGTAACTATTATTGTTAGGCAATTTTTGCTGACACCAAGTCTAATTTTGTCTCTTTGCAACTTCTCCCCATTCTGCCTCATTACCTCACAAAGCGGAAAACAGACACACCATGTTAGACCAATTTTCCCATCGTATACTTGAGAACATCCCCTAATAACTCCACTTACTTCTTTCTACCTAGGGGCCAGGTAGCAAAAAATTCTAACACCTCCTCCATGTGACCCCCCTTTGAAATACTTGAAAACAACTATCACACTTCTCCTAATTCTTCCCTTCTCCAGACTAAACACCCTCAATTGGCATCAGCCAAAGGTCCTTCTCCATCCTGGTTTCCTCCTCTTCCTGCTTATCTCCTGTGAAGACGTGGCCTTTCTTCTTACCAAGGCCAACCTCCCTACCCATACAAATGATCCCATTCCATCCTGTCTCCTCCAAAAGGCTGCCCCTTTGTCACCCCGACTTCATCAATTATCTTGAATCTCTATTGGCTGCTTCCATACTGCCTACAAAATCCTGATGTCCCCACATCCTGCCTACAAACATGCCCATGCTCAAAAATCCTTCACTTGATCCTTCCATCTCTCTTAACCATCATCTGTTAGCTCTTCTACCCTTGGAGGCTCCTTGAGAATGCTATTTATAATAAGTACCTCTGCTTTCTCTCTTCTCTCTCACTTCTTAACCCCTTGCATTCTGGCTTCTGACCTCATTATTCTACTGAAATTGGTGTCTCCAATTACTAATCATCTCTTAATTGCCCAATCTAATGGTCTCTTCTCAATTGTCATTCCTCTTGACCTCTCGGCAGAATTTGACTTTGATGATCAAACTCTTCTTGATATTCTCTTCTCTCTAGGGTTTTGGGACCCCTCCCTCCTTTTCTGGTTCTCCTTCTACCTGTCAGATTGCTCCTTCTCAGTCTCCTTTGCTTGATCTTCATCTAGACCAGTGGTTCTCAACCTGTGGGTTATGTTCAATTTGTAACAATGAAAATACATTCTGCATATCAGATATTTACATTACAATTCATAACAGTAGCAAAATTACAGTTATGAAGCAGCAACAAAAGTAATTTTATGGTTGGGGGTCACCACAACATGAGGAACTGTATTAAAGGGTCAGGGCATAAGGAAGGTTGAGAACCACTGATCTAGACCATGCCCTTCAGATGGAAGATTCTGCCCTGTGTCCTTTTCTCTTCTCCCTTTATACTATTTCACTTGGTGAACTTGTCAGCTCCCATAAGTTTAAATATCATCTTTATCTGGATGCTTCTCAAGTCTGCTTATACTGTCCTAACCTCTCTGCTGACCTCCAGTCTCATATCTCCAAATGCCTTTCAGACATCTTCTATTGGATGCCAGTAGAAATCTTAACCTCAACATGTCCTAAGTGGAATTCATTATCTCTCTTCCTAGACCCTCTCCCCCCTAACTTCCCTATTTCTGTTGAAGGCAGCACCATCCTCTCAATCCTCCAAGTTCACAACCTAGGAGTCCTCCTGGACTGCTCACTACCTCTCATCACCTCTGTTATTCAAGTTACCTCTGTTATCAAGGCTTGTTGATTTCACCTATGCACCAGCTGTCAAATATGCCCCATTTTCTCTGACACCAAGCTGGTACAGGCCCTTATCACCTCATGTCTGGTCTATTATAATAGCTGCTGGTGGGTCTGCCTGCTCCAAGTCTTCTCCCACTCCAAATTAGCTTCCATTCAACCACTGAAGGGGTTGTCCAAAGGTACATTTCTTACTAATTAAATTACTCAATAAACTTCAATGACTCCCTATTGCCTCCAAAATCAAATACAAAATCCTTTGTTTGGCATCCAAAGCCCTTCATAACCATCCCTTCCCTACTTTTCCAGTCTTCAGCTTGTCCTCTCCCTCTCCTTCTCTCTCTTTTTCCTCTCCAAAGGTAGGTAAATTTTGATGACCAGAAGCTGCCCATTTAACTTGGGGTTTACTGGCTAGATTCCTTCCTTCCCTCCTTCCTTCCTTCCTTCCTTCCTTCCTTCCTTCCTACCTTCCTTCCTTCCTTCCTTCCTTCCTTCCTTCCTTCCTTCCTTCTTTCCTTCCTTCATCCTCTCTCCCTCCTTCCCTTCCTCCCTCCCTCCCTCTCTCTCTCTCTCTCTCTTTTTTTTCTCTTTCTCCAAAACCTTAAACCCAGTTCAGTCTGAAGCTGATAAATTGAACCACAATAGATCCCTGTCCAAGCTCCACTTAATGACTGTATTTTGACCTCTCCTGGCTTGGAGTGAATGTTTATGATAACTGTTTCTCTTTGGAACAGCAGCCCTGAGGGGCTTCTCCTAGCTTGATTTTTTTTTCTAATTAAAGGGGCCATCCGTTGAATCACTTCTTAAAGAGGCCTATTTACTGACTTGACATTACCTCATTCTAAGTGAGTACATGAAAAGGCCTTAGTCTAAAAAGGCCAGGGTTTTCCGTTGCATCCTAGGTTATCTCCAGTCATCCTGATGAATATATGATCACTGGATCCAGATGATTCTGGAGGAGAGAGAGAGGCTGGTGACCTTGCACAGCCTTCCCTCTCTCAAATCAAAGTCAATTGCAAGTCATGTCATCATTTCCCTGATGCCACAGTCCTCTTCAAAAATGAAGGACAAACACAACAGCAAGTCCCTAACCTCCTGGTTGTTCTACCAACAAAACCATCCAACTCTTGTCTCTAGACATTTTCTGTGGTTCTCCCCAGTGCCTGGAACACTCTCCTTTCTAAACTCCAGCTTCCTTTATATTCCAACCCAAATACCATCTTTCACAGGAAACTTTTCCCAATTCATCTTAATTCTACTGCTTTCCTTTTTTAAAATTATCACTTATTTATCCTCTAGCTGTTTGCTTCTTGTCTCCCCATTAGATTGTGGCCTCTCTGAAGGCAGGAATTGCTTTTTTCCCCCCTCTTTTTTTCTATCTACAATACTTACAACATAATTTCTGGCACATAGTAAGTAGTTAATAAACTTTTCTTGACTGACTCCAGTTGCTCTCCAAAGTATCAGTGTCATTGCTAAAATGTGGCATACAGATGTGGCTGAAGACAGTGCTCTAGACTTGCTGTGGACTGAGAAGAGGGCAAGTAGACTACCTTATGCCATTCCTAGACACTCTGATTCTATTGTTTGCTGTTTTTCAGTCATGTCTGACTCTTTGTGACCCCATTTGGGGTTTTAATGGCAAAGATACTGGATTGGTTTGCTTTTTCATTCTCCACCTCATTTTACAGATGAGGAAACTGAGGCCAACTAGGTTAAGTGACTTGCCCAGGGCCATAAAGCTAGTGTCTGAGGCTAGATTTGATCTTGTGAAGATGAATTCCTATGTTCTACCCCCTGAGCCACCAATTGACATTTATACACATAGTTAGGATTTATAGAATACTTAAAAGTTTGCAGGTACCTTATATCTCTTATCTCATTTGATCTTCACAACAGTCCTGTGTGGTAGCTGTTTTTATTACACCCATTTACAGATGAGGAAACTGAGGCTGAGTGGTTACATACCTTTCTCAGGGTCACATAGTAGGTGTCTGAAGCAGGATTCATACTCAGGTCTTCCTGACTACAAGTCCAACAGTATCCATTGATTTTATGACCCAAGTAATATCTGAAGTTCAAATGCATTAATAAAAAGGGTGTTCATTGGTCACAGAATTAGGGCTAAAGGGGTTGAATGGTCTTAAAAACACTTTTTTTTAATGCTTTGATACAATCCAGTGATGTCATCCTGTGCCACATCTTTCTGAAGACCAGAATATTTGTCTACCAGTTACACATCTTTCTGTCATGTCTCACACCAGAGAAACACATAAATTCTTACTCTATCACCTTATTCTAGACTCTGTGAAGAGCAGGGTATCACCTTTTCTTTGTTTTCATTATTGCAAGGTGCCCCTTTGTAAAGCCAAGTATGAGCAGCTTTCCAGAGGACTGCTGCTGTGAATAGCTTCAAGGTTCTGATTACACAGTATAGTGAACTCTCTATTTATTCAGTAACAAACTAAGACAAAACATTCAGAGAAATCAAAGTACAGCATTCACAATGTTGTGACATAACAACTTATCACTAAAATGACCACATAGTTTTCACTAAAGTGGTCACATAGTTTTAAACAAAGTACAATTATTTAGTAAGTCCTTAATTCAATCACCATTAGGGAGGCTTGTATCCTTAATGGACACAAAGTACAAAGGTCAAAGTTCTCCACCCCTAGGTCACAGTAAATCATAATCTTCTCAGTTGGCATTAAATACCCAAGGAGAGGTCTTTTCATCTTGACTTGAGGCAGGCTCTCAGCTTCCATGGTTTGTCATCCATGGTCCCAGCTCCTGCCCAAATCTACACAATTGTCACCTGAATTCAAAGGCAGACAGCTCTCAGTTCCTTGTCCAGCTCCTTGCACAGTTCCACATTGAAGCTCACAGTGTCTAGTCCACCTCAAGTCCTTCACAGTTTCTGTACCTTGGGAGACAAAGCTTAACAAAGTCACAATAACATTCATGCACATTGCTGACATCCTCATCAATTCACTTTCTGCCTGTGAAATCAACATAGACCCAATGACAAGGTCTGAGAAATCAACACAAATCATCAGTATAGTCCCAGGACCTTTGAAAACATCAGTAAGACTCTCCTACAGGATTTTTATAAACATACAACAAGAAAATCCTCTTTCAGGTCTTCTGAACCAGCAGTAAGGTCCCAGGGCTTTTGTAACTACAGCAACATCCTCTATCAACAGACAAATCTGACAAGGTAACATCAAAACAGACAAAGTACTGGCACCACAGCCATGCTTCATCCCAGTTCTCCTCTCTTCTCATTTCTCAAGTCTTCTCAATTGTCTTCTCAGTTCTTCTCAGTTCTCAGTTCAGTTCTCAGTTCTCAGTTCTGTTCTTAATTCATAGCAGTTCTCAGAAGTTCTCAGGATCCTAGCAGTTCTCTCTCTCAGCAATTCTGGCTCTCTAGCTGGGACTTTTCCTTATATATGGTATTAGCTCTTCCCTGTTCTGCCCCTTTCTATTGCATCAGCAACTTTCTCCCACTGTGGGATTCATAAGTTCTGGATCTTAATACTTAATACAATCAGGAACTTGAAATGAGGTGCTATGTACCTGTTTGATTGCCAATACAAGGGGCAGGAAAGATCTTCCAATCCCCATTACCATTACACCCTTGCTTATTTCAACTGACTTTTCTGTATGCTATAATACTTAATTTTGGTGGTATAATTTTCTTTTTTAAATTAATTTTTAGTTTTAAATATTCACCTCCATAAGATTTTGAATTTTAAATTTTCTCCTTCTCTTTCCTCAAGATGGCGTGGAATCAGATATAGGTTTTACATATACATTCATATTAAACAGATTTTCACATTAGTCATGTTGTAAAGAAGAATTAGAACCAATGAGAAGAACCACAGGAATGAAGAAACAAAGCAAAACTACAAAAAAGAGCAAATAGTATGTTTTGTTCTTTATTCAGACTCCATAGTTCTTTCTCTGCATGTGGATGGCATTTTCCATAGTGAGTCTTTTGGAGTTGTCTTAGGTCCTGGCATTGCTAAGAAGAGGTAAGTCTATCGAAGTTAGTCATTGCATAATGTGGCTGTTACTATGTACAATATTTTCCTAGTTCTGCTCACTTCACTCAACATCAGTTCATATAAATCTTTCCAGGTTTTTCTGAAGTCTGCCTGCTCATCATTTCTTATAGCACAATAGTATTCCATTGCATTCATATACCAGAACTTGTTCAGCCATTCCCCAATTGAAGGGCATCTCTTCAATCTCCAATTCTTGACCACCACAAAAAGAGCTACTATAAATATTTTTGTACATGTGGGTCCTTTCCCCATTCTTATGATCTCTGGCATACTGACCTAGAAGTGGTGTTGCTGGGTCAAAGAGTATGCATAGTTTTACAGCCCTTTGGGCATAGTTCCAAATTACTCTCCAAAATGGTTGGATCAGCACACAGCTCCACCAACAATGAACTTTCCAACTTTCCCACATCCTCTCCAACATTTATCATTTTTCTATTTTGTCATGTTAGCCAATCTGATAGGTGTGATGTGGTACCTAAGAGTTGTTTTGATTAGCATTTCTCTAATCAATAGTGATTTAGAGAGGTTTTTTTTCAGATGACTAAAGATAGCTCTAATTTCTTCATCTGAAAACTGCTTGTTTATATCCTTTGTCCATTTATCAATAGGAGAATGACTTGTATTCTTATAAATTTGACTCAGTTCTCTAAATAAATGAGGCCTTTATTGGAGATACTAGCTGTAAAAATTATTTCCCAGCTTTTTGCTTCTCTTCTAATCTTGGTTGCATTGGATTTGTTTGTGCAAAAACTTTTCAATTTAATGTAATCAAAAACATCTATTTTGCATTTATTTATTTATTTGCTTTTGGGAGGGGAGAAGGCAGGGTAAGTGGGATTAAGTGACTTGCCCAAGGTCATATGGCTAGTAAGTGTTAAGAGTCTGAGGCCGGATTTGAATTCACATCCTCCTGACTGCAGAGCTGGTGCTCTATTCACTGCACCACCTAATCGCCCCTATTTTGCATTTCATAATGTTCTTTATCTCTTGTTTGATCATAAATTCTTCCCTTCTCCATGAATCTGACAGGTAAACAAATCCATGCTCTCCTAGTTTGTTTATAGTATCAGTCTTTATATATAAATCATGTATCCATTACTTTATCTTGGTATATGGTATAAGAAACTAGGTCTATGCCTAATTTATTCCAAACTATTTTCCAGTTTTCCCAGCAGTTTTTGTTAAATAGTGAGTTCTAATCTCAGAAACTGGAATCTTTGGGTTTATCAAACAGTAGATTACTATAGTCATTGACTATTGTTTCTCATGTACCTAACGTATTCCACTGATCCACCACTCCATTTCTTAACTAGTACCAATTAATTTTAATGATTGCTGTTTTATAATACAATTTAAGATCTGGTATAGCTGGACCACCTTCTCTTGCATTTCTTTTCATTAATTCCCTTGATATTAGTGCAATTTTCAAAATGAATCCAAGACACTTAGAGCCTGTAGACCTTGATGACTTCTTAGGTTGGCTATTCCCTAATGACAAGTAGAGGAGCTTTTTCATCTTCCTAATTACCATCTCTACATCAGACTCTAGGATGATTTTTTTTTCTGAATAGATTACTTTTAAACAGCTAATCCCATCTGTAGGGCACAGGTTCTGTTAGTTTCAGTTATAGTACAGGAACCTTCTTGATCTTAGACCTCAATTTATGGATTCCATCTTCTCCTTCCCCTAAATCTAATGACTTTAATGGGGCTCTTGCCCAAGAATGTATGACCTGTGTGATTTGAGTAATCTCTTATTCTAGTGATAAGCTTCTGATCTCAGCATTGTGGAAATATCAAATCACATTTTTCAATTTTGTTTAGTCCAGCTTTCCTCTGGAGTGCCTGAAATGATGAAAAGTATTGTGGTATAATAGAAACAAAATTGGTCTTGTATTCAGGAAAAGGATCAGGGTAGTGCTCTGGAAACATTGCTAGGTATGGACTCAGAAGACCTTGGTTCACGTCTTTAATCTGCCCTTGTATTATTTCTTTTGACCTTGGGAAAGTCACTTATAGTTCTGTGAATTACTTTGGACAAGCAACAATTTTGACATAGTTTCATTTTGTGACAGCAATAGTAATATATTTTTACTTCTACTAATACTAGGCTGACTCAGGAGAGAAGATCTTGACAAGATAAAATACTGAGTTAGTTTCTCTCACTGTAGTTCTCTGTGAGTTGAGTGTTGTATTTTGTGCATATGCACGTATTTCATTGCTCTCTTTGCTGAGTTTTTAATTGTGTGTGTGTTTAAACATTGATATTACTACAAAGACATACACAAAAGTTGTAACACTAAAAGCACATTATGATGACTGCAAGAGATATTACAAAGGCTGTTGGTGTGGGGAAGTCAAGCATTTCAAGGATCATGCAAAGCCACTGTGTAACAGGATTAAGTCACACTAATTCACAAAAGAAAATGGTAAAAACAAAAAACAAAACAAAACAGGCAATGACATAAAAAAAAAGACAAATTATGGATGCACCAAAGCCTAATTAATCCCCAGGAAAAAGCCTAATTCATCCTCAGAAGACAACCAAAGATTTTCAAAAGGAACTGGCAGTTGGAGTGGCCATTACTGATTCTTCCGTGGTGCGATATGTAGGCATCTTGAAGTTGGAATAATAGTGAAATGACTAACTAAGGTAACAGTTGACTAATTGCATTGGGACCTAAGTCTCTGTTCTTTGAATTCTGGGCTCTGATAGTTGAACCTTCATCTCATTGCGCCCAGACCCAGACCTCCACACCACTACCAGCTCCCCTTTATTTGCTATCTTCCTCCATTAGAATGTAAGCTCCTTGAGGGCAGGGATTGTCTAGCTTATTTTTCTTTTTGTTTTATTCTCAGCATTTAGCACAGTGCCTGGAACATAGTACACACTTAATGAATTCTCCCCACTCCTCTTCTCTCGTCCTGTGTCTCTGTCTGTCTTCCTGTCTGTCTCCTTCCTCCTCCTTCCTCCAGTCAGCCATACAGTTATGAAAGAAACTTGTCGTAAGCAATAAATACAAAAACTGAAGTATTGAAGAAAAGGCAATTCCTACTGACAAAAACCAGCTTTTCATTCAAGACTAGCCCCAAGCTATTGCTAGAATAATTCCAGGGGAGCCTGTAATACCTGGTGTTTTCACTAGACTGTAAAAAACCCACTCTCCAAAAATATTAGGTAGCTGGAGCACTGGACCTGAAGTCAAGAAAACTCATCTTCCTGAGTTCAAATCTGGCCTTGGACACTTACTAGTTGTGTGACCCTGGGCAAGTGACTTAACCCTGTTTGCCTCAGTTTCCTCGTCTGTAAAATCAGCTGGAGAAGTAAACGGCAAAACACTCCAGTATCTTTGTCAAGAAAACCCCAAATGGAGTCATGAAGCATCAGACACCACTGAAAAACGACTTACCTTCCTGACTCCACAAGAGTTTGTGTTTATTTATATAACACCTTAAGATTTGCAAAGTCCTTTACAAATATTATCTTATTTGATCCTCACAACAACGCTGTGAGGTATGTGCTGCTATCCCCATGTTACGGTTGAGGAAACTGAAGCAAAGGAGGTAAAATGACATGCTCAGGGTCACAAAGCTAATAAATTTCTGAGACTGAATTTGAACCCATGTAATCATGACACCAGGCCTGGCACTCTTATCCACTTAACCACGTAGCCAACAGAACCCAGGTTAAGTAATCCTAACCTAAAGAGGGTTCAAAGGAGGGAAACCAGGATGATAAGGGACTGGAGATTATGGAAGGGGGAAGAACCCACTTCCTCCCATGGCAGACGATACTATCTACTTTTGTAATTTTTTAAAATTTAAATATTCAATGACCAAGCATCTGTTTCCTCTCCTAGGTTCCCCCCCCCCCCCATCCCTGACATTTGAAAGTACAAAAGAAAAATAATGTCTTTGTCATAGATAAGTGTGATGACAGACTGGCACATGGGTGGAATCCAACGACTAGCCAATGCTTGGCTGATGCCAACTTCTCATGTAGAGAGGCTGCAGAGCCTGCTTCTGGGAGAGCTGTGATGCATAATAGGAATGTCTTGGATAGACTGTGGAGCATGCACAGACAGTCTGCCACTGGCTTGGTCCACTAATCATGTGCTTTGGAGATTTGCCTTTTTTGATTGGGCATGTAACGAGAGCTAGAAGAGTCTTCACAAAGACCTTAATTAGCCTCTGCCCCTCTTTTCATTGTTCTGCTCTTGGTTTTACATCTTCACTGATGGCATCCAGTGAGAGACAGGTCTGCAAGGGGTGGGGATTTGGGTCCTCTTGCCATGTGGTCCCATGAAAAAAAATACCCTGAAGTCTTTGGTCTCTGCATTTTTGTCCTTTCTGTTTTCAATGAAAAAATGAGAGACTCTGATCTCATAAATTTATTTTGAAAGGTCCTCCTTGGGACCTCCAAATCTTTGTGTCCCTTAGTGCTTTCCCAGCTTGAAAACTCTACATGATGGAGACCAACAGAGACAAGAAGAAAGTGACACATACCTGAGGACAACATGAAGGGAGAAGAGGACTTTCAGAAACCAAGAGATGTGAATTACCTCTTTAAAGAAAGACACTTTTGGGGCGGCTAGGTGGCACAGTGAATAGAGCACCAGCCCTGGAGTCACGAGGACCTGACTCAAATCTGACCTTAGACACTTGACATACTTATTAGCCATGTGACCTTGGGCAAGTCACTTAACCCCAATTGCCCTGCCCTCTCCCCTCCAAAAAAAAAAAGAAAGACCCTTTGTGCTCTCTATGCTTGTGGTCACTCTCCCCAAGGACTGAGTATATGCTGAGAGGAGAGTATGCCCTGTTTTTTTCTTTTTTTGGAGGGGGGATGATTTGAACCAACTATTCCTTTTATAGTAGTAATTTTACCATATTTAATTACAACTATTTCTACCATACTATCCATTTCTAAAAGTTAATAATCTCTGGTTGGCCAATTGATAACCAATGGTAAACAGACCAGATGAGGTTAGGGCTTGTGAAGAATAACCCTAGAAAACCTATTAACTCCTTGTGGGGGTCACTATTAGACCCAGAGAGGGAAAAGTAGTTAGCTGCCTTCTGGGGACTCAAGCCACCTATGGGAATGAGAGTTGGGAGAGGCAGTCCAGAGGAATGACGACATTAGGGACATGTACAAGTATGCGTGCATGCTGATGTGCATGTGTGTGTATGTGCATGTGTGTGCACATATGAAGCAAGGCGAATTTGTGGAGAGGGCTCTAGAGGGGGGGAGGGATCTGGAAAGATATTCTGCAGGAGGTTGTATTTGAGTTGAGTCTAGGAGAGACCAAGAAGGCAGAGATGAAAAGAGTATGCATGCCCAGCATGGTGGACAGTTAATTCAAAGGCTTGAAGACAGGATATGGAGTTTCATATAAGGGTAACAGCAAAAAGACCAGTTTAACCTGTTGACCTGAAAATCTGGTTAATGGAGACAAACAGGCTAGGAGATACACGTTTATATCATTTATTCCCTTAAAGCTAGCAGATATGTGCTGCACGGAGCCAAAACCTAAGTTCTGACTGTCTACTACAAGAATGACAAAGTTTTTATATGTTTTAGGACAATCCCAGGATGTCTGTGTCCCTCAGATTTATGGTCTCCATATGTTTTTAGAAAGGAAGTTTCTTAGTTGAATACTAACAAATTGACATGACAATTGACAAAATAGTGTCAGTCGGAAATTACGATACCTGAGCTTCCCCCACACAGCACATGCCTCAAGAAAAGATAAGGGAAGCCAGCCTTATCTGTTCTCTGAGGTTGCTGACACAAGAAAGGGCAGTTTTTTTTAGAGCAAAGCAAAGCAGTCTGATTGATTAATTCAGGCTTTGGCTCTTATTAGGGTTCAAGTATTGTCAGACCGAATCATGGAAATTATGGAGTAATGCATCACAGAATACAGGCTTCCAGCCATCCCTCCTCTCTGCTTCTGAATGTCCTTTTTGGACAAGAAGAAAGAATCTAGGCCCCACAATATCCCCTTTTAGCTCCATTTTCACCTTCTGCCTGCCTCTTCTGCTTGTGGAACCTTGATTGAGACAAGGTAGTATATTAGAAAAATGCACTTGTTTTTAAAGGTGGGGGATGTGGATTCAAATGTCACTTGTGTAATTTTGGGCATGATACTTTGACTCTTTGGGTCTCAGTGTCCTCATCTGTAAAACAATAAAACTGGACCACAAAATTTTTGCTTTTTTTTTGAAAGGGGGAAAGCAGAGCAATTGGGTTTAAGTGACTTGCCCAAGGTCACATGGCTAGTAAGTATTAAGTATCTGAAGCCAGATGTGAACTCAGGTCCTCCTGACTCCAGGGCTGGTGCTCTATTCACTGCATCACCTAGCCGCCTCAACCAGATAATTTTTAAGGTTCTATATCTCATGCTTGTACCTTCTATGACTCTGATATTAACTTCAGGAAGCAGAGTAGGTCAAAGGGAACACTTCTTCCTTTCACCATTGTTCTCAAAGCTCCTCTTCTGGGCAGGTTAGCTCCCTTACATATAATTCCTTTCTCACCAAGAGACAGGGAAAAACATCTCAGAAAATTCTCTCTCTTTAGAGAGGTTGTAGAATTGTGAGGCTATTTTAAGAAATTATGACTTTAATACTTTGCTTTTATACTCCAGGCAGTTCCCATATACAGATGTGCCAAGCTCTCTTCTGTAACAAAAATGTTAAGAAAAACCAATCAACACGGCAAATGATAGTGTATTACATATCTTGCACCCATAATATTCTATTTCTCTGAGAGGAAAGAGTATTGACGTACATGTAGGTCCCCCCTACGTTCTTGTCACATTGACTTATATCATCTGGACAAGGCCCCTCCTAAATCCCAGCAGACTTGGGTTTAGAAGCCAAGTCTTTTTTGGGAAGCAAAGTGATGGAGATATGAAGGCAGGAGATAGTGAGAGCCAAAGAAAAAGACTATAAATATTTTTTTAAAAAACAAACAACAAAAGAACCAAAAGGGGATGCAAAACAAATTGAACGGTTTTGTTTCTACCTTTTAAAATGTGTATATGTGTATGCGTGTGTGTATATCTGTGTATTCAGAAAAGGATTACACAACAGCAACTCAGATTCTCATTCAAAGCTTTCTTGTTCTTGGAAAGTTGAAATGGTTGTGGATGATCATTTAGTCCACAATTTTTAAAAAAAAGTTTTAAAAAATGGATTGAGTTTAGAAAGGACCATTTCACACTCAGGAATCCAGAGTTAGGAGAAGCCCAGCCAGGGGTATGCCGGCAAATTTTTAACAATCAGCTCCTTGGGTTAAAAAAAATGTGTGTGGGATACAGTTTTAGGTTTGATCCGCACAGTGAACATTTTCTCCATTCTTTAGCCTATCAGGTGTGGGGAACCTGCAGCCTCTAGGCCACATGTGGCCTTCTAGATCCTTGGTTGCAGCCTTTTGACTAAGTCCAAGCTTTACAGAACAAAACTTTTATGAAGGGGGTTTGTTCTGTGAAGTTTGGATTCAAAGGGCCTCACTTGAGGACCTAGAGGGCCACATGCAGCCTTGAGGCTGAAGGTTCCACCCCTACACCTTCAGATGAATGACCTCCTTGCAGTTTCCTGTGCCCTACATTCCATCTCCTGCCTAGGCACTGCCCTATGACAATAGCCTGGTCACTGATCATTCTGTGTCCACTCTCTCCCCTTTCCAGTAGCTGCCCAAGTAATAACCCTAAAGCAGAAGTCAGATCATGTTAACCCCCTACCCAAGAAGCTTCAGTGCTTCCGCATTGTGTGGAGGATAGAATACAGACTCCTTTGTTTGGCATTTGGAACCTTTTACAATCTGGTTCCAGCCTGTCTTTGCAAGTTATTTGCACATCACTTTGAGTGCTTGTCCTCTGGAGGCTTCAGTCAAACTGACTTACATGTTCCTTAACATAGGTAACAATCTACCTCTTGCCTACTCTCGCTCCTCACCTTGACCTTTTGAAAAACCTAGCTCCCATGTTCAGCTTCTTTTCCTTGATTAACCCTCTTCCTGCCCACCCCAATCACTTGGTATTTATCTATTTTAATATCTTTATTCTTCTTGAATTGTTTTCTCTTTTATGGTAAACTTAAGAGTGATCCACCAACATTTCAATTTACCAAAAAAAAAAAAGAAGAATTTTGCATAAGAAACTGTGAACTGCCACATGCAGTTTTTAGAAGACATCATTGTTGTTATTGTGTTTGTCCTTCATTTTCAAATTGGTCTGTGGCATCAGGGAAATGATGATATGACTTGCAGTTGACTTGGATTTGAGTGAGAGAGGGCTGTGCTAGGTCAACAGCCTCACTCTCTCCTCCGGAGCCATCTGGATCCAGTGGCCTGATGTTCATCGGGACGACTGGAGATGGCCCAGGATGCCTTAGAACATAACCTGTAGGTTATGTTCAATTTATACCAATGAAAATACGTCCTGCATATCAGATAGATTCATAACAGTAGCAAAATTACAGTTATGATGTAGCAACAAAAATAATTTTATGGTTGGGGGCCACCACAACATGAGGAACTGTACTAAAGGATCATGGCATTAGGAAAGTTGAGAACCACTGCCCTAGAAGAAATATGAATAAATCAAAGAGGTTAGTAACAAAACTGCCCTATTTGTATCCCCTTCTATACATTTTGTTTTCTTCTGAGCTCTTAAAAGTACTTTGCTGATGCCTATTTTTTGTGATCATCTTTCACTGTCTACTAATGTACAACTCTCAGAAGAAAACCCTTGCCTGTCACAAACATGCATAATCAGCAAAATAAAATAAACACATTAGCTGTGTCTTGGAATGCACATCACTAGTCTATTACTGTTTTGTCAAGAGGTGGGAAGAATTTCTTTTATATATATCTTTTATGTACTTACCTGGGAATATACTATACCCTTACTAAAAGCTCCTGGAGGGGAGGAGCTGTCTAATTTTTACATTTGTATCTCCAGAGCTTAGAACAGAGTTTGGCAAATAATAGGCAATTCATATGTTTTTTGTTTGATCCATTGCATTATAAAGGCATGCTCACTCATGGTTCTTACGACCTGAACTAAGCAGGAAGGCAAGAAGGATTAACATGCCTTGATAGCTTAGAAAATGTCATTCCTGGAAGTAGGAAAATGACACTTAGCTGCTAACTATTTAATGCAGTGTTCAGGGCAAACCCAGAGTCTTGTTTCCAATTCTGGCTGTTTCTCTGCTAGCTGAGCCCTGCCAGCCCTTGCCTCCCCCAGTCTGCCTGTCATGTACTACTCTATAGACCCAGCATAAGCAAAAGCCTCTGCCCATCCTGTCACTTAAACCAGATTTCCGTTAAGTTGGTAAATAATGATAGGGAGACGTGGGGTGTCAAACGTGCTTTTGGCATGCATGGTACCAGCATGTGCTGCTCCATTTGGGTGAAGCTGCTCCCATCTGGCTTCCATATAGAGACATTTCCTTCCCTCCAGATGGTGCTGATGCTCTCCCCTGATTGCTCTCTTTGTACGGGAAGGCACACAACTCCATCTTGCCTAATGATGGAGCCCTGGAAAGGGAACATCTGGACTGGCTCTAGGTGCCTTGTTAAACACCTTGAAAGCTCACTGTGAAAGAACTGAATGAGTCTTAGAGCTATGACAGCTATGTTGTGGGCCAAATTGTTTACCTGGCTTGACTCAAATGCATTGGAGCTCTTGGAAGGCCAGCCAGAGCACTTTGACCCCACTTATCCCTCAACTTCACGATGAAGAGTGGGTGGTTTTCAAGATGGGGCATGATGCCCTGCCCATTCATAAAGGACCCCCTCAAGCTTCCTCACTCATCTGGCATTCCCTGTTCTTCCTTGATTCAGCTTTGGAAGGTCAGTCTGCCATTTATTAGGAGACTGAAAACGAGTAAAGGAAACTAGCCAAGCTAGCCAACACTTTCTAGGATGCTGTGAATTCATACAGCAGGACTTTATTTCAGCATCATGTAATGGAAAGAATGATAGCTGACCTCTTAGAATATTATAAGGTTTACAAAAGAATTATGGCATAATGGATAGAGTCATGCCTTGGAGTCAGGAAGATCTGGATTCTAGTCCTCCTTCTGATACTTAATGACTGTGTGACCCTGAACAAGTCACTCTTTAGTGTCCCAGGCAACTGTCTAAGATTAATTTCAGAGCAGGTGTGACCTGCATTGGACAAAAGTTTTTCCTTTTTGGGAGGAACTTGGACCAATGAAATCACATGAATAATTCTTTCTGCCTCCACCAGAAAAGGTTACAAAGCACTTGACATCCCCTCTCTCATTTGAACTTTGAAACAGCTCTATGAGTTAAATGCTACATGTATTATTATCCCCATTTTTGCAAATGATCAAACTGAGACTGGGTTTGAACCTTGATTTCTCTACTTCTGGTCCATGGCCCTTTTCTATCACATTCTTCTGAAAAGAATAACGTATTTGGAGTTAGAAGATTCAAATAGGTCTCTCTGACCTATTACCTGTGTGACCAGGGGCAAAAAAAAATTTTTTTTTTACTTTTTGGAGGGCAGAAAGCCGTGGAATTTGGGTAAAGTGACTAGCCCAAGGTCACACAGCTAGTAAGTGTTAAGTGTCTGAGGCTGGATTTGAACTCAGGTCCTCCTGACTCCAGGGTCAGTGCTCTACTCACTGCGCCACCTAGCCGTCCCTAATCATATAATCTTTATGAACACAGATAACTAAGAGCATTACTTTTGAAGAAATATATAGAATAATCTCCATTGAGTTTCATTTCACTTCCAGGATACTTAAGATTGCATAAATATCTGTATCTATATATACACATACATACATTTATACACACATATGTTCATGTATATATAGATATGCATATATCCATATCTATACACACACATGCATACATATATCTCCCATTAGATTGTAAGGTCCTTGAGGGGGAGGACTTTTTTTAAAAATTTGTATCCTCAGCATAAATACAGTGCCCGGCACATAGAAGGCACTTATAAGTGTTTATTGACAGACTGATTCTATATGAAATATTTATACCAATATATTTACAGTATAAAATATATTTATAGTGCATTTATTTTATCTGATCATACTTTATTCAAGCTAATATTAATTAGTCCCCATTCCCTAACCACTTCCATTCATTCATTCAACAACAGTTATTTATTAAGTAACTATTATATTCAAAGGCATAAACTAGGCATTGAACATACAAATAAATACAACAGATATTGTGTAATATCATTTGAGTAAAACAAAGAAATGTACACTAATAGAATCTAATTCCCAAGACTTCCTCCTTACTCAAAGGGCCAAGGCATACTTTGAAGGGTTTTTACTTCACTGACTCATTGCCACCATGTAACTACTTTTGGGACTTCAAAAATTTAATTTTTAAACCCCTTATTCCCCCCTGTTAGGGGAGTATAATTACCGACTACCCTTAAAAGCATACAAGTTCACAAGGTTCAAAGCACGAACAAGTTTTTTTACAAGTTGAAGGACTCATAGCAAAACCTAATGAGAGTTATGACACCCACCAATCCTCTCCCAGAGATCTATAGAGTCGTTTATGATATTGTCCTGTATAGGGCTTCAGCAATAATGCCTGGCTTTTCTCTTTCTTTTTCTTTCTTTTTTTGTGTTGTACAGTTTACTTTCCCTAAAATTTATCTACAAAGTCCCTCTTTTATGGTGATACTGGTTCCCAGTGTGGTCATTTATACTGTTCTATGTTTCTTGGCTCTTAGCCCCCACCTTCTATAGTTTTGTATGGCTGAGAGGTGGCAATTGTTCTCTTTTCTGTTCTGTATCTCCACAATTTCTAGAAGTCTGTATTACAGATTTAAAATATACCCACAAGTATCTTTATTTCATAAATCTCTTCTCCTTCAGTTTCTACAGCCCTCTGATCTCACATACACAATACTTATAGGATTGGGATTACATTTTTTCCTTGAACCACTCTCCCTAATACCAAGTTGTCTTAGTATGTCTTATGATAAGTTGATATTCTTTCCCTAGTTTCTGTGAGTTGTAGCCTCCTTTGGGTCTAAGGGCTCAAGAGGGTATCCTAATATCACTTCAAGTTGTCTCTCAATATGTCATATTTGAACAAGCTTGTGCCAGCTTGAACTGGCTTATGAGAGCTGATTGTTAAATTTTCAATGTGAGCATATATACCTCAGAAATGAAAACACCACAGAAATCAGGGCTTAATTTATTGTTCTGTTGATGGTCTAGACTTAAGAAAGAGGAAAAAATGTTAATCACACAGATCAAGCTTAAAAGTGTGTTGTCTATACAGGGGAAGCTTCTTGTTAAGTTTGTACTGCTATACCCCTTGCATGTTTCCCTCTGGGACAGCTGGATTAGGCTATTTAAAATAACCAAGGCTGCTTGCTAGAACATCTAGGTGAGGGAAAGGGAGTCTTACATTCCCCAAGAATTATTGGGACTAGGAAGGAAAAAATTTGTAGTCTCCATCATATAAATAATAATGATACAAGGGAAAGCCAGTTAAATATGCAAAGATGAAGTCCAAGCAAAGGTGTTATAAGAAATTTGAGGAAGGAGAGATCTATTTGGACTGGGAGGCAGGAGATAGAATTAGTCATGGAAAACTTCGTAGAATTGTGGGCCTCTAAGCTGACCTTCAAAAGGCATCAATAGATGTATGTAGACAATGAGACAACTGGTTCTTTAGTGGAAAAAAATACATATATTCAGGGCACTCTTTTAAGTTTAATCTGCATTATTAAGGTTTTTTCTGTCCCTTTCTTAAGCCTGGAAATCAACAAAACAATAAACTAAGCCTGCTGACTGTTGAGGTGCAAATGCTTCCAGTGAAAATTTAATGGTGTGTGGATGTGAGCCTCAGCTTCAGCACATCACTGGGCGTATATTTATAGGCATGGAGTACAGTGTGAACAAAAACACAGAGATGGGAGAGGGCAGGATGAGAACAGGGGACGGAGAATGGTCCACTTTATCTTGAACATAGGGCATATAAAGGATGAAATAAAATAGGATCACGCAGGTGGACTGGACCCAAATTGTGGATGGCTACGAATGCCAAGAATTTATATTTTGTTAGTCCATAGGGAGCCACTACAGGTTTTTAATAGAGAAATCACATGGCACTGGTGATATAATAAGAAGGTTACTTAGACACTACTATGAAGTAGAGAAGCACCATGGCATGGTGGAGAGAGCACTGGACATGATATTAGGAAGACATAAGTTTATTTATTTCCTTTACCAAAATTCCCTCTCTAGAAGCAGCTAGGTGACACAATAGAGCACTAGACCTGGAGTCATGAACATCTGGGTTCAAACCCAGCCTCAGATATTTACTAGCTCTGTGACCTTAGGCAAGTCCCTTCACCTCTATTTGCCTCAGTTTCCTCACCTGTAAAATGTAGATAATAATAGCACCTACCTTTTGGGTTTGTTGTGAGGATCAAATGAGATAATACTTGAAAAGTGCTTAGCACTGTGCTGGCTCTTAATAAATGCCTGTTTCCTTCCTTCCTTAGTAGCTCTGTGACCCTAGGTATGTCACTTAACTTCTAGGCACTCCAGTTTCTTTATCCAAAAAGTGGAAATAATAATAGCACAAGTTTAAGAGAATTTAATAAGATAATTGATATGTAAAATATTTAGCAAACCTTGAAGTTCTATATAGTTATAAGCTACTATTATTAAGTACTGACAAAGCAAAATCAAGGTAAAAAATCTGGTAAGAGTCTATCATGATGGTCTAGATAAGAATGGATAAGGATGTGATTTAAGGTAGTATCAAATTGGTGAGGCTTGATCGTAGATTTGGTTGGAAATGCTTCATTGGAAGGAGATTTCTCAGTGGAGCCCTCTGTCTATGGGAATAGGATTTAGATCTACTACCTCATAAGTCATTGATAGCTGCATAGGACATGGCCAGCCAGACAAGATTTGAGTGGGAAGATTCTTTATAAATGCCTATAGTTAATTTGTAATTTCAGAATTAAATATTACCAATGGCTTTAACCGATAGTTGCAATTCCAGTTGGCACAGTGGTAACAATAACAAGGCATTTAGCATTTTTCTGTATGTCTTTCATCACGGAAAGCTGAAAAATCTGTTGGTCTGGCCAACAGTGACCACAAATGATTCCAAAATGTAGGTGAGGAAAAACTTCCTAATAATTACAGAATTATCTCAAGCTGGAATGAGTTGCATCCAAAGCTAATGAGTTCCTTGTCATTAGAGGTCCTCAAGCAAGGGCTGAATGATAGCTTGTTGATGTGAAGGAGAGTCATAGTAGATGAACATTCAATTCCCTTTTCACTCTGAGGTTCTATGAGAACTTCCTCCCACCCTCCTGTCAGATATATAACCTAAATCCTGTTAGCTGTTATGTTAACCCAGAATATTTCATCAAAAAGACCTCAGTAAAAGCTTAGAGAATAATAACTCAGGTGTTAGATGTTAAAAGAGTTTGGGGCCATGCAAATGACCAATAAGATGCCAGACATTTGGAAGAAAAATGAAAGGTCTTTTCTCAGAATTTCTATATACCTGGATTTTGAATTTGTTGTAGACGTGACATCCAGGTAATTGACTCAATTTATTGCTTTTCATCTCTATGTACCAGCATCATGGAGTTATAGCTAGGACACCAAAAGCTTCTTTTGTGGAATTTTTGCAAATATCAGCCTGAAGGATTTATGTTCCTAAGAACAGCTCACTTTGACAAATTGACTTTATAAGGTGAGGCTATGTTTAGATAAGTGAACCAGCTCAGATGGTGCTAAATGGTGCCCAGGAGGCTAACAAAGAAGGCCTTCCTATTGTTCTTCACTATAGTCCCAAAACATGTACAGGTATCACTGGGAAAGTAGCTGGCTAATTTATCTATGAATATGTATACAGACTTTTTGAGAATGTAGCAGGTTCTCTCTGTCTCTGCTCCCCCTCCCATCCTTTCTCTTTTTCTCTCTTCTCTTTCTGTCTCTCCCTCCTTTCTTCTCCGCTTTGTTCCTTCTCTCTTATGTTCATCATACTGAATTAGGTAGTTGCCTAATAAGGGTTCAATCTCAATTCATTTTTTATGAAGGAGGCTAGAAACCATTCATATCAGCAAATTTTGTATGTTAACCAAGTATTCATAAGTAAATTATGTATTTAAAAATTTTAAAGTAAGATTTTCTCCATGGGAAAAATGAAGTAATATATGACATATCAAAAGTTGGGGAGAAAATTTCTGATTAATCATTTTATTAATTATGCTAACTGAAAATTAATAAAAGGGGTCAGTGGCACTCTCAAATGCCAAATACCCCTCATGGAACACACTCAATGCTTATATGCCCTTGGAAGAGTAGGTGTTCCTGAGAATGGCAATTAACTCTGGTTAATGACTAACAAGAAGAAAGAATATTATAATGAGAGGAGAACCCATTCTAAGGAGGGGCTGGGGGATGTGACTTTTATCACTCTCACTCCTAGATTACCACCCCCTCCCTAGTCTTGGGCATTCTAGACAAAGGTTCTACCACCCACCCAAGCCTAAGTAGAACACAGTGGGCTTCCTCACTTGAAGTGTGAACAAGATTGAAGAGAAAATTAATCCAATCTCATTCTCAACAATGTCCTTCAGATGTTGACTTGGCCCAGGTGGACACAACCTGTGGGCCCCACTAACTGCTTGTAGCAAGCCAAAGGATTTCAGGCAGTCTGGTGAAAAATGTAGATGGAAACATTCCTTGTCGCAAGTGGGCCGTGAGGTCACAGGTTGTGCAGGCCTGCAGTGGATAATGAGGAGATAGATTAAAAAAAAAACCCTGGATCTCCCCAATATTTTGTCATTTAATAATAATTTCTCTCAGTAACATTCACTATATATAATATTATGAGGTTTAAAAAGTACTTTAGATACCTCAATGTTATGGGAATCTGAAGATCTTCCCTGCCCCTAGGCCCTTTGCTAAAGTGGCTACGAGACTCTAAGAACCTTCCCCTATTTGAAAGTATACTCTGCCCCTTAATAGGCTGGATGTGGTCACAAGGAGCCTGTGGCGGGAGGCTTGTTTTTCGGAATGCCAGGGCCTTGTTGCTTTGTGATTGGGCAGTTGGTCAAGAGGGCTGTGACATTCTCTGAGCCTGGAGAAAGCTATATATACACCCTGATGTGAGGTTTTGGTTTGGGGCTCACTTTGAGAAGAGTTGTGTGATTTGACCAGATGAGACTCTGGGAAGCCGTTGAGCCCCCCGCTTTGAAAAACCCAGATGTTGATGCTTCCCTCTCTGGTAACTGAATAGGTAACTGATGTAATGGTCAGATGCTGGAAGCCGCCTGCTGATCTGTTTTTCTGTTTGTTTGTAACTTGTGTTTGCATTCTCTGAAGTTCAGGGTGCTGGCTTTTCCCCCTGATCTAGGTAAATGATATGTGTTTGATTGATTGAAGTGCAACTGTTAGCCCATTTTGAGTTGCTTTCCTTTAGAAAAGCAGATCTAAGAACCTGTGCTAGCAGCCACCCTGGGTATGCTGGGGTGCTTGCTGATACACTCTAAGTCAAGAATCCATAGATAAATGTCAGAAGCTCCATGGAGTTGGATAGGAAAACCAAAAACACAAAAAACAAACTTGAGTTTCACCAGCCACTAACTGAAATTTAGCACTTCCTTTGATTATGAATGTAGGCAAGAAACCACAGTAGTATCAGTGGTATTTGTGACTTTGCCACCAATAGAAATCACAGATATTTTCATAGGACATTATTAGTATCTCAAAATATTACTTATACTCATCACTATTTTGAAGTTCTTGAAATTATTACACCTAATGCTAGAAAATCACATGATCAACTCTTTTTATGGGATATATTTCAATTAAATTTGTTTCCTTTGGAATTCTGTGTATTTTAATTTGATATTTTAAAAACACTATTATAAGAATGAGTCCATGGGTTTCAGCCCTCTGCCAAAGGGGTCCACTGTCGAAAAAGTGTTAAGAATCCTCCTACCTCCATGGATAATTCTTTTTATTTTTTTAAATGTTTCTTGTTTATATCTTTTGTTTTTACATTACCTACATTTCCCCTTTTATAATTCAATTACTTTTTCTTTCCGTCTGAATCATTTCTGAGAGGGATGGATGAATTTGTCTCCTTCTAGCTTGAATTTCCACTTATAACAAAGAAAATTAACCAAAATAATCCAATATAGTGATCATATCAGACCACAAGATATCAAAGAAATCTTGCGAAATTTCATGAATTAATTACTTTAAGCTGCATTAAGGCTTTTTGGCAGCTATGTATATACTTCCGGTGGCTCCCTTCCCCCACCTTACTCTAGAAATCATTCTTTAGGGCCATCGTTGGTTTTTTTGTTTTCTTTTTAAGTTACTCGAGAGTTTGCCTTCCTAAAAGGAAGCTGTACTAAATTTAAAGTGCTAAAAAAAATGTGCTACAATTTGCACAAGCATGAAAGATACCTAAGTGCTCATTAAGGGAATTGTACTTTTCTACAACATCTTGTGTCTTTGACAACGGTGCAGATTAAACCTCATCCAAACCTCTCCACTCTTATCTGAAGTCCCTGGTCAATCAGCTTTAGGGGGTCCATTGGATTTGAAAACCTCCGGTTGTAGGGAAGGCATCCTTCCTGAGACAACCCATTTCACTTTAGGATAACTCTAATTGTTCAGGTTTTTGGGGTGGGGGTGGCTCTGCCACCATAAAATGAGCCTAAATCTGCCAGAGAATTGTATAAGCTACAGCTAGGCCTGTGTGCGTTTCCTCAGATTGATCCAGCCTTGTGATATACACAGAATGTCAAGGAGAAGTTCCTGAGCTATGGAACATATAGATTTATAAGTCATGCTAGAATTGGGGCCACTAACAATCAGTAGCCTCTGCCATGTAGGCAGCTAGAGCTGAAATATTTCTCTGTTTCATTTCTAGCAGAAGGCTTTGTTTGCATTGGTGATATGGTATCTGGAATTTACATGTACCCATTGAAGACACTCAGTGAGGGTACCTTTAACTCCACAGACCTGGTGGGTTATCCATAAGTCAATAGGCTGCATGCACTACCACCTAAGCATCCTTTTCAGGAAGAAGAGGGAGACAAAAGAGTCATCATACTGTTGGGGTTTAAAATGTTGAGGTTTAGGGGTGCTTGGGATCCCCAAATACCAACAAACTGGGTCTTGCCTGAATGAATTCTGCCCATGTCTTCTTTCAGCCAAAGAATAACAAAGTTTATTAAAGATCTGTCATATTGGTAGACACTTAAGGAACCTCACCATTGGCTAGACTCTTAAATGTAAGAAATGAGGTTCAATCACTCCCTTATGAAACGAAACTTGAACTGAAATGAGTGAAGGAAGTGTTTATACTTCGGAGAGGATGCATAGTACCCAGTAGAAATGCGTACACACAGTACAGAAGCCAAACTGAGCTATTTATGAATTAGTTCCTCCTGGTCCCTCCCTTCAGAACTGGGATTTGTCCCTGCTCCTCCGGGTTACAATCTTTCTGACCTACCCGTTACATATTGCTCCTTAACCTGTTCCCTCATCCTGAACATGGGTCTACATGGGTCCCATGTTCAGAAAATGGAAGGATAATCTATGTACAGGCATGTAAGGTAATATGCATGAAGACTATTAGGCATGTGCAATAGTTAGGTCTCAGTGACCAGCCCATGAACCCTTGAGTTTGTACGTTTTCAAGGTTTCAAGCCTCCTTGTTTCCTAGAAATAGGGGCCCTGACCATAATTCTTGCAAGATAGACTGCGCTTCTGCTGACATTGTACTCCTTAGCAAATTCCTTATGTGGCATTATCTGTAGAAGCAGGACTCCATATAGTGCTAGACTCTTTATCTCACATAAGGAATCTGAGCATTTGTGATGATTGTATTTTTCCCTCTTGTTTTTGAAGGGGAGAGGTGAGGCAATTGGGGTTAAGTGACTTACCCAAGGTCACACAACTAGTAAGTGTCAAGTATCTGAGGTCAGGTTTGAACTCATGTCCTCCTGACTTCAAGCCTGGCACTCTTTGCACTATGGCACCACCTAGCTGCCCTAAAGTGCTACATAGATACCAATATCATTACTATTACTATTATTATAACATGCCCATTGCTTGGGCATGATGATGAATCATTTTATACCCAGCTGCAAGCAGCCTTCCTATGAGAGAAGCCAAGCAGAACAAGTCTAATCTCTCAGGAAATCAATCAATAAGTCAATATTTATTAAGTGCCTACCATGTGTCAGGCTCTGTGCTAAGTGCTGGGAATACAAAAAAAAAAAGGCAAAGGACAGTCCCTGCCCTCAAGGAGTTTACAATCTAATGGAAGACCTTCATATACTGAGATAGTGATATGTCCTCCTTGAGTCTTCCCTTCAGCTGAGACTCCTCTTATTTTATAGATGAAGAAATACACTACTTTTTGCTACTCTAGAATCAAGGTGCCACCAAGAAAAGATGTGAAGACATTAGAGATCCGTAACCTAGAGGTTCTTAATGTTTTTGAGTCATGGACCCCTCAGGCAAGTCTGGTAAAGCCTATAGATGCCCTACATATTGCTGCCTACAATTATAATTGAAAAAGAGGCCAAATTTCAGTTAGACATATATGAAAATGAAGACTCAATTTTTTTTCCACCCAAGTTTAGGAATCTTCTGAAATCTACGTTCTTGGACCCTGGTAAAGAATCCTGTTTTCATACAGAGTATAAAACTGAAGAGATGAGGGAAGAAGTTACTTGCCTGAAATCACAGATAAGCCTGAGTTGAAGAAGGCTTTACAATATAGGTTTCCTCATTCCCAGTTCAGTCTATGTGGTCTGTCAGGTCAAATCTTAAAATATGTGATTGAATAGGGATAAATAAAAAGTCTAATGTTTTGGTTTAAATCAACTTCATAATTTTTTTTAAAAAATGAGAGAGAGGTAACAAGACTGATTGAAAAAGATATGAGGGATGGGATGGTGATTAATGGGAGGTAGGCTCGATATGAGTCAATGGTATAATTCAGCAATCAGGGAGGTTAACACATTATTGGGCTACATTAAATGAGGTACAGTGCTGTATACTGCATGATGTACCCTGCCTTGATGAGACCACTCCTGGAGAAGGGGTTTCATTAGAGTTACATCATTTTAGGAAAGTCAGTGAATGGAGAATGACCACAGGAGGGCAATCAGGATGGGGAAAGGCCTTGAGATCATGCCAGTGTAAGATGAATTGAAAGAATTGTTGTCTCCCCTCCCATTAGACTGTGAGCTCCTGGAGAGCAGAGACTATCTTTAGACTTTTTTTTTTTTTGGCATACTGATCATTTAGCACAAGGCCTAGCACTGGTGGTGGGGGTCTTCAAGGCCACATGAGGCTTTCTAGGTTCTTGAGTGCAACCCTTTGACTAAATCCAAACTTCACAGAACCCCAGATTTGTTCTTTGAAGTTTGGATTCAGTCAAAGGGCTGCATTAAGTAAGGTCACCTCTCTCCTCTGGAGCCATCTGGATCCAGTGGCCAGATATAGATCAGGATGGCTGGAGATGGTCATGGATGCTTGGAGACTTCTACAGAAATACTTAGTAAGTGCCTAATAAATATTTGCTGATACATTAGCTTCTGTTTAGCTTTGGAAGGTATAACTAGAAGCAATGAGTAGAAATTCTGAAGAGGTAAATTCGAGTCTGATGCAAGGAAGAAAAAAACAAAGTGACTAACAATTAATGCTATCTGGGTGTGGAATAGATTATTTCAGAGGGAAGCAGGCTGAACAATCACTTCTTAGGTATGCTGTTGAGGACAAGGGCTTCTAGGTGGTGCCACAGTGCATAGAGCCCTGGGTCTGAAATTAGGAAGACTCATCTTCCTGTGTTCAAATCTGGTCTCAGACACTTAATAGCTAGGTGAGCCTGGGCAAGTCACTTAACCCTCTTTGCCTCAGTTTCCCAATCTGTAAAATTAGCTGGAGAAGGAAATGGTAAATCACTCCAGTATCTTTGCCAAGAAAACCCCAAATGGGGTCACAGAGAGTTGGACATAATTGAAATGACTGAACAACAGCAATGAAACAAGGACAGGTTTCAGAGGAGGCAGCAGAGATGTGCTTGGAAGGAGGGAAGGATTTTAAAAGATAAAGAGGCATCACTAATTTCACCATATTTGAGAGTGTATGGAGATTCAAGGAGGAGTAGAATCTCTGGTGTGAGTACTTGCTGAGTCCTTTTCAGGGCTGCTCATCTACCTTTGGTGCGCACCTAACTCTCACCTGTGTCTGAGAAACTGTAGCATGTACAGTGGTCACTCTCTGGCAAAACCATCTTGGCTAAAACAGGTTATGGGTAACTGAGAGGCCTCAAACTGGTCGATGAAGTAGGGAGATGTCTACCTCAAGCATGTGAAGACTCCCCCCAATGGAATGGTTGGATGAGAACAATTTGAGGACTTAGAGCTTAGTCAGACATCAAAGACGCTGAGGTCACTCTCTGCATCCCAGGCCATCACCAGCCATCTTGACTTTTGTCCTGCCACTGGACTTGGATTAAATCTTTCATTGCACCAGAAGCTCTTTTAAATTTACCTTTGTTTTTTTCCTAACTAAATTTGATTTGATTTTGATTTTTAGTTCCTACATCAAGGATTCTCTCTCTCTCTCTCT
>CM053580.1:556522019-556537506 GCA_028627135.1 Pseudochirops cupreus
GAAATTTTTCCTGTTCTCAAGAAACTTGCATTTTAATAGGAGAGAAAATATGTATCTGAATAAGCAAATACAAAATATACACATAATAATTTCCAAGATGGCAGCATTAGTGTTGGTTAAAAGGGTCAGAAATGATCTCCTATAGGCCATGATTCTTGAGCTACACTTTGAAGGAAGCTAAGGATTCTGAGAGGTGATGAGATGATGAGGAGAGTGTGTATTCAAGGGATTCATCCCTTGACTGGGCTATGTACTCGTAGAAGTACATTGGAATTGGGACTTGATCTGGGATTTTGCCAGTATAGAGAACTCCCTTAGGAGGAAAATTTCCTCTATCTATATAGGTTGGCACCTTCTCTTGCAGTGTATAGTCTAAGTAACATAGGTTGTGCTTGTCCTTCATCTTCAAAGAAGATCATAGCATCAGGAAATAATGACATGACTTGTAGTTGAGTCTGATTTGAGTGAGGGAGGGCTGTGCAGGGTCACCAACCTCACCTTCTCCTCCAGAGCTATCTGGGTCCAGTAACCAGATATTCATCACGATGACTGGAGATGGCCCAGGATGCAGTGGGAGACCTGGCCCTTTTAGGCTAAGGTCTTTTTAGGTGCTCACTTAGAGTGAGGCAACACCCATTTGGTGAAAAGGACTCTTTAAGAAGAGAGTCAAGGGACGACCCCTTTTATTAAAAAAGAAAAGCTGGGAGGGGAAGATACTCAGGGTTGCTGTAATTATCATTGACATTCACTTTAAGCTAGGAGGGCCCAAAGTGAAGCTTGGGCAGGGACCTATTGTGGTCTTGTGGTATATGGGGTACTCAAAGAGGATGGGCACTTCTGGTGGGAGGGCTTGCTGAGCCCTTTTCAGGGCTGCTTATCTACTTGTGGGATCCATATTTTCACCAGACCTTCACATGTGACTCTAAGAAGCTGTAGTATGTGCAGTGGCCATACCCTGGTAAAACCATCTTGGCAGATGGACTAAAATAAACCAAGGTGAAGGTAACTGACAAGCCTTAAAACCATCAGTGAGTTAGGAGGATGCTTCATATGCTACCGCAAGCATGTGAAGGCTTCCTCTGGGCATAATGGGCAGATAAAAGTGGTTTGTCCCAATGGCCATGAAAATGGCTTAGAGCTTGGTCAGGCATCAAAGATGCTAAGGTCATCCACTGCATCCTGGGACATTGCCAGCTGTCTTGACTTTTTTTTCCTGCCACTGGACTTCTGTGACTCAGGAAGAAAGAGTGAGGCTGATGACTTTGTTCAGTTCTGCCTCCCTTAAATCCTATTCACTCCCAAGCCAAGACATTACAATGTGATGTCATTGGTCCTCTTTGAAAATGAATGGCAAACAACCCAGTCCAAGAGCTGGGGCTCTTAATTCATTTGTATGTCATGGGCAATCTGGCGAAGCCTATGGATCCTTTCCTAGAATATTGGCTTGCTTCCTACATTCATAATGGAAGGAAATGCTAAATTTTACTTAGAAGTTAGTGAATATTTATGTATATATATTTTTTCCAATTCAATTTCATGCCTCCCTCTCAAAATAATCTATCCATAGACCTTGGGAATGTGAGGTTAAGAACCATTCTCAGAGAGTCATCTAATCTCTAAGAAATGGCCTATAATGCCCAGACTCACACAGCTAAACTGAGAGGTAGAATTTGAATTTAGTTTTTCCTGTTTTCTGAGCCATCTATCTTTCAAAAACACCACTACCATACAAACTCCTGGCTTCCTTTTAGTCCTAGCTAAAGTCCCACCTTCTATAGTAAGCCTTTCCTGATCCTCCCTAATTCTAGTGCCCTCCCACTGCTGATTATCTCCAATTTATCCTGTCTAGAGCTTGTCTGTACATAGTTGTTGGCATACTGTCTCCCCCATTAGGCTGTAACCCCTTCTGGTTTTGGTTTTTCTTTTTATTCCTAGAACTTAGCCCAAAGTATGACAAATAGTGGATGCTTAATAAATGTTTATTGACTGACTGTCTTTAGCATGGTAGACTCATAGATTTAGAGACGGACTTTACAGAGAAGAAAACTTAGGTCCAGAGAGCTCAAGTCCCTTGAACGTGGTCTCACAGCTAGAAAGTGTCTGATGTGTTTCTTCCATATGGCATTCTGTCTCTTCTTTGTGCTTGTTTGTCCCCGTAAATGACCTCCAACCACATGTTTGTAATGTTTTCTCTCTTAGCCTCCTCTTCTTAAATTTCTAGCTGTTTTGTTTCCCAAAACTCAGTTCAAACTCTTTTCCTCCCAGATGTCAGCGCTTCATTTCTAAATTACCTTGTATTTTCTTTGCTTTTATTTTGCATGTAATGTGACCATTCTTGCCATATTCTCTCAGGGTCAGGCCTCTCCCTGTAGCAGACATGTAATTTCTTTGTTGCCAGTCACTAGAGCCCCCACCAGTGGTGTGCTCCTATGTTCATGTGCCCTGTGATTGGCACTCCAGTTCCATTTAATCATTTCATGTTGGGTAGCTTTTTACAAAGGATTATTTACTTCAAAGATATAGCAAGAACACATGTACAAACATTTATTCCCATACCTCTGGGGTATACTCTCTTCTATACCACCTCAGTCCCTGAAGGAATAGACTCAAAACTTAGCTCAGTTCCTACTTAACATTGGCACAATCAAATTCCTATTCTGATGCCACTGACTGCATCATGTCTTTCCCCTGAGCCAGAGTTGCAAAAATCACTCCTTGCTTCTGGGGCACTGATTCAAACTGGGTCCCAAAACTGGCTCTGATTCTACATCTTGGGTTCTTGGCACTTATACTTCTGGCCAAGGTTGGGAACTCTCCTTTATCTAGAATGAAAATTGCAGTAAGGAAAAGAATTACAGAACTCCCCCAGAGGCAAATAAAGCAAGGGCTTCTTCAAGACTGGCAGTCTTGGTTTTGTGGACAATTGAAAAAAAGTCTCCTCCATGGTTAGCTAACACTCCACAATCTCTCTAAGGCATGTCCCTTATGTGGCATAATGATTCTCAGTTCTTCTCAGTATCCTTAGCATGGAGAGGTCACAATAGTTGAGCAAGGTGATGTAATCTGCATGTGTGCAAAACTCTTTACATGTATATATTTAAATGTTGTAGACACAAGTTGTCTTCTCCCTTAGAATTTAAGCTCCCTGGAGGCAAGAACTGCTTTCCTTTTATCCTTACATCCTCTATGCCTAGCACAGTGTCTGGAACACAGTAGGACTTTAATAAATGCTTATTGATTGATTTTATATTTATCTCTGTATATGTTGTTTTATTCCCCCCCCCGTATGTAAATTTCTTGAAGGCAAAGATGGTTTCTTCTTTCTATTCCCAGTACCTAGAATATAGTAGGTGCTTCATATATGCCTGAGGAATTGAATTACTAGACCTAATGAGCCATGAAAACGAAGCCAGAAAAGTTTTGCCAAGCCCTCCTAAAGCTCAGGGCCTGGGGAAAGGAGAAGAAAAGTCCCTATACGTGAGAGATGTCAACCAATTTTTTTTTCTTTTTTGAAACTAACAAATGCCTAGAAAACAAACAGAAGCCCCAAGAGGCTCTCTGATCCTCCTGCTACTGGAGGATGATAATTCATCATCATCAAAATAAACATCCATTTTAGGCTTGCACAGAGATGAGGATATTCTGATTTGCATAATGATGGCGATTTGCATGAGATGAGAATGCGCCTGAGTGAGTCTTGAGCTCAAATACACTCAGATGGGATATGGTCGGCACAATTTTCTCAAGGATCTCAATTTAATACTATTTATCTAATGAAAGGCAAAAAAATAAATATTGGCTGTAACAACCCATTATGCTGGAGAGCTGTTTTTAAGTTACATTTGAGCAAAGTTATAGGAGGGGAGGTCTGTATTCCTTTATAATGCACATTAGAAAATTGAATCCAGAGGGGAAGTTGTCTTTGGGTAGGTGCTAGCTTTGCTGAAGGACATTGAAATTCCAAACCCAAAGTGAACTGCAGCCCAAAGAAGGATTTCCTGTCCCATAGTCAGGACTTGGTCATGGAATTCTACTCTCCCTTGCTGAAGAAATCTTCACTGAGAAATGATGTTATAATCTCATTATATTACAATCACATAATGGTTAGCATGCTGAATCTGGAGTCAGAAAGGAAAATGTATTCTAATCTTGCTTCTGATACATATTAGCTGTGTGACCCTGGTCAAGTCCTTTGAGCTCTATTTTCAGGTAGGCTTAAGTGGAGTAAAGAATGTAAAGCATTATGAAATTTTTTAAGTGCTACAAAAGTGTTATATTTGGATTGAGAGCTGGAGGGGACCTTGGATGTCATTTAATGCAAACCCATTAGCAGAAACTGAATTTGTCTGAAGTCACGTAGGCAGTAAGTAAGAAAGAATGAAGATTCAAACCCAGGTCCTCTGACTTCAAATCCAGTCATCTCTGTACAGTGAACAGAGTACCAGCCCTGGAGTCAGGAGAACCTGATTTCAAATCCGACCTCAGACATGTAACATACTTACTAGCCATGTGACCTTGGGCAAGTCACTTTCCCCCAATTGCCTTGCCTTCCTCCCTCAAAAACAAAATCTTATTTAAGAGGTAGCATTGAATAATAGATGAGTGCTGGACCTGGAATCAGGAAGATCATGGTTCAAATCCTACATCTAAAATTTACTAGTACCGTGACTGTGGGTAGGTTACTTCACTGCTGAACCTTAGCTTCCTAAATGGGGGGTGGGAGATACCTTTACTATTTATCTTATGGAAAGGCAGTGTGACATGGGGAACTGAGAGTCATCTGTAAAGTAAGGAAGACCTGAGTTCAATTCTCTGTCTGATATATTATATGGCTCTACGACTCTGGACACTCTGTACCTCACACAACTTCCCAAGACTATAAATTACAGAGCAGATGCCAACCTTAGTTGGTAGAAGTTGTATCTTCTTAGAGAGTTCCTTAGACTAATGAAATCACAGATCTACCCTCTTTCTTATTTCCATTATCTCATAGAGTTATTCTAAGGCACAAATGAGATAATGGATGCAAAGTGTTAAGAACATTTTTCAGTGCTATAGAGCTTGCTGATAGTTTGCTAGGATGCTTCCTGTCCTGGACTATGCTTCCCCTCTACCCAAGTGAGACAGACCTTTCCTGCTGATCTTTCAAGTTTCTTGGGCTCAAAGATTGTTTCACATCATCTTTTTGCTGATTATGCTGTTCCAGGATTTGTTTGAGGGCTCTGTTTTATGGTTGTTTGGAAGTGAGTATGGGAGAGTTATGGTGATTTACTGTTTACTCTGCCATCTTGGCTCCTGGAAGTTGATCCTCCCAAGTTGGATAGAAGTGTCACATATCATTGGATGAGTGTGATCTGATAGGTGGCCTTTAGTCAGGGGCATGCTAGTAAATGTTTACAATTGGCTCTCCAAAAAATGTACACACAACACACTTTAAGTTAAATGTTTATTATTAGCATTTTCTCCATGATTTTGTTAAATCTAGTCAATCAACAAAGCAAATCGAGCCTTGATTTGTAGCATTTGCCAATTTCTGGGGTGTAAATGCTCCCACTGAATGTTTAATGGCAGACTTGCCCAAGCAAGTTAGAATCAGTTCTAGCATATCCCCATCTTTCTCTATCCCTGCCTATCGCCCCCAGGTTTCTACTGCCCTCCCTTGCTTCCCAGTCACCAGCTGCAAACCACACATCTGCACCTGTTCCTTCCAACCCTCTCCTTTCTCATACAACCTTTTTATGTTGTCCTCTCATTCTCAGGCAGCTCTGGAGAATCAGACCATCGAATGCTCCCTTATTGAGGTTTGGTTTTCTTGCCCAGCTTCGCAATTTATTTTCCCCTATTCCCTGGGTCCTTTTGTATTTCCTGTGGCCTGGAAAGGTTGCAGGAGGTCTCTGACTGCTTCATTTTCATTTCAAAGGTAAGGACTTATTGGCTTGGCCAGAACAGGAATAACATTGATTCCATGCTGAAGGCTCAGGGGAAAGGACCAATCTTGCAGTATAATTCACAATTTGTGCCGCTATGCTTCCCACTTCAAACTGCTGTGACCTAGGGAGATCAGTCTCTGGCTTTGTATGAGCATCTGTTATGGAAAAGAAACATTCCAGATTTGAGGAACAGTCAGTTTTTCCCCTTGACTATTTAGGCTAAATGCTTATCAGACAATGCTAAGGAAACACACTGAGTGAAGCAGATGAGGTGTGGCAGAATGACAGCTGGACCAAGCTGGGAGAGTCATGGGGTCAAAGGGCCAGACTAAAGGCTCAGGCTTCTTTTGCTTGATCTCAGAGGGCAGAACAAGGAGTGGTGGGTTCAGAAGTTAAAAAGTGAGAGATTTAGATTTGATAGAAGGAAAATCTCTTAAGCAGTTACCCCAAAAGGGAATGAGTGCTTTAGATGGTTTTCCCTTCAATGGCAGTCTTTAAGCAAGGAATGGATGACCTCCCATGGGATGTGCTGTCAAAGACGTTCTTGTCTAGGTGTGGGTTGGACGAGAGGCTCTCCAAGGTCCCTTTTATGTTTTAGATCCCAGGAATCTCAGCTCTGATAATTGTAAGTCATTAAACTCTCTCTGAGTTTCATTTTCCTCACCTATAAAACGGAGTCTAATGATAATTGGACTTATTTTTATATTTACTTCACAAGCTGGTTGCAAGGAATGTGGTTTGCCAACTTCAAGACACTATAGAAAATTAGCAAATGTGACAAGGAATAAGCAAAATTGTGTGATACAGTGGGAAGGGCTCTGACATGGAGGACTTGGGTCTCAGCTCTGGCTCTCCCCCTTATTACCTATGTGACCTTGGGCAGGTCATTTCACTTGGCCTTAGTTTTCTCAACTATAAAATGGTAGTATAAATGGTAGTATTGGACAAGATGACTTCTAAATTCCCTTTCAACTTTATAGCCATGATAGATGAAATTGGTTTAAAGCAGGAGTGGGGAACCTGCAGTCACACATGGCCCTGTACTCAAACTTGTAAAGGTCAAAGGGCCATACTTGAGGACCTAGAGCAGTGGTTCTCAACCTGTGGGTCACAACCCTTTGGGGGTTGAACAACCCTTTCACAGGGGTCACAGGGGTTGCCTAAGACCATTGGAAAACATATATTTCCGATGGTCTTAGAAACCGAGACACCACTCCTCTATCCATCTCCAGGTGGGTCCACCTACATGCAGATATGTCTGCATATGAGTATTAAAGGGTTGCGACATTAGGAAGGTTGAGAACCACTGACCTGGAGGGTTATATGTGGTCTCACGGCTACAGCTTCCCCACCCTTGTTTAAAGTCTTATAAAAATTTGGATTTTCAGAATTCATGAATACTGGAAATGGAATCAGAAAGATCTGAGGTAAAATACTGCTTCAGATATTTACTGAGTGACCATGGGCAAGTCACCTAGCTTTTCTTACCCTTAAGTTTCTTCATCTGTAAAATGGAGATAATAATAGTATCCTCCTCACAGGGTATCGTAAAGATAAAATGAGATATATCTAGGTCTTTATTAGTATGAACAATGAATCCCCTGAAGTGGTCTCATGTATTCGAATTGATAAGATTTACAGTTATAATATGTTAAATATGGTAATTAGTCTGAGCCCAATGGAACTATGAAGTACAAATCTGAATAATTCAACCACTTCAGGGGATACAGTATTGCATTAATGGGGTTTAACTGTAATGTATGTAAAGTGCTTTGTAAACCTTAAAGCACTATCTAAATATTAGACTATTAGTATTGTTATGTCTTCTTTTTAATTATCTATCACTGCACAAAGCTAGACCACATTAGGTCATCAGTTAATTATAGGGGCAAGGGAAGGGAATAGCATTTATTGTCTACTATTTGCCAGGCATTATGCTAAGAGCTTTACAAATACTATCTTATTTAATTTTCACAATAGCCTTGGGAGGCAGGTGCTATGATTTATCCTCTTTTCTAGAAGAGAAAACGGAGGCTGACAGAGGTTAAGTGACTCATCTAGGGTCACACACCTAGTAAGTATCTAAGGCTGGATTTGAACTCGTGTCCCTGGCTCCAGGTCTAGAGCTCCATCCACCGCACCATCTAGTACTCTAAAATTTGTTAGCAACTATATTATAGCAAAGATTTTAATAAGGAGTCTCAGTCATAAAGAAATTTGGACTACATCTAAGTTATAGAAAATGTATTGGGATTAAAGTCTAAGTTCAGAATCTTCTCTAATCAAGAAGTCTTAACATAAAAAAATGTGGCATGGGGATCTGCATTGATTAAACAAATGGTCACTTAGGAGAGTCTAGTAAGATGTAACTTAATAGCAATAATTCAATGTTGGTAGTAAAGTTCTATGCTTAGGTTAAAAACTCCAACTTCACCAGTATAAGATGTAGGAAGGGTGGTGAGACTGTTGACAATCTGGAAAATAGGGGAAGCTAGGTGGCACAGTGAATACAACACTGGCCCTGGAGTCAGAAGGACCTGAGTTCAAATCCAGCCTCAGACACTTGACACTTACTAGCTGTGTGACCTTGGGCAAGTCACTTAATCCTGATTGCCTTGCCTTCTATCCTCAAAAAAAAATATTAGATGTCTGATAATCTAGAAAATATCTGAAGGTTTTAGTGAAATGTCAGCTCAAATTAGTTAACAACACAACGAGATAGATAGTAGCATAACAACAACAACACAAAACCTAATGGGATCTTAGTGTTTATTAACAAAGGAAATGAAAGTCATCCCATACTGTGCCATTATCAGACCACACATAGGGAGTATTGGAGTATTCATTTATGGGCACAACATTTTCAGAAGGACTTTTATACTGGAGTAAATCCAGAGAAGGTTGACCAGGAAGATGAGGGACTGAAAATTATGTTAGATATAGACAGATTGAAGGATCTGGGGCTATTTAGACTGGAGAAGAGAAGACTTGGTGGGGGAATGGAGGCAGTAGTGAGAAGAATGCTGTCTTCTAGGATTCTGGAGATTGTCTTTTGGAATATAAGTTAGACTTTCTCTGCTTATCTTCAGAGATCAAGAACTATGTATAATGGGTAGAAATTGATGAGATACATTTTTTAGCAATATTCGAGGGGAAAAAACACCTTCCCAAATACTTAAGAGCTATTCAAAACTGGAACAGTCTGCTTTCTGAGTTCCTTAACTGAAGGTCTATAAACAATAAGTGGTTGATCACACTTAGGGTTAATTGTAGGGTAAATGAGACAATGTAGTGGATGGGGCCCTGAATTTGAAATCGGGAAAATGAATTGACACTTGCTATTACCATAACCCTGGGCAAATCATTTAATCTCTTAGAACCTTAGTTTCCTCATCTAGGGATAATAATGACACCTAGTACATAGGGTTATTGTGTGGATAAAATTTTATACATACACATACATACATAAACACACACATATGTGCACATATACATACACACAATGCTTTGTAAAACTTAAAAAATTGTATAAACATTAGGATTGTTATTGCTATCATTAGGAGGGCTTCTTGTCTGGTATTTGTTTGGCTTAGATTACCTCTGAGCTTTCTTCCAACTTTAAAATGCTGTGACTTTGGGCTTGGTCTAGGTAAGTTTCTCTAGTTCTCCAGAGAGCTAAGTAGCTCAGTGGATAGAGTGCAGAGCCTGGAGTCAAGAAGACCTGAGTTCAAATGCAGTCTCAGACTCTTACTAGCTGCGTGATCCTGGACAAATTCACTTCCCCTCTGTGTGCCTGTTTCCTCATCTGCAAAATGTTAGTCATGATAGCACCTACTTCCCTGGAATATTGTGAGGGTCAGATGAGATAATATTTGTAAAGCACTTAGTATAATACCTGGGTTAACAGATACTTCCTTCTCCGTTCTGTGAGCCATCTCCTCCCTAGTTATTGTTTAAGAAGGCCATATAACCTAGAGTTTATTCAGTCTCTTAATGCGTAGCTGTAACAATGTCTATGAAAGATGTATCCTCATCTCACAAATGTCATGATGTACCTGTGTATGTTACTTTTTCTCTTCCATCAGGTGTCTGAGGATCTTGGAATCGTGTTACATAGTTGCCTGCATTGAAATTGACTATGTGGGTGGCAAGGGCCATGTCTGTTTCACTTTTTCTGTGACTTTCAGTGGTGGAGGAAGATGCCTTCTCCTCTCTCTGCTCCCCACCATGCTCAACCTTGTCTCCTATAACAGCCTTGGGACAGCAAGTGAATGATTTGCAGAAACCACTTCTTAAAAATCCCTTAGTGCCTAAATTATTTTATTGGATAATTATTATTTAATGGGAGAGGAGAGATGAATCTGTGGTTTCATTGGTGCAGGGAACTCTATCATAATATGGTTGGGCTTCTACTTTGAAACAAAGTCTTAGGGAACACCTTGGAATCGTGAAAGGTTAAAGGTCACAGCCAAAGTTTGTGAGAGCTGAAACTGTCACGCTTGATCCATAATGCTTTGCATTCTCTGTAGACAATCATAGAATAATAATTCTTTAAAAATACCATTGTATTTCAGACCATTAATTATTAAAATATGAGCCATGCTTGATAGAATCTGGGTTACCTTTTAAAACTCTGCTTGGCTGAAGGTTCTTGAACACTTTGGATGCAAATGTTCCTCATTCCTCCTGTAAGCCAAAGCAATAGTAATTACTTATTAATGGAGTTTATTTAATTTGATACCATGGCTGTGTTCTGTGCATGTCTGATGCCATTGGGACCTTCTTAAATGACAAACAAGACCTCATTTTCTATTCTTCCGGCTACACAGGGCAGATTTGTCAGTGAATTATTGATGGGCTCTTTATTTTGAGGTGGGATAATGATGACACTGTGTACACCACTCACCCTTTCTTCCTTAAGGCTTTGGGAAGTTAATTTATCAACAGGGAACTTGGAACATTTAAACATAGAGCAAAATATGACTGAGTGTCCAATAAATTCCTCTTATCCCAGGATAATCATGAGGCCAGATCACCTCCACTTAATTTTTTTTCCCCCATTCAGGTACTCTTTTCAGATATATCAAGTGTTGTATCAGGAAAGGATAGCTAAATCTCAGAGAGGCTGCATAATGAAGATTGTTTTTGCAGTTTTGGAAATAAGAGATGGGTAGAATAATTACCATTCATCTCTGTCCCTGGGAGATTCAGCAGTGCATCCTGGCTAGTGATGTGTTAGGCATAGTTCATCACGCATTCTGGATGGGTAGGTTGGCTTAGTCATATTTCAGAAAGTTTTTCTGGAGCTAGTCACTTCCTATTCAGTAAATTCCGAAGATATTCTATGTGCAATTTGTAAGGAGGTTAGGATATCAGGCTCTAAATCTCAAAGGTGGAAAGGGCCTTAAAGGATTATAGGACCAGAGGGGACCTCTGAGGCCTCCTTGTTCACTCCTATTATTTAACAGATGGGGAACCAGAGGCCCAGGTAAGCTAAGTCATTTTTCCGTGGTCACACTGGTGTCTTCTTGTAAAACCTTCTGCCAAGTTTCAAAATCCTC
This sequence comes from Pseudochirops cupreus, assembly GCA_028627135.1. NCBI lineage: Eukaryota > Metazoa > Chordata > Mammalia > Diprotodontia > Pseudocheiridae > Pseudochirops > Pseudochirops cupreus. Next base: position 556,533,511 of record CM053580.1, read on the forward strand.
TTGACAGATGTATGTTTAGTCTTTCCTTCAACACAATCTATTGATAGATAGTGAACCTTATATTCAAAAAAATTATGCTAATTCTAATTATTGGGAAGTTTTTCCCTTATATTGAGCTGAAGAATTCCTCCACTCTTGCTAAGAAGAATATGCCTAATCACTTCTCACCCTTTAAATGCTTGAAGGAAGTTTTCATCTTCACCCCTCCAAGCTTTCTCTTTACCAAGGGAAACCTTCCATCAGGCTTTCCCCCAAACCCAGAAAAAGATAAGTTGTTGTAATGGTTTGAATGCTAGCCCTGGAGTTAGGAAGACCTGGGTTTGAATCTTATTGCCATACTTACCATCTATTTGGCCATGGGAAATCTTGAGCCTCAGTTTCCTCCTGTGTAAGATGGAGTGATAATACTTGTCCTTTTAGGTAGTCATGATAGGTAAAGGAGATGGTATATTCGAAATTCATAGGATCACAGATATGGAGCTGGAAAAAGCTTTAGAGGTCATTGAATCCAACCCCTTCAATTTAGAGATTAGGAAACTGAAGTCAGATAGGCTCTAATTTGCCCAGTCTCACAACACGTAAGTGTTTGAGGCGGGATTTGAACCCAGGTCTCTCAGACTCTAAGTCTATACATAGAAGATGATATGGCTTGACTTGTGATTTCTTTGATTTCTTAAGGGGCACTTAGTGAGAAAATGCTTTCTTCCAAAGTAGATTTGTAACTGTTCTGCAACATGATAACTTAGAGACCTACCTTGGAATACTAAGGGGTTAAGTGACTTGCCTAGGGTCACATAGAGAGTACATGAAAAAAAATAGCACTTAAACTAATTCTTCCCAACTCTGAGACTATGGTTATATCCATTAAAGCCACATAAATCCTAAAGTGCCTCAAAATGTTAGTTATCATCAGCACTACCATGAAAAAATTAGTAAGTTGCCTGTTCTGTAACAGCGTATCTCCTTAACCTCTACTTTGGTTTGTTTATAGTCTATCTGGAGTCAACCCTCCTGGGTACCCTCCCCTTTAACTGATGCTCAAAGGTTGCATCCCCTGAGGGATGAATACCCTAGGCTCAAGGTACTTTAAGGCTCTGCAATTTTAAAACTAGCTCATGAGCCCCCATTGATGCATTTACTTTAAATAATCAGCTAAAGGACACAAAAGGCATTTACTGATATGATGTATTGAGAATGGTGGCCCCAAAATTTCTTCCCCATAAACCTAAGGGCATGATCACTCACAAAACACTATTATCACGCATAAAACAGCATCTATGGTAAGAATATACACACATATAGAGTTCACAGGAAGACACACACATATACTCTCACACATAGGAACACGAATGGACAAAATGTTTTATGCTTTGGAAAATCCAGGGTCTTGATGTCTTTGTCTTCTCAGACTGACTCAGTACTGCTCCGTTTGAGCACAGGGTTATCTACTATGCAGGCCAGTCTGCCAAACCTCTTGGGCTTGTTCCCCTCTCCAGTTCAATTCAAGTATACAAATAAACTTTCTGGATCTGCTTTGAATTGAGCATGTCTCTTATTAGGTGAGCTTCTTTCTGGAAGATGCTATTGCTAATTGAGGGGGCCCATGGAGGAAGGGATTCTCTCTTAACAAGGGGCACAAGGGAAAAAAAAGTGAAAAATGATTTTCTTTTAAGAGCTGGGTATTCATAAATTCATAATGATTTAAAAGCTGGGTATTTTTTTTTCTAGAGCAGACTTTTTTTCTCTGGCACCAAGGATAACTCCTCAGAAATAGTTTGTCTACAGAATGGCTAGCTTACCCATTATGTAGGTGACTGATTTTTCCATCCAGTCAGTGGTTCCCCTCCCAACCCCAATCTCTCATTCCATCAAATTGTTGGAAGAACTTCTTCATACCTTTTAAAGGAATAACAAAGTGTAACACTTCATTGCCTTTCTTTACAAGGTATGATTAGGCCATTCTCATCTTTACACCCTATACTATCTGTGAATAAGTCACTCAGAATGAGAGTCACTCAAGGTTTCACATCCTTTACAAGCTGTGAATGCAACTAGTATGTAAGTGGCAAAAACCTTCACAACTTCGTTTCTCTGTTACCTAACCCCTATATCATGGAATTCCAATGTTGGGTTAGGGGCACCAATTGACCCCGTCCAGTCCCACTCTCTCAGCTCTACTACATACTTAATTTTGAGGTTCTGTGATGTGGTGATCAATTACTTATCCCTGTTCTAAGTTCTTTGAGATGTGGAAAGTTTAGGACACATTTCTTCCATCTAAGGAACTTCTACTCAAGTTGGGTAGATAAAAACTCAATTCTTAAAGTGGGAGTAGAAAGAAAACCAAACAAGATGCCTTTGCTAAGGGCCAAATGCAGCTAATAAGTATGGTTCTGTGGGGCAGCATTCCCCATGGATTAGAGACAGCTGAACATGTAGCGCCTACTACTCTTTTCTACATTTTCCTGTTCATCACTCCCCCCCCCCCCCATCCTTACCTTTCCATTTTATTATTCTTTTCTGGCATATTCTTTTTCTCTGCTTCTTCTTGTTGTTACTACCTTCCATACCATCCTGTATACTCTCCTGATAACTGGGCTTCCATCCATAGCCTGGTTTCTTGCCAGTCAGTCTTCTGAATTTTGTTTATCAGTCAAACCATTTATAAACCTATCTACTTACATAGATTGTATAGAAAGTGTCCTTCTGCATCAAATGGAAAGCAAGATTTTTAAAATGCAAATGCAACAGGGGTCTATTACTTAAAAAAATGCTTTATTGATGTTTTTGTTTTACATTGAAGTTTTATCTAGACACAGCCCTTGCCTCCCCCCACCCCATCACACACAAACCATGAGTTCTTCCTTGTAGCAAAGAAGGGCAGCTAAACAAACCCATCTAAGAAGATTACTCTGTCCGATAGTTTATGATGTGCTTTTTCACCCATAGTCTCCCATCTTTCTATTGAAAGGATAGATGTTGCCATTATTGTCTATTCTCTGAGACCAAAAACAGAGCATCATGATTCAAAGTTTGATTGTCTTTCAGCATACTTCTCTATGTCATTGCAGTCTTCATGTATATTTTTCTAATTCTGTTTATTTTGTTTTGTATCAGTTTATGCGAGTTATATTGTATTTCTTTAAATTCTTCATATTCATTATTTCCTGTCGCATAATGATATTTTATTACACACATGTACCCCATTTTGTTCAGCTATTCCCAAATCAATGAATATTCACTTTGTTTCCAGTAACTTATTTTGAGATCAACAGTAACAAAACCAATTACACTTACATTTACCATCAGTTAGACTTAAAAGACATCCATACAGATATCTCTAGAAATTTATAAGCCATTTCCTCTAATTCCTTTCTATTGTATTTGTTCACTTATCTTGACTTTGTATACATACTTTCTGTGCTTATTCTGTCTCTCTCTTTCTGTCTCTGTCTATGTCTGTCTCTTTCTTTCTTTCATTTCCTGTTCTGTAAAATTCTTTAATGGATAACTTGAGTTTTTATCATAGGGCTATCCCAAGAAGAATGTTAACCAAATCAGTTTTTTTTATTTTATTGTGGAAAGGATATTTTTGTCTTTGGGTACAAATGGAAACAGAAAAACTGAGAGAGAAAGAGAGATAAGTAAACACAGAAAAGAAGACAGAGAGTTGGAGAGAGAGTGAGAGAGAAGGGAGGAGGGAAGGAGAGAGGAGGAAGAGGGAGGAGGAAGAAAAAGAAGTAGAAGGAAGATTTCAGGAAAAGGAGACAATAACAGGTAGTTAATTATAGAGAGAGAGAAGAGAAAAAATTCTGGAAGAGAGAGGAAGAAGGAGAAAAACATAGAGAAGTAGGCAATCAATTAGCACTTTTAAAATGTCTTCTATGTACCAGTCACTATGTTAAGCACTAAGTAGATGGAAAGGAAAGATGTAGAGAGAAAGATGAGAAAGGAGATGGAGAGAGAAAAAGAAGAAAAAGTTGCCAACAGAGACAA
>CM053580.1:556538006-556578530 GCA_028627135.1 Pseudochirops cupreus
ATTCTCTTCAGCAAGCTTTTGAGATTCTTTTTCCATCTGGCAAATTCGACTTTTTAAGGCATTCTTATCATTGACTTCTTGGGGCTCCTTTACCATTTGAGTTAGTCTATTGTTTAAGGTGTTATTTTCTTCAGTCAGGTTGTTGACTCTCTTTTCATGATTTTCTTGCATCATTCTCATTTCTCTCCCCAATTTTTCCTCCACTTCTCTGATTTGGTTTATAAAATCCTTTTTAAGCTCCTCTATGGCCTCTATCCATTCACATTTTTCTTGGAAGCTTTTGGCGTGGGAGTTCTGACTGTGTTGTCTTCCTCCTGTTCCATGCTTTGGTTCTTTTTGTCCCCAAAATAGGAATCTAAGGTTTGATTGCTGGGCTTGCTTTGCTTCCTTTGCCTGCTCACATTGCCAGTCAATTACATGGCTTTTGGGCTCAGTAGTAAAACTCTGCTTTCAGAGGGGAGAGCTCCGTCCCAAATTGCTGGGTTTTTCGCAGCTGCCAGAGCTATTAGGAGGCTGCCATTTTTTGCAGCCTCCACCAGCTTTGGCTCACTGAAAATGCACCTCAGGACCACCTCCTAAGACCACGATTCCATCCAGGCAACTCAAGGAAAGAGCACTTTGCCTCTGAATGATTGCTTGGCGCCTCTGCCATCTGCAGGCCAGGAGCTTCTGATGCAGCCACGTGGAGGTGGCTGCAGGGACGCCGCTTCAGACTGCTGCTAGCTCTGGAGGCAGTTTGGCTGGACCATTTCCCCCAAATTTAGCCAAATTCCACTGACCTTTTCCCTTTGTCCTTGGCTCTTGTGGGTTGGTGATTCTGGAAATGGCCATAGCTGCAGCTGATCTGCTCTCCTGCATGCTACAGCTTCAGCATCTCCTGGATGCTCTGGGGCTGAAACCACATGGAGTTGGGCTCTGCTTCTAGCACTCTGTGATGACCACCTGCCAGACTGTCTTCAGTGGGAGCTTTGTTATTCTGTCGTTTTTGTGAAGTCTGGAGCTCTAAAATTTGTTTGAGTTATATTTTATAGGTATTTCAGGTGGTATTGGGGGGAGCTGGTGGAGTTCTCCTATTCCTACACTGCCATCTTGACTCCCTCAATGCCTGATAGATTTGTTATGAGGAAAGTCCTTTGTCAATTACAAAATTGTATAGAAATATTTTTATTGGGAGAGTCTGTATTTCAGAGCATCATTCTGGTTGATCAAATGGTAACATGTTATATGATAGTGATTGTCCCAAAAGATCTTAACAGGCTGAAGTGTTGAGCCAAATCTAATAAAGTTTCACTTTAATAAAGAGAAATGTAAAGTCTGATATTTGAGTTAAAAAATCAACTCCCCAAGTACGAAATGGAGGAAGGCATGGCTAGATAGAAATACATCTAAAAAAGAAATAGGGGTGCTTGGTTGGATAGGAATTGTGGACTGCAAGTTCAATATGAGTGAAGGATAAAATATGACAAGAAAAAAATCTGATAGGATTTTATCCTACATAATGACAGGCATAGTATCGAGGACTATGGAGATGATACTATTGTACTGTTCAGACTAGATCTGTAGTATTTTGTCAGTTCTGGGTGCTATGTTTTAGGAAAAATATTGACAAACTGAAGAATATATAGAGGAAGAAGTTTAAGGTAGGGAAGAGACAATATACCAATCTATAATGGGTTATCTGTAGAAGGCAATGGTAATTTTAATCTATCACCAAGCATTTATTGTTTGGACCATGTTAAGTGCTGGGGATAAAAAGTGAAAGCAAAAAACAAACATACAAAACAAATCCCCAGTTCCTGACCTCAAGGAGTCTGCATTCTAATTGGGAAAGGAGGAACAAAATGTATATAACCAGTTATATACAGAGGAGATGAAAGTTAATCTCATATAGAAGGGATTAACAGTGTGTGTGTGTGTGTAGCTGAGTGGAGCAGGAAAGTTTTCCTTCAAAAGTCGGAATTTCAGCTTGAAGGAAGCCAGGGAGGCAGAGGAAAAGAAGAAGAGTCAGGGAATGAAGAGTCAAGAGATGGAACACCAGAGAAGAATGATGGAGGAAGTGATAGCTGTCTTCAAGTATTTAAAGGACCTTATGTAGAAAAGGGGTTAATCTTTTTTCTACTTTGTTGTAGAGGGCAGAATTGGCAAGAATTGATTCCTAATAGGTTACAGAGACATAGATTTAGGCTTAATATTAGGAAAAAATCTTCTTGATAATCAGAGTTATCCAAAAATGGAATAGAATGTCTTGGGAGGCAGTGAATTCTCCTATACACTGTACTTGTGGTCTTCAAGTGAAGACCAGATGACCAAACTCTGTGGAAATCATTCGTTTTAAGGTACTTGCTAAGCTAGGTGCACTTTAGAGGTCCTTTCCACTTCTAGGATTCTGTTTAAATGTGTCAATTTATCTCTTGATGGACCCACATATTCAGGGAAGTTGAATCTCATTTTGGAGGCTACTATTTTTCTATAATTCCTAGGAAACTATCTGTACCACTGCTAGCATGTATCTGTGTGTTTTGTGGGAGAACAGAGCATTAGTCTATATTTTCTAGGTGGTGTTGTATGAGACCTGGTAGTGGTCCCCACAGAGTAATCTTCCAAAAGATGAGATTGATGACATAATGTTTGGGTAATTTCCTGCCTTTTGATACATCATCTTACCTTTCTGATTTCCTCCCTTCCTCTCTACAAGTAACCCAGAGGAGAAGCTGAGAACATTAGAGTAGGAATCAAGCTATGGGCAACTTCCCAAAGCTACTTTCTCCTCCTCATCTTGAATAGCTCAATGATTTCCCCTCTTGACTCATAGTTCTCCTTTCATCTTTTCAGTACAATCCTTAGTCAGCTTCCTTATTTCACACTCCCACTTCCCCCAGACATATCAACACTAGGCTATCTAGATCTCTGTTTTTCTGTCTCTCATTCTATCTGGCTCATCTCCTATTACAATTACAAGTACCCAAACTTACATTTTCCAAACTTAAGATAGGACCTGCCTACACCAAAAGAGAAGTATAATAATAATAATAGTCATGCAATTAGGGAGGGGGCCAATTCATCACAAGTAGACAGTCTAACAACCAAAGCAAACTCTAATAATTTCAAGATTAACTAGCTAATTATAGCATAAGTGGAAAAGTCTGTATTATAGTGGGAGAAAGAAGACAAATTCACCACATTATCATGACTAGATTAGGACCATGCAATACCAGTAATTATCAGGGCTTTAAGTATGGAAATGATGCCAAAGATTAAAACCTCCTTTCTTCGTTAGACTTAACATTAGCTAAACCTGATAATTCATGTTAAGATAAATGTCAGTTAATTTTAATATTAGCCTAAATCTGGACTTTAACCTTCAAGACTAACTAAAAGTCAACAATTGCTTAGATGCTTACTGTTGATATAAACTGAAATTCCTTGCTTATATATTGCTTGTCTCTACTCACACTAGGATCTGGTCAAAACTAGCCTTCTTGCTCTTACCCTCATGCAATAGAGTCCAGTGGTTCTCAACCTTCCTAATGCCAGGACCCTTTAATAGTCGTATGTGGGTGTATCTGCATGTGGGCGGACCAGCCTGGAGATGGATAGGGGAGTGGTGTCTCAATTCCTAAGACCATTGGAAATATGTGTTTTCCGATGGTCTTAGGTGACCCCTGTGAAAGGGTCGTTCGACAGGCAAAGGGGTTGCGACTCACAGGTTGAGAACTGCTGCAATAGACCATCTCCCATCTCTGTGCTTTTGCAGTGGCTGTCCTCCATGCCTAGAATGTTCTCTCTTCTCCCCTCTGCCTTTATAGAATCCTCGGCTTCCTTTGGGACTTAACTCACATGCCACCTTTTCTGTAGGATTGTCCTAGTTCCAGAATCTGCTAATGCCTTACCTTCTAAAGTTGCTTTCCATGTACTTACATGAACCTATTCATAGACATATTGTTGCACCTATTAATATGTAAGCTTCCTAAGAACAGGAGCGGTATTTTTGCCTTTATCTGTATCTCTAGCACTTAGCACACTGTCAGGCACACAATGAGTCCTAAATAAATGTTTGTTGATGAAACAATTATCAGCCTGTCCAGTCCCAGACTCTTTAAATTTTCAGAAAGTCCTTGGGCTACCCACTTCTCTTGGCCCATAGATGCTGGGTTGGCTTTGGACTCCGGAGGAGGGTGCTGTCTCTTTCCCTGGAGAGTTCATACAAGCCAATGAGCATTCCTGCCACACTGCACAAACGTCTACACCCACCCCAGCAACACCATTTTAAAATGGCATGTCTGACACTCCACTTGGGCTTGGAGGTGCGACACTCAAGTCAAAAACCTGAAAATGTTACACGACAGAATGGTTTCTTTCCCAGTCAGCATTTTTCCTAATAGCATATGCTGAATGAAAAATCAACAGACACAGTTTCCACCTGCAGGCTTTTCATAATGGAAAGCTTCCAACTACATAAGGTAAGTTTTTTTTAAAGCTTTTGCATGCTTTTTTTTTCCCTTTTTATCCTGCAGAAAACCACTTTTATAAAAGCAGGCAGTGCCATGGTTTAAAACACAGGATACGTATGGTTGCTTTGTAGAATTGTTTCACAGACTTCTAAAGGCAATCACTTCTTGCAGGTGACTATGTTTATTGGTTGGCTAATGATAAATACTGTGCTCAAGAACTAAGGTCAATGCTTCAGGACACTAGTTAGTGTCACAACAAGGAAGGTCATGGTTCACGCCTTTGCTCTACCCAGACCTCTTGTAAATGTATACAAAGTTGAGGATTTGGGTTCAAATTCTTCCTCTGACACTTACTTGTTGACCTTGGGCAAGTTATATAATGTCACTTGGCATCTGTTTCCTTATCTGCAAAATGAATTGTTGGGTTGGCTAACTGCTGAGTTTCCTACCAGATATTAATCTATGATCTTGTGAAATCAGCAGCAAGGTATGATAGAGTGGTAGACTTGGACTCGGGAGGACCTGGAACTTACTAGCTGTCTGACTGTGGGCATGGCCCCCAAGTTCTCTGAACCTCTCCTTCCTCATCATGAAATGCAAACAGTCCCATTGAACAGGGTGATTGGAAGGGCCAAGTGAGAAGAACATCATGCATACTGCAAACTTTAAAATACTACAAAGCTCATAAATTGGTCATAAGAGATGAGAAAATATCTGGCTTAGCACAGCATACCTTAATCAAGGCTCCATATCAAGCAATGAAAACAGTACAATCCATGGCTAAAAATGGTATTGTTTTTGTTCAGTCGTGTATAACTCTACATGACCCCATGGACTTTGTCTATGGGGTTTTCTTGGTGAAGATACTGGAGTAGTTTGCTGTTTCCTTCTCTATTGTGTACCCATTTTACAGATGAGAAACTGAAGCAATTAGGGGTTAAGTGACTTGCTTAAAACCATACAGTTAGTAAGTATCTGAGGTTAGATTTGAACTCACATCTTACTGACTGTAGACCTAGAGCTCTATCTATGAGTCAGCTAGCTGCCTAATAATAATAATTAATAATAATAATGATAGCTAGCATTTATATAGTGCTTCAAAGTTTGCAAAGTGCTTTACAAATACATCACTTTATACTCACAACAATCCCTAGCAGTAGGTGGTATTATTATTCCCATTTTACAGATGAGAAAACTGAGACAGGGGTTAAATGACTTATTCAGGGTCATGTAGTCATTAAGCATCTGAGGCTAGACCTGAACTCAAGTCTTCCTGATTCTGGGTCCAGTACTCTGCCCACTGCACCACCTAGCTACTTCTAGATTACAATGTACTATGGCTGATTAGTCAAGTACACAGAAGGTTTATTGTTGTAGTTTTTTAGGGGGTGGGATTATCATAGACCTGTACTTTCATGAGGACGCAGAATTCCTGGTGTGTAAACTCCTTTTTTGATGAAGATCAACAACTCATCTATAACTCCTACTCTTAGACACCTGCAGGAATGGAGAGGTCACATAGCTTGACTGTGTCAGTTGCAGGATAAGAATCCAGATGTTCCCAACTTCAAGGTCAACTTTCCATTTTCTAATAACAATAAACAATAACAGCAGCCAATTGAAACCATTTGGGAATAGGATGAGGTATCCATTATTCCTGTCATCCTGGTTGCTATCAGCATTGTCCCAAAGATGATTTTTAGTGAGCCCGCAGAGGATGAACTTACATCCCAATCCTCTCATTCAATTATAAAGAGGCAGCACTTTTATCAGTCTGAGTAGTAGTCCACAGCACAATACTAGTGTAGGTTAGAAATTTGTCTTTGGATTGTTTCAATTCTGAAACTCATAAAAAAAAATGAGAATAAGATTAGCAGAAGCATTGCTACCAGCAGCAACAACAATAATGGATTGCATTTTTATCATGCTTTAAGATTCACAAAACACTTTATATATAGGGTCTTGATTGAGTTTCCCAACAACCCTTTGAGGTAGGGACTATAGGTTTTACCCTTACTTTGTTGTTTGTGTTTCATTTTTGAAGAGGACCATGACATCAGAAAAGTGATGTCATGACTTGCAAGTGAATTGGATTTAAGTGAGGGAGGAATGTGCAAAGTCACCAGGCTCACTCTCTCCTCTGGAGCCATCTGGGTCCAGTGGCAAGACGTAGATTAGGACCAGTGAAGATGGCCCGGATGCAGTGGAAGACCTTGACTTTTTTAAGCTAAGGGCTTTCCCAGGTCTTATACCCATTTCACAGATAAGAAAATTGAAGCTCAGAGGGTTAAGAGACTTGCCTGTGGTTATAGAACTGGTAAATGACAGATGTAGGACTTAGCCCCAGGTCTTCCTGACTGGAAGTATAAACTGTGATTCACAGTGGAAAGATTCGAGGCATGTAGAAGCATAGCAACTTGGTCAGGAAAACCAAGGTAGTAAATGATAAAGGCAAGACTCCACCCTGGGTCATCCCATTCTACAATACAACACTTTATCCCATTATTCCATGCCTTTTCACTGTTATGCTCCATGCCTGGAATGCTGTCCCTTCTTATCTCCACCTCCTAGCTTCTCTGGCTTTATTTAAACTTCAGATAAAATTTCCCACCTTTGACTACCTTTCCCAGTCTTTAATCTTAGTCCCTTCCTTCTGGAACTCCCTACAATTTATTACACACACACACACACACACACACACACACACACGCCCCATCTCTTTCTTCCCTTCTTCCTTCCTTCCTCCCTCTCTCCTTGCCTTCTTTCCTTCTTTCCTTCCTTCCTTCCTTCCTACCTTCCTTCCTTCCTTCCTTCTTTCCTTCTTTCCTCCTTTCCTTCCTTCCTTCTTTTCTTCCTCTCATCTCTTTATTATTTATCTCTCTTTACCTCTATCATCTATCAGCATATTCATCTATGTTTGTACATAGTTGTTTGCAATGTTTTCTCCACTCATTACAAGGTGAACTCTTCAAGAGCAGGGACTGTTTTTTGCCTTTTTCATTCTCCCAGTCAATCAGTAAGCATTTGTTAAGTGCCTGCTGGGTGCCAGGCACTGTGCTAAATACAGGGAATACAAAGAAAGGTCAAGGGCAATTCAAACTCTCCAGGAGCTGACAGTCCAAAGGGGGAGATAACATGAAAATCACTACATACCAACAAGCTGTCATAGAATAATGTAAATGGGAGATAATAAAAGAATGGAAGGCAGTAGTATTTTAAGAGGATCAGCAGCACAGTGCCTGGTATACAGAAGGTGCTTAATAAATGCTAGTTGGCTTACTGACTGCATCCTAGGTCTTCTAATGCGTGGTAGAATTTCATAAAGAAGGAAATGTCCAGATTAATTACTTTAGGAAAATACGGTGAGTGAAAGACCAGTATCTATATGCCCTGCCTAGCTCACAGGTTGTTATGAGGACTGAGCGAGTTAAGGACTGTAAAAGTGCTTTAGAAACTGCAAAACACCATCCAAATACAAAGTAGTCTTATTCTTTATAAAAGCACAAAGGATTCCTATTAGACCCAAGGTGAGTACCGTATGTCATTAGCTCTAGCTTTGTTTAACTATCACTTAGATTTGAATCTCAGTTAAAACGTGTATGGATTTTTAAAATTTTTTTTCCCAGGATTTGGAAACGTGTTTGGCATGTGGCAAGTGAATGTGCACAGTCTTTGAATGATATACATCATACATATTTATCATAGTGGAAGTTCATTCCAGAAGTCAACAATTTCCTAAGAGTTCAATCATGAAGGAACCAACTTGAAAAAAGAAATGGAAGAGAAAAGAAGGCAACTGGATTTTAGCTCACTTGAAGCACAACTAGAGTGAATATCTCAATTTTGCAACAATACTAGTAAAAAGAGGCAAACTCCCCTAGAAGACAGGACTTTTGTCTTTATCTTGTTGTTTACCTGTTTTTTTCAGTTGTTTCCAAGTCTTCGGGATTTTCTTGGCAGAGATACTGGAGTGATTTGCTATTTCCTTTACCATTCATTTGACAGATGAGGAAATTGAGTTAGTGTTAAGTGACTTGCCCAGGGACACATAGCTAGTAAGTATCTGAAGTCAGATTTGAACTCAGGAAGATGAGTCTTCCAGATTGAGCACTCTATCCACTGTGCCACCTAGCTGTCTTTGTTTTTTTGTAGGATCTTAGATATTATCCAACTAGGGTGGGTGCTATCATACCTTTGACCTATATCATTGTATTTAGAGGACACAAAATTTAGAAGGGGCTGACAACACTTATAATCTTCTGGCATGCTCCAGTGAGCTCCTCTTCCTTCCTACCCTGATTCCCCTATAGGGGGCCATCTCCAGTCATCCTGATCTATGCCTTGCCACTGGACCAAGATGGCTCAGGAGGAGAAAGTGAGGTTGGTGACTTTGCACTGCTCTCCCTCATTTAAATCCAATTCACTTTCATGTCATGGTATCGCCTTCCTGATGGTATGGTCATTTTTTGAGAACAAAGGATAGACAAGAATTCCCTCTCAATGTCCAGGTCAATAGGAGCTGCCTGCTGGCATCTGAGGTCTCTGCCTCCACACCTCCACTCCTACCCCGACAAATGACATTTTCTGGGTCAGCTGCCAAAATTCCTTGTTATAACCCTAGATAGAAATCCATCATTTTACAGATGAGGAAACTGAGGTCCAGAGAGATCGAGTGAATTGTCTGAAATCACTTAAATACTCATAACATGAAATGGATCTGGGGTCTTGTCAATTTGGTTATTCCTCATAACAATACTGAGAGAGCACTTGCAGACTGTTGGCCTTAGAGTCAGGAAGATCTGAGTTTGAATTCTACCTTAGATGTTTACCATCTTGTATGGCTCTGGGCAAGTCCCTTTACTACTGCCTGCCTCAGTTTCTTCATCTGTAAAATGGAGATGGTAATAGCACCTGCCTCTCAGGGTTGTTGTGAGGATAAAATGAAAAGTACCTTGATGTGCCGTTACTTAAATGCTTCGTTGTTATTATTTACTTGCTTTTAGTCATATCTAACTCTTTGTGAGCCCAGTTGGACTTTTCTTGCCAAAGATACGGGAATGGTTTATCATTTCTTTCTTCAACTCATTTTACAGATGTAGAAACTGAAGCAAACAGGCTTAAGTGACTTGCCCAGGGTCACACAGCTAGTAAGTATCTGAGGTCACATTTGAATTCAGGAAGATGAGTCTTCCTGGTTCTAGACCTGGCCCTCTAGCCACTACAACACCTAGTTTTCCCAAAATATGTGTTATCTATGTTTGATTGTATTTTTTATTTATTTTCTTAAATGTTTTCCAATTACATTTTAATCTGATTCCTGAGTGAGAGTGTCTTAGGTCTTGTGTCTGACACTTCTGCCTAGTCAACTCTCTAAGACTGTAAAATTGCAGAGAAGGTTCTGACTTGCATCATTAAAGCGTTCCTATCTTTATCCTCAGCCCCTAACCCAGTACTTGACATAGTCATTCATTAGGGAATATTTGTTGAATAAATGAATAAATATTATTTGACCAACTTCTAACAAAAGCTTGGAATACAGTAGGTGCTTAATACAAGCTTATTGGTTAATTGAATGAATGAATATAAATCATTGCTCTGCACCTAGTTCAGTACCTGCCATATAAGGATCTAATAAATGTTTGTTGAATTGTATTGAAATAGACACTTATGAAAGACTTGTTGATTTCATTTGATCATTTCCCCAAATGTCACAATGCTGTAATCAGAAACTATTTCTAGTTTAAAAAGGAAAAAAAAAAACAACATTCCAACCTTTAAAAAGAAGAAAAGAAATTTCACTAATTAAAAACCCTCTGCTTGTGTCACTGTGAGTAGCTACAGAGTGAGATGCCAATTCTAGTTTATTCTTGGATTAGAAAACAGGCTGGGCCACCACTGGTTTAGTGAGTTCTGGTGATGAGGCAGAGCACTAGGGGTCACTGGAACTCCACGGTACCCATCCATCTAGCAACCCCAGCAGCCTGCAGACGCCTTCCACTTAGCCAGGACAACAAATGATTATATTGCAATTTATAGCCACCCACCCCTCCAGAGCCCACAGCTGTTTCGACTGGCCAATGAAATCTCTCCTGGGGAGGGAGAAGGGTGGCATTTGTGGGTTTCTTCTAGACAAGGTACCACTTTTTCACTTTTCTCAAGCCTTTCTTTCCCCTGGTGTTACATTCCCCCCCCCCTTTTTTTTTCTTCCTGGATTTAAAATGATCTCATCTCAATGTTGTATAAAATGCACACTTATATCTCATCCTATCTCCCTGAGAAAGGGAGGGGGCTGGGATGGAAGTGGAGGACTCACACATTTGTTATCAGCACATTTCAGAGCAAGGCAACTCCAACTGAGAGCTACCAGGGCTGGCCTCTCTTTTCTGCTGGGAATCTTGTTCAGCAGTTTACAAATAAATTAAATTTCCAGTTCATCAGATTAAGTACAAGGAGAATCAAGACCAGGACACACAAGATACAGGCATTTAAGAATTCAATTACATTCAATTCAGCAGGCATTTATGAAACGTCTATACTGTGCCGAGCACTGTGTTAGAGGCTGGGGTTTCAAAAGCAAAAAGTTAAAACAGCCCCTGCCCCCCAAATGGCTTAAAGTCTCATCTCCATTCCTTGCATAGATTTTGCCTCATGCTTGGAACGCTCCTCACCTCTGCCTTATGGAATCCCTGGTTTCCTTCAAGCCTTAGGTCAATGCCTGCATGAAGCCTTTAATTATTCACCCCAGCTGTGAGTGCTTTCTCTTCCCAAAACACCTTGTATTTGGTATATATCTCATATGTAACTATGTATTTACATGTATTTTCCCTAGAAGAATGTGAGATCGCTTGGCTTTTGTCTTTGTAATCCCAGAGTTTAGCCCAGCCCCTGGCAAATAGTAAACATTTAATAGTTTTGTTGGTTGATTTGATACCATATATTGTCCTAAAATTGCTTACATTCTATTGGAGACACATTCTTCCATGCACCTTTGGGGTTTTATGATGACCTCTGACTTGTCTAGAATGGCGTCTGTGCAGAGAAGAGGAGGATGGGGTTGAGGCTGAGGAATAGAGGGGATCTCCGGGAGGGGAGAAGCAAGATTCCATCTTCTATTTTAAAGTCTTGAATAGAGGGTCATAGATACAGAGCTGTAAGGGATCTCAGAATTCTTCTAGTCTAATCCCTGCATTTTACCCAGAGAGCAGAAATGACTGATTCAAGGTAACATAGGTTCCAAGAAGCAGAGACAAGATTGGAACTCAAATCCTCTCACTCTAAATGTAAAATTTTGTCTATTCCTCCACAATATGAAATGATCTAGGATGTCCATATTCTTGGAAAAAAATAGTTGACTTCTAACTTATACTTTCTTTCTCTCTTCTAGCCTCTATCAGAGGCAGCTAGCTGGCATGGTGGATAGACCCCCTGGGCCTGGAGTCAGCAAGACCTGAATTCAGACCTTATATCAGATATTTACTAGTTATGTGACCCTGGGCAGTCCCTTAACCTTTGTCTGCCTCAGTTTGCTCAACAGTGAAATGGGGACAATAATAGTATTTACATCACAGGTTGTGTTGAGGATCAAATGAAACCATATTTGTAAACCTTAACACAGTGCCTGGCACACAGTAAATGCTTAGTCTTTTCCGCTTCCCAAAGTTGAGGATTTGGTTGAATAAAGGCACCTGGGTCATACTGAATACCTATTCATATCTATTATTTCTTTTTGTTCTGACACTCCCCAAAGCTACCCTGGAAATGGCTCAAAAATGAGACCCTTGAAAATAAATTCCTGTTTTCTCTTTGAAGTCGTTACATGTTGACATGTCAAAACAACTGGCGATTCTTACATCCCTTTGATGTTGGCAAATGCTTCTGTCTTTTGAAGTAGGAGATAGCTCCTTTAGGGTGAAGAGCAACCCATGTATTCTTTGGATGAACTCATTTTTTGCCTTTGGGTGTGCTGGGGTATGGACCTGGATTCTTTCCCTGGCCGTTGGGGTAGGGGAGCCTCAGGGCTCCGGTTCATTCACAGGCTCATAGAATCTCAATTAGACAAGACTTCAGAGGCCCATTAACCCAACCTGCACCAAAATAGAAATGCCCTTTTACCTTACATCAATAAGTGGTCACCCAGTCTCTGCTCGAAGACCTCCAACAAAGGAGAATCGAATACCTTGGAAGACAGCGGCTGTTCCACTCCTGAATGGATCTAATCTAAGTTTTTTTCTTGGCATTGAACCTAAATTAGCCTCTGTGTAACTTCTACCCATTGCTTCTGGGTCTATCCTCTGGGATGGAACAGAACAATCTAATTTTCCTTTCAAACGCTTGTTGTTTAGTCATTTCTGACTCTGATCCCATTTGAATTTTTGTCTTTTTTTGGCAAAGACACTGAATTAGTTTGCCATTACCTTCTTCAGCTCATTTTGTCATTGTTGTTTGTCCTTCATTCTTGAAGGGGACCATGACATCAGGAAGGTGATGCTATGACTTGTAATTGACTTTGAATTGAGGGAGGGAGGGCTGTGCAAGGTCACCAGCCTCACTTTGTCTTCCAGAAACACCTGGGTCCAGTGGCCAGCTATAGATCAGGAAGACTAGAGATACTCCCCTTTCCTTCTCCAGCTAATTTTACATATGAGGAAGCTGAGGCCAACAGGTAAGTGACTTGCCCAGGGTCACATAGCTAGTTTAAGCACCTGACACCAAATTTAAATTCAGTTCCTCCTTACTCCAGGCCTGGCACTCTATCTTCTGTACCACCTAGCTGCCCCCTTCCAGATGCTTGAAGACAATTATCATGACTTTTTTACATCTATTCTTCTTCAGACTAAAACGTCTCCAGCCCTTTTAAGAGATGCCTGTGTGGTGAGATTTTGAAATCGAGCTAATCAGTCTCCTTCCTTTCTCAGAGTGGAATTCTGTCCCCAAGGGGGCCATAATCCTTGTAGAAACAGATCACTTTCAAATTAAAGAAAGAAATCCAGTGAAACCCTTGGCTTTTCAAAATCAAGGAGAATAATGGGCCCTTGCTCTTCTGGAGACAGGTTTTTACTCGTATTTGGACCAACGCTGAGAGGGGTACAGCACTGGCTTACATCTTTCCTGAGAACAAGTTTTTAGTTCAAGTTAGGAACCAACCAGCTAAGACTCCTATTTTCTAAGCTATTGTGTGCTGATAACCAGCTCCTCCATAGCAAAAAGGCAGGGCCTCATCACATTCAACTCAGTGGGGCTGACTTAGGAGTTACAGGTGGCATCACTGATAGCCAAATGACAGCCTGTCAAACAGACTTTGCATTCTGGTCTGGATTACAATGACTACTCAGTCTACCTTCCATGTGTCTTTTCCCAACAAAACAATGGAGACTGAGCAGAACACTTTTCTTGTTGTAAGTGTTCAATTCATGGCTACTAAATAAATGAAGATTTTAGAACTGGGAGAGACCTTAGAGATCACTGAGTCCAACCAATTCATTTTTACAGGTGAAGAAAGAGATGGGGCAGGGGCAGCTAGGTGGCACAGTGAATATAGCACTGACCCTGGAGTCAGGAGGACCTGAGTTCAAATCTGACCTCAGACACAACACAAAACTGGCCGTGTGACCTTGGGCAAGTCACTTAACCCCAATTGCCCTACTGCCCCCAGAAAAAAGAAAGAGATGGGAGTCTAGAGACAGCAAGCACCTTGCTAAAGACCACAGGTAGCAAGAGACAAAACTGGGATTTACCTCATCCAGAGTCCTCACTTTAGAATGAGAAAAGTGATTCTTTAAGAACGGAAGTAGTCATAACACTTAGAGGGACTGATCCTCTGTCAGTAGTTAACATAAAGTTATGAAGTACCTACTATGTTCCAAGAGAAGGAAATGGCAAACCACTCCAGTTTCCTTGCCAAGAAAACCCCATGGATAGTATGGTCCCTAGAGTCACAAGAACGGGACATGACTGAACAAATGTGTCAGGCATTGAGTTAAGTGCTGGTCATACAAAGAAAATCAAAAGACAGTCCTTTCTCTCAAGTTGCTCACAGCCTAATGGAAGAGAGAGGATGCAAACAACTGTGTACAAAGAAGAGATATGTGGGGTCAATTAGAGACAATTACTAGAGAGAAGGCACTAGCATTAAGGGAGATCAGGAAAGGTTTCTTGTAAAAGGGGGGATTTAACTGGGACTTGAAGGCAGCTGGGGAAGCCAGGAAAGAGGTATAAGGGAGAACACTCCAGGTAAGAGGGACAACTAGGGAAAATACTCAGAACCAGGAGATGGAGTGTTTTGTTTGAAAAAATGGCAAGGAGCAACAGTGAATTGAATATTATTGGGCAGTGGAGGGCTGGTGGTATAAATAAAGTATAAAAAGATTAGAATGGCAGCCAGACCCAAGCTATGAAGGGCTTTAGAAATCAAGGAGAAGGTTTTATATTTGATCCCTTATAAGGAGGTGACATAGTCAGACCCGCATTTTAGAAAGACAGCTGAATGCAGGATGAACTGAAGAGGAGAGAGGCTTGAAACAGGCAGATCAATCAGTAGGCTATTTCCATAGTCTAGGTGTGAAATGGTGAGGACTTGCTCCATCATGGTGGCAGCATCAGAGGAGGGGGGGGGCGATATATGAGAGCTGTGAGACTCTATAGGTCTTGGCAATAGACTGGATATGAGCACTGAAAGAGCATGAAGGGTCCAGAATGATACCTAGGTTGTGAGCCTGGGTGACTTGGAAGTTAGCAGTGCCCTTGACAGTAATAGAGAAATTTGGAAGAGGGGAGGGCATGGTGCGGAGAGACAATGAGTTGTTTTGGACATGTTGAGTTTAAGATGTCAATGGGACATCCAGTTTGAGATGTCCAACAGGCAGTGCAGAGAGATCAGGGCTAGCTAAGTAGATTTGAGACTCATCAACATAGAGATAATAATTAAATCTATGGGAGCTTTTGATATCATCTAGTAAAATAGTATAGAGGGAAAAGAGACAAAAGCATCGGATGGAGCCTTGAGGAACACCGGGCATTAGTGAGTCTAATGAGGCTGACGATACAGCAAAGGAGCCCAAACCCAATGGTCCACCCATAACGCCATTGCCTTCAATGGATGCCATTACAATAATGACTAGTTCTGATGCTTTATTTGTACAGGCTCACAAATGGCTCCAATTCTACCATAACCTCCTTGAAGGAAGGACTCTCTTCACTATTGTATCCCCACTAACTAGCATGGTACTTTGCCTAACGTCAATCCATGGGAAATTGTATAAGTCATAGGATCATAGAAGGTAGAGCTAGAAGGGCCCTTAGGAATGATCTAGTTCTAGATCTAGATGAGCCAGCAGCCCAGGGAGGTTGGATGGCTTGCTCAACAACATGGGCATAAATAGTAGGAAAGCCACAAGTCAAAAGCCACTGAATCCAATGATCTAAAATGACTTATACTTATGTGTCTTCTTAATGCAAAGTTCCAAGCATGTCATTCCCTTCCTCTGAGATCATCTGTGAATTACCTACTGCACCACCTGGTTGCCCCACTTGGAATGTGATAGGAACTTAATACTTGGTCCCTCCCCTCCCTATTCTCCTTTCAATTCCTTCCCTTCCCCAATTCTTCAGGCAGAAAATGTTGACCCCTCTTGCACACTTATCTATTTAGATTTGTGAGCATAACATCTTACCATATAAGTACACAAGAGGTAAGGCACAATGACTAACGTAGCAGTACATTTTTTTTGGTGCCTAGTACAGGGTCATGCATGTAGTAGGCACTTAATAAATGCTAGTTGAATGGAATCAAATAACTAAAGTAGATTGAGAGGCATCATGGTGCCTTACATCCTGGAACTGGATTCACAAGGCACTTGGATTAGAATCTCAGCTCTTGCTCCCTGGGTGTGTGACTCTGGACAAGTCACTGTCTCTGAACCTCAGTGATCCCAGAAGTAAAATGGAGACAATCGGCTTTGTCTTAAGTATATCATGTGTGAGTTAAGTGCTTTGTAAACCTCAGAGCAGGTTAGAAACAGGGAGTTAGGATGGTTGGACTCCAACAGCACCCCAGGTCTATTGGGCATGTTGGACCCTAAACACCAATGGTTAAATGTTCAGGGTGAGCATTTACATGTTGGAAATTAGAAAATGCCACAAATCATGGCTTGATTTATTTTTTGTTGATTGTCTAGACTTAAGAAAATGATAGAAAAATGCTAATAATACATATTAAATTTGAAGTATCTGTTGTGTGTATATCTGCCTCTCTTCCAGCTGGTTGTTAAACATGTATCAGCACACTCCATATTTCCTGTGTTTGTCTCACCTACCCAGTTGTAAGCTACCAGGAGATAGGGCCTTGTCTTACACTGCTTCCCTATCCTTTATAGCAGTTGGCAAAGTATAGGTATTTGGCAAGCAAGAAATACATAGTAATATGAAGTCATATGAATGACCTTTTCAATGATTATACAATGTTACAACTGGGAGGGACCTTTGAACACAGAATGTTAAAACCTGGCAAGGATCGCAGGACAAAGAAAGTAAGAAGTGGGAGGAGCTTTTACTGTAGAATGTCACAGCTGGGAGAGGTCCTGGAACTTAGAATATAGAGTGTTATATAGATGGATGACAGAGCATTTATAAAATGCCTCCCTTATGCCAGGTACTGTGCTAAGTACTAGAGATACAAATACAAACAAACAAGATAATCTCTGACCTCCCTAGGGGAAGACAACACATAAATGGGGGTATTGGGAAAGGAAGGTCATGGAGGAGACCCCAGAAAGGTGCTTGGAGGTCTGGTTCCTAGTAAGCAGAAGCAAAAGGCTCATCTCTCAGAGCTAGGGGTGGGGGCAGGATTAGGGGATGGAATCCAAGTTTCTGGTGGAGTGGAGATGATTAGAGAATGGGACCATGGCAAGGAAAATAGGGGACCTCGGAACAGAAAAGGTTAGAGCTAGTCAGACATTTCCAATTCTTTGTGACCCCTTTTTGGGTTTTCTTGGCAAAAGATACTGGAGTGGTTTGCCATTTCCTTCTCCAGCTCATTTTACAGTTGAGGAAAATGAGGCCAACAAGTGACTTGCCCAGGGTCATACAGCTAATAAGTGTCCAAGGCCAGATTTGAATGCAGGAAGAAGAGTCTTCTTGACTTCAGGTCTGGTACTCTATCTACTACATCTGCCTAGCTGCCCTTAGAATAACAGAAGTAAGAGGGACTTTAAGAGTATAAAGTATCAGAGCTAGGAGGAGTCTCATATAAAACTCAAGAAAGTCAGAGTTAGGGGACAGAAGACAGTTGAGATGGTCTAATCCAAACTCCTTCAGAGAAACAAAAATCCACTACAGTGACCAGTCTCAGAGTGAATTAGGGACAAAGATAATTACAGGGAATTTTTTCTTTGTGTCTCTTTTTTCCTAATAAAGGGACCAAATTTAGTACTTTGTTCAATTGATGGTAGCTCAAATGGTCCTGAGTCTTGTTTCCCAAAGAATGGAAAAAAGAACAGTTGAGAACCATTTGAAACCAGGGAAAGATATCTACCTACCATCTGTTTAAGGACCTCTCCTATGGGTCTCAAAAGATAGTATCTCACAGGGACCATTTCTACACTGCTGAGCTCCCAAGACAGCTGTGCCATGTGAAAAGTCTAATTGACCCCTTATGATTGGGTGATGTTTTCCTTTTTATTCTTTTACCCACTATGTGTGAAGTGGGAGGGAAGGGGGGCCATAAATAGAGAGGCATAGTAGAGGGAGGAATAAGGGACCAGATGGGAGAACCTCTGGTTTTAACCCTTCAAGGGCCCCCAGCTGGCAGAAATAGTCTTCAAGACTTATCTTCATTACTGCACCCTGTTGATACTTAACCCAAAGCCACCAAAGGGAGAAATGTTTATTTCTTTAAAAAGTCTTTCCACTGGAAAAACCAAATCAACACACCATGAACAATTAGTGATGTTTAATTACCTATGGAAGATTAGACTTACAAGTTGATATATGGCCCCAAAGATGAAACATGCATACTCAGAGAGAAGAAAATACCTTCTTATTAATATGTGAGATAGGAGGCAGAGTAGGTAGCTAAGATATGGAGCCCATATCCCTAGGGCATCAGGACTGGGGCTGTGGGCCCCAGCTTCCTTCTTGGAGGTTTCCTGTGGCTTCGCTGCCTCTCTAATTAGCTGTGCTAATTATCTGGGGAAGATGAACAAAAACAGCATGGCAGGAGGAGAGCAAGAGGAACCCAGCCACTTTTACTTCTAACTTTCGCTGTTGGTTGGCCAGGTGTTCCTGGTAGCAGCTTCGACTATTGAAAGCAAGAAAAGGCCTGCTTATATGGAATTTATGATGTGCCAGGTGCTGTACTAAATACTTTACAATTACTATCTCATTTGATCCTTATAACAACCCTGGGCCTGGGAGGTAGACATTATTATTATGACCATTTTACAGATCAGGAAATTGAGGAAAACAAAGGTGAAGTGACTTGCTCAGGGTCACATAGCTAGTGAATATCTGAGGCCATACTTGAACCCAGATCTTCCTGACTCTAGGCCTAGGGCTCTAACCACTGTAATCATTTAGTTACCTAAAGTATCCATATGGAATTTTTCAGATTGGTACTGTTGCTGTCAGGGTGAGAAACACTTTTACAATGGATCATGGACCCACAGGAGGAAAAAAAAATGGAGTAAAAGTAAGGTAACTGTGGTACTAGCATAGTGAATAGTGCTAGACTTTTTACTGGAAATATTAGGGTTCAGAGCCCACACTTGATTCTTATTAGCTATAAACAAGTCACTGAGGAAATCACTTAACTTTTCTAAGCTTCAGTTTCCTCATCTACAAGATGAAAGTGTTAGATTGTATGGCTTCAAAGATGTCTTCTAGCTCTGATCCTCTGTGAGTCACTGTTTTCTGCCCTGGTCAGACAACATCTGGAGTATTATGTTCAATTCTAGGGCACTGACAAGGTGGAATGTACCCGGCAGAGGGAAGGTGAGTATTAGTAATGGAGTTTCAGACTGCGCCATATAAGA
Source organism: Pseudochirops cupreus (assembly GCA_028627135.1). NCBI lineage: Eukaryota > Metazoa > Chordata > Mammalia > Diprotodontia > Pseudocheiridae > Pseudochirops > Pseudochirops cupreus. Next base: position 556,557,484 of record CM053580.1, read on the forward strand.
AGTGAGTATATGAGGAAACTAGGTATGCTTCTCTTATATAATCTAGGGAATGAAGCAGTAATGTAATGACAACTGTCTTCAAGTCATACTGTCATACAAAAGAAGGATTAGTCTTGTTCTGCTTGATCCCAGAGGGCCAAGCCAGGAGTAATTGATTTTAGCTGCAAAAAGGCAGATTTAGACTTAATATAAGGACCAACTTCCTAAGAATGAGAATGGGCTGCTTTGGGAGGTGGTGGGTTCCTCCTTGGAAGTTGTTATGGGAATCTGAAGATCTTCCCTGCTCCTAGGCCATTTGCTTAAGTGGCTGAAGTGGCTCTGAGAACCTTACCTGATTTGAATGTATACTCTGCCCCTAACAGGCTGAATGTGCTCACATGGAGCCTGTGGCGGGAGGCTTGTTCTTCAGAAATGCCCATGCCTTATTACTTTGTGATTGGGCAGTAGGTCAAGAGAGCTGTGACAAGAGAAGGCTATGTAAACTAATGATGTGAGGTTTTGCTTTGGGGCTCACTTTGAGAAGAGCTGTGTGATTTGGCCAGATAAGACTCTGGGAAGCCGTTGAGCCCCCCCGGCTTTGAAAAACCCAGATGTTGGTGCTTCCCTCTCTGGTAACTGAATAGATATGGATGTAATGGTCAGACGCTGGAAGCCGTCTGATGATCTGTTCCTCTACCCTCTTGTAAACTTGTGTTTTGTATTCTATTTGCATTCTCTGAAGTTCAGGGTGCTGACTTTCCCCCCTGAACTAAGTAAATGATATGTGTTTGACTGATTAAAGTGAGATTGTTAACCCATTTTGAGTTGCTTTCCTTTAGAAAAGCAGATCTGAGAACTTGTGCTAGCAGCCATCCTGGATATGCTAGAGTGCTTGCTGATAAAGGAGTTTTCAGCCTTGGGTGTTAGTTGTTTTGGAAGTCTCAAACAGAGTGGGATGACCACTTGTTGGATATGTTGTAGAGAGGTTTCTTGTCCTTGCATGATTTGGTGTGCATGGTCATGGTGGTTTCCTCCAGTTCTGAAAGTCAGATATGTAAAAAGCAATTTAATTTGTTGGGGAATTTTTTTTTGTCTTTGAGAGAGAAGTATAAAAACAATTTTCTCATTGTTTCTTAAAATGAAGGGTAGGGAATATGCAGTTCTTTTTAATAAACATGATCCCATGATATGGAACTAATAATAAAAATATTTTATTTCTATTCTAAGGCCAATTAAAGGTGATTTTTTGGCAGAGTGAAAACAGTAAAGGACTTGGTGCTAGAAGATCTAGGTTTTGGATTAGATGTGTGACTTTCAGTAATTTATTGAATATCTTTGGGTTTTTCTTCCTTCAACTGTAAAATGAATGTACTGAACTAGTTTCATTCATTCATTTAAAAAAAAACACATTGTGCAAGATACTATGCTTGGGTCTGAAAGAGTAAGTAAGATTACTCCTTGAGCTCCTGGAGACTGCAGTCTAGTAAGGCAACAGGATCCTAACATGGATAACTATAATATTCAATATTATACTAAAAGTATATCAGAGAGCTCCAAAACAAAGTGCTTTCTGAAGTTTGAGTGAAAAGAAAGGGGAAAGGAGGGTAAGAGATGGCATTTAAAATGGACTTTAAAGGGTGAGTAGGAACTCAATACCTAAGACAAATGGGAGGGCATTCCACGTAGAGGAATTAGACTGAGCTAAGGTTCAGAGGCAAGAAATCATAAACATAAAGCAGAGCTTGAAGACAGAAGTAGACAATAGATGTAGGATAGACTGGATATTTAAGGTACTTTTAATCTCTAAGATTTTAAGAAAAAAGAAATGGCAGGAGAGAGAGATGGGGGAGAGAGAGAGAGAGAAAGAGAGAGACAGAGAGACAGAGAGAGAGAGACAGAGAGAGAAAAGAAGAAGAAGGAGGAGGAGGAGGAAGGGAGAAAGAATGACAGAGACAAAAGGAAGATTAGGACATGAATAAAGGTATGTAGACGTATAGATAGATTTTCACAGAAATGCATTTCAGTTTTTTAAGACATCAAATCTCTATTAACAAAAAACACCCAAAAAACCAAAACAGAGGTTTTAGACAAAGGCTCTTAAAATACACCGATATTTTTCAACAATAGAAAGGAAATTGTTGCATATTTGCAACAGCAGGCAGAAATGATGATATTTTACCACGGACCAAGTGACATTGTCAGGATCTACAAATTTCCAATTCTTGTTTTAGGAAATTTCTTGCTGAGATAATCACTCTATTTAATTTTTGACGGCTCATAAAATGCTTCAAAATTCAAAGTGTTTTCCCTATTTTTCATTGATTTTGAGATGAATACTTGAAGCATTGCCATTTAACATGTGAGAAGCTTAGCCTGAGAAATCTTGAAATGAAAAGATTATTCATATTTATTTTATCTTGAAGATAAGAGGACTAGAGATTCATGAAGACATAAACGAAGGCAAAGATCTTTTATCTTCCAAAGTTTAAGGATAAATGATAAGGCTAGAGAAGGTACAAACTAGCTTTCTACAAGTTCAGATTTCTTTGTATATTTTCACCTTGTCCCCAGGAGGACCATGCTAAGCAGCCAGGCTGATGATTTTGTTGTCCTCCTCCAAACATAGGTTGGTTTCAGCTAAGTAGGAAGGCAGAACCCTGAAATGCCAGGTTCCAGGTTTTCTTTTACAAGAACAGACTACCTATTGCCCTCTTTATAATACTTGCTTTAAATATATATATTACACACACACAATGTACATATCACTTTCAAAACTGTCCTGCTTGTCTGTTCTTCCTTTAGAACGTTCTTCTATTTTCTTCTCTACATAAAAAGTAATGTTTCAGGGGCTCTCTTTTTGGGGGTCATGTTTATTGCTAATATTTCTCCCCCATCCCATGAAAAACAGAAATAAAGGGGTGGGAAATCCCTCTGTAATAAGTAATCAGCTAAAATGAATCCACAGAGTAGCCATGTTCAAATGAATAAATCTCTGTGTCCATCACCTCTCTGTCAAGAGTTCTTGATTCTTTCAAAGTTGTTTTTCTATTATGACTCCGTTTTGCGGGGAAGAAACTGAAAATTCAGAGATTTAAGTAATTTCACTCTGCTTACTAATAAGTCCTGGAACAGGATTAAAATGCAGTTCTCCTTACTTCAAGTACTGTACAAGGCTTTTATACTCTCCCTCTTAGCCTTTCCCCTTCTCCGCCCCCCTCCCCAACATCAGAATAAAATAAACACCTTAGGTTTCAGGAACTCAGCTTAATAGAGGAGGCATCAATATCCCCAGGGAAATCCAGAGCCAGAGCTAAAAATCAGTAACCTGCCCCTCCCCCAACGACGATGGATAACTGTGGGCTGGGGTCCCAAGAGACGGTCCATGGCTCAAGAGAGTTGAGTGGTTTGGAAGAAGGTTCCAACCTGTTGGATCGGTTGCTGTGGGTATCTGGAAAGTAGGAGATACTGACCCCTAACCCTTGAACAAGGGGTTATTCACTTGGGTCTTCCACCACTTGCCTCAGTGATTGGCCCACCAGCTCAGAGAAGCGGGGGAGGTGAGAGGTGGAATTAGCTGTGCGGATTGGGGTTCACGGCTGTCACTCTGAAAGGGTGGGGCTTTTAAAAAGATATCGCTGTTTTTAAAGGGGAAAAATCCATCTTTATGATAACAGTTCCTGATCCGATATTTGCCTGCTTGCAACAGAGAGCCAGCTGAGAGAAGGAGGAGGAGGAGGAGAAGAAGAGGAGAGGAGGAGAAGCTCAAGGCAGCTGGAGGAGGGCGCCCCTCTCTAGAAGCCAGCGGTGCCACCTCTGCTGCACATCTGTTCCACATCAGGACCGGCCCCTCCCGCGTGCCTGGCTTGGGGCTCAGGAGCTACTTGTGCGCTCTACTACAAGGGGCTAGGCTGGTACTGAGCCAGCAACTGCCAGAGCCCTAGCCCGAGCAGGGCCCGGGAGGGTGAGGCAGGCCGGCCGGCTGGTGGCCTGTGGGAGGGGAGGGGAGCTCCGGCCCCAGGCAAACTTTGGCTCCCAGTAGCTGCGGAGGTGGCGGCGGCAGCAGCTACATCAGCAGCCGCGCTGGCAGCCGCGCACGCCCTGCTCTGAGACGCGGCTAGGGGCGCGCCGGCATGTGGGCGCAGTGCCGGGCCGCCCCGGGCCGCCGCCGCCGCCGCGTGCGCCCGGGGCCAGCTGAGCCCCGGCTCCCGGGCTCCTCGGCTGCCCAGTCTCCCCGACTCCAGGCGACTGCAAGCTAACCACCTCCCAAGTCTCCTTCAACAGGGGCTGGGGGCCACTTTGGGCCGGCCAGGCCCCATCCCCCGCCCCCTGCACACCCTCGCATACACCCTGGAGCTGGAGGCTGGAGACGCGGCTCCCTTGCCATCCCTCTCCTCCTCCTGTTGCAAACTCTAGACTGATTGTTTTCTTTCCCCCAGAGGAAGAGAGAGTCCTCGGTGCTAGGTTGGCATTCCCAAGGGCGGACTGGGCGAACTCTGAAGAGACTCCCAAAACCGGCACTATAGCGAGCCCCGACCGCCTCGGGGCCATGGGGACCGTGTGCTGGGGAGAAAGCTCTGGGCTCCGTAGGCGCCTTTGCCTTTAGTAGCCTCCCTCCTGCCTGCCCTGCTCGGTCCTCGCTGGTTTGTTTGGGATGCCGTTCTACCCCGCAGTTAGCCTCTCAGCCTAGACGGCACAGGGGAGGAGACTTGCCCGCCTGGCAGCCGGTTCCAAGATGTACCAGTCGGAGATGGGGACTCTGTGGCAGCATTGGTCACCTGTGCTCTTCAGCCTGGCCGCTCTGTTTTCCAAAGGTAAGCCGATGAGCCTGGTTGGGCCAGTGCCCTCAAGGAGCCCGGGCTAACTTTTCTCCAAAAGTGTAGGGGAAGGGGAAGGGGCGAGGGGTTGGGTTGTCTCCCCTTTCCCTGGTCCAGAATGTGTGAGACTGAAGGGAGAAGTGTGTGTGTGTGTGTGTGCGTGTGTGTGTGTGTGTGTCTGTCTGTCTGTCTGTGTCTGTCTGTGTTGGGGATGGGGGGAGAAGGCACCGCTTGTTAAAGGCAGAAACGTGTTTGGAATAAGAAGAGGGGATATAGAAAACAGTAGAAATATGGAAAACGCACGCTTGGTTCTCCATATCATTTCAGAAGAGAAGTGGGTTGGGGGTGGGGAGAGGTCTGAGCCAGACTACTAAGGGGTGGGAGCTCTACCGAGGAGTCCTAAAATAATCTTGCAGTTGGGACTTTCACTGCTTCCACTGGGTCACCAGGACGTAATTTAAGAGCCCTCTCTCTGCAGGTTAATGCTTCTTATTACATCTCGGGATGTTATTGGTCTGCTATAAATGTGAGTTAGTGAAAAAACACTAAGGAGAGTCCCTGAGAAATGGCCCTGGGTGATTTTATTGGGAGGGGGGTGTGTATATAGGTTGGCTTTTCCCTTTGTATCTCTGTCACCAAATGCTTCCCCTATGTTGAAGGATGTGAGATGCTGTAACTCCTACCTTGTGAGATCTCATCAGGGCCCCTAGCAGGGAACAGTGAGTAGATTCAGGGATTCCCTGCTTGTAGTCCTTCCTTTTTCTCTGCCTTCTTGTCTTAGGCTGGAAAAAGCAAGCTGCTCTTTCCAGAAGGCAATGCTATTTGATGTGGTTAGTATGTTCAACGAGTATAAATGGTGTATTGATTATTGACCAGAAGCTGTGATTTCTGTGTGTCTTCTTTCTAAGAACCCTCTTTCCCCTGAGGGAATATCTCTAGGGAGGCTGAGAAGGCAGCATTCACAACAGTCTTAACTGAGTGGTGGAATCCTTCCGAAGGAAGGAGCGTTCTGTTAAGAACTGCACGCTGAGATTTCCCTTAGCAACTTCAAAGCCCATTACCCTACACCGGGAGTTTTAGTTACACTAATTGTCTATTAGCTGGGTATTGGAAAGGCATGGATGTTGCTTATTTTGAATCTGTTCAGATTGTAGCTGCCTCCTGGATAGCTTTTTACACCCTGCTGTGATTCAGGGAGGGGAATCGGCATAGCTTTCTCAGGAGGGCAGCTGTGATGCACCCACATTGTTATTCTGAGTAAAGACAGTCTGAAAGACTAGACCTTTGAGTTGATTTATGCCATAAACTAGCTCCCACAGCAGAGATGGGTGATTCCTACCCAAGCAATGATTTGGGGGGACAGGTGGCCGGGGAAAACAGCTCAGCTCTCATACTTATATTTCTAGATAGTTTTAAGGTAGACAAGGCAATTTACTTAGAACAGTTGTATGTGGCAAGTACTTTGGAAATGAACAGAATTGAAGGATAGGGCTGTGAGTCCAGTTGTGTGGATAAGTCCCTTCATTGATAACTCTAAGATATGAGATTAGTGTGTAACGGAGATGGGACTAATATAGCTCCATCCTCAAGGTTTGCATAACATTTTCTGCCTGATGGCATCCTCTGTGGAAGAGATTCCAAGGACTGGTACCGTAGAATTGTAGATTTAGAACAGGAAAGGACTCTAGAGATAATTTAATTCAATGCTCTTTCTTTGTCAATCAACCAAGAAACTCTTATTAGAAGTGGTTACTATGTGCCAGGCCCAGGACTTGCAAGATCCTGTGTTCCTGGTTTTCGATTGGTGAGCATTCACCTTGTTTTGCCCAGTCTCAGACCTATCATACCTCTTCCTGGCCATCAGCTTGCCATGACACTCTGCATGTGTCATATCCACTCTTCCCTCATCATCTTCTAGCTTTAGTTCTGAGAATAGCATTCACATCAATATGCCGTTTCTGGAATGGACGACTCAGTTCTTTGCTCTGTGTCTCTAAACACCATTCCCTCGGACTTCCCTGTTCAAAATATTCCCTCCTGGTCACCATGTACTTATATGTGTTGGGTTCTTCTATTGCAATGCAATCTTCTTGAGGCCTGGGATCATCCTTCTTGCTTGGATTTGTACCCTCCAACACTTAGCCCAGTGCTTGGCATATATATAGTCAATGCTTTTTTATTCATTCAACCACCCCTGCCCTCAAGGAGCTTACTTTTATTACTTTATAGTTAGATGTCCTTCTTTTACTTTATAGTTATGGAAACTGAGATTCAAGGGAGCTTATTTGACTTGCTGAAGGCAAGTAGATAGGCATTCAGGCAGCAAATAGGAGATAGGGATTTAGCCCTGAGGTCCTCTGACTCCAAATTCGGTTTTCTTTCCACTCTACCACCCTATTTCCCTTGACAGATAAATCTCAGGGAGTTGCTTAAGGCTTGGACAGGACAGGTAACTTGCCGAGGGCCTACATTTATTATTAGCTTCCATTTTACAGATGGTTAAACTGAGCCTCAGAGGTTAAGTGATTTGCTCATGGACACATAACCAGTAGTTGTCTCATGGGAGACTTGAACCCAGGTCTCTGGAGTCCAAATTCTGTATTCAGTTCATTCTACTACTGGATTATTTGCACAGGGCATGATTCTTTGTTGTCTCTGGCTTATTAATAGTAGTAGCCTTCTCCATTATATGTTTATCATAAGGTTTAATTAAGAAAAGGTCTGAGTGTCTAATCACAAGAGACCTGACTAGTATGTTCTTACACTCTGATATCTACACTTTTCTCCTGCTTTGTACAATCTATAACAATGGAAAAGAACTGTATTCTCCAAAGACTTTCAGACTCCATCAAGCAGAAATACTAGGTACATCTATAGAGTATGGTGTTCGATCTCAGTTGTGAGAGGTAGGTTGATTGTGGTAAGAGCAGGCCACCTGGAATCAAAAGACCTGGTTTCTGCTGCCTTCTGGGGTTGTTGGGGGGAAATCAGTAAGTAATGTGAAGAGAGCTCTATGTATCCCAGAATCTATGTTGGAAGAGAATCAATTTAGGCTAAGCCAGAGGTGGAGATCTGGGGCCCAAGGCTACACATGGCTCTCTAGGTCCTCAAGTGTGGCCCTTTGTCTGAATCCACACTTAGAAGAATTTGTTTGGATTCAGTCAAAGGGCCACACTTGAGGACCTAGAGGGCCATGTGTGACCTTGAGGCCCGAGGTTCCCCACTCTGTGCTAAACTGTGCCCGATCAGAATCTTCTCCATAATGTATCTGAGAAGTGGTTGGTCATTCAGCCTCTGCCATCAATCAATCAATCCAAAATTTGTTAAACACCTGCTACGTGCCAGACACTGGGCTATTACCTCTGGAGGTAGCCATTCCACTTTGGGACAGCTCTCAGTATTAGGGAGTTCTTCCTGATATCAAGCCTAAAATGGCCTTTTGACAACTGCCATGGTTCTGCAATCTAGGGCCAAGGAGAACAGGGCAAATCCCTCCTCTTCAATAAACATCTCTTCTGAATATTGAAGAGAAAAATCAAGTTTTCTCCAGTTTCTTTTCCAGGTCAATCAAATGGGAACTCTCATGGTTGACAGGATACATGTTGAATTGGTAACTCATGAAAGGCAGGGACTAGGGCGTATATTGGTCACATATGTCTTTCCATATGTGTCTGAAAGTTGAGAGGTTCTGTAATGTGATGGAAATAGCTTAAGAGTAGAGACCTGGGTTCACATTGTTTAGGCCCAAACTTTTCCTAGCTGGTGGTTATCCTTAAGCCACTTAATCTGTTTGGGTCTCAGTTTCTTCCTCTATCTAATGAGATCAGCAAGGTCTAGTGAGCAGCTATGTGGATAGATTGCCAGCCTTAGAGTCAGGAAGACCTGAGTTTGAATCTGACCTCAAATACTTACTAGCTGTGTGACCCTGGACAAGTCACTTCACTCTGCCTCAATTTCTTCTTCTGTAAAATGAGCTAGAGAAGGAAATGGCAAACCTCTCCAGCAACTTTGCCAAGAAGCCCCGAATGGAGTCACGAAGAGTTGGACACGACTGAACAACAATGAGGTCATAATAAAATTGTGAATATTACCTTCCTATTCCTGGAAACAACATCTCTTTTAATATAGCCCAAGATCACATGACTGTCCTTAGCTGTCCTGTGAGTCATATTGCGTTTCCAATCTACTAGAACCCTTCAGATCTTCATGCAGAACAACTGTTGTCTCTCCATGCCTCCCCATCTTATACTTGTAGAGTGGAATTTTTGCATTCAAGTGTCAGGTTTTATGTTTATATCTATTGAATATCTTCTAATTAGATTCATCTTATGAAACCTTGTGGTGTAGTAGAGGGACAACTGGCCTTGGAGCTAGAGAAACCTGGGTTCAGGTGACACTTATGACAAATATTGGCTTGGACAGGTCACCTAACCTCTCCTTGCTCTAGGCAATTCTATAAGATTACAAGATGCAGAGAAGCTGTCAATGTGCATTGCTAGAAATTCTGGTTTAGGAGGTCCCTTACATCAGTAAAATCACAGATCCATTTCCTAGATGAAGTCCATTGCTCTAACTTGTCATGATCTTTTTCTGATTCTGACTCTTAGGATGCTTGGTGTTAACCATCGCTCCCATCTCTGTGTCATCTCCAAATTTGGTGTGTATTTTATCCATCCGGTATTCAAGTTATCAATTAGAAATGTTGAACAATGCTGGACTAAGCACAGATCCCTGCGGCACTCTACTGCCAACATCCTGCCATGTTGAAATTGAATCATTGAAACTATTTTTAAAATTCATCTATCCTACCAATCCTCATTCCATCTAATTGTATTATTGGATAGTCCCTATCTCCCCATTATTTCCATAAGAGTGGCATGAGACAATTAGCAAAAAATGTTGCTAAAATGTCTATAATTTATATCCACAACCTTTCCTTCATCTACTAGTTTTGTAACCCTATCCAAAACATGAAAAAAAAGGTTAGTCTTGCATGACTGTTCTTGATGAAATCATACTGGCTCTTTGTAATCACCCAAGAAGGAGCCCAATTATTGTGTTCACCAGGATCTGTGCCTTCATCTGCATGAGCACTCTTGACACACCACCTCCCTGAGCCTTGGAAAGTGCTATTCAGGATTTGTGAAACAGAAAAATTTCACCACTTTCCCCATTGTGACCCAGGAGCAAGACATTAAAAATATGATGTTTGGAGTAAAATCTATTCAGTTTTTCTAATAAGTTCAAACAAATTCAACTGGAATAGCTGGATTCCTTGATAATAATAGCTAATAGTAATAACAGCTGGCAGTTATATAATGCTTTAAGATTTGCAAAGCACTATACAAATAATACCACATTTTATTCTTCTAATAACCCTGCTAGGTAAGTGCTATCATTATCTCCCATTTACAAATAAGAAAACTGAGTCAGTCATAGGTTAAGTGACTTGCCCAGGGTCAATTAGCTAGTAAGTATCTGGGTCCAAATTTGAATTCAGGTCTTCCTGAGTCTAGGACCAGTGCTCTACCCATATGGTCATCTAGCTGTCAAGTGTGGTACTAAGGATGAAAGTCAAATGGAATGTCGCAGGATCATTCTTGGACTAGATGGTCTCCAAGAATCCCTTTTACCTCTAAATCTAAGATGCTGTGAATGCTTCCTCGCCCCCAGTAGCTGGGTAGAATGATAGGTAGTATTTATGAATATTTTAAGATTTGCTTTATACATGTTATCTCAATTGATCCTCACAAGCAACCCTATGACGTAGGTGTTACTCTTAGCCTATTTTTAGAGATGAAGAAATTGAGCCCAGAGAGGTAAAATTACTTATGCAAGATCAATAGCCCAAGAATAACATAGCAAAGGAAGGATTTATGCACAGATCCTCTGACTTAAAGTTCAAGGCTCTATCCATTCTACAACACTGTCTTGTTTTCTGTTGTAAATATGCACACACATATGGCAATGCTGTTGAGTTTTGGGGAATAGAGCCCAAGAGATATTTTCTCCAAAGATGCCTTGGAATTAGTATCTAATTTCTGATAAGTGTATAGGAACATGGATCTAATACATGGAGCAGACCTTAGAATCCATTTAATGCTAACCCCTCATTTTCTAGGTCAGGAACCCAAGAACCCATGAGTTGAAGTGAATTGGCCAGGGCCATGTGGATAGGGAACATCAGAGGTAGAACCCATGTCTTCTGATGCCAATGCCTGGAATCTTTCCACTGAACCACATTTCCTCCTGATTATAATCATTCTTATTTATAGAACTTCTCTCTTAGACCCAGAATTATGTCCACTGAAGATATAGCAAATGTCCCTGTATGTATTCCAAAGATGAATACCATCAAGGGACCAGGTTGACCTCCTTGGTGCAATTTCATCTTTTTAAATATTTTAAAATTCAAGAGCTGCAAATAGTAGTAATCATGCCCACCTTCTTCTCCCATCTGCTCATCCTCCTACCTCTCACATTTAGCATAGGGGCATAATTATCCTGCAAAGGATTGTGGCCTCACTCTCACGATTTTCAGATCTCCAAACCTTTCTCTGGGCACGACCTCCTGTAAGGTTGCCAGCAATGGCAGGTATTTCACTTAAGGGGATTGCCCAGTAATTGTTCAGGATCCAGTGCAGAGGACAGTTATTCTAACCTACAGATGGGCCTGATTGAGTTCTTCATGGCACTGCCAGTTTCATTAACTAGTGGAGTGGGAAAGAGGGACATTTGAAAAACAAATAAGGCAAAAGACCAGGGATTAAAGTACACACGCTATTTCTTCTAGGCGTCTCTTTTTGAGTGCTGGAATTGAAATCAATGAACTTGGATTGGAATCCTGCCTGGTTTTGGGCAGGTCACTTATCTGGGTTCCAATGAGGAGTTTAAGTTCCACATGACCTTTTAGGTCCTGACTGGTGCTAAATCGATGGTCCTATCATGACTTTTTCTGAGAATCAGATGGACTGGAAGGGACTGTAGAGATTCACTAACCAAACTCTCCATATTGTTGTCAGTCACGTCTAACTCTCTGTGACCCCCTTTGGGGTTTGCTTGATAAAGATACTGGAGTGGTTTACCATTGCCTTCTCCAGCTCATTTTACAGACAAGGCAACTGAGCCAATAGAGTTAAGTGACTTGCCCAGGGTCACATAACTAGTAAAGTGTCTGAGACTAGATTTGATATTTTCTTGGCAAAGAGTCTAGACAGGTTTGCCACTTCCTTTTCCAGCTCCTTGTACAGATGAGGAAACTGAGGCAAAAAGGGCTAAATGATTTTCCCAGGGTCACACAGCTAGTAAATGTCTGAGGCTGGATTTGAACTCTGGTCTTCCTGACTCTAGGTCCAGCATTTGATTCCCTGTCTCATAATAGCTAGCTAATGATAGCAAATGGCACTTACATAGCATTTATATAGCACCTTCAGGTTTGCAAAGTGCTTTAAACATATTGTCCCATTTGATTCCTCTAAACCAAAAGTGTCAGACTACATGGACCTAGCACATTCTCTAATACAGAAAAACCAGATTAAAATATAATTGGGAAATATTAAACAAAATAAATGAAATTACTGTAAAACATAGATAATGCTCATTTGTGATTTTCTAAGTCAATAAAGGATTCTTACATATGATTTAGTGCCTTCCTTGTTTATTTCAGCATGATACCACTGCTTTAAATAACTCTGTGAGGTGGGCGTTATTATGATCCCCATTTTTCAGGAGAGGAAACTGAGTCTGAGAAAGGTCAGATGACTTGGCTGGGTTCAGGGAGGATTTAAACTCAGGCCTTCCTGTCTCCAAGCCCCGCACTTTCTTTGCTCTGGCACCTAGCTCGCTCATTTGACCCCCAGGGATCTTCTAGTCTGTATTCTGTTAACTCAGCTATACTTACACATAATCTTTAGTCAACCAGTCAATCACCTAAGACCGTTGGAAAACACGTATTTCTGATGGTCTTAGGAATCGAGACACAGCTCCTCTATCCACCTCCAGGAAGGTCCGCCCACATGCAGATACGCCCACATACAAATATTAAAGGATCCCGGGATTAGGAAGGTTGAGAACCACTGTCTTAGAAACTTATTACTAGCTGTGCACTATGCTAAGAGCTGGTGGATTCAAAAAAAGATAAAAACCAAGTCCCTGCCCTCAAGGGGCTTTCATTCTTATGTAAATAATCAGATACAAACAAGATTTACACAGAAGGAATGGAAGGAAAGCCCAGAGAGGAAGGCATTGGCAGGAGGGAGGTAAGGGCAATGGGGAAAGTGGGTTTGAAGTGAGTCTTAAAGGAAACCGGTGTCATGAATAGGCAGACATGAAGAAGAAAAGCATTAGAGGCATGGGTCCAGCCAAGGCAAAATCGTGGAGATGGAAGTGTCACATGTGAGAAACAGCAAGGAGGCTGGTGTAGCTAGATAATACATAGTGCATGGATGGGAGTGAACTATAAGAAAACTGGAAGGGCAAGAAGGTTGAGAAGGAGGTGTTATTTTTAATAAAGGAAGTATTCTTTTATCCTGGAGGTAATAGAGAACCACCAGATTTAATTGAGGGAGGCAGTGAGTGGTATGATGACCTGTGCCTTAGAAAATCTCTTTGGCAGCTGAGGAGTAGATGGACTGGAGTGAGGATTGACTTGGGCAAAGAGACCAGTTAATTAGAAGGCTATTGGCAATAATCTAGAAGAGAAATATTGAAGGCTTGAACTAAGGTCGAGACTGTGTGAATGGAGAGGAAGCAGTGTCACTCCAACTGTGCTCTGGCTGCATCTGACAACACCTGGAGTATTGCATTTTGGAAGCCGTGTGTTAGGAAGGACGCTCCAAAGTTGGAGAGTGATGAGAGAGGGCAGGCTGCGTGGTGAAGGGCCTCAGTATGGTAATATGAAGATTGAATGAGGGAATTGGGGATATTTAGCCTGGAGAAGAAACTTGGTGGGGGAGGGGAGTGACAGGTGAGGAGGAGAATGCTAGATTTTTCAGGTATTTGAAGGGCTGTTGTGTGTTAACTTGTGCCACATATCCTAAGGGAAGAACCTGGAGCAAAGGGTAGAAATTGCAAAGAGGCAAATCTAGGCTCAGTATGAAGGGGGAAAACCCCTAATTGATTGGAGCTATTTAAAAATGGAATGAGAGGTTTGAATGGGAGGGGAGAGGGAGTAATGGTAGTTTCTCTTTACTGTTGGTCTTTAAGCAATAGATAGTTCCCCGTCTCCTTACCAGGTATACTGTAGTGGGGATACAAGCAAAAAATTGGATTGGATGGCCACTGTTCTCCTTTCCAGTGTCGTGATTTTGTAATTCTGCATCTAGTGGCCTCAGTTTCCCAGGTCCTGAGATGATAACTTCTTTCTGTTTTATCTGAGCAAATTTTTCTAATTTAGAAATAAAATATCTACAGGAGACTATCATCTCTTGCTTCAGTAGGTTGTACTCTCCTAAACTTGGTCATGGAAAAGAAACCAAACCAGTGAACCCATTCTAGTGCCTCGTTCCCTAGGCTCCTGAAGGTAGAAGGAAACATCTGACAAAGATAGTTCATGCATATCTTTGAGTGGCTGTTCCCTGAATGTAGAGTTTTCAAAATGGGAAAAAGAGGGAAAGGGGAAACTCTTGAATTGCTTAAGCAAAGGGTTAAATGAGCATGATGATTGCTTACTATTGTGTGAGGTAAGGGCAGCTAGGTGGCGCCATAGTGCATAGAACACTGGACTTGAAATCAGGAAGCCTCATCTCCCTGAGTTCAAATCTGCCCTCATACACTTACTAGATGTGTGACACTGGACAAGTCAATTCACCGATGTTTGCCTCAATTTCCTCACCTGTAAAATGGAGATAATAATAGCACCTAGCTCCTAGGGTTGCTGTGAGGATCAAATGAGATTATATGTGTGTATAAATAAAATATATGTATAAATAAAATATACACATATACATACACACATGCATATACATATATATATATATATACATACATACATACATACATACATACAGGGAAGGCAAGGCAATGAGGTTAAGTGACTTGCCCAAGGTCACATAACTAGTAAGTGTCAAGTGTCTGAGGCTGGATTTGAACTCAGCTCCTCCTGACTCCAGGCTCCATGCCCTATACACTGCATCACCTAGGTGCCCCAGGAGATAATATTTTAAAAGAACTTTGCCATATAATAGCTATTATTATTATTATTAAACCACTTGTGTATGTGCTCTCAACAAATTCAACACATTTGTTAAGCACTTCCTTTGTGCAAGGCCCTGGGGCATACAAGACATGCAGTAACTCCCCAACACACACACAGACACAGTCTAATATATTACATTCTACTGGGGATGGGGGAGGGATACAACATAGATATAAGTCAAAACAGGGTTATTTGAGAAGAGAGAAAGCCCTGATAACTGAGGGAAGGGAGGGGGCAGGAAAGGCTTCCTGGATCAGGAGACACCTGGACTTTGCATCAAATAAAGTTAGGAATACTGCAGGGGGCTGGGGGAAAGGGAAGATTAGAAGGGAGATGCATTGTAGGAATGGGGAGAAGCTCTTGTGACAGCTCAAATAGGTTAAGGTCTAATGCTCAATCCAAGGAGCTAGCAGGTCATTCTGAAGATATACAGAATATATTATAGGGCAACAGTGGACCAGATATACCTGGAAGGTACGTGGGAGCCAGATCATGGCTTTAAATGCCAGGCTGATGAGTTTGTGTCTTATCCTGGACACAAGAGGAAATCATGGAAGGTTTTTGAGAAAGGAGATGACGTGGTTAGACCTTTGCCTTTGGAAGGTTATTTACTACCTATGCAGATTGATGAGGGGAGAGCCTGAAAGTTGGGCTGTTGATTCAGAGGCTATCAAAATTGTTCAGGTGATGAGAGTCTGAGCTAGAGTGATGTATGAACGAATGGAGGAGAGGGGGACAAATGTGAGAGCTGCTACAAAGGCAGGATGGAAAAAATTGGCAATTGATTGGATAAGGGGATGAAGGAGTGGGAAGAGTCAAAGATGATGCCAAAATTGTGCTTTGTGTTCCTGGAAGGTTAGTTGTGCTGTCTTTATCAGAAATAGGGAGGTTTGGAGAAGATGGTGAGGATTTCTTTCTTTTTCCCCCCATTGTTTTTTTTGGTTGGGAGGAGGGAAGGGAGATGTTACAGTATGACTGGGGAATGTTGAGTTTGAGATACTTATAGGCCATCTAGTTATAGATATTCAACTGACAGTTAGTGATTGGAGTTCATGAAAGAGAGTAGCAACAGTTATATACTGTAGATCTTGGCGTCATCTGCCAAGGAAAGATAATTGAACCTGAAGTAGCAGATGAGATCACTGAGAGAGAGGGTAGGGACAGGAGAGGGCACAGGACAGAATCTTGGGGGACTTCCAAGATTAGGAAGTGGGACAAGATGATCCAGCAGATGAGACAGAGGTGGGGCTAGACAGGTAGGAGGAGAATCATGTGAGAACAGTGTCACAAAAGCCAAGGAAGGGGAGGAGTCATATGAATGAAGGCATCAGAAAGGGTTATTGAGTAGGACATTTTAATATCATTAAAAGTAGCAGAGAGGCCAAGAAGGATGAAGACTTTAAAAAAAAGGCACTGGGTTCAGCAATTAAGCAATCTTTGGTAACTTCAGAGAGAACAGCTTCTGTTGAGTGTTGGGGTCAGAGGCCAGATAAGTAAGTGAGCAGAAAGCAGGCAAATGAAGGCAAAGGAGTATAGATGGCCTTTTCAGTGTGAAAGAGAGAAAATAGAATATAGGCCAATACATTCTCATTTTTAGTAGTTATTGTTGCTAGCTAGGAGCTAATTATGTCACATATGGCTGTCCATTATGGGTATGAGGGAGGTGGGGAGAAGTTCTAATAGCCCTCTTCACTCATTCACTTCTCTCCTATATTGCAACTATCTCTGTCTTCAGAAATAGTAGACCCAGTCCTGGACACCAGTATCTCCCCTTTCAATATCAAAGAATCACAACCTTTTGAGTTGGAAGGGACCTTAGAAGTCAACTCTCTGCAGATGAGGAAATTGGGGCCCTGAATACATACAGTAACTTGCCCAGGATCACATAGCTAGTAAGTGTCTGGGGACAGATTTGAATTCAGGACTTTCTGACTCCCAGTCCAGTGCTCTGTTCAATGTGCCACCAACTGTCTTGTGTATGATGGATAAGGGAGATGACCTCAGAAAGAGAGAGGGGGAGTTTACCTGCTGATTGGACACTGGCTGAGCCAATCCATAGTCTCTCTCCTACTGTGTGTATATGGTGGGGGGGGCAGTAGGGAGCAGTAGGGAGTACATTGTTGGGTCATTCATTAACTTGAGGTAACTTGAGAAGGAAGAAGGCACTGATAATTGGAAGAGGGAGGAAGATCAGGGAAGGCATTCCATTTCTCCCTCTCTCCTCTCTTGGGGAAGGCCAGACACATTGGAGAAGGACACTGCTTCAGCAGATCTCCAGTTGTAACTATACCAGGTGTAGTCTAGGTCTCCTCCTTCCCCCATCCTATCAACATCTCCCATTAATGGGGAGGTCTTGGTCCAGCCAAGGGCTGGAACTGGCAGGTGCATTGGAGGGCTGAGGTTCCCATTGGAGCTCTCCTCTGGGAACAAACAATTTCCCACTTTCTCTTTCCTATGTTCAGGCAGAAAGCTCAGGGAGGTTTAAATATTAAGGGCTACCAATTATACCCATCCTCTTGCCCACTCTCTCCCCTCCTGCTATACTAACTTCTGTAATAAGTGTCCAGAAATGTCCAGAACATTGCAGCAAAGTCTACCAAGGGAAGAAGAGAGCCCCATCTCTGATGTCCCCAGAATGCTGGACAGAGCATTGGCGTTGGGAATGTAGGCAATTCCACCATCTTACCTTGTTTACTTTTCAACCTTAGCCAAACTCCCAGCAGAGAGGCTCCTGGAAAGTAGAGCTCTTCCTCCCTTGAGTCCAGACATGAGTCCAATCTCACCATCAAACTCCATCATTTTCTTTTTCCTTAGAGGATTATAAGACCTGTAAATAGCCCTTCAAAATTCCTTCGCTGGACCAAAGCCCTATTCCTCCCCGTTCTCCCACTTCCCTTCCAATCTAGTTAGAACTCTGGGTTTCAGACTTCTTAATTATATGTAAAAAACCAGACGCCATGGAAATTATGCTTGTGAATAAATATTTACACTGTGTGCTATCATCCAGACATGCAAATACAAACTTGTGGTTCCTTTGCTTTGAATTGTGAGCATAGAGTGAAAGGCGCCAGAGATTCTCGGGAGGAAATGAGAGAGATGCGTGTTCTTAGAGGGAGTGGTGTCCACAAAGCTGGTAGAACAGCAATTTCGGCATGTTAGAGTAATGTGACAAATGGCTTACAGATGCTCTCGGCATTATCCAAACAAGTGCAGCATCTCTGAGCCCAGCATAATAAGTGTTTGCTTGATTTACTTTAATTATGGAATATGCATAAGTTAGTAGGTTTTTGTTGGTGGCTTTGATAAATGTGACCTTAAAAGCTGCTTTGGTATTTCACAGGGTCTATGAGTTTGTTGGAGTGGGAGTTCCTTCTAGTGACATAGATTCCATCCCTACCATGGTGATGATGGTACAGGTGATATTGATATATCTCACAAGGGTTTGCAGAGTGCTTTAAACACATTATTTCATTTGATCTTAAATTTCATTTACCACCTCCATGCCTTTGCCCCAGGTTGTTGCTCATGCTTGGACTGTCTTATCAAATCCCCAGTTTTTCAGTTTAAATGCCACCTTAGAGGTGAAGCTTCTCCTTTTTCCCTCAGCTGTTATCTCCTCCCCCAAGAAATAACCTTGTAATTATTTTGCATATAATTATTCTGAGGCAGTGTATATAATGCTTAGAGAGCTGGCTTTCCAATCCGTGAAGAACTGGCTTTCAGTCCTGCTCTGATCCCTACTGGCTGGGTGACCCTGGACAAGTCACTCCCCCAGTCTTCCTTAATGCTAGTGCCTTCCCTCTGTTGACTACCTCCGATTAATTTTGCCTACGATTTGTTGATTTGTTTGTTAATAGCTATTTGCATGTTGCCTCTTCCGTGAGACTGAGCTCCTTGAGAGCAAGGAATTTTTTAAAATTTTCTTTGTAGCCCCAACACTTTGCATAGTGCCTGACACATAAGCAGATGTTTAATAAATACTTGTTAAGAGACTGATTTCTGTGCTTTAGATATTTCTAAGACTATAATGTACTGATCTGCATTGGCAGAGGGAACTTCTTCAACTGAGAGTTACTTCCACATGTGAAATGATAGGCCCAGTCCCTAGAACTATAAAATTATTCTGTATAGAGATGGAATATAGTCACTCCAGTGGTTCCCTGTTGCCTGTAGAAAAAAATCGAGACGTTTTCATTTTGCTTTCGCCCCATCATCCCTGGAACTCATTTCCTCCTCGACTCAGTCTGTTGATGTCTCTGACTTTCTTTCAGTCCCAACTAAAACCCTACCTTCTACAGAAAGTCTTCTCCAACCCCTCTCAATTCCAGTGCCTTCTCTCTCTTAATTGTTTCCTATTTATCCTGTATATAGCTTGCTCGTACGTATTGGTTTGCATGTTTTTCCCCCATTAGATTGTAAGCACCTTGAGGGCAGGGACTATCTTTTGCTTCTTTTTGTATCCCTAGTACTTAGCACAGGTACATAAAAATGTTGATTGATTGGCCCCGACCTGTCTTTCCAGTCTCATTATAGGAACTTGTTACACAAAACTCCTCCTGTAGTTTAGATAGAATGGCCCTCTCTCTGTCCTCCACGAAGGGAACGAAGCCTTTCTTGATCCAGTGTTAGCATTCTCCCTTCCAAACTACTGGGTATTTATTTAGTATTTGTTCTGCATATACTGACATATGTATGGTGTTTTCCTTGAAAAATATCCGAACATCATGTGTAGTTCTTGTCTCATTCTTGGTATGTGACGTACACACCAAGGCTGAGTGATGAGTATCACTCGGTTGATTGTCTACATATACCATAGAAGACCATAGGATGTAAGCTTCTTTAAGTCAAGGAATGTTGCATTTATTTCTCTGTAGTTCCAATATTGAAGGCAGCTAGGTGGAGCAATGGGTAGAGTGCTGGGCCTGGAGTCAGGAAGACCTGAATTTCAAATGTGGCCTCAGATACTAATTAGCTGTGTGACCCTGGGCAAGTCACTCAGTCCTGTTTGCTTCAGTTTCCTCATCTGTAAATGAGCTGGAGAAGGAAATGGCAAACCACTTGAGTATCTTTGCCAAGAAAACCCCAAATGGAGTCACGAAGAGTTGGATACGAATGAAACAGCCAAACAATAGTCCTCAGACCTAGTATGCGGGTTGGCACATAGTAGTGAAGAAAATATTCTGTACTATTAACTATGCTCCAGGAACTGTAGTAAGTGCCTTAAAAAAACCAACCAAACAAACACTGGCATCTCATTTGATCCTTATAACCGCTCTGGGAGGTAGGGAGGTGGTATTATTATCTTCATTTTACAGATGAGGAAACTGAGGCTTACCACAGTGATTTTTCCAGGCTAAGACAGACACAAAGTGTTAGGGATAGTATTGGAACCCTGTGTCTCTTAGCTCTAAGACTAAGGTTCTTTCCATACGATGCCGCCTTAATCCATGCTTTGGCACATGGTCTTACTGCATTGCTATGGTTAAAACAACAACAAAAAAAACAAACAAACAGAAAATCCCGTAATCCTTTAGTAACCAATTGGATGATGAATCTCTGCAAGCATCTTTAACTGGGCTGGTTCTGGTCTGACAAGCGCTTTTTGCTTCTAGGCCCCTTTATGCAAAGTTCATTCATTTGGGTAGGATCTGCCACTATTTTGCATGTTGCAATTGCAAAATAATAAATTTATTTATACATTTATGTAAAATTTATTTATTCATTCATTAATTTGTTTATTTGTTTACTTACATACTTGTTTGTTGGTTGTTTGGTTTGTACCTGGTTTGTGATTTCATTTGTTGGGAGAACTCTAGGTGAGCAAACTCCTTCTACCAATGTAGACCAGTTTATAATTATAAACTATTTCTCGAAAAGTTAAATGACTTGTCCAGATTCACCTAGCTAATATATCTTAGGGGCAGGATCTGGCAACTTACATTCTCTCCAGATATTGGCATATCTGCATATACTATCAAATATTTATTATGTACTATCAAATATTTATTATTATTGATTACAAATAAATACACAATATTAGTGATACATATATATACCTA
>CM053580.1:556579030-556603665 GCA_028627135.1 Pseudochirops cupreus
TATGCTGGAAATCTGGAGAATCTTCATAGAATTTGTTCACTTTTTCATCCTCTGCAAAAGATGCTGACTTATTACCTGGAATTATCTGCACGGAAATCTGCCATTGTATGTATCTTATGAGCCCTAAAAGGCAAAATGACCGAGGTTACCAGGTTACAATGTGATTCGTTGCCTTTGAATCCATAGTCAAACCAGCTAGTCCACTTCTCATATTTTTATCTCCAAAGAGAACCTCTGAATCATTATTCTATTTGGCCACACTAATTTATATTTATATATTATAAATATTTTATATTTATATTTTATATTCTAGAAGAATGTCACTAGAGGTGTGCTTCAGTTCCTCCAATAATGAATAATGTGTCAACTCAGGTTGTTGGACAGAGAACACATATCTAATGTGCCCAGGTTGTCTCTTCATTGGTCTTAGATCAGTGCTTGACCTATAGGAAGTATTTAATAAATGCTTTTCCCTTCCTTTTCTTTCCTTCCCTTTTCCTTTCCCCTTCCCTCCTTTTTCTCTATTAAACATAAATTACTTTGTATTTGAAAAACTCATTTAATACATTCAATCTCAAAGATGAATTTCTATGTAAAATGTTATAGCAGCTTAGTAATTATTCTCTGTTTTCCCTTTTGTTATTTGTCCACTTGTCTTTGTTCTCTCTGTTAATGTTTTTCATTTATGTAGTTGAAGTCCATATTATGTTGATGGTCCTGGTTCTGCTTTCTTTGTTTATTATTACTTTATATGTCTTCTGAAATTTCCTCATATTTCTCAGTTGTATTATTTTTAAATTTGTATCATTCCATTCCATTGACATACCATATATTATTTAGGGCTAAGTATTTTAAAATACATAATAATAATAATAATAATTAAGAGAGGACAACATGTGTTATAATGGATCAAGACTGGCTTCTAGGGTCAGAAAGACAGGGGTTCAAGTCCTGTATGACACATACTGGCTGTGTGACCCTAGGTTAGTCACATAACTACTTTATACTTAGGTCCAACAGGTGTTGATCTGTATTGGTAGATGAAATTCCTCTTTAGGAGCTTCCTACAATGATAACGTGTTATTGTTAGTTTTAATAACTTTTATAAAGTGCATTACGATTTACGATGTATTTCCTCACAGCATTTCTCTGAGGTAAGCAATGTAAACACCATTTTACAGATGAGGAAACCTGCCCTGAAAGGGTAAGTGACTTGTCTGTGACCACACAGTTAATTAAATGTCAGAACCAGGATTCTAATCCAGCTGTCCTAGGTCCCTTTTCCAACAGACTGTGCCATACATCAAGCAATGGTAGTGAAGTTGAATTGTAATGGTGAATAAAGTGACAGTGTAGCTAGGTGACGTCGGCTAGAGTTCCAGGTCCAGAGGCAGGAAGACTCCTCTTCTAGAGTTCAAATCTGGCCTCAGACACTAGCTATGTGACCTTGGGCAAGTCACTTAATCCTCTTTGCCTCAGTTTCCTCATCTGTAAAATGAGCTGGAGAAGGAAATGGCAAACCACCCCAAATGGGGTCATGAACACTGAAAAATATTGAAAAAGTAACTGAACAGAAAGAAATGCAAAGTTGAGTGCTTTATTCTTTAGCTTGTCATTTCTAGGTGCTGTTGTCTTTTTGGGGGTGGAGGAGTGAGGATTGTAAGCCCTCTTCAGGGGTCCTAGAGATCAGCTGCTTTCTCCTCACTGCTATGTATGCTCTATACCAGAAATGGGACTTATATAGCCACTGACTAACATGGAGGGAATTTGTTGCTAGTTATTACAAATGGATTTCTGCTTCTTCTGAACTTTCAATGAATTCTGTAACAACATTTTAAGTACCTATTATGGGCAGCACACTGTGGAGATACAAAACCAAAAAAATAAGACAGTCCCTGCAGGTCAGTAATTATAATCTACTGGAGAGGGGAAGCGATTTAACCTTATACAGGGTAAGAAAATACAAATTTATTTGAGAAGGGAGAGAAAGCTAATTATGGGATGGAATGCATTAGGAATCAGGGAAGATTTCATAAAAGAAGTAGCCCTGATCTAAACCTTGAAAGTTGATAAGCACAATGGGAGACAAGAACAGAAGCTGGCTTGCTAAAGTTGGAGAGGTAGGGGAAGGGAATGCTTGGATTTAAGGAAGAGTTTTTTTGGTACAGTTGACCTGGACAGGATACTCTCATTCTATTTTTCTTCACTGCCCATCATACCCACTCTCTCCCAAATGGAGATTGTCTCTGATTTGGAATCTTGAAGCTTCCAAGAGTTCTGGTTCCTATGGACCTCCAGCAGCAATAAAAATCCAGCTATGAAAATGAGATCAGATTAGGTCTTTTATCATATATAGTCATGTATATTACATATAATATGATAAATTCATCCTTATATAGTATTATTATCGTCTTAGTCTAGTAATGGTATGTTGGTGTTGATATCCTGTTGAGCAGAGTTATTGGAAGAATCCCATGTCTATTTTTTCATTTTACCCTTTTGTGGGCAGCACTACTCCTTTCCAGCTACTTCCTTGGTTCCTCAGCTGTGACTCTCTCCATTCACTTCCTCAGCTCTTTCCCTTGGAAGAAGTGGTTTTCCTTTCAAACTTGCAATAGAACAGCAATGGAAAGGCTAAGTGGCCAAGGCCCATCCCCACCTCCCACCCTCACCACCTAAAGCTGCTGACTCATTTACCTAGACAGATTGGGGTCTAAGTTTATTTCTGTGCCGTGTGAAGTTATACAAAAAAATGAACCAATAGTTCCCTTTCTGAAGTTTGAGCTCTCAGTTTGAGAATCTCTTTCTTTCTCTACGCCTTTCCTCCATGCACACACACACACACACACACACACACACACACACACACACACACACACACACACACACACACTTGCAGGAAAGCCAATGCCAAAGTTGTACATTTCTTTCCTCCTGGGTAATCTCTCACCCATAGCTTCTCCCTCTCTGCTGCATTTGCATAAGAAAGCACACAGATCAGCATCGCCAGGCTTAACAACCTGGATCTTAAAGTTTACTATAAAAACAAGGTTAAAAGCAAGATAAATAAACTTTCAAGTCCAGGGAATAGGTACCTGATTTGAGGAAGTGAGAGGGAGTGAAAAGAGCAGAGATCTTAGAAAAAAGCAGCCGCACCCAGATGTACCGTGTGATTTTGGAGTATTTCACCGGGGAGCCCGTCAAAGCAAGTCCACATCTGCCTGGAGGGGTTGGATTAGATTACTTTTAAGGTGTCTTTTGGGAAACTAGGTGGCACTATGGGTAGAATGCTGGGATTGGAAAGAGAGAGACTTATTTTCCCATGTTCAAATCCAGCCTCAGACACTTACTAGCTGTCTAACCTTGGGCAAGACCCCATTTGCCTCAGTTTCCTCATCTTCATCTGTAAAATGAACTGGAGGAGGGAATGGCAAACTGCTCTAACATCTTAGCCAAGAAAACTAGAATTGGGGTCAACAAAGAGTCAGATGTCACTGAAACACCCAAAGAACAAAACCAACCAAAGTTCCCTTTCAGTTATGAATCTTTGATTCCATGATGATTACCTATGATTTTTGCTTTCCTAGCCTGACCACTTGTTGGGGCTGTTTCTAGGGAACCCTGTTCATGAAGTGACCTTCTTTCCACTTTCCATCTTTCACGAATTGGCTGCCCCTAGTCTGGAGAGAATAGGTCTGTGAGTCACCTCAGCCTGCGTCTGACACGCTTTTAGTTAGGGCAAATTCTCAACACACTGAGTGAGTAGGGTGATGCTGGGAATTTCTACCACATAGGACTGGACTTGGTATCAAGGAGACCTGAATTTTAATCCATCCTTTAAGATTTTCTAGTTGTGTATGGGGAAACCTTTTAACCTGTCTGAGCCTCAGTTTCCAGATCAGTCATATGGGGATAATAATACCCAGAGCACCTACTTCACAGGGTTGTTATGGGGTTCAAATATATAATGTCTGTAAAATATTTTAAACATTTTATTTTTTAAAAATATTTTTTTTCTCCAATTACATGTTAAAACAATTTTGAACGTTCTTAAAAAATTTTGAGTTTCAGATTCTAATCCTCCCTCCTTTCCTCCCCAAGATGGAAAGAAATCTGGTATAGGTTGTACATAAAAGTGCTCTATAAATGGTAGTTATTGGTATTCTTGGCATATCACTATTATAATTATTCCTGATAGAGGATGTGTGGGACAGAGAACAAGTTTCCAGGAAGATTTGGCAAAGCAGGAAGAGTGCACAGGAGCCTGGATAGGAAGCAGGTGCTAGGAAGCTGAGGTTGGAAAGCTGCTGGGGGCGTTCTTTCCTTTTGAGTTTCAAGTAGCTGAGGTCATGCTGGCCTCTGGGAGAGCTTCTTCACTGGTGTGCAAGGCTATCAGTCCAGAGTCTAATATGGCTTCTGTTTGCTGTCAGTGACCTGTAAATAAACTTGTTCATTCTTTGGCCTTGGTGAGTCAGGTACTCACCAAAACAGAAAAAAAAAAACCTAACAAAAAAAGGGAAGCAAACAATTTGAGACTGCATAAAGAGGCATGGTGTCCTGGCTTGAGGGCTTCACTGGATTTTCCCTTAGGCAGGGGTGGGGAACCTGCCTTGTGGCAACATGTGGCCCTCTAGGTCCTCAGGGGCAGCCCTTTGACTGAATCCAAACTTTACAGAACAAATCCCCTTTATAAAAGCATTTGTTCTGTAAAATTTGGACTCAGCCAAAAGGCTGTACTCGAGGACCTGGAAGACCACATGTGGCCTCCAGGCTGCAGGACCCCTATCCCTGTGGACTTAGGGCATTTCTGCTGTAGGACGCTTTAAGAAGGATGTAAATAAGCTGAACAGTGTCCAGAGAAGGACATCCAGGATGGTAAGGGACCTTGAGACTATGGAGTTCACTGGAACTAATTAAGGATATTTAACTTGGGGGAAAATATATATATGTGTGTGTGTTAGAAGATATGGTGGGGACAATAGTCACCCTCAAGTATCTGAAGGGCTATTACTGAGAACAGACTTTAGATTTTTGCTGCTAGCCCCCAGAGAATAGGAGTGCATGGTGGAAATAGCAGAAAGGAAGGTTTAGATTTCACATAAGGAAAGGCTTACTACCAATTTACACTATCCAGAAATGGAATGGACTGTCTTGGGAAGGTTTCCTCTAAGAAAAGTCAGAATGGTTGATTATTAGATATATTATATGGGGGAATTATCCTGGCATGCTTTGATAAATGTTTCTGAGCTGCCTTTCAGTTCTTACATCCTCTGATTCCACTTCTAAGGGAGCCGTGGGGCTAGTAGCCTACCTGGGGGTGCTGAGCAAGGATTTCTCACATGATCTGGAGGCAATGTGCCAGAGAAGCAAGAAGGGCCCCTTAAAGCATAGCCAGACCTTGCTGGAGACAACTTCTGACCCCAAGACTTGTTTGAATTTGGAGTCAGACAACTTTGTTCTGTATCACTGACCTGTGCCTTACTAACTTTGGTCCCTTGGGTTAATAACAGTGCTAACA
This sequence comes from Pseudochirops cupreus, assembly GCA_028627135.1. Taxonomy (NCBI): domain Eukaryota; kingdom Metazoa; phylum Chordata; class Mammalia; order Diprotodontia; family Pseudocheiridae; genus Pseudochirops; species Pseudochirops cupreus. The sequence continues at coordinate 556,584,549 of CM053580.1, forward strand.
ACCATAGCAATTACAATAGCTAACATTCGTTGTTGGGTCATTTTCAGTGGTATCCACCACCTAGCTGCTCCATCAGCTTTGGTTACCATTACAACTCAACTTTGCTACGATCGCCCAATTTATGGCACAGTCTGTTGGAAAAGAAAGTCCCTCGCTATTTGTTAAGTACTCACTATATTTCAGGCATTGTGCTAAGCGCTTGAGGATGCAAAGAAAAGGAAAAGAAACAAAAAAAAACCCCAAACCCCAAAACATAGACCTTGTCCTCAAGGAGCTCACATTCCAATGGGGAGAACTTTATATGTTCAAGATATTTACAGCTTAAATAGAAGATAATCTCCGAGAGAAGGAACTAGAGACTGTGGGAACCTTCCTGCAGAAGATGTGATCTGAGCTCCCCCCAGCTGCTTCTTGGGGCTACTCCTGGGGTACTGCCTATTGGAGGGGGGGAGGGCTGAGTCTTGGGGGAGCCCAGGGAAGTGAATATGCAGAGGTGAGGGAGAAGAACATTACAGGTCTGAGGGGCAGCTGATGCAAATTCCCATGGAGACGGGAAGCGAAGTGTGGTGTACAAGAAACAGCATGTAGTTCAACTTGTACTTGAAAAGAAATCCTATATGTGGGGAGCTGGTTTTCCTTCAAAACAAAGACTTTAGGATCAGATATCTAGAGCTTGAGGCAGCTGGTTATTGTTGTTGTTCAGTATTATCTAATGCTCCATAACCCCGTTTGGGGTTTTCTTGGCCAGGAATACTGGAGCAGTTTGCCATTTCCTTCTCCAGCTCATTCTACAGATGAGGAAACTGAGGCAAACAGGATAAGGTGACTTGCCCAGGTCACACAGCTAGTATTTGAGACTAGATTTGAACTCGGGCCCTCCTGACTCCAGGATGCTCTAACCACGGTGCCATCTAGCAGCCGCCCTAGAAGGACCTTAGAGGTCATCTAATAGTAGTTAACATTCCTATAACACTTGAAGATTTATGAAGCTCTTTACATATTAACTCATTTAATCCTTCTGACAACGCTGAGAGGTGGATGCTGTAATTCAATCCCCACTTTACAAATGAGGGAACTTCGACACAGAAAGATTAAGAAGTGGTTTGCCCAGCGTCACATAATGAATAAAAGTGTGAGATAGGATTTGAGCTCAGGTCTCCCTGATTCCAAGTTGAGTGCTCCATTCACTGAGTTGCCCAGTTGCCCAAATTCCCCTGTCAAATTGCTCTTCCTAAAGCTCAGGCCTGACCATGTCATCACCCTTCTCTCTCTACCCCTCCATACATACACACACACACTTAGTTAACAGGAAAAATTGGAAATACTCGATGAGAGAAGGCACTAGCATTGAAGGACCACCAGGAGAGGCTTCCTATTGAGGGTGGGATTTTAGCTGAGCCTTGAAGGAAGCTGAGGAATCCCGGCAGCTTCGCGTCTGCTGCTCTGCCTGATTTCAGCTCCACTGAACAAGATGACCAGTGCAGGGTGCCCCCTGCTACCCTTCCCCCTTACATTCCTGCCTCCTTTTGGTGTTACCTCTCCTTCTCATTAAATTTCAAGCTCCTTGAGGGCAAAGACTGTCTTTCTTTTTATTAATTGCATCCTCAGCACTTAGCACCATGCCTGGCACATAGTAGGTACTTCTGGATTGGAGAAGGGAGATCACTCCAGGCATGGGAGACAGCCAGTGAAAATGTCTGGAGTCAGGAAATAAGGGTAGTTGATACAAGGAACAGCAACGCCATCATTGTCACTGGATCCAAGAGCACTTTGGGAGAATGTAAAGTGTGAGAAGACCAGAGCAGGGAGCAGGTAAAGAGGGACTTTGAACGCGCATGCTAAGCTCCTAGTTCACAGGTGAACACTGTCCTGTCTCTGGGAGTCTGGGTCACTGCTTGAGTGCTCACTCCCAATTTCATTTTCAATTATTTCCCAAACCTGTTTTGATTTTGACAGAGAAAATCCTCCAATCAGAAGCACCAGAAGATGAAAACAAGCAACAGTTGCCATGGAGGCACAATGGTTAGGATGCCGGCAGGCCTTTTAAGAGGATGCTTTTACCCAGCACTGCTGAGCCCATTGCAGAGAGGGCAAGGGCAGAGTTGGGACTACATTCAGATCTCTTGTTTGTCTTGCTGTGATCAGTCATGGTTGGCACAGAAAATTTTCCTTTGAAGAGTTCCCTTTTTAATTATGGTGAGTCCATGTGTCCTACCTTAGAATCCATGTCTAAGTCATAGAGAGGGAAGATATTGGCCTCCAAATGGTAATTTGCAATTAGAGAAGAGGTAGGGAGAAGGGGGATTGACTGGAGTGGCAGTGAGAAGGTATTGTCAGGAGTAATGGGATGAAATTGAGCAAGGCAGAATGTAGGCCGGATAATAACAGGAGAAATCATTTCTCGCCTGTGGGCTAGTCACATCAGGGAAGGGCTGGGAGGCCTTTTGTGAGAAAAGAAGAAAACTGGGCTAAACTCAAAACAGTCTATTACCCCGTAGGGAAGCATCCCAACTCCTTGGGAGTGGGAGGTGAAGTTGTCCTTCCAATTCATTGCTAATTTCCATGATTCAAAATGTAAATTCCAAAGAGAAATGTTGAGGCAACCTATTAAATATGAGGGGGCCCGATGGAGATCTTTTAAATATCATCTTAAGAGGAAAAAAATAGAGCTGCTTTACTTACAATTCAAAGGGAGGTCAGAATCCTTTGTTTCTGAAAATAGGCCTGGAGTCTCCCAGAAAAATGAAAACTTTCTAATTTAAGTGACTTTTCTTAGTCTGGGGTCAGTCCATGCTGGCTTTCTAGTACACTGGATAATGATTCTTCTATTTCTTATTTTCATATACGGGTAGAAGATATAAAGTGGAATGGAAAAAACATTGAATTTTTTCTAAGACAGGGGTGGGGGACCTTCAGCCTCAAGGTCACATGTGGCCCCCTAGGTCCTCAAGTGAGGCCCTTTGACTTAATCCAAACTTCACAGAACAAATCCTCTTAATAAAAGATTTGTTCTGAGAACTATGGATTCAAAGGGCCAAACGTGAGGACCTAGAGCGCCACTTGTGGCTTTGAGGCCACCAGTTCCCCATGCCTGAAAAAGTCAGAGGTGTCAAGTTCAAATCCTGATTCTGGCTACTTACTAACTCTGTGATGTTGGACAAGGGTTTTAATGACAGCTCCAATTTCCTCATCTGATGCCCTCTGAAGTCCATTCTAATTTTCAGTCTGATCCTCTGACTCTGAGTTGCGTTTCAGTCTCATTTCAGATGCTTCCTCATTGGGTGAGAATTTAAACTAGGCACTTCTTCTCTGGTCTTTAGTTTCCTCATTTATAAACCAAATAATAATAATTATTGGGTTTGAATTCCACCCCAGATGTTACTCACAACTCTATGTTCTTTCTTCTATACACTAACTTCCCTTGTCCAATGTCACAAAGCCCATATGGGAGGTAAGACTTGAACTTGGGTCTTCCTAAATGGTCTAGTGCCTAGAGGGCTGTGGTTGGAGTCAGGAAGACCTGAGTTCAGATTCAGCCTCTGACACTTACTAACTGTGGGTCCCTGGGCAAGTCACTTAACCCTGCTGGTCTTGGTTTACTTATCTGTAAAATGAGCTAGAAGAGGAAATGGCAAACACCCAGTGTCTTTGCCAAGAAAACCCCATACTGGGTTATGAAGAGTAGGACATGATTGAAAAATAACTTTAAAAAAATCCCAAACCTACTGCAAGGGTAAGTTTTATCAGAGGAGAAGAGGACATTTGAGGACCAGGTTAAAGTCATCTCTGGATTAGTTGAGCTAAGGAAGAACAGCAACATATAGATAATGTGAAATAATGACGAACCTTCAAATCACGTAGAGTTCATTCCAAAGGAATTTAACTCACACTAGAATAGATTTACATTCCTTCTTTGGCCAATATTCAAGCTTGTTTACATTGCCTGGATATAAAAATAAATTGATTATATTTCAGTATTGGTGAGAAGAGAGTTATGGGGAGACTGGAAGACAGGTAGTATAGAATAATAATTTACGTTTTGGTAATGTTCTTAAAATCATGAGACATTTTCCTCCTAACAGTCCAGTAAGGTAAGTTGTTCAAGGTTTGGTTTTGGTAGAATTCATTTTACAGATATGGAATCATGAGCCTTAGCAGAGTTAAACGGTCACATCGACAGCAAGAGACAGAGGCTCAGACTGGAACAGTGATAATCATAATACTTGCTATTATAGAGTCCCTCAAAGCATATAAAGCAAATTATAGATATTATTCCACCAAGTCATCATAACCACCTTGTGATGTATGTATTGTTATTATTGCCATCTTATAGATGGGGAAACTGAGGCTGAGAGAGGTTCAGCGATTTTTCTGTACTCACATCATGAGTAGATGATGCCAGAGGTCTTCAGGGCCAGGATTCCATTTGCTACACCTTGTAGAAATGTGCCCAATGTCAAAGGAAAATGCAAGCTTAGCCATGAATAAACCACAGAACAAATATCTCCTGTATGATTGAGTAGGAGTCACTTTTAAGCCTTGATTTTCAGGCTCATGAGCATCATGGAGGGCAGATCAGGACAGTCAAAGGAGTACTGAATTTGAAACGAATGAGATGACCTGGGTTTGAGGTCAATCTCTGTTGTTTAGTAGCTGGATGACCTTGGACAAATTATTTAACCCCTTTGGGTCTAGTATTTTTATCTATAAATATAAGCATTTAGAACAGATGAAAACTAATTCCTTCTAGCTTCAGAGCTATGACGCCGTGATGCTCCAGGCAGGGTTAAATCACAGCCGCCTCAGTATGTCAGTTAGCTTCAAATATAAAAGGATGGGAGTCCAATTTCTCCCAAGTGGCTCCCTATTCAACAATGCTCCCTAATTATTTATGTGGCTTGTTTAAAGCTCTGGAGCAGCTTTCAAAGAGGCACAGAAGCACTACTCTGGGATTTTTATTGGAGTTTCCCTGGAAACTATTTAGTTCATGGTGGATGTTCTCCTGAGAGTGGTTTTAATTCTGCATTGAACTTGCTGCTGCATTCTGAGGGTGGGATTTGATCTTTGGCAACACAGCAGAGGATTGGCCCTGAGTGGAGAATGGCCTGTTTTTGTTGGGAAATAGGAACCTCACATACTCACTAAAATATTTGTGTGTGGCCAGATGCATCCAGATTCCAGATCTGGTTACCTACCAGAGCAAATGGAGAGGGTGGGTGTGGCAGTCTTGGGGAGCAGAGCTAAATGGTTATGTCTCAGACATCTTCAACTTCTCATAAGGCTGAAGGCTGTATTTGCTTGTTTAACTATAATATGGAGTCACTATAAGAGAGGCAGATCTTAAGCATCTAAAGAACCACCAGATAAACTAAAAGTAACCATAACAACCTTCTAAACCTGGACAGAATTAAAAAAAAATTATTTCCAGAAGCTAGAATATTAGGTTCAACTGAATCAGATGAAATCGATTAGAGAGAAAAGTAAAGTCTTACCTTTGGGTTCCAAAAAATCACTTCCAGAAGTAGAAGATGGGGAAGGCAAGGCAAACTGTCAGTTTGTCTGAAGAAGATCTTGGGATCGTAATGGACTGGAAGCTCAGAGATTAGCCGTGTGATATGCCTCCCAAGAAGGATAATGCAGTCTTTGGCAGAGGAAAGAGAGTCAGAACATCTAGGAATAAGGAGTTGACAGTTTTCCTGTACTTCACTCTCGGCAGATCACACATGGAGCCTTGTCTTCAGTTCTGGGTGCCACAGTTTTGGAATAATATTGACCAGCCAGAGCCATCCAGAGGAAGGCTACCAAGATAGAGAATGTCCTCAGATTGGTGCCATCTGATAATTAATTGGAGGAATTGAGGTTGTTTAGCCAAGAGGAGACTTGGCAATAATGGGGTACAATCATTGCCTTTAAGTGCTTCAAGACCTATTTTATATTTAACTTGTATTAAACTTGGTCTACTTGGTTCATCAGAACAGAACTATGATACATAGTTGGAAGTTGCAATGAGGGAAATTCAGGCTTGATGGTAGGAAACACTTTCTAACATTTAGAGCTACCTAAAAGTAGTTAGGTGGCACAGTGGATAGAGGACCAGGACTGGAGTCAGGAAGACCTGAGTTCAAATTAGGCCTCAGATACTTACTAGCTGTGTGACCCTGGGCAAGTCACTTAACCCTGTTTGCCTCAGTTTCTTCATCTGTAGGATGAGCTGGAGAAGGAAATGGCAAACCACTGCAGTGTCTTTGCTTAAGAAAACCCCAAATGGGGTCACAGCGAATCAGACATGACTAAAAAACAACTGAACAGGCAAAAAAGGGAGAATGGACTAGCCTGAAAGGTTGTGAGTTCCCTGTCACCGGAGGTCTTCAAGTAGGGACTGGATGACCACTTGTCCAATTTTGTTGTGGTAGGGATTCTTGTTCATTATTTAGATTGGATGGTCACTACATTTCATTCCAACTTGGGGATTCTTTGGGGAAAAAGAAGCCTCATTTCAGAAAACTTATCTAGATTTGGAAATCTACCAGTACCCGAAATCTGTTTTTAAACAGTACTGCAGGGACCACAGGTGGTTTGATTATTAGCCATCCTAGGAATATTAACCTGAAAACTAATTTATTTTTAAAAATTAGAGTAATATCACATTTATTTCCCTTGTGCTTTAAGCACAGTTTTTTTTCTACAAGATGCTGAAAATAAACACTGCTTACCTAACTTGCCCCATATTACTGAGGATGAGAAGTAATATTTTTCCCTTTGAAAAAGTAGAGTGGGGTGGAAACTTTAATAATTGACCAAACTTCTTAAAGGATAACTTTGTTAACTTTATTAAGTTATCTTAGACCCATTTTAGTACTATGGGAAAATGCTTTATTATTTATTAATATTGTTTAAACCTAGCTTTATGTGGTTAAGTATTGTTTAACCTAGAATATAGGTTTTGGGTCATGAGGACCCTGAAAACCCTCAGGAAAGCAGAAGATTACAAGAAATGCTTGAAGCCCACTGAGGTTTTGTTTTGGATTCACTCAAAGTTTGTTTTTTGGGGTCTACCCACCCAGGTCTTTAGACTGCTTGTATTTTACCTTTACCCAAGTTTTATCGAATGTTTATATTTACCTACTGATGTACATCTCAAACAACATCTGAAAACAGCCCTTTGTTGTAACTGTCTACATTTGGGCACCTCAGCTTGTACCCTTGTTTGAATTCTTTGTAATGTGAGCTTTAACAGAAATTCTTGGGGAGTCACACCTTTCTATGACTCTCACTGCTGCCAAATTGACTTAACAAAATTCTTTTTAAAAAGCTTTTTGAGTTTTAGAGTTTTTAACCAATAGTACTCAAAAATGAATGGGCAGAGCCGATGGAAGCATGTGCGCTGATTGCAAGGCTTCACAATACCTCTGATCAGACTGAATGTCTTTTGAACTGGAAAAGAGTACTTCTTTCAAGTGGGGTGTACTTGATATGGCCTCTTTGCACTTGAATAATTTCAAAGTTCAAATGGAAAATATGGTAGAACTATCAATGCTTCTCAACCTCTTAGAATCAATCCTTACCTTCCTTCCAAGCACAATTCAACTGCCTCCTTGGACACCTGTCCTTGTTTTGTTGTTGTTGTTCAGTCATTTTTCAGTTACATTCCACTCTCCATGACCCCATTTGGGGTTGTCTTGGCAAAGATACTAGAACTGTTTCCCATTTCCTTCTCCACCTTGTTTTACAGATGAGGAAACTGAGGCAAACAGGGTTAAGTGATTTGCCCAGGGTCACCTAGGACTAGTCTCCTAACTCCAGTCCTGGTCTTCTATCCATTGTGTGATCTAGCAGTCCTTGTTTGGATCAGCTCAATTGTTAGTCTCTCTACCTTATCCATTATTTTTTGTTGTTTTGTATATACTTCATATTTACTGGTCTACTTATATGTTCCATCCCCTGAGTTGGAAGTTCCTTAGGGGAAGAGACAGTTGCTTTCATTTTTGGCTTTGTAGCCTTAGCGCCTCAGGTGATGCAATGGACATAGCAATAAGCCTTGAATCAGAAAGACTCATCTTCCTGAGTTGAAATCCAGCTTCAGACACTTTCTAGCTGTGTGATCCTGGACAAGACACGTAACCCTGTTTGCCTCAGTTTTCCCACCTGTAAAATGAGTTGGAGAAGGAAATGGCAAACCACTCCAGTATCTTTGCCAAGAAAACACCAAATGGGGTCTTGAAGAGTCAGATATGACTGGACAGACAACAGTGACAAGCCCAAGTGCCTCACTTAACTTTAGACAGAGTAGGCTTAAAGAAATAATTTTTGTTGAGTTGGATTGAATTAAATACAAAGCCCCATTTCTTTTAGTCTTTGGGGCAGTCTGAAAGAAGAATCCTGGGATTACAGAAAAGAAAAAAATATTATCATCCTATTAGAGCTTTTATACATTAATTATAAGTTTATTATAACCAAAGAACATTAGAGCCAGAAAGGGTCTCAGGCCCAATTCCATGCATCCATCCATCAATCAACACTTCATATCTGACCTCGGATACTTACTCAAATATATGACCCTGGGGAAGTCACTTAACCCAGGAATGGGGAACCTGCAACCTCGAGGTCACATGTAATCCTCTAGGTCTTCAAGTGTGACCCTTTGACTGAATCCAAACTCTACAGAACAAATCCTTTTTTTCTCTTTTTAAAAAAATTTTATTTTTAGTTTCCAACATTCATTTCCACAACATTTTGAGTTACAAATTTTCTTTCCATCTCTCCCCTACCCCACCTTGATAGTAACCCTACTGAATACCCCTTCCACCAATCTGTTCTCTCTCATATCCTCCCTTATCTCCCCCACCAACTTTCTTGTAGGGCAAGATGGATTTCTGTACATTTGCCTGTACATCTTATTTCCCAGTTGCATGTAAACAACAATTTTTTAACATTTGTTTTTAAAACTTTGAGTTCCAGATTCTTTCCTTTCTTCTACCCTCACCATCCGCCACTGGGAAGACAAACGATTCAATATAGGTTGTACATGTGTAGTTATGCAAAAACATTTCCGTATTAGTTACATTGTGAAAGACTAACTGTGTTTCCCTCCATCCTGTCCTGCCTCCAACTTATTCTATTTTCTCCTTTGACCCTGTCCATTTTCAAGTGTTTGCTTCCAACTACCCTCTCCCCCAATCTGCCCTCCCTTCTCTCATCCCCCCTTCTTATCCCCTTCCTCCCTACTTTCCTGTAGGGTAAGATACCCAATTGAGTGTGTATTTTATTCCCTCCTTAAGCCAAATTCAATGAGAATAAGGTTAACTCGTTCCATTTCACCTTTCTGCTCTTCCCCTTCATTGTAAGTTTCCTCTTGCCTCTTTTATATGAGATAATTTACCCTATTCTATCTCTCCCTTCCTCCTTCTCCCAATATATTCCTCTTGTACCTCTTAATTTTACTTTTTAGATAGCACCCCTTCATATTCAACTCATCCTGTGCCCTCTGTCTAGGTATACATGTACACACACACACACTCACATATGTATTTATACACACATATACCATCCTATACATACATATATATGTATGTATACATATATGCACATATATGTATTCCCTTCAACTATCCTCATACTGAGAAAAGTCTCATGAGTTACAATTCATAGTTTTTCCATGTAGGAATGTAAACAGTTCAACTTTAAGAAGTTCCTTATGATTTCTTTTTCCTGCATACCTTCTCATGCTTCTCTTGCTTCTTGTATGTAAAAGTCAAATTTTCTGTTCAGCTTTGGTTTTTTTTCATCAAGAATACCTGAAAGTCCTCTATTTCATTGAATGACCATATTTTCCCCTGAAGCATTATACTCGGTTTTGTTGGGTGGGTGATTCTTGGTTTTAATCCTAACTCTTTTGACCTCCGGAATATCATATTTCAAGTCCTTTGGTCCCTTAATGTAGAAGTTGCTAGATCTTGTGTTATCCTGATTGTATTTCCACAATACTCAAATTGTTTCTTCCCTACTGCTTGTAATATTTTCTCCTTGGCCTGAGAACGCTAGAATTTGGCTATAATATTCCTAGGAGTTTTCTTTTTGGGATTTTTTTCAAAAGGTAATTGGTGAATTCTTTCAATTTTTCTGGAAAATTTTATTGAAGGATGATTTCTAGGTTCTTTTTTTGATCATGGCTTTCAGGTAGTCCAATAATTTTAAAATGATCTCTCCTGGATTTATTTTCCAGGTATTTCACATTGCCTTCTATTTTTTCATTGGTTTGGATCTGTTTTATAGTATCTCAATTTCTCATAAAGTAATTAGCTTCCATTTACTCCAGTCTAATTCTGAAGGAATTATTCTCTTCAGTGAGCTTTTGAAATTCTTTTTCCATCTGGCAAATTTGGCTTTTTAAAGCATTCTTCTCCTTTTTGGCTTTTGGGGCCTCTTTTGACATTTGAGTTAGTCTATTTTTGAAGGTGTTACTTTTTTAGTATTTTTTGGGGGTCTCCTTTAGCAGGCTGTTGACTCACTTTTCATGATTTTCTTGCATCATTCTCATTTCTCTTCCCAATTTTTCCTCCACTTCTCTTACTTGATTTTCAAAATCCTTCTTGAGTTCCTCCATGGCCTGTGACCAATTCATATTTTTCTTGGAGGTTTTTGATGCAGGTGTTTTGACTTTGTTTTCTTCTTCTGGGTCTATGTTTTGATCCTTTTTGTCCCTCCAAAAGATTCTATGGTCTGATTGTACTTCCTCTGTTTGCTCATCTTGCCAGCCAATTACTTGACTTTTGAGCTCTTTGCCACAGTAGAACTCTAGCTCCAGAATGGAGAGTGTCTGTGTCCCAAATTTCTGGGATTTTGCACAGTTGTTGTCAGACGTATGAGGAGGAGGACACCTGTACAGCCGCCACAAGCTCTGGCATGCTAGCATTCCTTACCCCAAGACTGTTACCCAGATCCAAGCAGGTCAAAGCAGGAGCAATTACCCTCTGAATGGTTGCTTGGTTCCCCTATGATCTGCAGGCCAGGAGCTCCAGAGGCAGCCACTTGGCAGTTAGTGTAAGCTGCTGCACCGCCACCACCTCTGCCAACCCTGGGGGCAGGGGCCAGATCTTGTTTTTTTCTCACCCAGTTCCAACATAGTTCCCTCCTGAACTTTTACTTTCTCTTTGGCATTTATGGGTTGAGAAGTCTGGAAACCACCACAGCTGCCAATGATTTCACTCTCCTGAAGTCTGCTCTAGCTGGTCTGGGCCACAAGTCTAGACCAGCACAGCTCACGTGGGAGTTGTGCTTGGCTCCTAGCGCGCTGCTATGGACCTTTCCTATAAGTCTGCCAGGCTGCCTTTAGTGGGAGATTTGTTTCTTTTTGTCACTTTGTGGGTTCTGTAGCTCTAAAATTTGTTTAGAGTCATTTTTTATAGGTATTGGAGGTGGTTGGAGCAGGAACTCAAGCAAGTTCCTGCTTTTACTCTGCTTTCTTGGCTCCAACCCCCAACAAATCCTTTTATTGAGGGGATTTGTTCTGTGAAGTTTAGATTGAGTCAGAATGCTGAACTTGAGGATGTAGAGGGCCACACATGACCTTGAGGTCACAGGTTCCTTATCCCTGACATAACCTCTTCCTGCCTCAACTTTCTCAACTCTAAAATGGGAATCATATTGACACCTACTTCCTAGGGCTGTTGTGAAAATTAAATAAATTAATATTTGTAAAATTCTTAACACATTGCTTTGCACATTGTAAGCACTTAATAAATACTCATTTTTCTTCCCTTCTTTCCTTTTCTTCCTTTCTTCCTTCTTTTCTTTTTTTCCTTCCTTTCTAAAGGCATTTATTAAATACCTTCTATGCATGCAGGCATTGCTAGGTACTCAAGATACATAGCAACATTGTGAAGTAAACCCAGCAAATATTATTGCTTTTCCTCTCCCATTCTACAGATGATGAAAATGATAACCCTGGGATTTTATGTGATTTCCTCAATGTCATCCAACTAATAAGTGTCAGAAATGGCTTTTAAACCCAGGCCTTCCTATTCTCTGAGTCTGGTGTTATCCACTCACTATAGCAGTGTGGTTAATGTTATTTCTGGATTTACCCCTTCCTCCCCCCCACCAAGTCAGAAGTCCAAGGCTTAGTTGTATAGGTTATTTTCTCCAGCAACGGATTTCCCACTCCTTCACCAAGACCAATACAATCACAGAGTTACAATCACAGAGATAATTTCTTTCCTCGATCTTTTGATTAGCAGTATTGGTCACACATCTTGCATTTGGGTTAAAAAAAAAATCACCTTCAGAAGATGAAGATTGGGAAGGCATGGAAAAATGTCAGTTTGTCCCTGAGGGTGTTTGCCAGTGTCATCAAGGATGTCCTGCTCAAAATCCTTTTGGAAGAGAGATTCCTTTTAATGGAGAGGTTCTCCTCATGCTCACGATTGTGGGTGATGTTAAGCCCTGGAATGTTACATGCTGATGAAATCATAGATTTTGAACCTTAGGGATCTTGGAGTCTTTTTTGTCTAACCCTCTCATTTGGCAGATGAGGAAGCCAAGGACCAGATGGTGAAAAAAGTAAATTTCCCAAGGTTGCTTGGTTAGTAAGAGGCAGAGCTAGGGAACTCACCTCTAGTTCAATACCAGTGCTGTTTTTTCCACATTGCTCAAACTCCTTTGTGGAGGAAGCCCATAGAATCACAGATGTAGGTATATATCTGTTTTTTGTTCTTTCCTGGTTTGGGTATAATGACTAGATTTGACTCATAAAAGGAATTTGGTAATGTTTTCTTTCTCAGTTTTCATGAACAGTTTTGTAAAGGCAATTTAATTATTACTTAAGTTTGATAGAATTATCCTGTGAATGTATCAGAACCAGGAGTTCTCCTCCTCCACCCTTGGGAAGTTTCTTTACAGCTGACTCAATTTTCTTTTCTGAGACTGCATTGTTTAAGATCTGCCTTTGGTATTCAGTTAGTTTGAAAATTTTATATTTTTAAAGATAACATTTCTTCAGTGTTCTTTGTTTTATTGGTATATTGCCTACTCAATGGGTTCTGATATTTTTTTTTAATTTTTTTTCTTTTTCTTTTTTGTCAACATCCTTTATTCAAGGCCATCCACCAAACTGGTAGTGCTCTCACTCACCCAAAATGATATTGTGCTTTGGATATTCTTTTTATTGACTTATTTGTATATGTATTTTAGCCCCTCACCCCTATAGGATATAAGTAGAAGGCCAGAACTGTTTCATTTTCTTTCCCTCTTCCTTCCTTTCTTCCTTCCTTTCTTCCTTCCTTCCTTCCTTTCTTTCTCTTTCTTTCTTTTTCTTTCCATCCCTTTTTTTTCTTTTTTCTTTTCCCTTTCTTTAGCGCTGACTACACTTCCTGGGTGCATAGTAGGTCCTTAGTAAATGTCTTTTGGCTTGAGCAGATAGCAGTTGTATTGAAGGAATACAAAACATTAGGTACATCTGGGCTGTTTTTGTTACTATTAGTCCTTCTGTTTAACCTTATCCAAGAACTTAGTATGATAAAGATGATCCTGTCTAAATATACCAGTGCCCTTGAATTCCAGCTTTGTAGGTTATGAAAAATGAGAATTTAAGGCACAAGTTGAGAAGTATTTTAAATGAAAATTTCCAATTGCATTAGAATTCCAGCCCACCTCATTATCACTGAGGCAAAGGAAAGAAAGAACAGAAGGTAAAAATGAACACAATCTTGGCTCAAGTTCATGGCTTTGAAGAAAAACTTCTCCCCAAGGAGCCTGGAGACTTAGGTTTGATTAAACTGGGATTTCAACATCTCTCAGCCCTGAATGAGTGAAATAAAAAGGCATTATATCTAATTAGACAGTCTCACAGAGGGTTTGGGCCCCTAGATGATGCTGGTTTTTCCCCCTCTGAAAATAATTCTCAGAAATCTGTAGTGATTTGTTTGCTTGTTTGGTTTAAGTTATAGGTCTATTCCAGAAAATGTGTCAGGAAAGTTAGACCCTGTGAAAACTTTTGATAACTACTTTCTTCTTTAGGTGACTTTCTTACCAGAACTCAGAATCTCTTTCCTCCAACCTCTTCTTACACTATAATGGAGATTCAGAGTTTGAGAATTCACATGTTATTTGGTCTTCTTTGTTGTTGCCTACCACAGAGCCAGACTAATTTTATTCAAGTCCAGAAACATCTGTCTTACTGTGTAATTTGGTCATGGTGAGCATGGTGGACAGATTTCATCTTCCAGGGAATGGACCTTCTCTCTAGAGAACCATTGTAATATAGTGGACTGGGGACTGGATTTGGAATCAGGATGATCTGGGTTCAAATCCTGATTCTGCTCTCTCTCTCTCTTTCCTTCTCTCTCTCCCTCCCTCTCCCTCCCTCTCCCTCTCCCTCCCTCTCCCTCTCTTCCCTCACTATCCTATCTCCCTCCCTCCCCCTCTCTCTGTCTCTGTCTCTGTCTCTGTCTCTGTCTCTCTCTCTCTCTTGGATCTTTCTGAGTCTGTCAGTCAACTACTATTTTATATGTACCTGGTATTGAGCTAAACACTGAGGATACAATGAAAGGCAAAAGACAATCCCTGCCCTCAAGGAGCTCACAGTCTAATGGGGGAAACAGCATATAAATAACTATATACACAAATAAACTATTGAACGAATAAGTTGGAGGTAGTTAATGCAGGGAAGGCATTAACATTAAGGAGAATCAGCAAGATGGGATGTTAGTTTAGACCTGAAGGAAGCTAAAGAGTATAGAAAGAGTAGATGAGGAGGGAGAATATTCTAGGTTTGGGGCACAGCCAATGAAAACACTTGGAGTGTGGTATAGCAAGACCAATTTTACTAGATCTCAGAGTATGCAGAGGGGAATAAGGTATAAGAAGACTGGAAAAGTAGGAAGGGGGCAGGTTGTGGAGGTCTTTCAAAGTCAAACAGAAAATTTTATGTTTGATCCTGAGGGCAATAGGGAGCCACTGGAGTTTACTCAAGAGGGGAGTTAAATTCCCAATCTTGTACTTTATAGGAAGATCATTTTGGTAGTGGAGTGTATGGCCTGGAATGAGAAGATACTTGAGTCTGGGAGATCAACCAGCAATAGTATAGGCTAGAGGTCAGATAGCTGGCACAGTGAATCGGCACCGGTTCTAGAGTCAGGAGGATGTGAGTTCAAATCTAGCTTTCAACACTTACTAGCTGTTTGACCCTGGACAAGCCACTTAACCCCATTTGCCTCAGTTTCCTCATCTGTAAAATGAATTGGAGAAGGAAATGGGAAACCACTGCAGTAATTTTGCCAAGAAAACCCCAAATGGAATTACAGAACGTCAGTCACAACTGAAACAAGTCAGCCACAACGATAGGCTGAGGGTCTGAACCAGGCTGGTGACAATGTCAGAGCAGAGAATGGGATATATATGAAAGAAGTTCAGGAAGTTCCCTAAGACATTTACTAAGGTATAGATCAGTGGTTTTCAACCTTCCTAATGCCCTGATCCTTTAATACTCGTATGTGGGCGTATCTGCATGTGGGTGGACCCGCCTGGAGATGGATAGAGGAGCGGTGTCTCGGTTCCAAAGACCATCAGAAATATGTGTTTTCCGATGGTCTTAGGTGACCCCTGTAACCCCTGTGAAAGGGTCATTCAACTCCCAAAGAGGTCGCAAACCACAGGTTGAGAACCACTGGTATAGATGGATGGCCTTTTGACAGAAGGAGTTTCTATATCAATGAAATCAGAACCTTGCCCTATTTGATTGTAAACAGGATTGCAGTTTGAGAATCGATTTGAAAACTCAGGATGCCCCTACTATACTTAATGTTGTAGAAAAAATGGCTGGGTGCATATATAGAAAACCTATGCCTCCCATTCTACCATATTGTACCTTTTATCTATATTCTGAGAGTCTCAATGATGAGTTGGATCATGTGATTTTGTTTTTCTCTTCTGCCATAGTGACTCACAGATGTTGCTTGGTATAGGAGAAAAAGTGCTGGAAATGACTTTGTATCTGTTTTGTATTTAATTGTCTATATCAATATAATTCTCCTCAGCAAAATGTAAGCTTCTTGAGGGCAGGCATTTTTTTTTTGTCTTCATGTCTCTAACATAGGTGTTGGCACATAATAAATACATGATAAATGATTGTTGAACTGAAAAACTGAATGAATTAAATGGTTAAATTCTCTCACATTATCGCTTGAGTAAGCAAGAAGAAGAAACCTAATGAACTTCACTTTGATACAGAGATTTTGAAGGAAAGACTAAGAGCAAAAGTCTTTCTCTCTTCAAGGATTTTGTAGGGTAGGAGAAATTCAACATTTTTTTCATTTCCTCTGTTGACTTATTTTCACCTTGACTGATGAATGATTTAAGGGCAAGACTATTGGCATTCTTGAGTTAATGGTGGGCCACCCATTGGTTTTAATGCTGATGGATGGCCTGGGTTTATGCCCTGGAATCCACCATAGCAATTTCTATAATGGAGGCCACAGCCGTTCTTGAGGAGTATATTGACTGATCAAATTTTATTGGTTTATAAAAATGTCAGAGGTTAATATCTTTGTTTAGGAAGGGAGGGTTGAGACAGCTGTTTAGTTCCAAATCTGGGCAACTGCCTTATTTTCATCCAAAGTGAGGGGAAAAATAGATGTTTTGGATTACATTTGAGTGTGTAATTGTATATGACAGATGTATTGAATTAGCCTTACCAGGGCCCTTGGATCTCTGCCTCTGAACTGTAAATTTTCCCGGACTTTTTCATTTGCAGGTGGCATGAGATGATTTCATGTATATTTCATGGGCTTCAAAAAGGCAGAATAGTTTAAGAACTAATGTGGTGTTGTAGCCCATTCATTATAGGCTGGACAGGGGCACGTGGTTGGGGACTGACTATCTGTTTTATCGCTCCAGCTTTAAAAATGAATTAAGAAAGAATGGAGAACACCAAAAGGTTTGGTTGCGTGGGAAAATCACCATCCACTAGGTTTGAGTATGTCCTGAGCCAGAATTTGATGTGTTTCCCCCTTCCTATCTTCCATTAAAGCATAAATGTTTCTATTTAGAGAGCATCCTTTTCTTGATGGTGAGCACAGAGAGGCCATTTGTTTGTACCTGTTTGTAATAAAGAGACTTTGAAGCCTGAAGTCCGGCAACTGCATATCAATTTATCTGCGTGTGTGAAGGCAGTGCTGAGTGGAGGAGGCCTCAGTATAGAAAACTCACCGTTGTTCTCAATCCGTGCCGACTCGGCTTGAGAATTTCTTCACTTTTAGAAGAATCGGCCCTAAGAAAATGACTTCTCATTCAGAGAAGTCAGAAAGCAGTGCCTTGGAATCTATCCTCTTTGAGTCCAAAGAAAGCAAACATTTGATCAGAGTCAGGAGAAAAACTGGGTTCTTAAAGATGAACTGCTTTTCTAGAGCTGTGCAAATTACAAAATTTTCCCTTTGGAGACATTTCTTGAAGTTAAAGTGGTTAAGCATAGCTGTTTACTGCCAATTAGCAACAGCTAAAGTCGTGTTTTCCTATTCCCCACTGAGCCTCTTGCTACCAAGACTCCTTCTTGCCTGGGTTAAGAATATATTTTTCCTTCATCTCTTTTCTTTTTCCCCCCATTATAAAACTTCAAATCAATTAGGGGATAGATTTATTAGTGGTTGCCTTAATTAGACTGTTAATGGCTTCAGCTACAAAGTGATTTTTTTTTTAGAAGCAGCTTTAATCTGTAAATTTTGTGGATTGAATTATATTGACTAGGGATTCCAGCTCTAGCTTTTGGTAGCAGGGCATGTAGCTTTACAGTTCTGTAGCTGTAGCTCAGAGAAATCTTTCCCCTGGCCCCTGGCCCCTTTCTTGGGAGTATTAGGTAGGTTGTGGGGCCCTCCTCAATTTTTATTATTCATAAGAAAGTGTTCATAGTATTTGCATAGAAGAGAAAACACACAAGCACTACCTTTATCTGAAGGAGACTTAATGTTTAGGCCTTTAATTTCTCAGTTACACTTTTGTGTAGCTCTGTATTTGCTAAATGGAACATCACCTTTCACATCCCTACTATCTGGGTGGGAACGATGGTGTATGTCTGTAATCGCTGATAGAGAAAGGAGGCTGAGGCTGGCAGATCTCTTGAGCTCAGGAATTCTGGGCCTTGCCAGGCTATAGGTTGATAGGGTATCCTTATTAGTTTGGCACTAAGTTTGACAGGAAAGCCACCAGGGGCCTAAAGCTAACAAATCAATAAGCATTTATTGATTGACACCTGGGGGATGTCTTTAAAAGGCACTAGTTAGAGGCGGCTAGCTGGTATGGTGACCCAGAGCTCTGACTCTGGAATCAGGAGGACCTAAAAGTTCAAATCAAAAGATATTTATTAGCTGTGTGACCTGGGGCAAGTCACTTGATCCCCCCCAAAAGATACTAGTCACCAGAACTGTTCCTTTTTGGCCATATTCTCTCGGTTTGATTCCTTCACTGATGATGTTTCAGCAGAGAGTACTATAGGGAGATCTTAGACTTTCTCTCCACTGAAGATGATATGTGGTCCCTTGCTTTTGAGTCTGTTCTTTCCCTTTTAAGTGAAGAGATTGGAGATTCCAACCGTATGAGTTGTGAAAGATCAGGAGGGTGAACCCCTGAGTATCCTAGAATCCTGGATTCTTAGACTTTCAGGTTTTGTAGCTAGTGAAGCCTCAGTTCTCTGAAGATCAAGGAATGACCTTCAGTAGTGACCTTCAGGACCCAGTCCAACAGTGACTGAGACAAGGAGTTAACTGGCAGTGATGCTGTCTTTGATCATGTTTGACCTCAAAGATTAGAACAAGAAAATTAGAACTAATGCCATGTAGAAATGGTGCCAAGAGTGAGCCCATTTTTCCCCAGAGACTAAGTGAAGTTTTTAGTATTTTGGGGGGGATGATAGCTGTATTCTTGCTGTGTATTCAAAGTAAACATCCTTTTATGAAAATTAACAAAGTTATTTTTTTAATTTTTTAAAAAATTTTATTACAGTTTGCATCACTCATTTCCACAAGATTTTGAGTTACATATTTTCTCCCCGTCTTTCCCCCGCCCACCACCCCAAAACAGCCATCCCAGTGTGTCCCCCCTCCCCCAGTCTATTCTCTCCTATGTCACTTTT